>JALXJV020000015.1:24374948-25062645 GCA_024633595.2 Lepomis macrochirus | reverse complement strand
TGTGTGTGTGTGTGTGTGTGTGTGTGTGTGTGTGTGTGTGTGTGTGTGTGTCTGTGTCTGTGTACGCGTGTGTGTGTGTATGAAGGGCAGACAGCTCTCCTTGGTCCAATAAAAGACTATTTGAAAGCAACATGGACAGTCAGTGCACATTGAGTCTATTGTCGATTCTGCTCTTGACTTCATTTGATTGCGCTCAACTCAGTGCACAACTGCAGGTAATATTTGTTTTGTATATGAAGCCCTTGTGTTTTTATTACTTATGCGATCCTAATTTAGGAGCGGTATCTATTATTTAAAAGGTTTTGTGATACATGGGCTTAAGAAAACAAAGAGTATTGGCCATGCATGAACTATGAACTAATCCCTGTACAAGCCCAGAAAATGAGTCCCTTTCATCTGTGTTTGCTCATTTAAGGCCTTTTTTATTCAATCAATGTGAAAGTAAATGAGACCCTTTGTGTCAGTGCTGGCCAGTATTATTCCACAGTCCATCACGGAAGAGTTAAAAAAAACAATCAGTTATCATGCAGACAATCTGACTCTTGAGATTATAGTGCTCATCAGCACTTTATCCTGCCCACACAAAAAACAATTGTCTTTTCTGTTTGACTCAGTGTGGTGCTAGTTTCTATACCTCAATTATAAGTTTCTTCCTGAATCTCTTTTTTGTTCTGTGGTAAATCTGAGACTTGGTCTGAAGTATAGTGGTTTGTCACTTTGACTTGTCTGTTTAGATATCTTGTCCTGGCGCCGGGGATGTGATTCTGCGCTTGACTAAGCTTGTGGAGACTTACAGCCCAAACAAGCCCTGTTTCCACGGCAGAGTCAAAGAAAACTAGCCAGGACTGATTTTTTTCATGAGAAAATATTATCAATGATTCTCCCATTGCTAATGGAGATATATTATATTAGCTATACAAGGTCAAGATAATTCTCTGAGATGAACCATATTGTAGCAAAGCACTGAAAGTTGTAATCCCTGAGATTACAGTTCTGGTTGATTTGGCAACACCTGTGGTTACTGGTGGTAATGCTAAAAACATCTAAGTAATACAAGTTCAGTTTGACATGACATGTTTATTAATCACCAGGGCCAGGGGAGAAACATGCTATATACAGCGGAATACAACTGAAGAAGAAGATGAGCAACTCACACAGCTTGTGTGTAGGCAAATATGTTTCTTTTTAAAATGACCAGTGCTGGCTGCTCTTTCAGACTATGCAGAATGTCATTATGTGAAGCATACACAAATTACATGCAATGTGTGGATGCACTGGCCACTGTCTAGAGAAATTTCATCCAGTACATGCACTCACTGAGTCTTGTGAATATCTTGAGCATGTGCATAGCACACATTTGAATCTAGCAAGGGAATGGGGGACTCTGCCACTGACAGTGCACTGCAATGCAAAGTGCTTATAGAGAGGATTTATGAGTGTAAATACATGCAACGTTTAAATGACAAATGCTATCTATAAATAGTGTGAGAACTTGGTTTCATCCAATGAAAATCTCAAAGATTATAACTTTAATATTATATGGCTTTGCTTCTGTACAGCTTAATTTTCACTGTTAGTAAGTATTGATTTTTTACTTGTAAGTGGTGACTGGGAGTTTGTTTGCTGACTCACTGAGCTGATATGGCTCTGGCTCAGGTGTTCAGTACTATTTTGACATGTAAAATGACTTGTACGAACCTGTTGGTGTCAACTTCACTAAACATTTATATTTCATTTGTAGATTAAACATCAGTTCAAGTGAAACGTTCAAGGTGTGGATGGACTATTATACCGTACTTAATTTGTCGGCGTAGACAGCTCTTAGAGCAGTTAACTGATGTCATATTGCAGCTGAATCAAGGGGAGGATTGTGGATTTTAAGAAAACAGACGGAGATGAGAAATTTTCAGGGTCTTGCTGATACCCCTTTCATACCAGCATTACTGTATCCACTAGGTGTCAGGCCAACATTATGCAAATTTAGAGTGGTGAAAAGCTGAATTTGTCCCCTATGAGTTTCAACAAGCTATCAAGGCTAAAATCACAGTGAGTAAACACAACAGATGCACAAACTGGTGAGAATTCCCAATAAGTTTAGCTATTTTTAGGCATGCATGACAGAATATTTTCTATAAATACAAAGAACGAAAAGTAAGCCATTAATCCACCCAGATATCTTCAAACATTTTTTTCACTACTAAAAACATGCAATCATGGTGTGAAATTTCAAATCGCTATTTACTCAGACAGAGATAGGCAAAACGATTTAAACAGACAGTGAGAATCATGTGATTGCCTCTTGAGTCAATCTGCCGTGGGGTATTACTCCCAGGCGTAAAGAGATCCATGCCAGGCAACACTGAATGAGAGCAATCTAGCTTTGATGGAGGGACGTCCATGTGTAAATCAACAAAGCGTAAGGGGGGGGCAGCCTACAGAGACATGGAGAAAGAGAGCAGGGTAGAGAGGCTTGTGGTGGGAAGGTAAGTGTGTGTGTCTGTGAGTGTGTGTGTGTGTGTGTGTGTGTGTGTGTGTGTGTGTGTGTGTGTGTGTGTGTGTGTGTGTGTGTGTGTGTGTGTGTGTGTGTGTGTGTGTGTGTGTGTGTGTGCGTGTGTCTGTGCTTCTGTGCTTCTGTGTTTCTGTGCATGCACACATGCTCAAGCAGGAATGAAGTATTAAAGGGCTTATAGTTAGCTGCTTAAAATTCTTGAGATGTAACATACACACGCAGGACATGTTATTTGGAAAGAAAAAATTGCTTTTTGGTAACAAAAAACGCAGTAGTAGAGGGGTAAATGTGTCATGTTTACTCATTGTGCCCTCCACTGTAGCTCTCCCAAGGTTCCTCTTTTTCTGGTACGGTGGTCATTCAGTCGTTGCCACTGTGGAACATGGCAGGTACAGTCTCCCTTTATGTCTGCTTAGAGTCAGCAACACTCTATGGGTTAGTGGGTGGTGTGTGGATGGAGGAGGATGTTTGTGGATATGTGTGTGCCTTCATGTGTGCTATATGTTGCTACATATGTGGGAGGGAGAGGTGTATGTGTGTATGTGTGGTGTGAGCGCGGGTGTGTGTGTGTAAAGCAGATATTGATATTCTGCTAGCAGCAGAAGCTGAAGCCAATGTCTTTAAAGTGTCAGCCCTCAGCAACCAGCCAGGTGTACCCGAGGTACAGACGAGAGAGGGCGGGTGAGGAAAGGGAGTAAAGGTTGGAAGGGAACAAGATAGAAATATAGAGAGAAAGAGAGAGGCCATGAAAGACAGCAGATATACAAAGGCAGAGGAGATGAAGAGACAGACACAGAGAAAGGAAAGCTCTACCGAGAGAGAGGAAGAGAGAAAAAATATCGAGATGGGAGGGAGAGAAAGAACACTTGGGTGGGTTTTCTGGAGGTGAAATTACTCACATGTCTTTGAAGGCCTCTATGGCTGCCTTCGCCCTGTGTATTCTGGGCATCAGGCAGACATAAAGAGAAACAGATGGACACAGGGGGAGTGGTGGTGGATGCACGGACAGTGGAAATGTCAGGTTTCAAAACAGAGCAAATGAGTGATTTTGAGGTGCAGCTAGGGTCAGTGAGCCCATGATAATTCAAAAGAATACTTCACAAAGGCATGAAAAAGCATGGTCATGCCGTTAAACAGACCACAATCAAAAATGCTGCAATATTCCAATACGGTTTTGATTGTGACTACTGATCTTACCATATCTTTCTTCAGTGTTGTTTTTTCTTTGGTGCTGGTCTGGTGTTTCAGACAGCAGATAAACATACTATTTCCAGTCTCTTCTCTAGTAAGTTGAAAGGTAAAACAACAGGTGCTTAGAGAACAAGTAGCACCCATCTCTACAGAGGTGGTAACCAGTTTCTGATGAAAAGAAGAATTCCTTTGTCATCATCACTATTTGAGGTAGCTAGTGAACATAGTGGAGTATGTAGCAGTTAAAAAGACGTTGTATTTTCCTCAGGAATAAGTGGAAACCAAAAACAGAGCTAAAGGTGATTAGCTGTGGCCAGAAACACAACTGTATGGTAAATGAATGGTCCAAATGAATGGTAATGTTGCAAGTTTGCAGTTTCAACCATATACAGCGATAATGGGGTTAATGTTATGTTTACAGCTTGTTTCTACTGCTCACAAGTGGCTGGAAAAATCAGTTGATGCTGGTTTAACCTCTGTTTATCTGGGGAAGTTTCACTGAGAGCATTCACACATATAGCGTGCACATTCACCTGGAAGATGCCCAGTGCCACCACAAAGTCATCTGATGGCCACTGAGCACTCTGGGGATTAAAGTCCTCGTTCAATGACCCCTCAGTGGTGGTAGTGAGGAGAAGCATTGCTTTTTTAATGTAGAATTTTATTTTTTTGCTGAAAGAAAACCTGAGCTCTCAGGTCAGGCCTACCATTTCTGATCTTACTGAGCTTCTCTCTTTGTGCTGAACTCCTTCTCTCCTCATATCATTCGTCCTTTCCTCTTGGTTTCAACATGTTATCATTCTCGCACTCACACCCCCCCCTCTTCTTGGATGCCTCCCCATCACTTCCTGGAAATCTGGTACAGTGCTCTTCACCTCCTTCATTCCTTTCACACACCCACACTCTTTCCTCCCCCTCATTGCCCTTCCTCGCATTCTAAACACCGTCCACATTGATGGAATGTACTTTAGTGACAGATAATGCAGCTTGGAGATGACAGTTTTGACCTTGTCTAAGATGGCAGTGTTTTGTCCAGATTTATTTGGCAACTGGGTTCCTTAAAGGAACATCAGAAGCTAATCAACTAGTAAACACTGATGTAGGACTATCTGGAACAAACATTCTGAGAATGAAGCATCCCCCCTACTTGTGAAAGTACTCTTTAGCCTGATATCTGTTTTGGACACTCACATATCTCTTTCCTGCATGATGTTACAGCTAATGTTCTGGCTCAAGTTCAGCATCCAGATATCATTCTTTACAGTTGTTAACTGCAAAAACAACAAGAGTAATAATAATTGCTCTGAAATTGTGTTCTTTTGTGCAAAGGATCAGCCTGCTTGGCCTCTGGAGCTGCTTTCAAGTTTGTTTCATTGAATGTTTGAATCCCACTGTCTTGGAGGTTGTCCTGACCAACCTCAGCGGGCAATTGGCTGACTTGGGAAGGTGGCCAACTGATTGAGCTCACCTGGGCCCTTGAGCTATAAAAGCTGGCCCATGTATCTGGTCTTGTCTCTCCCTTTCTACAACTTACATTCATGCTGTGGCATCTGCTTTTGCGCTGCAGCACATCTGCATTGCTTTCACTGTTAACATTGTTGATTCCCACACTTAATTAATTTGTGTTATCTTTAGTTTAATAAATGAAACTTGTTTCAAGTAAAACTCTTGCGAGGACTACCTCCTTGTCACATTCCCTGAGCCAGTTTGTGACAAGTGCAATCAGCTCAGTGAACTGTATCATTGGACCTGCATTAGCAGTTTTGTCCCATCTGCAATCTGTTCTGTTTTCTCCTGACCTTAAGTGTATAATTGAGGACTGTGAATCTAGAAAACAGCACAGATAATTGGTATTTATCTCCCTTAATTGTATTAGAATATCTGAGCAGCACCATTTGTGCTAAGCTAACTGCAAGCTTCCAACCCTAAAAATGCTTCTTTGTTTTTGTTCCATCGACCATTAGTTAGGCCTGACCTTGACTGGCGGTGGAAAGGGGCCCTTTGTTGGTTAAGATATGGTTTACATAACTAACATGTTTGCATTGATGCTCAATTCCTTTTAGCCACTAAAACTGAACAATACTTCTTGTCAAATGCATTTCAAACCGATGGAACAGTGTCTAAACGTGTTGCTCACAGATAAGAGGTTTATGGGTTGAGATTTCTAGTTTAAACTCTTATATAACATCACAGTTGTTTGCCTATGGGTTACTGAGGGCAAATATGGAAAACATCTTTACCCGTTTTATTATAAACAGTCTATTTAAGACTTAACCTCAAACAACATCCATGTCTTCTAGAAACTGATTGTAAATAAACGCATGTAGTAAACCTATAAACTGTAATGGAAGTGAATATTTATACCGCATTTTCAAAAACAGAGGTTCACAAATTGCTTAAAGAGGAAAACAACAAATGAATGTAGATTGATAGAATAAAAGTTTGAAAAAGTAAAACACAAAATGATTATTCAAAGGCTATCTTTAGAAGAATGTACAATAATTAGGCACAATAAAATAGAGTAAGACAATAAACAGAGGTTAAGACTAAATGGAGCTATGTGAATTTATAGACCTGATTTACACATAAATAAAAGGAATCAACAAGAGTATAGGCACCATGTGCAGAGGCTGTCTGGTCTTTAGATTTAAGTTTACTTGGTCAGAGCTCTTGGTGAGATCATTGTAGACAAAGTAAAAGGTAGTATGTTTTTAAAAGTTTAGCATTCTTCTCTTGGGTGATATGTTCAAATTAAAACACAGATTTCAAAACTCACTTACATGCCAAGTTAATGAGGCTAAAAGTTAACTGTGAGCACAATATTTGGTCTTTGTTAGAAGTCAGGTTCAGAGTTTTGAACACGCTGGAGGTGATTTATTGAAAACTGACATACTGAATGTAAATGTATGTAAATGGCAAGTACATTATAATAATATCCAGGTGTCATGACCTGCCAGAATGGATTATACTAAAGGTTTAAGGAATCATGACTCTCAATTTTGTAATGTGATTGTCAGATTTTTTTATCTTGTAAATGAGATCCTGTACACAGGATAAGTGATTGACGATGGATGGGTGGACAGTAAATGAGATCTTGATCTGAGTGAGACCTCCTGTATAAAAAGTAAAGCATGAATAAAGCTTTACTAAAATGTGAACATGAATCAAAATATAAACTAGTTTGTTTGTTTTTTTTGCTGTGGAGAATGTTAACATTTGTCAACGGTGGGAGTAGGTTTTTGGGTCTCCATCTGTTAATGTCATTAAAAAAAGTTGCTGAGGTCATTTGAATTGAAAGCGGTGGGCGCTGACTGATGCCTAAGCATCCTCTCACTCTCTCCCGCTTGATGCATCTCCTGTCTCTGCCTAAACCTGCCATGATTTGAATTCCCTTTTGACAAACTGGCCTCCATCAGTCTTGTATGTGTTCGGCCGTGGTCCAGCCATGTTCACTGAGAGGCTGCTAAGCTCGGTTTCTTTGCCCGTTCATCCAGCTCTGGTTCTGGGGACCATTCCAGCTCTGCTCCTCACCAGCCCTCCCCCCTTGGTCCAATAAGTAATACAATTTGTGAGACCTCCAGGCAGCTTGACAAACCTGAAAATGGAGTCTCCACTCAACAGAAACTCAGCTAACCATTGTACCTAGTAATTTTAGGGTAGTGTCATAGCTAGAAAGACAGATATTATTGGCAGAAACATGGTCAGCAAACCTTAAGACGTCAGTATACTGCTTTTCAGATTGCTGAACTGTATCTAAAGACACGCATGATTGGCTGTGTGTGCGGAGGTAAAAATAATTATTTCTTTTTTCTTTTCTTTTCTCTCTTTACTTTTTGTGTGTACAAATGAATGCCATGAATGCCTTTGAGGAGACCATTATCCCCATTTGAACAACTACCTCGTCTCAACCCTCTTACTGTGATAGTGCGCTTGTTGCGTCGCTAACCTGTGAGTGTGGTCGCTCAGAACAGGTATGCTTTGGCCTTTAGATGTGATTGGACAACATTTAGTATGAAATGGTTTGTCCATGCATATGGATGGGTCGCTAGGGGTAGAGAGGTGGCCATGTGCTAACTCCCGTTTGACAGCCTGGGCTGCTTGCTTGCAGGACAGGGAACCAGGAGCTCTATTTAGAGTGAAGTAGTAGGAACATTTTTTGCCCTTTGGGCCTACAGTTTTTTGTTCTAAAACATTTGACATATACATCACATGTGGGTTTATACATTTTTAGAGACAGCTTGTATGAATTTAGTAAGGTACAGTAAGGTAAACTACTTGGGACAAGTAATACTATATGCCCAGGCATTTCATCTTGAGAGGAAGGCCTCCCCCTTGTTGCCACAAATTATGACCATTGTCCTTATTTTAGGTTAATAGATAAACAGAGCAACACTGTTCCACTGTAACATCTCCCCAGTTAAAATTGAACAAATGTGATCACGAGGGGGGCAAGGGGGTGCATTATTAAAAACAATCAGTCAGTCAGATTGCAACTCACACTCTCAGCACACTACAGCCCGCCTAAAGCTGTACGTGTCTCTGTGGAGCCCCGGATATTGAATAAAGACATAGCACACTCACAGAAAATATCTATGCTTTAATATGCAGCAACGGTAGAAACTTTTCTTTCCCCGGAAGGCATTAGATCTGAGTGTGCCTCATCCCGTACTTGGATGGCCTGGTCTACATGGAAACAGAGATGAGAAGAGGATCCTTACTGGATTCGAGGGAAAGATTATGCAGGGTGAGGCAGACTAGTACACCTTAACAGCTCAGGTCTGTTGAGAAATTATTGTTGTGAGCCAGGTTCAGGTGTGAAGAAGTTTCGGAGACTGAACATAGCATAGTTTATTGAACCCGGCCGAGGAGATAGAGTGCCAGCATACAACATGTGAACATGTCAAATGCCAACCCCAAATCTGAAGGACAGCATCTTGTGGTCCCTTTTATGTTTCTGTCTTCCCCTGTAGGTTTCTCTATTAGGTCATCTTCACCTAGAACACCTAATCTATCTGATGTTTAGATTCCAATGCTTCGTCATATTGGAATCTCTCACTATCCATGAGTTGTACTCTAATCTGTGGAGCCAGTTAGTTCTTTTAAACATTCTTGTATGGCTCAACCTTACGTAACATAAGATTAACGTAAGATTTCCCATAGAACACTGATATCTGCTAGCCTGACGTCTGAGCTACTGTCTCTAGCTAATCAGTCTATTGTTATCTTCTTGACGAGGACAAGTACATATGAGAAACACCTAAAGCTATAATGTCAAATACTTAAGGTAGTCAGCTATATTACTCTAAGCTAGACCTGTCTTACCTTTCCCTGTTACATCAATTAAGACACCAAAGAAATATTCTCAACAAGGTCTATCTTCACTCGTCCTCTGCTTTCTGAATAGATGTTTTTTCAGAGGCACCTAACCTGTACAGGTTTTAATGCAAATGCGGGCAGTCATCAACTCCAAACTATGTAATTTTATTTAATGGCAAACCATTAGAGTAACTAAGGAGAGTGTTGCCAGACATACAGTAAAATAGCCCAATCAGAGCCATATAGAAGTAGTCCATTTAATCTGATATGGGAAGGAGCCTCACTCTCCGTCTTGTGTTATGTAGCTGAATATGAGTGCAAAAAAGAAAAGCGTTGGATCCTAAAATCACTTCTAGTCAACTGTTTTAATTAGTATAAGTCAGTTTAGGTGAACCCAAAACCAGGGTAACCAGGCCGGAGCTGTTTGTAGGCTACCTATGCTTTTTCTTGACACAATATAGTGTTTACCAATGAAGGTTTAAGTCTGGATGAAACTGACTTAACCTACATAAATGCCGCCCAGTAAGAAAACATCCTTGCTGACAGCTGATCTAAACCACTGATCCCCAGTTCACACTGCACTGACGGTTTTCTTTCCAACCAACCAGTTAATTGCATTCACCTTGTGTCCCAGGTCTAAAACAGACCTTAATTAGTTGCCCAAAATGAAAAACCAGCAGGATCAGGATTGAAGACCGCTGATCCAAACAGACGGCCTCTCCTTCTCCCCCCCCCCTGTCTCTCTTCTACCGACCTGTAATCCAGCGATCAGTTGTCCAGGCAACAGCACTGGCTACCGTTCTGCCACGTGCACAGTGCTGCCGGGTGAGGATGAAAGTGCCTGGAGGGGGCAATGCAAATCACCTATTGCACCCGCTGGATACCCCCATAGAAATCCTGGGCATAAACCTGCCCTGCGGTTTTTCTCCCAGCGATGGTGCAACACCTCTGTGTGTTATTAGTGTTCTGCAGTGAAAGATCTCTGTTGTTCACATAAATACATGAAAGTTATTACAGAGTATTTATTTGTTTCACCTTAAACAGATTTTAGTGGTGTGTATACAAGCCGAGTATATGTGATTCTTGTTTATTATGCCGCTTTGTCAAATGAATATTTTATCAAAACAGTAGATTATTTTATTCCAGTTCTTAGTCCACAAATCAGCACTTCACAAGTCACATTGTAACTGCTTTGAAAGCCACCATATTTATGCTATTCAGTCTTGCACAATGTTGCAATGTATCAGCTGCTGAAATGATATACAGAGAGCGCAGAAGAAGGAGAATGACGCAGTTGGAATGAGGATAGGTGAGTCTGTGGAAACAACATAGAAGGGAAAAAAACACATATATGTAGATGTACCTTTACCGTGACTCCAAAATCATGTGCTGCATGAAAAATGCACACATACAGTGTCTGCTTTCCTATTTGACATCAACAACACTCATCAGGCTCACAGCTGTTGAGGAATTAGCTCATAACCTTGTGCACTGCAGCTTTTAGGCTCCTTCATAATCTCTCCTGCAAACTTTGTGTGAACTCTGGTGTATATAATACCTTCATTCAGGAGTCAATGGCATGTGGACTAGAAGCACGAAGCAGGATTTCTAAAATGTTTTTGTGGCATTAAGTGCCAAATAAATGCTCAATGTAGGGAAGATTTTCTTTCTTTTCTTTTCCTAATCCTCAAGCAGGGGGCAGGGAGCTGCCTCTTTGGGTGTGGACCTTCTCAAGAAAGCCATATGCAAGTGATAAATGTACAGCATACATACAAAACATAGACAAAGCAGGACAATACATAACACTTTATGATATCTTCATTAGATATCATATCTTCATTTTGTCATACCTACATGGAATTTAGGGTTTAAATCAAATAAATGTAGATACACTTTGTTAGTCATTGACAGATAAATGTTTTGTACTTACACATGTCTCCCTCTTTTTAAATATAGGTTTTAATGTGAATCAGCATATTTTGGTAGAGTCAGCTTGGTCACACATGTTGGCACCAACTTTCTACTGTGAATGACATTTGATTGGAAATAAAAGTGCTGGTTTTTTTTTTGTTTTTTTTTACAGGATCTCAACTTTTCCCAGTCTGTCACCCTCCCCTCATACTGTTTGTTTCTTTATCTGAATCCTCTCTGACTGTGATCTTAAGGGCCGCTGCTTTTAGTTGTCAAACAAAAACAGATGCATGGTGCCTGATAGAAATGACAAACTCTTGTCAACAAACACTGAGTACGTTCCATTTTCCACTCAGGGGTGGTTAGAGTATATTTCCCTCCAGCAAAGTGACACAAAAGAAAACAGAGAATCTGTAATGGAGTAATGGCTGAAATTACAGTCTTGCAGTTTAATGAGAAGTGGAGACATAATTTGGCAATTTACTATCCAGTGAGCTGGTTTCATAGACAAGCACCATAAGTGGTTTTATCTGTTTATGTACAGGAGTACATTGTGGCACTTTTGCAATGAAGAGAGAGTGAACATTTGGAGTTTAATGGTGTGTCAGTACAGCCTACAGTACACACAAATGAACAAAACCCTTTAGGGCCTCTTCTCTATATTCGTGTAATTTAGATAGCTTAAACATTACAGGATCGCAAATGTACTTGATGTCGCTCTGAAATGAACTTGGTGAGTTCAGCTCCCTCTACGTCCCTTCTCTGGCATTGGTCTTTTCAGCAGAATGGGATCTGACACCTGTATCAGGGTCCACACTCTTCGTTAACTCCACTCACAGTGAATTTGATTTGTGTCACTTTGTGAATCCTCTTTTTTTTCTCCCCATTGTTCTGTCATTCTTTTCCAGACCTGTAAATACTCATCCTGATCTCAAATAGCCCGTCAGCCGCCCAAGATAATCCCACAGGCTCGCAGAGGAGCGAAGAAACTGTGTAGAAAAATCCGCTGGGATAGAGTGACTGTTGGAAAATTCCCACTGACTTCTTTTTCTTATTTATCTTTGTGACAGTGGGTCCAGAGAAGAGGATGAGAGAGAGAGAGAGAGAGAGAGAGAGAGAGAGAGAGAGAGTGTGATGTGTGTTTGCTGGCCCTGCGTGTTAAAGAGAGGCTGTGATCGTGACTGGCGGTAGGGAGACAACAGCGATGGAAAGGAACGGCGGGGCCAGAGACACGAGCTGCGCTGGTAATGCATGTCACATCGATGAGGCCACGCCAAGAGAAGTTGGGAACGGGGTCAGCTCCACATCCTCTCCCAGTATCTCTGCTTGGGGCTCTAACTCCAGTTTTCACTACTATCATTTGTTTGGTCTTTCTCTGTCTCTGTATTCATCTTTTCTTTCCCTCTAATCGGCCTCTGCTTCACTGTGACTATTCTTCCCTCTACTTCTCTTTCTACAATGGTCACTATTCTTCTGTCACCCTGTCTTTGTTTATCTCTTCTCTGAGTCTCTCCAAACTCTTTACAACTCACTAGTATGCTCTGGACAAAACTTTTTCTTGTAGAGGGAATGAAGTCAGAATTAACCAAGGCCCCTTTAAAGCCTGTTTGTGCTGCATAGATGATAGTATGGTATGGAGCTGTCACTTTTTATTCTACAACAGAGTTTAGGATTAGGCTGCATGGGCTGTGTTTTAGTTCTCATGTGTTTCAGCTTGATTTTTTTACGTGACAGCCAGTAAGCTGCGATCTCAAAGGCAAAGATGCAGTGGTGGAAAGTAACAAAGTACTATTCCTTAAACAGCTAGTCTGGCTTTTTTCTATTCGTTCATTCAGTTCATTGTGACATAACTTGTTTGTTTTATGAAGACAAACCAGAAACATAAACACGACCACTTGTGGTTTAAGCAATGCTGTAACTATTTCCTGGTGAAGAGCAGCCTAGCAGAGACTTCCGAGAGCCTTCATCACAGTGAGGTTGCCATACAACCGACATTATAGCTTGACATGCTCTACAAAGAGGTGCAGGGTGGATGGATAATTGTTTGTCAAGTCATTTTTTGAAATTTTGAACAGAGCCAAGACAGCTGTTACTCCTGCTTAAATGCTAAATGGCTCCCAGCTCCTGTTTGCAATAGTGGTCATATCACTCTTTGAAAGAAAATGAATAAGTGTTGCTCCCAAAATGTTGAACTATTCCTCTTTATCCTGTGTAGTAATAATACAATAATATAAAATATATAAACTAATAGTACACCACCATGACAGGGGAAGATATGTATAGTCAGAAGTTGTCTTTTGATGCCTAAGACCATTTTACAAAAAATGAACTTGGTTTGTTTCTTTGCATGATTTTCAACATTTGCTTAAGAATCTGAAACCTTCTTTCACACCACTGGTGATAATCTACATGAACATTGTTTATTTTGCACATACACTCCCTCACACCCACAGAGTGCCAGGCGGGTGGCATTAGTCTGGGTGGGCAACACCAAAGTGTCCAAAATCTCTCTGCAGCCCACCGCTCCAATGAGCTGAACAGAAGAGCTTAGGAAGAAAGAAAACAGTGCTAATCATTACCAACACTCTCATCCACCGCCCTTCCCTTTCCTCTTTGCTCCTTCCCACCTCCTTCCTCTCATTAAAATAAGTCAGAGAGAGCTGGCCTGCATACTGATGCATTGTTAAGCACTCTTAATTGAACTTGAGGATTCTTAATGTGCCATCATTCAAATGCTTAGTCCGAATTGCCCTCTGTGCTGCATTTATCTCCACCTCCTCCACTGCACGTCCATTCAGCTTTTGGAGGAAGGGAGGAAGGGCTCTGTGGCAGATTTGTAATGTGTGGGCACGGAGGAAAAGGACATTGGCTCTTTATACAATAGGGGGAACAAAAGCATTCACTTGGTGCCAGCTGGGAGTTTCATCATCAGCACAGGAAAGAGAGAGGGCAAAGTGAGAAACCAAGAGAGAAAGGAAGTAGTGGGAAGGCAGGCAAGAGAGTTAAAAAAAAAAAAAAAAAAGTTATTGGACTAGATGGGCCCGGGTGACATCAATAGCATCCCAAGCAGGGCCACAAATTAGCCGCGCGTGAAGCGGCGCAGCATGGGAGCCGACAGCTGGGGCCCCGCGCGCAATGTCACCAGGGGATTAGCAGGGTTTCAGAATCTGACACAGAGGGGATGAGCGTCATGGGCAGAATAAAGAGCAACGCGGGGATTAGAGAGCTTCCCGACACTCCACCAACACTCATGAAGGGCTTAAAGGGCTATAGATATCATTAATGAATGGACAGAGGGAGAGACAGAGGGAAGGATAGACGAGCTGGTGGGGTGGGAGGGAGGGGGGTTGGGTGGGGGGTCTTTTTGCTTTTATTCATCCTGACCCCCCTACACTGCCACTCAGACTTTTAATGATCATACATTCCACGTACGTACATTAAAAGTCAATGAGAGGCGGGCCAAAGAGGCAAACTGCCCGTGTGTTGATCATTCAAAATAACACATCGCACACCAGGCTGAGATGGCTGGCTCTGACTGGTGTATGTTCAATTCATGCCACCCTCTGAAGATTAGGCCTGAATTATTCATTTGAAAGTCGTGGCGAAAATGCCAAACATATATTTGAATATTTGTATGCTTTTGTGTGAGTATACTGGAACAACAAGATAGTATTCATTTTTGGTGTGCGTGTGGGTGTTCTGCCAGGATATGTGTAGGTATCAAATTCTGCATTCAGATGTTGGGTATGGGGTGATTTGTGGGGCCACAGGGCTGTGTCTTGTTTTATAAAAAGGAAATTGCAGAGTTTTCTCTTATAAACAGACCGTGCCTTCAGATAGGCACAGCCCCACCAGCCTGTCTACACGACTACTGCAGGGATTTGGCACCAAGATAACCTTTGTTCTTGTACTGCGCAACACACCAAAGATGAGACAAACTCGAGGATCTAATATGATTTTGGAGAAAGCCACGCCAAACTGAAAGTTTGCAGAATATCAGCACAATCTGTGAACTTAAAAATACCCCTGTGTAGCCCTTTCCATGATAATGACATTGCCTCTGAGCCAAATGCGATATCCTGGACAGGAAAGCATGCAGCGATAAGTCTGCCTGTTGTTTAGGAACATGGAGTTATCATCTTCCCCCTCCTCCAACTTCTCCTCCCCGCCAGAGCTCTGTGTGCAGCACTAATGGAGTCTTTATCATGAAAGAGTTAACTACTTATCACTGGTTGGCTGCTATGGATTGCTGAAGGGGCAGAATGTTCTTTGATGAACTTCAGTCAAAGTTTAATGAAAGCAAATTTGTGTGCACGTTAAGGCCTTGGCTTGCTCCTTTACTGGTGTCTCAGTCTGTGGCTACAGGATAGGTGTTTTTCAGGATAGAAGGTGCTGGAACAAATGCAAGGCTATGACAGAGCTGTCTGCTTGTGTACGTGTGTGTGTGTGTGTCTATCCATCAGAAATACATACACATGGGGCGTCGATTTTTCATATCTGAGGATAAAAAACAGGAAGATCCTATGTGGAGCCTTTACTTTTATTTTCTTCTACACAGCTTGGACTTCCCTTCAGCACTCTCAGTGTGCCCAGACAATCCACATCCAGTTGTTTTGGAAATGAATCATTTGGTGCACTGGAGTCCCTGCCTCCCAATGTGTGCAAACACATAAAGTGATCGAGTCCTGCTGTGTCAGAGAAGCCACACCTTGTCCTTGTGTACAGTCTCCCACCATTGTCCTTAGAGATCCCCTGAGATCCCCAGGAAGGGTATGCGTGCCCCTTATTTTCTCTCGCCTCTGAACAAAGAGTGTTTAATCTGTTGTAATATGCCTGAAATATAATGCTTTGTATATGAAGTTGTATTAATTTACTGTACTTCTTGTATCCTGATTGATGTTGCACATTACACGTTGCCTTGTTGCAATTATTGTGCTTTTGTGCTGCACCACAACATCACAGTTTTCTTGGTGACAGGTGCGTAGTAGAAAAAAAGAAACTTGGCTAGAACTTAATTTGAAAGATGAAACTCTCATAAGTCAAACATTGCAGTACCAATAATAATAGTTTTCTGTAATTGCAATGATCATAGCGTAGGCGATTTTTAAAAAATTGATTCGAAAGCCACAATGACGAGGTGTAGAAATTTTAACGCAGCTTAATTGCTTCTTTGTTGTCAACACACTGTTAAAAATGGAATCTGGAGCTTTGTTGATAATGAATCTCAAACTCAGACCTTAAACTGAAGCAATAGTATTGTTTCAGAGCAAACACTCGGGCTTGGGAAAGCATTGGCGTAGTCATTACTGCCTCCCATTTTCACATTGAGATTTTAATCATCGGCTACAGTATTTCTGACTGAAGTGTGTACGTGAGTTTGCATGTGCGTGTGTGTGTGTGAATTATGTGTACACACATATATTCATGCCACATGGGGGGTTGTAATACGTCTTCGTAATTAGTCTCATAATTATAAGGCAATAAACTGCAGTACACATGGGAGACTGATCCATCTCTGGGATACTGCAATTACCTTGCTAAGATGTGTTGTTGTGACAAATCTACAGAAGCAAAGTGGAGCTCTGCACTGTTCCGTTTAAAACAACATGCAGAGCACAGGCTTAGTTCAGGTTTTTGTTTACAAATGTGTGTGGGATGTAAAAAAATGTGTCAAAACAAAGGATTTCCATGGTGTATTTTGCCTGTTTCTTATGTGGACTTATAACCAAATATAAGTCCACATAAGATGGTCTTATAACCAAATAATTCCCCCAATTAGATTTTAAATTCCAGTCCTGTTGCCACTTCTTTCTCAGAACATCTATCCCCCCAAAGGCTGTCTAGACTGTGCAATCCCAAGTCTTCAAATGCTGATGCACAACAGCTTGTCTTCGAGTTCTTGGCAATCTGGTCGATGTGGTGATATCACACGGCCGCTGAGTGAGTCAAAATTGGCTTTGCCTCCATTAGCTCCAACAGTGCCTCATTATCAGCAGCTAACATCTCGCCTGCAGGGCCAGACCTCTGCTACTCTGCCACCCACTAGTTCCATATAACACACACACACACACACACACACACACACACACACACGCTGCACGCACACACACACACACACGCACACACGCACATACACACACACACACACACACACACACACACACACACACACATACACTCTAATACTTCCATCTCCATATCTTTGATTAAGCCAGCATGATGTTCAGGTTGCTACTGAGCACACCTGCTTTCATAGCAGACACCCACAAAGGATGATGGGATGTTCATCAGCTGGAGACGGCATAGGAAATCACAGGTCTTCCCATTGGTGGGCAGCTGGGAGGCAGCTGGAAGAGTGGATGCGGTGAGGTTTTGTGACGACAACATGACAGTGGAAATGGAAGTGATTAATATGAATGAACAAGTTTATTAAACACTTACACGTGCATGCACAGTACATGTATATCTGCACAGAGCAAAGGTGAGTGTGCTTAAATTAGCCATACACACACACACGTACGCACAACTACACACAGAAAATGTCGCTTGGTGGATAACCTTTTCTAAACAACATGCAGACCTTTTTTCCATTCAGCATCAGCGGTCACAGTCTGAATATAGATGTAAAGCCTGCAAGTCATACTCCTGCAAAATAATGGGTCAATGATTCATGCCCAAATCTGAACTTTCTGTTTTTTTGGTATATACTTAATTCTTTAAAATGTTTTTTAAAAGTTTTTTTGGATTCCCAGACACAATGTCATGGACATGTTAATGTCTCTGGTCAAAACTAGACATGTTTTGTCATCAGAATTAGGCTTCAAGGTTTTGTGTAATATTTAGGAGGATCTATTGACAGAAATATACATAACTATGTTTCCAGTGGTGTAAAAAGACCTTACATAATGAACTGCTTTGTTTTAATTACATAGGAAAGACCCATTAATATCAACATAAACCGTGGGTCCTCTTATATGGACGTCGCCATGTTGCACTGCTGCAAACTGCCCTACAGAACGAGTCAGAAGAATGACTTCACAACTCAGGAAATGGGACCATCTGAGGAGCACATGCACTGGAAATAGCTACGTCTGAAGGCCACAAAACCCACTACCTGCACCACTAAAGCATGCTATTTTGTATCTTTCTTTAATTTGTACAAAAATAGTTTCCCCCAGATTCAGTTTTTATGCTAAGCTAAGCTAATCACATGCTGGCTATAGCTTCCTATTTAGGGAACAGACAGTGTGGACCATGTGTTTGCCAGACAACCAGCAGAGACTGCAAGAAATCACTGCACCCGGCACAGATATAGTCCGGTACATAACTCCCTGTAAAACCACAAACTGTCGTTTTCACACTTTTTGTGCTGATTAAACAAACGAGGTATAACTTGATAATTTGTGAGCTTTAGAGGTGCTGATAGGAGGCAGATTTTGTTATCTTGGGACATGTTAGCTGTTTCCCCCTCTTACTAAGCTTTATGCTAAGCTAAGCAGACTGGCTACTGCACATGTGATGTTATGTGTTATGAGTGTTATCAATCCTCTCATCCTCTTTGCCAGAAAGCAAACATGTCAACAATTGCTTTAAGGTTTGCAGTAAGTGCAAGGACCTGCTTGTGGGTTCCTCCTTACAAATGATGATGACTCTGTAGTTCGTCAAGAGTTTTGCATGGCGTGCAGGAGGAACAGCACTTCTCTAAACCTCCTCCAGTTATCTAAAATCTGCAATTCATAATCAGACATAGCATTCTGTCAAGATGTCTGTTAAAATGTCAGTGTCACAGCCATAATCCTGAGAATACTCAAAATAAGATTAGCAGAATATAAGCAAAAAGGAAGCAAAATGGCTAACAAGGAATGAAGGAGGCAAGGAACAAGGACTGGAAAGCACATTATATTGGGTTACCTGAAAAGGGCACACGAAAACACAGCTCTGGCAATAACAATTAAACTGACAGTGCATAGGAGCAGCAACAAGGAATTAAAATTAAAGAAGAGCAAGAATGTTGATAAGCACTAATTTGATTCCCTAGGATCTGGGAGGAAGGTTTGAAAAGACAGCCATGAGGGTAGGCTCTATTAATTGCCAAAAAAAAGAGACTCTCAGGGGATTTTGACTCTTGCTGCCAGGTGAAGCACACTCCATGCACAGAAACTGTGTGGCTCCTTTGCCAATGTTTTACAACTCTAAACTGGTTATTTATTTAGGATTTGCATGTTTTAACGTGTATAAGTATACATTGGGTTGTGGAATATAAAAGTATTTCCTTTAATTAGATATTAAGGCCTTAAGTGTAACACAAGCTAAATTCTCTGTAAAGCATTCAAGTACGAAGAGGCAGAAGAGAAAAAACAGGAAGAAGAAAAGTGAGTGTGAGAAAAATATAAAAGCCCACAGCTGTTTAAGTAGCACAACTCGAATAGCTTTAAATTGTAATTTTGCTATTTTTAACATCTGGTGATGCACACAATGTAGTTGTTCAGTATAGGGCAGGATATCCTGTGGTAACTCAGGATAAGATGAATGTTGATGGCTATTGAATCAGCCTGCCATAAATAATTGAAGTGACAAACAGGTCAGTGTGCTTGAAGGCAACAATTCTCAGTCACATCTCAGTTCAAGTATGAGGGTTTAATAACCACTGTGGTTTCTGTCCCCTCTCTCAGGTCATAGCTCAAGCCTCCTATTCCTCTCTGTCTTTCTTTTATTCATTCATTCACCCATCTCCGTCCAAAGAAACAGGGTCAGTTTGTTGAAAGTTTCCCCGGGCCCTTTCTTGTTGTCTGGCTCTGCTTATGTAACCCAGACAGCCCTGGCTGACCAGACACCACAGCTCAAACTCGAATAGGGCCTGATTCCATTCTGACAAGCTCCTCATCAGCTCCTGTTCTCTAAGAATGTAAAGTCTTCCTCTAGACACATAGATGAAATCAAAGATATTCTTACACGGTCTCACAAAAGCTATCCTCACACATGATGTGTTGTATCTTCACCCAGCCTGACTTGCTACTTTGGTATTCTTGTTTCCTTGTTATTTCCTTTCAACCATCACGATGTCTTTGAGCTGATCATTTCTGAGCACAGCAATTCCCCAGTTCTGGCTTTTAACAGCGGCTTTACCTTCACAGCCTACTGCTCAATCCTACGAAACCACATTTGTCCAGGAAAGTGAAAGAAACCACAAAGGAAGGAAGGGAACAATGGCTGCCTTCCTGTAGGTGTGGTAGCATACAAACTAAATTCAGTTGTTGTGCAGTAGCAAGTGAAGCACAAATAGAGTAAAACTAGGCTATGGGAATGTTGCTTTGAAAAAGGAGAGCAACCTTAGAACTCCATGGAACTGGGAGGGAACGGACTGCCATTGTGTGGCTTAAAAAAACAAATGGTGATCCCATGCCGGGACAAGAAAGAATCACAGTGCAGCGCCAGTCTGAAATGAACAGTAAACACAGTCCAGTCCAAGTCAAACTGGTGGGCGTCCCATCATGTAAATGTAAATTATTAACCCAATGTAGGTGGGTGGTGCAAGAAGTAAAGTTTACTGTGGAAATGTGGGGGGAAAGTTGCAACACTGTGGATCAATACAGGGCAATGAATACAGTGTAGTTCATTTTAGAGTTACATTTTGTTCTATTATTTCTATTATACCACAATTATAATGGAACTGTCTCTCCAAACACAAGCATAAACATGATTCAGGTGAGTGGGCAGTGAAAATAGCCTGACAAAACAAAACCCCACTGAACTCTGTCTGTCTATAGCAGATGGTTTTATAGGTGAGGAAACTAATTAATATGTTTTATAGTTAACTGGCAACATGACCGGAGAGTAGCCTGGTTCTCAAAGAGTATCAGAATTAAAAATGTACAGTTTGAAACATGGCACTGCTAATCAAAGGCTGGTGTAATCTTAGTAATCTGTTTTACTATCTTATCTTATAAGCACACTCTTACCCAACAGCCATTCATAAATCCCATTCTTTCCTGCTTAAAGAGGAATCCTATCTATTGGCAAAAACCTTAGTAGTTGAGAGATGGTGTCTAAGTAGCAGCAAGTGGCAAAAAAACTGGCAATCTAATAAAAAAAACTGAGGTGAAATTCTTATTCTAAATAGTCAAGTATATACCCTGAAATTATCCATGTCCTTAAACTAATCATCTTTAAGCTAAACAGTGTTTGTTCCACAGGGATAGCAATCTCACAGTGGCCTCCCGCCACGCCTAAATACGCTCCCACTCCTGTAGGCATGTCAGATAGAATCTCCTCATAAGTGCACTCTTCTGAAGCTCAGACATGTTTGCGTGGCAAAGGAAGTTTTTGTAGTTAATTACATTTTGTAAACATAGGTGGGTTTGATTTGAGCTCTGGCATGTCCCCAACTTCTGCGCTGTTGCCAGTTCAGCCTGAAGGGTGTGGGCTTTCCTCCAACCCTCCAAAGGAAACATGACAGACTCACTGGCCAAGAGGCTGACATGAATGAGCCAATATGTCAAACCAAAAGCTTCCCCTGGTTTCACGCTTTTTGTTTCATGCTAAAAGATAGCTTTGAAATAGATCACTCTCATGGTGGCATTTCTCTGAAGTCATCACAGTTCAATCAGAGATGCACAAAGGCTCGGGCTTTCTTGGGCTCTTGCACTGAATGTGAAATTGATCCAATTTCTGTGTAGACAAGCTAAATTAAAGCACTTGTGTTTTCATGAGTGTGTCCCTGTTTTGTTTGCATCATGCATCGTGTCAAAAAAAGGCAGTGAAGGATAAGACTGCAAGCTAGCAGACATGGATCTAAGTAATTTAGAATCTTAAATATAAAAAGGGAATGTTTCATTGGGAGGAACATTCAACATGTTTGCTAGACCTCAAGGATACATGTGTGTTCTGGTGAGTAATTCATGTAATGTAAACAGAATTGGTTTGTTCAAGAAAACTCCCAGGGCAGCTTAACAAGTTCACTAACAACCAAGCTGCACGATACTGTTCACTATACATGTGTTGAAAACATTTGTGGAGAGAAAATCGAATTGAAAGTAATATATGATGGAAGTATAATTCTATTTCAGCTTTGTCACACAATGAAAAATGTGAGATAATATTCGCAATTACACAACTCTTCTGGCAATTGCTTTAACACTGTGTGGATTTTGTTGGTGCTAAAAAGAATATGACTGCTTATCATACATACACATCACATACACGCACACAACTTATGTTTCATCACTGTGGTACACCACAGAGGATTGAAGAAATGCTAATGTGTCCGACAGCTTTCCTATTTAGTACTTGGTGCCGACGACGATCCTGCTTTGGGTTCAGTGGGACCTCACCTGCAACAAAATTACTACAGCATTATCTCCATGCAAATATTAGCAGAGGAAAACAAACAGGCAAAGTAACTCTAGTGACTGGCTAAGAGGGAGTCATCAGCTTCCTCTGAAACACAGAGGGGGGAAAAAACAGAATGTCTCACAGTTCAAAACAACCTCAGAGCCTGCTGTAATTTCCGTTGCAGCCTCTGTATGTGAATGTACTATCAAGTGCTTCACAGGCTTATATTGTTTCACATTACTGAGACTTTAGCATTTAATACCATAGGTGTTTCAATGGTTGCATCTAGTTCCTGTTCTCTAAGATGATATAATTTACTTTTATGGTCTGTTTCTGCATAAAAATTTTTAAATCACATCAAATTATATTTTATATGGAATTAAATTGAATATCAATATAACATGGATAAAATCTATTTTTTAGAATACTATAATTATAAAATATATTATCGTCCTTTCTTATACTGGATCTTTATTGAAGCTAAATGTGTCAGTGTACACATACAAACCTTTGCCTGAAATTTAATGAACACTGTAATTCCAGCGGAAGGGAGGGAAGCCAAATATGGGTAAGGAACATTCTTAGCCTGCGGCTAAACTTTCAAAAATGACTTATCTTCAGTTGGCAGAGGTGTAAACAAAGCAAAATGTCCAGTACGGTTGGAACACAACTTAACACAAGCTAACAAAGCTGATGTTTAAGTGGTCTCAGGGAGCAGTAGCTGCTCTAAGGCAAATGTTTAGATCAAAACTGGCAGCATTAAGTAGATTTAACTGTAGGGCAGCCAACGCTCTTCACCACGACAACAACAAAAAGCAGCAATCGTAACAGGTAGAGCTGTGCCTCCTCTAGGGTGTGAACTGGGGCTGTGATGATTGAGTGATGTAGCTGCATTCAAATAATCTGTGCAGGGCAAAAACAATGCTGGCGTTGATGGTGTTTGATTCACAGTTTGGTTAGAAAACAGAATAACCTCTCCTACTTCTCTGGATAGTCACGGTTTGAAATTATTGATCAGCATTGTACAGACATTCCCATAAATAATTTAAAAGGTCAGTCACAATCCTTCACTAAAAAGAAAAAATCATTAATGTTCAAATATATATTTATTTCCGTATTCCTTCATACAAACATCTTTGTTTCCAAAAAATAAACTGTGATGAATCAATAAGTGCACAGTCATAGCTGTAAACACTCCAGAAAGTAGTCAAAGAGTGGGTAAAGCTGTGTGATGATTGGCTGTAAAGCAACAGAAGGGAATCCTCAGGTTGACACAATAACAAAAGCAAGTAGTCCACTCTCTTCCACTCTGTATTGATCTCCAAACACCTGAGTTGTACAGGAGCAAGTGCTTGCAGCACTCTCGTCAGTTTACATTGGATAGGTGTTGCTCCTCTGTGCAAAGATGAATTGGATTAGAAAGATAATTATGGGCAATTAAATTCTGACTTCATCCCCAAATGATTACCCTGCAGGTGCAGCCCCAATGCAAATGTATCCATCATAACAAGTCACTTAAACTTGGGTTGGGTGAGTACATTTTTCTTAAAGGGGGGAGAGGATATTTGCCAGTGTGCATATTTCACTTGCGTCCCCATACAAATCAAACAACTCATTTTGGAACAAAGAAAGATTTTAAAGATGATTATTAACTCCACTGAAGATGCACTTCTGTTTGCAGTGTGATAGACTGGCGAGATAAATACTCCCTCAACAACACGCATGCTGTTTTTAAGGATGACAGGGTCCCCCCCCTATTGAGCATAACCTAAAGCTCAAACCGGCACCAGATCACCACAGAATCCGCTATTTGTTGACAAAACGCTCCTCTTTGATTTAATGTGCTGAGTTCAGGTGGTTGGCCAGCTCTTGCATCACAGCGTCTTTGCCGATCTGATCGTTCCTTCTCTTTTCCATGATCACATCCTCCAGGCTTTGAAACTCCAGTACGTGGCTCTTCTTCTCTGAAAAGCTCAATTTTAACCTGTACGGCTGCTTGCCTATCCTTAGCTCCCCTCCGATTTTGAACTCCCGTCTGCCAAAGCGGCACCAGGCAGCAAAACACTCAGAGTTTCTCCAGTACAGCTCTCTGTCTCTCGAACCAACATGGTCCAGGGCGTTACGCACAATCACCTCCGGCGGGAGCGCACGGTACCTGTAGAGGCCGTTCACTATCCTGCCTTTTTTGCCCTGGCTCACGTCGGTGAGAAAGTTGTTCTTTATCTCAGCCCTGTGCAAATGGACCACCTGGAAGTCCCCGACGTAAACAGCCCAGTGCGGATATTGTCCAGTGGCCACAAACTCCAGCAGGTCTCCGGGTCTGCACTTGTTTAGGAGACTTTCCGCGGAGTAAGTCACGGTTCCGGTGGTTCTCTCGTAGACGTACTCCTCTCGGTAGTAAATCGCGCACTCCAGCTCATCCTGGGGGTCGAAGTGCTTCTCTTCATGGTTTACCGCGTGGTTGCCGGGTGGGAACTGGTCCAAATTGTTGTCCTGATCGTCGTCGCCATCGTCGTTGGAAAAAATGTAAGAAACGCCGATCCGCGGTCCGTCGTCGTCCGGGTCGAACCCATTTGGGTCCGATGTTGGCACCTCTGCGTAATTTAAATGTGTTAGTTTCTCCACCTGGTTCCCCATAAAGGTGAAAGGTGGATGGAGGTGGATAAAGCTGAGCACAGAATCAGGATCCACCTGTTCTTGGCGCACCCACTTGGAGGAGAGACGGAAAGAGGCGCAGGGCTGGGCTGTCTCTGCTAAATCCAAAGTGGTGAGGACGGACACCAATAATCCATGTCGAGCTGTATGGCCTACCTCCAAAGGAACGCCAACTGCGCCGACCTGTTCGGAAACAAACAACGCAACAGCTTAAACAACAAGTTCAGAACACATGAGAAGCCTGAATCTGCGAGTCAAACTATTATGGGTAGTTTACATCACCAACAGGTGTGTCAGGTCACACCTGTTGGCTCAGTTTCCACGAAACTCACCAGTAGGATAGCCTAACAAGTTCTATTTTTCATTTTATAAAACCTCATTACCGCACTATGTCTCCTACACTTCTGGTGTCATGTCACTCTTTCTCAGTTGTTAAGTAGAATTTCTTCATTTCAGTCCACAGTAAACTCTCTGGGCAGCAGACGGACTCACCTGCAGTTCAGCTCGTGACGGCAGCTCTCTCACACGCTCCCGTTGTCACATCAGTAAAATAAACAGGATTTCAGACTGCGCTGGCAGCTGCTCCTTCCTGTATGGTAGGCTGGGTGCGTGGTTGCTCGGCTGTACAGACTGTAGTATGAACCTCAGCTTTAGTGCCAGCGAAACTCACCCAGCATAGTGACTGCTGGGAGGTGTTGTGATTTAAAGCGACAGCGCGCCTTTTTGTTTTTGCCTCATTTACATACCTGGTTCACACTCGACTTTACATTAAAATAAGCAGAAACATATCCACCCAAACGTTGTAATTAATTAACTTAATTAATATAGCCTAATGCATAAAAGTATTTTTTCATTGTGGTCTATAATAGCCTACAGAGATGTGAAGCCTATAGATACTTTTGAAAAACCCACATTTAACACAAGGTCATGATAAAGCCACTTCTCAGTACCACGCACACACCAAAATGAATATATGATCAATACAGTGATTTTTCAGAGGTTAATGCTACTAAAAAGTCAAAAACGTACTGCATAGAGCAGGGCTTCTGAAAGAGGGACTGTGGGCCTTCCCGCAGACAAAGCTTAGAAAAGAGCGCCCCCTCAGAACCTCTTAGTTCACTTGCTTAGTTTCGCTCAGTGCCTGGATACCTATGGCATCATGGTGTTATTTGATCCCATAGACACTCACTATTAAGGCATTTATTAGTTTCTCTGGTAAAGACAGTAAACCTACCCCAAACTGCTGTCTGAACTATCTCTAACCAAATGACACACATTTAGTCCATTCTGCGTTGCCTCCCACTTTGAAAACCTCTGGCTAAAAGTATACAGTATATCTGGATTATACAGATTATACATCTTTTAATGAACAAAAAAGCAGTGTTTATGCAATTCTACAAACAAAAAGGGTACAAGCTTGTAAAATATGTTTTTAAAAAAACTCAAAACCTTCATGAATGGATGGTAGCAGATACATTCTGTATGAAGGGAAGATAAAAGGTTGAGGAAAAATACATTCATGTAGGCTGCTTGCATTTTGTCCTTAGTAATCAACACCGGATAATTAGTTTTAGACAAAGAATTCGTGCAAAATCCTGACCTTGTTTCATTTTAGGGCAGGTGACTGGTTAGTATACCAGTCATTTAATCATTTCCATATGCTACTCAGAAAGTTGTGTGCTATGATGAAATGAGGCTTATAAATGAAATCGGATTATGTTAATAAGTTAAATCTCTATTTAAATAGTTGTATGTACAGGGTCTCATGGTGGAATTTAAGGATTAGCATCATAAAGACTTAAAAATCAAGACTAAATGCTATTAACTGTAGTTTTCTTCATGGAACACAAACTACCCTACCAAAATTGGTTTATTTCCTAAAATCAAATGTGTGGCAAAAGTGAGGACATACTTTGTCTTTTTTACATTTTGCCTCCAGATCTCTAAATGGAATTCAGCCATCAATAATTCTATTTACACCTTTGTTTTTCCTACTGTGACATGTGAAAATGTTAGTGAAAATTTGAGCCTACTGGTACTCCAAGTTTGCAATTTACGAGTAGAAACACAGAAATTAAAGTAGTAGTTGCATGAACTATTCTCTATACTTTTTTAAAAAGGTCTGGTATCACTTGCAGTCTTAACTCAGGCTTAAAGGAAATAGTCTTATTCACTTCAGGGAGAGAAGTCATGCAACCCCAAGAGAGAATGTCCTTTCCTTGACAACTCTGTAAAAGTGTGTCAACAGGACAAGGATCCAGACTCCTTTTGCGATGGGGAGTGTCAAAATGTTTGGCGTTAGCTCCAAAAGGCAGCAGGAGAAAAGAGTGACAACTGGATCAAACCAGAATTTTGCAGCACCAGTCTCATCTGTTCCGCCTCCTCTCCTGCCCGACTCCTGCGCCAGGAAGTGGGACTGTGTTCACTTGCAGCCAAAGTTAAAATCCACCTTGGACAAGCCAGATATTGAGGCTTACAGTGTCTCAGGCAGCCATTACACCTACTTCCTGGGGCTTTTGAACAGATGAATGTGAATTCCAGATCAAACATTACCAGCAGAAAGCAAACATCTATAGGGAATTGATTGGGTTGGTTTTTTTTTCTCAACACAGTCTTTCTGTATGGTATCTGAGGATATTTCCAGCTCTGAGTCCATCCAAAAAAACCCAGCTTAATAGTTCTGCCTATGAATACGGTGAATGCAATGCTAATGCGTGCACGCTACACAAATCGAACTGTTTTTTGTAAAATTACTTGCGACTTCACATGTGCAGTAAACAAGATTTGATTTGCAAAATGGCAATTCAAAGTGAGGTAGAGTGGAGAAATGAGTGAGTCAACATTAGCTAGATCATTTGTTGCCAATTAATATCTTCACTGGCGAAATGCTCTTAGTTGTACGTGACGCACTGCTTGGAGGATAAGAGCAATTAGAATTTTTGAAAAAAAAAGCCTGATGCAATGTTATTAAAAGATTAGCTTCACCTAGTTTCATCTCAACACAGCCATTGTTTGTTTCTCTTTGGAACAAAGACCCTTCACAGGGAGTGAGAGCAGGCAGCAGGAGATTTAATCACATAAGTGCATTCCCACAGATGTAAAAGAATTGTTTGTTTATGGCTCATTCATGTAACTTTTTGTTAAAGAATTTTTTTTCTGCTATCTCTGCTATCCTGCATCAGTTATCTGCAATTAGAAGAAACTGCTTTTTTTTTAAAAAGGAGGATCAAGTCACATGAAGGTTTCAACATTTCCAATATTAATTAGAGTAAATACAGACTAAAATGAGCACTTCCTGGATTTATAGTTGCCAATAGTGGTCAGAACTCTACTAATAATCTACTGGCATACCTGGAGCAGAGAATTTATAATGAAAAGCTCATTTCTTCTGTTCTAGTTCTGCAGACTACATGACTCCTCTGTCCTCCTGCAGACACTGCTCTCTTGTGGCTTTGTCAACTTACTGCATCATGTAGACCAGAAAAATATTAAATATGAAAACTGATTTCTCCCATACTCCCAATTACTAATACAAGTTAGGTGGTATTTGTTCATGAAAAGGTCTGCGGCTTTTATTTACATTCAAGACTAGAGTACACATAAATGCTCCTGCTGAAATACAAACATCATTTCTTAAAAAATCTAATTTAACTGGACAGCAGCGTTTACCTGGAGGTACAAATATCTGAATATAAAAATTTAAATTTTTGGCTATCTCAAAACACTGCCAACAACATATTTCTTTCTTTGTACAGAAATAATCATCAAATTACGGGTTTTATGATCACTCATTCTGCCAAGAAAAGAGTACTACGTCCGGGTGCCCTGCCTCTTTTGGCTCTGGATCTTTCTCCTCAGCATCTGGTCAGGTATCAGATCTGACTCCTTCACATCTCCGTTCCCACAGCCCACCACAGGACAGCTGGAGGACACAGAAAGAGGAGGAAACTTAACACATTTAAAGATTATCCAAACAAACAAATATAATATAAAAATTCACACAAATGTGAGAAAGTGTGAGTTAAAAAAAAACAAACTCTGCAATGATACTTTCGAAGACTTGCCTGACAGTCACTATAGGGACAAGTACAAAAGCATTTCATCAGTCATGCTCCTAATCACAATAAGGAAAGCTCTGGAGTGTTGCTGCTATAATTAACGCATGTGAGGTGTGCACAGTGACCGCAGTTAAGACTCAAAACAATAAGGAAGTTTCTTTTGACAACAACATAGACCAGGCACTGGGAGTTAATCAGTGTTCCTCTAGGACGAGCCACATTTAATTTTCCTCCGACATCAAAGCAGTATAATAAAGAAAATGTGAATTGAGGCAGACTGCTGGTCCCACACCAGCACGCTGAGTTGTTTACTGCCGCAAAACCTGACTCAACTTTCTAACAGTCCTCCAAGGGAGAGTGTCTTACCGGCATTTCTTTTTCTGGCTTTGTTTTGTTTTGATCAGGCCCAGTATGGCTCCTTCATCATAGTGGTGGTTACACTTCTTATTCTTCACCGGGTTCACCATTTCCACCTTGAATACAGACACTTAGTGGTGTATTGTATAATGAAACACACAAACCAAAAGCAGCTAACTCAAACATCAAATCAAGGTGGTTTTCTAGGTTTTGTTGACAGTGATTCACAGAAACTGGGGAGAGATGTAATAGGATGGAAATGGTCTAGATTAAGAAAAAGTATTCAACGGGAATATGTAACAGCAGGACTTGCTACCTGTGTGAGTGGGCAGGAGAAGTTGACTTGGCTCTGTGTAACAGCGATGTCCTCATCGAGCTCCTCCATGTTCTCCACTGACTCTTGGTTGGCTGAAAACACAACGTGCATACAGTGTGCTTCCAAATGTCCAATGACAGTAATACATGATGGACTGGATCAACGACAGGATGGCAGGAGAATATTCAGCAAGCAAGGACACGGACTCGGCAGAAACTATGGACTATGGACTGCAGCATGTCCCAAATTCAGAGCCTTTTTTAAAAAATCTACTAAAAATAAGACACTGTCCACATGAAGATGACCAGATTTTACCACCATTGACAAATGCATACTTTGGTAGAAGACACACAGCCGCGTACGTTTATAGTGGCACACACAGGCTTTAGAGATTACACAGTTACATACATACAGTCACAAAACTCTGACCTGCTCACATAGTTGCACAGACGTCTAACACATGAAGCATGCTCCCTTTTTTAAGCCCACTTTCACATCTACTGTTGTTGTCACAGCGCAGCTACAAATATCGAATATTCAAAGGTCATCCTGTGCTTAAGGTATAAAAAAAAAAAACTCTGCATGACGCATCCTAATTATTCCAGGCAAAACCAAACCAATAGAGTAACGTATTCTAACCATTAAGAGAGGAACATGAGGTGATTTTTGCTGTTAATTCAATGATCAATAGCGATGTTTGACGGGTTAAACCCGTAGGTGTCATTTACACTGGGGACGCTGAGGACATGTCCCCACCACTTTTTGAAATGCCTGATTTTGTCCTTACCACTTTTTGAAAACATCTGCTCAAAGTTTTCTGAAAATTAGCAGGCAACAAGAAATTTTAAATAGCAAATAAAAATTCTATGAGAAAGGTTTACTTGAACAATAGGAAAACATCAAATGCAACGTACGGTAAATATAGAGGAAACAGATCTGCCTTGTCCAAAAAAAGTAGACTAAAAAAAACAAGCTGCTGATTACTGCATTATATTCGATAATATTTTTATATAATGAATTGTCACCGGCCACATGGATTTTGTTTCCCTTGATATAAATTTCCACCATAAATTGGTGCAGAAAATGTCTCTAGAATGCAATAAATCAAGAGTTTTAATGCTCAATATCTTCTGGGAGAGGACCCCCGGGCCCCCAATCGAATTACCTATTTTATCAATTAATATTTCTTCTAAATAGCATTGGAGTATCTTGTTGTCTTGTTCTCGAGACTCCAATATTGTGCGTTCTCACGTTTCGTGGGTGTTTCGTCACACCCCTCACATGAGCCCTTAAATGTCCCCACCACTTTTCAACACAAAGTGACGCCCTTGGTTAATCCTTCACAGAATACAACAATACACTGACAGTATATGAAATGATCTCATAGAATTCACTTCAGTTCATACCTCAAAATTTTCTCACACAGTGTTACTTTTGAGTCAGAGTGGGATAATAACATCGGTGCAGCAGTAATTTCAGTGATAATGTCCACAGAGAACCTAAAAATATGGAACTGTCTGTGTGTGGCTGCCTTTTAAATAAGGGGTGTAATAAGGACAGCAATTACAAAGCAGAAAATAACAGCTACAGGATGACAGGCAAACATAATTATTCAACAGTAAACAAAGGGAGTTATGTGTTTCAAATTAAGCTAATTATCCTGAAAAACAGCACACATCCCTAGATTTCTCTCTCTCCTTGGCTGAGAAGCACTCCTGCAAGCACAGCTATTATCAAAGTCTAGTTTATTCCCTGAATACACTGCATTGAGTCTAGCAGTGCATAAATACAAGCTATTTTTCTTTCCCCTCAGCAGGGCTTACCTTGGTTGAGAGAGTTCTTGATGCTGTCCTTGAAGGCCACTACTTTCGGGTGACTCTGCAGATCACTGTCAGAGATCCTGGCTGTTCTCTCTGTGAACTGCTCCTTCACTTTGGCAGACAGGCTGAACATGGCCTCTGGCTGCTCTGTAGTAACCTACAGAAAGTGAAGTAGGTGGGATATTTCCTTGGTTAACTTCAGAGTTTTCTCTGACATTTAAAACTAACACCTTGACATTAAGACTTGCCACTCCAGAAAATCTGGGTGTACACAGCGTAGCAGGAGCCAGCATGAGGGCTGAATGACTTCCGAAGAACTGATCTTTATGCACTTTTTGTACATTTAAGTCCTTATTCCGGTAATGCATCTTGAGGCTGACCTGTTCATTTCGTATAAGGGCTTCCCCCTCATACTGCTGATGCTTTCCACTTATGTGAATAGACCATGCCAGAATGCTCTCACCTCCGATGTGACTTGTTGCACAATGTCAACAAAGTAGTTAATCTCCCTATCCAGCCTGGCACACTCCAGAATCATGGCCTCCATCTGTTTGATGCCAGGATTACCCTCGGCATCTGCAACATAACAGCGTACACAGTGATGGAAAAGGTATTGAGATCATTTCCTTGAGTAAAAGTTGCAAAACCGCACTATAATACAACTTCAGTAGATATAAATGTCTTGCAATCAAAAGCTTTCATACAAAAAAAAAAACAGAAGTATTAGCAACACAAAAGTACAAGGACTTATTACACAAAACAACCCCTGTTGTTTTGTTTATATAAGTTGTATAATATCACAGTATGATTATTAAATCGACTTAATGTTGTAGTTGGTCAAGGTGGAGCTAATTTTAAACGGACCTCAGTAGCATAGTTTAGTATATAGTTGAGTTTGTAGTTAACATAGTAGGTCTAGTTATAGCATACTGTAGTAGTAGTTGACAGGAACTGCCATGTGAACATACAGCACATTCACAAATTGAACACATTTTCACTCTGCTCATTAAAACAACCTCATCCCCAAAAGGTACATAGCTCAAATAACTTTTGGGTGTTGAAAATATTTTGTTCATCTTTCTGCACTTAGAAATACTTTGGATCAATATGTTTTGTGTGTTTATCTTTGTAAAATTTTGTGAGACAAACCACATTTTTATATTATTTTTTTATTGATCAAACTATTTCAATTCTATCAGTTCAGTTCAATCAATTATTATGGTTTATTGACTTCCATAGCCTTTTAGCTTAGGTTGTTGTGGTTCTATGGAAATGAAGCATTTGAAGATACTCCAAGAAATGACCAGTGTAACTTGTACAGGCAGACCATTTGTATTGCAGAATTCAAAGGGTTAATCTAAATGAGTTATACCAATGCATCATATTTATAAACTTATCACGGAACTTGTTGGACTAAGAAATATATGTAAAGTTAATGCTAAAGTACACCTAACCTACCTCAATATTGTAGGCTACTTAAGCACTGTAACGTTAACTTTTACATGAGTAAATATACCTACCGTAACTTAAATTACTTTTCACCACGATTTCTGGGGATATCCCTGGGCAATGTGTAGCGTTAGGTTAGACACTGACAGAAACAGAGTTTGGAAAAAACACCAACAAATCTATTGAGGGTGACAACGCAAATTACTTTAGACGTGTAAGTTAACATTTACCCTGAGCTTCCGCCAGGTCCATAGCCACATCTGTCACTATGTCCATTCCCGTCCCGATATCTGCCTGACATGACTTCAAGCTCGATAATGTTCCGTGAACGGCGCTAAGAGACATTACGCTGTGTATCTTTTATCCTCTGAGACCTCAGACACAGCAAACGTTTGCCCTGACGTCCAACTAACTTAGCCTTAACTCGTATCGTATCGTTAGCCTAGCTTACTAACGTTATCTGCTTCTGATCTGATTAGCTTAACTAGCTAACTGACGAGCTACTCTATGAATGTGAAGTAGCAGCTGTATCAGTTGTCCTTTAGCAATGCTATGATTAAGATACAAGTGAAGTACATAAGAGGAAAACACGCAAAACCCCCGCCATTAAATAACTACAACAGTGGCTAAGGTCTGACTTCCGGGTTTATTTTTTCAAAATAAAAGCCTTGACCAAAATATCTAATTATCAACTGAAAGGAAACAAAACAATGTATTATGAACATTCGTATTTATTAATTAATTTCTATCTATGTACAATCTATTATTAGTGCATTAAGACATTAATGGGTAATTATATGTGTAAGTAAACAACTCAATGGGTGTTTTCAAGGAAGACATTAAACACACAGGTGTAAACCATAAACTGAATGAACTCTATTTAGCTGCTTCACTTTCAGGCTTCTGGTAATGTGCATCCTAGGTCACTGTCACACTGAAGTGGCTTAGTGGAACAACTGAACAGATCGAAGCAATTGTTAATGTTGTTAATAACACCCGTGCTTTTCCTAACATGACATGTAAAAATATTGGCAGTCAAAAAAAGCCTATGGCAACAAAAGCATAATTTTCTGATGAAACGCTTCATCCAGGTCTTCACAGTATTGTTCTGAACTCATCAAAAATGAAACTGGGCACGTGGGCTTCGGCCACCTGAAGAATACAGAGAAAATAAAATTAAATACACATTAATATCCCACAGTACATACAGTAAAAATGCGAGACATAGTCCTAAAATGTCTATAGCTGTATTATTATTATGCTGTATTATTAATAATTTCTTACAGCTGATATGTATTACATCTTACAGTAAAACAATACACCTGCTACACATATTAAGGTAGAACCATCAAAAAACAAAAGTCCAGGCTTCCCTACTACTCCCAGTTAATGTAAATTGTTGTCACCTGCCAAATTTTTACGCTATTACTAAGGCTAAAGTTGTCCTACCTTGCGTGACAGTTTTGTGTACTTCACATAGTCTTCCAAGAACATCAGTGCTCCCACCACATCAGAAGGCATGTCAGGGATCTTCTGACTATGATGGAAACTCAAACGTAAGTTCATAAAGCCATAGCAAGATGCATTTCATAAAACTACTCTGATGAGAGAAAAGCAATATCTTTACTACAAACTAAACAAAAGGAATATGTTATTGTAATAATTATTCCAAAGCATTTTACCTTGTGCATTGCTCCATGATAGAGCGTATAAACTGACCAATGAGAGCCAAGAACTGTTGTGTGTATCTAGAGTGGAACTGCTTGAGCAGGGTGAGCAGGCCGAGCACTAGCGGAGGCCAGTCAACTGGGTCTGTGGCTTTCCTGCAGGTCATTCCTGGGGAAACACAAGAGATCAGTCGTGTGGTGGTCATTTACATGTGGATGCAGTCTTACACACCATCAGGCCTTGCATACTGACAGAAAAATCCACCACATAATTTATCGCAAATATACCAAGAATCTGGTGTGCTCACATCCCAAGTAGTGACCTCCTACATATCTCAGAATAACTAGGACTCTGAGTGTGTGGGTGGTAAAAGTTCCTGCTGAAAATGTCACCTACAATCATATCAATAAAACCGCATGTGGCTTTGATGATGTGATGGATGAACACATCTAGAAAATTAAGCTTCTTTGAAACACCAACCATCACAGCCCACTGGTTTAACCTGTTGCAACTCATAATTGTATAACTCATCAACAACAGTAGGATAAGAGCTTTAATATAGTGCTGAAATTTTTAAAAACATGCCTTGGTTTTTGCTGTACTGAAGTTTAGGCAGCTGAGCAATAATAAACAGGAAGCTGATGATGGGGAAGTAAGGTAGGCGCTTTGTGGTGATGTAGATCTATGAGAAACAAACAGAAGAGAAATGGTCAGCGCATTCTGCAAATGTACAACCAAACAAACAAAATGACAGATGGAGACAGAGTGATACACAAGACGCAAAAAACACAGGTGAACTTTTGGGGTTCTGAAAATCAATTATTATTTCAAACACTAATCACATTATTGTGTGAAAAGCAACACCCGTAATCTCCAGACCTTGTTGAGGGGGTTGTGAATACCGGCAGCCTCCAGGTAGGCAGTGATGTCATACAAAAGAGTGTTATCCTCTTTAGGATAGGGCAGGGACGGATCCTGGTAGTGAGCTTCAATGTCCGCCAGCAGGGACCTGGCAGGGTCACAACAAGAGTAACATTCTGTATTAGAGCAATAATTATTGATCGACTAGTACTTATGCTTAAATTCTAATTATAAGAACTCACATTACATGTTTTCTTCATGCATCCAAGAGCAAGAGCAATAATATTAAGTCATTAATATACTACTACTACTTGACAAAAGATATGGTAATAATTAACATTACCATACTGTATTATATAAATGTATCATAAGTCTAAAGGCCATAAATATAAGCAACATTCCAGAGCAGCATACAGCATACAGAGTATTTCTTCATAAAACTAAAAGTAATACTTTCCCCTCAACAGTAATAATAATAACTACTCTGTAACACAATTACAGAGATGTTAGTAGTAATGTATACTCTGAGGTGGTGTTACTGGACTGACTTGTTGAGGTTTTCCAGGGCAGCAGCCAGGTGTTTGGAGTCAAACTTGCAGGAGTCGTTCAGTTCATTAGCGATCTGCTGTCTGAGAATCTGCATCTGACCAACCTACAATTAACACATGTATTTACCATTATTTTTCATCATGTTCCCATTGGCATTGACAGATGGCAAACAATGAACAGCAGCATCGAAATACAGGAGAGACGCAGCTAATGTTTCATCTTCATCATGTACCTCACATGAAAATCTAAATTCACATTATTAATTATTAATTTCTTTATACGACTTTAAAGAATATCATGGACCAGTACCTTCATGATGGCCTCCAGGTACGCACCCCAGATCTTCTGGGTTTTGGCCACAGCACTGGCATACACTTTGCTGGCATTAGCTGTTAAAGAAAAAGCAAATTGATTCTTCTCAATTAGCAAAGCTACCCTGTCGGTTGTAGGATTTCCTAAATGAATACTTACCCACGATGCCCTGGACTGGGTTGACAGTACCCAGCATGGCTTTAAAAACATCCACCACAGCTTTGTCCCTCAAGATGGTCTTCTGAAGCATTGTCAGGAAGTTCTGATGGGACAAACAGGTTGTTCAGGTATGCATACAATGTGCACTGAAGACACCATAAAAGCCCTTACAGACCCGGAAGTGGTCATTTGTCTGTCTGTTACAGGTAGCTTTGTCGCACAGCTTGAAAACTTTTTCTATATGATAATTACCTGAAGTTCCTTGACAATCATGAAGCAGAGTAGGCGGTCTAGTCCATTAAGGCCAAATGTACCCAGGGTGTTCTGGATCTCAGAGAACAGCCTGTTGTTGGTGACCTCCTGGTGGCTCCTCAGGTCATACCAGGTGTTCAATGGGTCGATGTAGCACGTTACCCTGTTGTAAGGACCAATGTTTGTTGGGTTTAGTAGGATTAAAGCCCGGTTCTTCTGAGAGAAAAAAAAATCTTCATAGGATTGCAATAACTCTTGTGATTTAATTTCACAGTAATAATTAAGGAGACATACTTGGGATCAGTGATTCGGAGGATCTCTCTGCAGAGGCGTCCGATGAAGGTGGCAGACTCATCCACAGAGGGAAACTTTGGGATGGGGATGTGGGTGGACTGGTGCACACTCTGCCAGTCCTGGATCTGATTGGAATCAGGGAAAGAACCAATCACTCAACTGTTCTTACTGACAAATAGACAAAACCACAACATTACTTATTGATTACACAGCGCTGAAGTGATTTCACTATACAGCGATATAATCAGCACGCTACTGTCTTGAGCCTGACCTTGGTCCTGAGGAAGCTGTTGCATTCCTGTTCCACATTGTAGTTGATGATGCGGGATACTTCCTCCTGCCAGATTTTAAGGCCGTAAATGCTGACGTAGTCTTGGATGTATTCAAACGACCGGTAGAACCCATCCATGGTGGCCGCCATCTCCTTCAACTTGGGCATCAGCTCACTAGGCTAAGAGAGGGGGAAAGTTTTATTTAGTCCCATCTTTTAATTTTCCACTGCTGTTATCCTTGATCGTGGTTTAAATTGTATTGTGGACAAAAGCTGTAACTGTAATTTGTTAACTGTTTTTGCCCGGTGTCCTGGAGAAAAGTGGTTTGATTTGACATACACCATATATGTCACAAACTTGCAGTCAAGATTGAGAACACAATTAAAAATATAAACCATAAAACTATGCAACTCTCGACAGATCTTACATCTGACCTTAGCCTTGGGGTTGAAGATCAATCCTTTATGCAAAGCATAAGCGACCCTCTTCACCAGCTCCTTCCTGATGCCATCCTCCAGAAGCTGCTTAGGATCCACCTAAAGCATCGCAGTGTGTCAGTAAAGTAAAAACCACTACAGTAATTTGAGCTGCATTGTGACTGATGTGACCACGCCAAATCCCTGCCTGCATGTTAGAACCTAATATGCTATCACCATGCGAAGGGTAAAGGTCCAAATAACTGTATCACATCATCTACCTTAATGATCCCAACTAGAGTGGTCTTCATCATCAGGATCCCCTCAGTGAAAATGGAGATATCGTGGGTGAATTTAGCCACCTGTAATCACACGCAGAGGAAGGATGTTTAAGGACACAGAGTGATAGAATCCAGTGAACATTTAATTAAAATCAGTCCAATGTCTAATTATTAGGATAAGATAAGAATATTACCTCGACTAAGAATATACCTCAATTTGTTGGAAGAGAGGTGAATGCCAGCAGACATTGTACTTAATAATAAATGAAAGATGATGTTTTGTTTAAAATTGAAATTCTAGTCAAACTCTATAACTATCCTGTTTAATTTGAAGACATTTGACCACATTTCAAAATATGCCTTTTCAGTATCTGCCTGACAAATTCTAATGAATGCAATTCAAGAAAGCCTCTGCCTGCTCAATCTCTTCCTTTTCTAATTAGTATTTGACATCAAAAGCTGCGAGTGAGATTGAAAAATGTTCAGCAATACCAGCTAGTGTGATTGCCTCAGCCTCACATATAGAAGATAAGTCGACATCAAAACAGAGCAACTTGATGCCTCTCTTCCTCCTTTTGATTTCATAGAATATCTAAGGGTTGTTTTACATTACTTGAAAGTCTGAACAACACTCCAGGAGCTACATGCACATTGTCAAGTGTGACTTCAACCACAACAAGTTGTTTTACTTCGTAGCGAGCCCCGAGCTGGGAGTAGTCCTTTAGCTTGTCCTTATCTAGCCGTGTGGGCACCTCCATGATGTCGTGGATCTGAAGCTTGATGATCTTGGCCAGAGAGGTGAACATGCTCTCTGGGATGATCTGCAGCACCTGGAAACAACAAGATAAAAGCCCCAAACTGAGCACAAAGCTAACGTTTGAGGGATGTTTTTTTTTAAAGACTTAAATTTAAAGAAGATAAAGTCTTTAAAATATTAGTCTTCAAATACAGATGGTACACGATGCTTTGTAAAAAAAATCTTGTGTGCACCTAAGAGACGCAAATCCTCTGGGATAAAGTAACATGGCATGTGGCTGATGAAACCAGAAGGTAATAGCATCTTACGGTACACATTCTCTATGTAGCTGTTTTTTGGATACATATGCCAAACAGATGGTTGTAGAAACATTAATCATGATGGCAGCTGCTGCTGCAGAGCTACTGAACAACACTTTGCAACATGTGGAGCTCATTTGTTGTGTTGTGAAACTATTTCAAAACCATGTTCATTTATGAGTGCCACAGGACATATCAAAGGACACGTCGCCTCTGCTAAAAACCTTTAGATACAGGTGCTACTTTTGAAAGATTGTAGGTGAAAACATTTAATGTAGTGTACCTTCCTGACATAAGCCACCAACTCTCCAGAGTAGAACTGTGAAACGCTCAGCAGGTCATCACTGTTGGCCTGGTTGATGCGTAGCAACGGAAGGTCCAATGCGGATGCCAGCTGGTCGCACAAACACACACACACACACACACACACACACACACACACGCAATTATTTTAACATCACAGTTATCAAGTCTCCAAAACAAGGCTTAGGTTTTGGGAATCATTTATTTATTGTTATTATTCTTAAGTCTATGTGTGATCACATGCGCATCTGTGTTGGAGACAAATAGTCCCCACCTTCAGAAATGTAGCTCTCAGTTTGGTAACCATGGACGGGTTGACTCTGATGCTCTCCTGCATAATTGATGTAAAGCTGCAGAATAAAACATAAGGCAGAAGAAACTGCTGAAATCTGCTATACAGACAAAAAATACACACAACAGAGTTAAATAAAAGACAAAACAACAGCAGCAGGGTGGTCCTCTTCATACAGAAAGCTAAGCAGTCTGTCTCACTGTCTGTGGCTGACCATGTGAAAGTTAGTATCTGCATGCCACTGAGGAGCTTCTAAGAGAAAATAATGTGAATTAGCGTGAAAGTACAAAGTATGCCAGAAAATTGCACCTGTCAATTATCTGCCATGCGTAGGACAGGTCTCCAACTATCTGCATGGTAATGAGGACTTCTTCTTTGATATTGATGGTGCGGATCATTTGGTGCAAGAACTTCCTGGTGTCAGCCAGAAACTGGCAGACCTGCAGGTTAGACTCCAATTGGTGGAACTCCTGGACCTAAAGGCAGAGAGAAAACATCTTTATAGATACACATTACTGTACACAAAACACTGCAATCACATATCTGTGTCCAAGGATTGTAAGCACTCCGTGCAGTCTTATTTTCTTGATGTTTAAAAAAAAACAATTCTCCATTGGAGCTTAGTCAATTTCTGGCTCATGAGGATGATTTGATGCAGGCCCAGAAGACTGTACCCATGGACTAGCTTATTGTCTAAACAGTTATCAATGGCTATATAAATAAACATAGCCCAGTGTTTGCAATTTTTGTGAAATCATATTTGTTCCAATTCTATTTTTATAATAGACTGTGGCAGGATAGACAGGCGAAAAAGAGGGCATTACAATCCACTGAGCCAATAAGACATTTCCATTGTGTATTCTAATGTGTCTCTATTTATATGCATTTCATAGCAGTTCATTTTGTCTCTTTGTTTTGCCAACATTAGCATGCATTGCTCTTGGAATACCCTGTTAGCTCTATGCATGAAGCTAAGGCAATCAAGGTAACTCTGGAACTGCAAATGATTGAACTATAAGTACCACATTCAAATTCAAATGTCCGAAAAAGACTCCACTGAAGTTTTTGATAATCAAATTGATGATGGCCAGAACTGGGAGTTTAATGCGGAAGTAAAGTCAGGGTGAAATATCATTATCTTGCTCACCTCAACAAGAGCCTGTATGAGCTGAACGGTCTTCCTCCCAGCAGCTGTAGAGTCCTCGTAGTTCAAAGACTCAATCTGCTTTGAGATTTCCCTGAACCAGGCCTGTAAGTTCTCTGTGAGGAGTAATATAGGTGTGTAGTACAAGTGAAGAAAAGTATTTTTCATAAGCAGTGGTTAAGAAAAAGGAATCTCTCTTACTAGAGCTAGAGTTGCAACAGCAGAAGTATGAGTGATGTAAATTTAATCCGCCTCTCCCTGCATGTGTGTCCTTGATGCATTTTTTACACGTTGTTTGCCTGCCTCAACATTTTTCTCTGAGCAGCTTCAAGCTTAAACTCAATTGTGTTCCAACACTGAAATATTCCATGACTATTCAAAGCGTGAAACACGGCATGGCTGAGTTTCCTCTAGTCACTACAGCTTACTTGCTGTGTGTGTGTAATCCGTCACCTTATCCATCCTACAGTGTAACTCACCATTTTTCTCCACCCTGGTAAGAGGTTTGACGCCAGAGAAGACTTCCGCCAGCTCAGTCATTCTCTCTGACCCCTCCTTCTTATAGCTCTCCCATTTGATCTGCTTCTCCGACAGCATCTGCTTGAACATCTGGAAGAGGGACGGCACAGATGCTGAGTCGACAGGGAGGGATTAGTCAGATGAGATGTGTAATGAGAACGTTAAACGTGTGTCCTATAGACAGGCAAGCCATATGCTGTCTCTCTGTATATGCTAATAGACGACAGGGCGGACACACCTAATGAGAATCACATTTGGCTAGATCACTTTGAAATTATTCTGGAATTCATTTCACACTTTCACTGTCTTAAAAAGAGAGGCCCAGCGTGTTCTTTGTTTTTTCCATGTTTACCTGATCATCATTCACATCATCTGTTACTGAGAAGAGACTCTCACCTCTTTGAGTGTGAACTCAAACTGAGCAGTGTCCAGCAGAAGCTGGAACAGGATCTTGGGTTTGTACTTTGAGTCGTTGAGCACCTGGTCTTTAATCTGACGCAGTCGTTTGTTGTTTGGATCATAGGCTGTAAGAAAATGACTACTTTGAATGAACTGTAAATTAAAAACCTATTTCTATTATCATATTTCCAAAGGCAGAGTCACACATTTGGAAGTCTGGAGCAATGTCCTACATGAAGTTCAATTTCTATAAGGGAACGCTGCCCAATATTCTCACCTGACTCTGCAGAGTGCAGCATCAGCCAGCGGATAGCAACGTTGCAGTCCCTCAGACAGTTGAGTAGTTTGGGAATGTTGTCCAGGATAATCTCCTCCCTAAGGAAACCTTCCTTCAACAGCTGCTGCACCTGAGGCCTCAGGGTCTCCATGCCAGCTGCATATCGAGTGGCCTAAACACACATTATTCATTGACTTACTCTAAACATATACACTCACTGGCCACTTTATTAAGTACACCTGTTCAAGTTCTTGTTAACACAAATAGCTAATCAGCCAATCACATGGCAGCCACTCAATGCATTTAGGTATGTAGACATGGTCAAGACAACTTGCTGAAGTTCAAATCGAGCAGCAACCGAGAATGGGGAAGAAAGTGACTTTGAATGTGGCATGGTTGTTGTATTTCAGAAACTGCTGACCTACTGGGATTTTCACACACAACCATCTCTAGGGTTTACAGAGAATGGTCCAAAGAAGAGAAAATATCCAGTGAACGACATGACAGTGGCTCGAGATGACAGAAAGGCAACAGTAAAACAAATAACCACTTGTTACAACGTAACAACATTACAAAGTACCATCTTGAACACACAAACACATCGAACCTTGAAGCAGATGGGCTACAGCAGCAGAAGACCACACCGAGTGCCACTACTGTCAGCTAAGAACAGGAAACTGAGGCTACAGTTCACACAGGCTCACTGAAATTGGACAATAGAAGATTGGAAAAACGTTGCCTGGTCTGAAGAGTCTCGATTTCAGCTGCGACATTCAGATGGTAGGGTCAGAATATGGCGTAAAAACATAAAAGCATGGATCCCTCCTGCCTTGTATCAACGGTTCAGGCTGGTGGTGGTGGTGAAATGGTATGGGGGATATTTTCTTGGCACACTTTGGGCCCCTTGGTACCAAGCATTGAGCATTGTTTAAACTTGACAGCCTACCTGAGTTTTGTTGCTGACCATGTCCATGCCTTTACGACCACAGTGTACCCATCTTCTGATGGCTACTTCTAGCAGCATAATGCACCATGTCACAAAGCTCAGATCATCTCAAACTGGTTTCTTGAACATGACAATGAGTTCACTGTACTCCAATGGCCTCCACAGTCACCTTTGGGAGGTGGTGGAACGAGATTTGCTTCACGGATGTGCAGCCAACAAATCTGCAGCAACTTTGTGATGCTGTCATGTCAATATGGACCAAAGTCTCAGAGGAATGTTTCCAACACATTGATGAAAGTATGCCATGAAGAATTTAGGCAGTTCTGAAGGCAAAAGGGGTTCCAACCAGGTACTAGAAAAGTGTATCTAATAAAGTGGCCAGTGGGTATACATGTCCTGTACATTCACAGTTTGTTTAACAAACTTTTCAAAACACCTTTAAGAATGTCTTTATAAAGTCACTGATTTGATTAAAACTCTTGTTGTTCAATTTAGATTCTGTACTGTCACACTGGATGACTTACACATTCTGTAGACACAGTTATCAGTACGTGCATACAATAGAGTGCCATACTGAAGGACTGTAAATTGACTAAGTTGAAGACTGTGTGACATCCATCCAATTTGTTAAATACCTGCTCTTTGATATTAGCAGAGTCCAGGGTATAGTTGAGAGCAGTCTTGGCAGCTTTGTATGGTTCCCAGGCCTCCACCAGGTTCACTGTGATCCCCATGTAGATACTGATAACCTGCAGACAGCCAACACAAACACTTCAGTACAACATTCACAATAAGAAATAGTTTATTATATAATACTTAATACAGTTTATACTCATTACACGTCTCCCGGCATGACATGAGTGACCAGTCCTATCATAGAACAAATGTCTTACCCAGTTGTCAGGGAAGTACTTGTCCACTATCTCCCTCATCTTGGCCTGCTGGGTGTGCAGAATGGATGGGCTGAAGTAGAGGCAGACATACAGCATGGCTGCCTGGTTAGCCAGCGCTGTGCTACGATGCTCTGGTAGAGGGTACGCAGACACCTGATGGACAGGAAGAGAAATGTGATTTTAGGTCCAGCCCATGAATATGGCTGTAACAGTCTCAGAAAATCTGTAACAAAGGCAAACTTAACTTCTGATGAAAGGACAAAATTTGTCATTATTAAAAGTTCAAAGTGATGGTTGACCAAAAGCTTCTCACTTGGTTGTATATGTCGTCCGAGCGCAGCCTCCCAATGACCATGCTAATAAAAGTGGTACTGATGGGAACTCTCTGGAAGTAGCTCTCTGGATAGTTGGCAGGCCGTTTGGCTCCAGGCTGACTGGAGTAGCCTGTGCTGCGCAGGAGTTTGCAGATGTCATCCAGGTTGGAGTCGGCTGATGAACGGGCAGCACTGACGAAAAAGTGAAATAAAATTATGGGACACAATAAAAAGACAGAGGCAAGTGAGGACAAAAGTTGTGTGTTATTTCTTGGCATTATTAACATTGGGTAAAGAATATTTTGATTATTGCGAAATTTTATCATAGTGGATACAATTTTCATATCAGGTCAATTCAACATGCTGCTGCGTGTGTTCTTCTTACTGACCGTCATTCAAATAGGTTGGCATTATATTTACTTATAAACTAATGCTTGATGTGGAATAACATCCCTAAACACTGTGAAAGGAGTCCATAAAAAATAGGTGCATCCACATCAACATATTGACATGACAGGGTGATATTTCAAGGAAGAGGCAAACGGAAAGAGATAAAACGATATCAGGTACACAAGCTACAATGTTCACTCTGTCTAATATTTTAGGCGAAGGCACCTATGAGTCAGGTCAAGTGACTCGACTTTGCTTTGAGCAAGCTCACTGACTAACGAGCGAATTGAGCACATTGAAGATGTGAGTCAGCATGTTGCATGTGTGTGTGCGTGGGAGTCACAAGCGCACCTGTATCTATAGTAGGAGACAAGCATCCTCTCTCTGACCTCCCCTTCAATTTTTTGGTCAATAGCCAGCAACATGACTCCATAAAGGTAGAGAGCCTCACACTAGGTGGAAAAGAAAACATACACGTGATCATCATCAAACTCTGTACTGTCTTATCAGTATGCTGTGTTAACGTGTCATTTTTAGAGCCAGGCATGGAAATCAATCTGCAAATCAGTGAGACAGACAGTTATTTCTGATATAAACTCATCACAAACATATATTCCAAAGATGTAACGTTAGCATGTTCCTGAAACTGAACTGCATTACCTACCAAAAGCTGTTTCCCATCCTCATTTATAAGCACAGTCTCTAGGGTTTGCTGAATATAAACACCCTCATGTAGGTCATCCAAATATCTGGAGAGGAGAAAATAATACATTACTATCTTTTAATATAGTCTATCTTATGCTTCATGCTGTAAAAAGGAGAAAACATGGTTGGGGGGAGTGTGAATCAACCTCAGGGGGAGTGATTTTATTATGTATAATAGGACAGGAAAACCTGTTTTTGTATTCTGAAGAACAATTACTTTTAAATTGACTGAACTGAGTGAACTGGGGAAAAAAAGAATAGAAATATAAAACAGCAGGGTTTTGTCTTACCTGTTAAGATCCACTATGTATTTGTGGACACTCTCAAAAGCCAAATAGAACCTTGACAGAATCTCAATGTTGTTCTCTCTAAACTCTTCATCCAGGTCTTGAAGCTCAGGTTTGGCTTCCAGCTTCCCCTCGAAAACTTCTGCACCCTGGCAAAAAAGAAACATCTTGACTTGAGTACAACTGATACTCAGTTAATACTCATGTCTTTATAAAAATGTAAAGTCTAAATGTAAAGATAGCTGAGAAAGCTGTTCCAATAAGAAAGCAATAATTTTCATAAATCATACACAGAGCTCAAATATTAGTTTGCATCCTGTATTACAGGAAAACATGAGAGCAGCTCATGAATCCAATGCTGATATGCAGTTAATAGTTGAAACTAAATTATGTCCACTTCCTGTTACTTCCAATTAAATAAATAATGACTTGAATATTGACTCTACCACAATTAGCATGCATTGTGTGCCTAGTCTGCCAAATATACATGTAATTAGGTTGACGCTTCAGCACTTGTATGTTAAGCTTTGGCCAAAGGCTGAGAATGTCCAAAAATGTCTTGGAACGCCTGCGCCGATCAAATTCCACACCTTAAAGTAGCTGAAGTCACAGACAATGTCTCCATATTTCTGCTGGTCGCTCTTGTCCTTGAGCCTGAAAACTGCAGGGATGAATTCAGAGAGGCGCAACAGCTCGGCAATGATGGCATTTCCTCTAGAAACTATCCTGAGGATGGCCTGGCCGCACAGGTTGTTCTCCGCCAGGAAGTCCACCATAGCGGCTGGAGGAAGAGGAGGATGCACAAAACAGCTGCACCTTGGCCCTGTGTTTTTTCAGCACACTGACAGCTGGGATACTCCAGCTGAAAAAAAGAGAGCAGGGAGGGTGTTTGAAAACAATGCCTTTATTAATTCAACACTAGTTTTATTTTTATCAACCAGACAGACTAGTTTCATCCGCCCTGCTGAAGTGTCCTTGAGCAAGACATTGAATGCCTGCCATCACCTAGACTGGTCCTTACATCTAGCTTATTAAAGTAATATTACCTTTACTTAATGTTTAGTAAGGGGAGACGACAAGAACCTTGAGGTTTCTCGGAAGAAATACAGGAGGATAAACACAAATTTAAATTATTTTTAACGTTAGATCTGAACTTTCATTTTAACACCCCTTGGTTTCACAATGTCCGGGCTTCATAACACATTGAAAACGCTCGTTTAGCTTTTAACAGGCTTGTTGTTTTCAAATGGAAGAATCTGAGGAGTGTGCGTTACTTATTAAATGGTCACGCATTAGCTAACTTGAATGTTTTCTCTTTCTATTACAACCAAGCTAACGTTAGCATAGCCTGCTCGCTACTTTGATTAGCCTTGACGCTGCAGACGACAACACATAAAGCAATGCAAACATACCGTGGCACACTAACTTTTTTACGTCTTGCTGGTTTTATTTAAATAGCCGTTATGTTCATTAGTCCAAGACTGCTGAAAAAAGGATTGCCTCTTTGGATCTTCCTTCCCTGTTTACTTCCTCATGACCAACCACATGACTCTGCCGCTGGGTGCGTTTGATTTCGTTCCTTCAGCGCGCCGGAGAACGAGTATAGCTCATGCATTGACTTCCACCACCCAAAGTAAATTTGCTCTATTTTAAGATGACTCACAGTGATGCTACCTGCTAATGTAAATCAAAAATATGTGTATCATCCCGAATCACTGAGTAAATTCAATTCCACAAAGAAACAATGGGTCGGATATACCTTCACAGTGCATTGAAACTCAATTACATGTTTCTCTAGATGGCGACAGAGATCCACAATACCCTCAGTTTATAGGCGCTCTATCTCACTGCTGCTCCACCACACTCAGGGTCTGTGAGTGCAGATTTCTGGCTCCACAGGGATGCAGTGATTTGCAGGGATGGAGTGGTGAGAATAAGCCTGAGCTGAAATTAAACCAAACTACTGTGGAAAACCACAGAGATAAATCCACAGGGAAGAAATATAACATCCTCGCCTTCAGGCAACAAAATACTCCTGAAATATCTTTTCTTGGAGGCCATTGAAGGGACTTTTCCATTCACTTTAACGGCAAACAACTCCTCATTCATCATCTATGCGACAAATATCGATTTAGCTGGAGAAATAATGAACCTTGCTTGAAAACACTGGCACTCTACTGCTCACTGTTTCTGACGTGGCTGAAAAAACTGACAACCTGCGTGACTAACATGTGGTCAACATTGATGAATAAGCACAGTCCACATGTTTCCTTCAAATTCTGATTGAACTGGACTTTTATTGCCAATACGTCTAACACCCTGGCAGGCACTTCCTTTAAACAATGTGAGCCAGAGGTTAATAACAGTCATATGGAGAGAGCTGTTTGTTTGACCCCCCACCTTTCTGTGTGGCAAAGCGAGTTATCATCTCAGTCCTGAGCCAGTGGATGTCTCCATATGTCGAAGTAGATTGTCTCTCCTTGCATCACTTTAATTGCATTTTACCTTTGATATGCAAAGGATTCTCTGCTTCAGGGTTTGCTTGTTTTTTTCAGCGTATCTTCATAACACTTTTACTTTAGTAATGAGCAGCTTAGTGATTGACAGGGCTCTGGGAGACTGTGGTTGTGACATATAGCACGGTGGGCTGGATTTAACGTGCTGAATAACATGCTTCTTATCTCCCCGAAACCCTGAAGAACCATTATTTCAATGCATTTTGTAGTGGGGACAAGGGAGAAAGACAGGCCGCTGCAATTTAGATTCATAGCTTGCCTCCTTATTGACCCGGCTGTCCACAAACTACGCACTGCGTCCCTGCGGCCGCTGGATTTATTACCCGTTTACCATCACACCAAGGTCACATTCTCAGTGGCACCTGGGTCAGCTATATGGGCTTCCTGGGAAGCATCATGAAAGGTTTTCACTAATGAGGTCTCTTACTACGTACCTTCTGTATTAACCTTCTGGCGCCTTATAGATTTTCTCTTCTTGTTATCACATTGGTCTTTGTAGAATCACATCTGAGAATTTATTTTATTTCAAAATAGTTACTAGATTGTTTGTGATGAATCAAATACATGCAGCTTTATTCACACCACAGTCTAATCATATCTCTTTGAGTAATATTCCAAATTCACATTGTATATTTATTTAGCCATCAAATGAAAAGTTACCAAATAACCCTCACGTCTCAGCCCATTAAGAGCACTGGTGGATCTCATTTCCTGAGCAGCCTTGCGGCCACTGACTGTTGATCAAGGTAATGATCATAATTCATAATTGTGTCTGACCTGTTAGCTACTTTATGTGCTAATTTACCAAATTAAGGACTTTGGATAACATTTTAAAAATTGGAGGTCATTATCCGTATTCAGCAGCAGCATGTGGGTGACTTTAAAGTCCTATGTATACATGTATGCAAAAGATGGTCTGAATGCACAAATGCAAGGGCTTCCATGTGTATGTATGTGCCTAGGTGCATAAGCAAACACACGCATGTGTCCCCTCAGATCCTGTGTGCCCTTTGTTAGCACCAAGTTGACTCTATTCAGCTTGGCCAGTGATTAAACCTTTTCATGGCGGGAACTTTCACACCGCTGTGAACTGTGTGAGGTGATTAAAGGCTGCTCAATTTGTAGTCCAGTCCCACTGCTATTCTTCCTCATTGATCTTTTTCAGGCCCTTGAAGTGAGAGCTGTGCACAGCAGGCATCTCTCATTGAAATAAGACAGGATGCATACTCTGCCCTACTCCTACTGTCTCTCTGCTCTCATGTCAGCAAACATTTCACAGACACAGCTGCTATATATGGCTGGTATTTAATAAAGGCCATGTGATTAACTTGGTTTGTTTGATATTGGTATATGAATTAAATTAAGCTATTTCATGTTGTGTTGTTGTGCATGACTACTCAATAAATTGTTGTATGTGCTCAGAGTGCTAAACTTTATAATACATGATACATTACTCAAGAGGAACAAATGTTACAAACAAAGATGATTTTCAGACCATGAAATTGTAAAAAAGCAGCACAAAAGGAGCACAAAAGGTTGGTGAATGCACATTAAATAAAAAATGGAAGCCCTGTAGAATAGAGTCTTCAGAGAATTGCACTGCTTTGCCACAATTTAAGAAAAATATTCTACAATTTTTAATTACTAAAGAATTCAGGCAAACATTTTAATTTCCCCTTTGTTTTAACAATTATCCTAAAACCATGCTAAATGCTAATGTCAGCATGCCTACATGCTCACAATGGCAATGCTAACATGTTGATGAAAATTAAAAAACTAGATACAGCTTTACTCAGTGAAATCACTGAGTTTCGCCTAAGGCTTGTTCAGGTTTTGTGTGTTCGCAAAAAAAAAATAGTAGTAAATTAGTAGTCATTTTAGTGCGCAGTGACTGTTGCTGTGCATTTGGAATTTATTTTTGCTGAACATGGTGATAAGTAAGAATAATGTTAAATGGTAAATCGATGTGAATATCATAGTGAAGACTATGAGTCTTTTTTATAGTACAATTTGTAAGTACAAAACATAATCCACAAATACATTTGAAATCCCCAATCAAACTCTTCAGGATCCACAAATATATAACACGATCCACATCGATTCATAAAATAGAATTAGAATCTAATCAAAAAGCAAAATTAATTAATAATTACCCCTGATTGTGGTACTAGATGAAAACTCAATACTATTCTTGAATGAAACATGACTGTGTGTACCAAATATTATGGCCATCCATCCAAAAGTTGTTGAGATGTTTAGTCTACACCAAAGAGATGACCAAACAGACCAAAACATGGCTAAAAACACTGGAACCTAGAAGAGTGGTTGATCCTGCCTCTGCTGCTTTTGAAGTGTCTCCCTTTTTTCTGGCAAAAGGGTTTTGGGGAAGGAACCTTTCCCTATCTGGACTGAGAATGTGAGGAAGGAGTGTGTTGTACAGTAATTGTTCAGATTTTAAAGCCCTCTAAGATAAATTTATGATTTTGGTCCATATAAATGATATAAACATAGAGACAAGAAATGCATAGAGACAAGAAAAGGCCAGGAGAAAGGTTATTACATCAATCACGCTAGATGGCAAAACACTTTCCAAAAGGAGTTTCAAGGCTAACAAGTGCTTTTGGGACAAACAGCAAAGGCTCATTGTGATAATTCTCCAGTATCAGATTTGATCAAGCAGCAGATGTATTTTTTTTTTGCAAGTCATTACTGCTGTCATTCTTATTAGCATACAAATGGTTTCTATACCTATGGAGACCTAAAATGTTATTGCGTTTGTAATTGAACCTGATCTCTGCTCTGTGATTGAGATGTTCCAACACACACGCGTTGCTATGCACACAAGGCGGTGAGCATATTATGCGTACACACGAATGTGCATGCACACATACACGCACAAGTGATTTGTCTCTGTTCTTCTCATTTAGTCACAATTCTTTTTCTAAGATATTAATATACAACAGTAGTAAAGAAAGGAGAAGAGGAAAACAAGCAGGAAAGATGAATATGATAATGATCATGGCATCTATAATGGTGATGATGATCACGTCATTGATCAACACAATCAACACATTGATCTCCTCTGACATAGTTTGATGTTTTCTCTACATAAAACAAACTTGTTGACTGATAGACATCACGGACCATTTTGAATAGCATCCTTCAGTCCTCTATCGCACAGATGAAATTAGGGCAAAACAAATGATCAATTTTATTATTATTTGCAATTGCAAAAGGAATTAAACAAATATTGTTTTGCTCAAGGGTGTCTCTTCATTACAAGATAAGATATGATGAGATAAGATGTAAATTTATTAATCCCCCATAGGGGAAATTTCGGTCGACATAGCAGCACAAAGCAATACCAAAGAACAGATGCAGTATTATATATAGAAGTATTAACACAGTATTTATACTATACAATCAATAATAATTATTTACAACCATTTACAACCAAATAAATGTCTGAAATATAATCAGGAAAATCCCTCAGTTTGGTGCTATGGTGCTGTGGAGCCTGATGGCACAAATGAGCCTCGGGGCTGGATGAGTCTGCAGCTGAAGGTGCTCCTGAGCTGCCTTAGCTCAGCATAGAGAGGATGAGAGGGGTTGTCCATGATGGTTTTCAGCTTCCCTCTCATCCTCCTCTCACTCACCGCCTCCACACTGCGTAGTTCCATCCCTGCCACTGAGCTGGCCTTCCTCACCAGCTTGCCCAGTTTTTTGGTGTCACAAGTCCCGATGCCCCCTCCCCAGCACACCACAGCAAAGAAGATGACACTGGCCACTACAGACTGGTAGCACATCCATAGCAGCCTGGTGCACACATTGAAGGACCTGAGTCACCTCAGGAAGATCAGCCTGCTCTGTCCTTACCTGTAGGGCCTTGGTGTTGTCTGTCCAGTCCAGTTTTTTGTTGAAGTGCACCCAGAGGAACTTGTAGGGGTCCACCATCTCTACTGCCTCACCCCTTATTACAAAAGGGGTGTGGGGCCTCTTCTACTCATTATTATCATTCCCAAGAAAGAATACAATATTAATTTTATGTTGAAGATGGTATTTCACTCTGAATTTTAACAGGGTCATAACAGGGTGGGAGCTTTCTCTTGCTGGCACTCAAATTTATGTGACATGTCCCTATGAGTGTAGCACATCACAAAAATTATTGCTGGGAACAGGAGCAGATCATTTATTGTGGCCTCATTGGCATTTTTGCAGATGTGTTATAATGAGATTCAAAATGAGGCAATAAGATCTTCAGATGATCCCTAGCAGCGTGTATCTGACTATGGCAATGTGGGTCTGTCAGGCTGTCAGTCTATCTGTCCACCGCTTTGATAGATAGCTATTCAGCCAGGGATTTAGAACCATTTGTAAAGTCTCTGATCTGAGTAAATTAATGATTTATTAAATATTGGAGTTTACATTTGAAAGAGATGCATTTGAAGCTATCTTTGTTTGACGTCAAAGCCTCATTTGAATTTGTAAATGTGCTTTGAAAGTTCTGTGATCTATGAATATATCAATTAATCTTATAACCAACATAAAAGTCAGCCCAAAGCATGAGAATGGAACAACTCCCATGCCATTGACGATTCAATCCCTAGCCTACTTTTAGTAGAAGGCATAGTTTAATGATTACTGGGAAATACACTTGTTGAAAGTCTGATGGTAAGTTCGATACCACTCTCATATCTCTGTTAAATATGAAGCTGGTTAGCTTAACACTAAAAGTGGAAAAGTGGGAAAAACTAGCCTAGTACAGTCTATAGCAAAATGTGGCTACCAGAACCACTACAGCTCAGAAATTAACACACTCTGTAGAAAAAGTGTTAAAATGAAAATTTGCAATTGCAGGTTGTTATGTGCAGGACTAAGCTAGTCATCTGACCTAAGCTAACTGGCTGCTGACTGTAGCTTCTCATCCAACTTTAAGCAAGAAAGTAAATAACATTTCACCAAATATGGAACTATTTATATAACTTTTAATAAAAAAATATTTTTTGTGGCTGCTAGACTGTGACTTAAATATGCATCCACACGATTTGCTCCCACTAGAGAAGAAGGTGGCAGGCATACAGTATATCAAGTAGCCCTCCACTTAAATCCTTGAGGGCAATCCTGCTGGCCCTGTCTGCATTGAGATGCTGACACTTCCATTTGTCACATGAACCCTTCATTTCACTGTTCATCCTGTTACACTCAGATGTGATTTGTGCATTTCAGCATCAACACAGATGGATGAGGCTCCTCACCAAGGCTGTCACTCACAGTCAGGAGGGGACATTAACTCACCACAGCCAAGGCTGCGCTCTACATGAAAGAGACACACACATACATAGGATTTACACACCCACAAATGACTGTGTGTGCCTGCATGTTTACAGTCATACATATGTCTGCATTCCTCTTGCACATACCACTCATTTGTATATTTCTATGAATATGTAAGTGGAATTTTTAATAACAAATCTGCATTACATCACAGTTATTAACAAAAAGCAAATTAATGAATTCAAAAACCTACTCTGAGGGAAATAATAAACCTCCATTTGGCTGTTCAGTTGCTTGGCTGGCTGGTTAGCTGACTCGCTGGCTGGCTGGCTGGCTGGCTGGGAAAACTATGCTGACCTGGGTGCATCCAAATTAGATATTGGCATGGTTGCGTGTATTACACAGTGGTAGTGCTGCTCTGGCTCAGTCACCCTGCTGCTCTAAATCTGGCCAGTGCTCAGCTCAGCAAACACAATGCAACAGCAGGAAGACAGCATCTCCACATTCCCATTAAGCTGCAGATAATAATGCTAGACAAAAGAAGAACCCCACAGAAGATTCCCTTGGAATCCAAATATCTACAATGTTTTTGTTGATTTGTCTTTACTTTGTCATCACGTTGGTTTTGAAGTGAGGCATTCAAATAAGCCTACTGAAATTAATTATAAATTTCAGACTGTAAAGAGAGGGACTGTCACATTTGCACATGGGTGGACCACTTTAAAGAGCTTGAATTAAAATTCAGTGACATATAAACAAAGCACATCTGATCACTGTAGTACCAAAAGCCGAGGAACATTCACATCCGTCACCAGTGGTGCCCCTCCGTAAATTAGTTAAAGGGATGAAAAGGAGAAGAGATGGAAAGAATGCCAGAGAGCACCAGAGGGAATGATAAGCCTAAGAGAGGGAAAAGGCAGGAGTGGGGTGAGTGCGACAGAAAGAGGAGAGACAAAAGACAAAGGGAGGAGGTGGAGAATGAGGAGGTGGCCATCATATCCCTCCCTGTCTTTGATCAGTGGTCCATGGGGAACTGAGGCAGTGCCGATAACTGGTCCACAGCTCCTGAGGAACGCAGCTTCACATTCCTCCTTGCTCTTTCCCCGCTTCTGCAAAATCACTTCTAGTCTTTCAGACCAGAGCAGCTGTGAAAACACATCATGGCTTAATACATGCCAGAAAAGACCTGGCTAATGCACTGTAGTGCCATTGTCCTGCTGGTCCTCATTCACTGGTGCAATTCCTCTCCAAGCAAAATCCATTCTATTCTTACCCAATGTTTTCTATTAAGCCTCTATCAAATCTCTATTTAGGCTGAAATTATTAATTTCTCTTGTTGCATAATCCTTCTAATAGAAAGGTCAGAGGTCATGTTACAGAGCAACACTGGTATGACTCAAGGGTCCAATGTTTTGGTGAAGGGCACTTCAAGCAGGGCAAGGCATGCTGATGAAGAACCACTGTCCAGCAGAAAGCATCAGAAGGAGTCAGAATCCAACACCCACTATAAATAAAAAGGGTAGTGCTTCAACTGCTAAAAGTCATTTGGATTTGAATTTTGAACAAAACATACATAGGGATATACAGTATAGTAGAATGACGAGCTTGTTTGTAGATCATTATGCTCAACACTGTTGTCAGCCTAACTCCAGTAATGGTAAAAGTGCAAACAGGAGTGATATAGCTGTTTTGATTTAAGTTATTGCCCCGATATTATCCCACCTACCTTACATGAACAAAACTGTATAATGTTCATTAGAACTATTTCCTTTTAGTGTGTCTGTGGTTAATTATTCATTATTAACCTAAAATGAAATATAAACTTACAATAGTCCAAGAGATATAAAATGTACCCTGAAATAATTTTGGATGACATTACATTGTATGAATTAATTCTTGACTTCGGAAACTTACAGTCAACTTTTAAGCTAACATGAAACAGAAGTGCTAAAAAGAACTGGAAATTTACAATTTACATGACAAATGGGCAAACTCCATCTGCTAATGAAGATTGTGTGATATGATCAACGGACCTTGAGGTGAGATTGGTATGCATTTTACTGTAACGTAGTAGCCTACTCCTGATGCTTCCCCTGTTGAAATATAGATAGATAGATAGCTAGATAGATAGATAGCTAGATAGATAGATAGATAGATAGATAGATAGATAGATAGATAGATAGATAGATAGATAGATACTAACGTATAATGTACACATATTGAAAATATATTTACGTATTAAAAATATTTTTACAAAAGTATATTTACAAGTCTAAGACGTATGCACATTTTTTTTTCTTTGTAAAATACTTTATAAACCATCATGGACTGCCAAAACCAAAATCTCATATGGCCTTATTTGGTTATATAGACTCACTTTGGATATCAGCTCCTAACTCTGGTAAATCAGTGCAGGAACCGCTTGGTTCTCTTCTCACTGGACGTGAACGGGTGCACTGGAAGTCCCGCCCGCCTCGGATGTGACGCGGGCCAATGGCAACGCACCGTGCGCCGTGGAAGAACGTCACCGCCTTGTCGTCAGTCGCTTTGGTGGGACCGCCGTGCCGCTCTGCTTGGCTTGCAGTCTCCACAGCACCTTTTGTTTTGTGTGTGTGTGTGTGTGAGAGAGAGAGAGAGAGAGAGAGAGAGAGCGAGAGAGAGAGCCACCGCTTGAACACTTTACACGAGTGGAGACATTTAAGGAAAATTTGCCTGTCGGTTTTGCGGGAAGAGCGACGGACAAGTTGTGGACGAATGAAGAGACATGTTTTTTAGAGGGAGAAGAGAGACTGCACGGCTGTCTTTACTCCCAACCAGCGTTAAAGCTACTTTGATGCAGCCGCTTAGCTAACAAGCTAACTGGGAATGTTTTCAGAAACTAGCCGGTTTGTTAGCTTGCTAGCTAGCTAAATCGCGTGGAGAAATCCGCTGTATAGGTTTAGCGAACAGTTGTAATGCTACTTTTACCTGCCGATACATTAAGTGAAAGAAGTGTGGCAACGTCTCAAACAGAGAATGTTGAATGTTTGGGGCTTCGGTGCCCGTTTAGTCGCTAATTTCCAGTAGGGACAATAGTTCACTGGCCAGGCAACAAGTCTGGCACACACTGCTGTTTTTACGTTACTCAAGTTTGTGTTCATTTTGTGCAATGTTGTCATTAGTTACCGTCTGGTTGTAGTTATCTAAAGATGAACTCTTTGGTTAAAATGAACGATTTGGGCAAAGTAAATGTAATGCTATACAAAGGAAAGTGGGGGGCCACTTAAACGTTATAATCCCACTTTTAAGTGATTCGGGTCACTCTCTTGTATAGGAGTTACTGGTGTCAGTTAGTCGATACAGCTATTGACGAGGAGACGAGGTGGATGAACATTATAAGTCGCCCACATGCTTTGGATCAGTTCCCGGACTTGTGAAAGGCATCTGAAGCAGAAGGTGGGAGACCTGAGCGCACAACCCTTGCAGCCTGGGGGAAGATGGCGGAGCGTTCCCGCAGGAGGTGGTGAAACCAAAACTTGGGAACATCTTGGATTTATTGCCAGACATCTTATCCCAGACCATAGGACACATGCAGGCCAAAAAACGTTACTTAACCCTGTTCTCCGCCGGTGCGTGTCTTATCCTGTTGTTTTGTTTTGGAGGGATACAAGTCCCGTTATCCAGACGGGGTCCCAGCCGGCGTGATGACCGCAGCCTCACCGGTTATCATCCCGGGGCGCGGTGGCATCGCTTCCTGGGGTCCCTGCAGACTTTCAGTTCCTGGGAGCAAGACCGGACTGATGATTACAATGAACACATATCTCCTAGGCAGAAGAGGGACGCCAGCTCAGGCGTTTACACTGGGAAACGCTGCAGAATGGAGTCCTGCTTTGATTTCTCCCTGTGTGAGAGGAATGGATTCAAAGTGTATGTCTACCCCCAGCAGAAAGGGGAGAAGATGTCAGATAGTTATCAGAACATCTTGTCCTCTATCGAACGATCCAGGTTCTATACACCTGACCCAGGACAGGCATGCCTGTTTGTCCTGAGTTTGGACACTCTGGACCGGGACCAGCTTTCCCCCCAGTATGTGCACAACTTGAAGGCAAAAGTCCAGAGCCTCCCTCTGTGGAATGGGGGCAAAAACCACATCATCTTTAACTTGTACTCTGGCACCTGGCCAGACTACACAGAAGATCTTGGCTTCGACATCGGCCTTGCCATGTTGGCCAAGGCCAGCATCAGCACAGAGAACTTTAGGCCCAACTTTGACGTTTCTATTCCTCTTTTCTCTAAAGACCACCCTAGGACAGGAGGAGAAAGGGGCTACCTGAAACATAACACCATCCCCCCTTATAGGAAGTACATGCTGGTCTTTAAGGGGAAGAGGTACTTAACTGGAATAGGTTCAGACACTAGGAACGCTTTATATCATGTTCATAACTCAGAGGATGTGGTCCTCCTCACTACCTGTAAGCATGGGAAGGACTGGCAGAAGCACAAGGACGCACGCTGTGACAAAGACAATGCTGAGTATGACAAGTAAGTACTATCCAGTTATTAACTTCAAAGCAAGAGAGTGTCTGCCCTTTTAAATTCATACCATACAGTTGCTGTATGCTCCCACTTTCCTGTCGTTTCATCTTGTCCCAGTGTTTTGTCAGTATGGTGGTTTTACATGATGATTTACTGGTTCAGCTCACACTGTCAGCCACTCTATCCATAATGACGGCGCAAGTGTTAAAAGTAACAAGTGTTTTGACAAAACAACCTTAGATTTTCAACATGGGCTCTGTAACCATAGGATACTATAGATAACTCACATAGTGGTGTTAAATTGGCAGGGGTCTGATCAGGTCCATGTTCCTACACCCTTTCATTAGTATTCATTACACTGGTTTGTTTTTTCGGATTTGTTGCTATGCTGTTGTTGAATTTTTTGTCTGTTTTTGTTTACAACCAAAAACTTAGGGCTAGAGCATTATAAGCCTGGGATTTAATGTGCATAACTGTAATTATAATTCCCAGAAATTAGGCAGTATGATGAGAGTATTTCTAAATGCAACATGGTCTTTTCACCTGATTTAATTCATTTTCATTTTGCACATCTGATCGACTCAACAGCAACAGAAACGCATGAGTAGACAACAGTGAATTCTTGCATTTAAATAGTCCTCATATCATGTGACTTTATTTCCCAAATTACACATCACAAGACACGGATAAGTAGATTTGCTTTACTGTCAGCCACAAGAGCCACTGTATTATTGTAATTCAATTGATATCCCCCTCTGTCTACAGCCTGCTATTCAGCAGTGGATAAATCTGCTTCTCTTGCTCTCGACATTTCCACCTTTCTGCTTGTCAGTGTATTTTGAGTCCTGATATGCTCTGACAGAAATTGTCAATACAATACAAATTGCACACACTCAGCTACCAGTGATCGTGATGCAAACAGTAAACACTAAAAGGGGAAAATTTTCTACAACTCTAGACTGCTGTCTAGGTATATAATGCCCAGTAATACTTTCTCTGTAACTAGTCCACATCCCTGTAGAAGGAAGTATTGCACGGCTCTATCGCCTCAGAAAATTTCCCTATGATCATCACTCAGTCCACCAGTTAAGCCATACTGTTTTCTGTGCCCAAATCTGATGAGCAAACTGGCGTCTGTCTCCCCGCTTTGGCCAGTGGGATTCATTTCGTGTCCCCCCAGACTGTGCTGTGTTGTTACTGGTGACTGTATGGCGCTGGGTGTTTGACTGTGGCTCTTTTGGAGTGGATTAGTGGGGACAAAGCGCTGGTGCCAGTAAGGGGAAGCCACTCTGGCCCCTGTTTGCTCAGTCATTTCCCAGACAAACCCAACTGCATCAGCCAGGAATGCCCTGGCCCCAACCTGTGTCCTGCGTGACCCCTCTGTTGTTTGGGCCCTGCTGTGATTGACCCCCATGTCAACTCTTTACCATGCTGTTGTTCAGTCTGGGTAAAAGACGATTTCATAGTATGTTAAGGGGGTCTGCTCAGAAACATGGCTGCAACATGGATTACAGTGAAAATGAGCGAGAGGTGTGAAACATGATTCCCATGTATTTTCATATCATGATGTCTGTTTTGTTTGCTCCTCAGAGCATTCTCATGTTTGAGTCTGCCTGTGTAGGTAGGTATCGGCTTATGAGGTTCATTCGTTGGCTCAGCAGAATAACATTCTCCATATCACTCTTAAGACATGAGCTATCTGCTCTTTCGTTGCCTCTTTCTGCCAGCTCACTGCTTGCTGCCAAGTGCTGCCAGGGAATGATTTCGCAAAGTGAGATGGGTGGCATCACAGCAATAACCCAAAGGAAAAATTAATCCTCCTGTCATTAAGTGGCAATGGGGGAGAAACAGACTTTGGGTCTCTCGCTAGCCCTTGCCAGCTTAGTTTCATTGCATCACCGTGCTCAGTGGTTCTCAGTCAGTACATCCTCAGTAAGCCACATCACTATCAGTCAGCAGGCTTTGACTTGATCCCCAATTCATGTTAAATTGAATAAAATGAACCTACTGATCTTGACTTTACCTTCTCCTTGTGCTGGTAGAGCCCTAACAGTCGACAAATTCCGCACGTCTCCTCAACTAATATGATTCAATTGCAGTTAAATAATGAGGAGCATACATCCCTCTTTCAAATGGAAAACATGACTACTTTGTTTTAAGCCCATCTGCGACTGCGTTTTTCCCCAGTGTGACTTTTATCATGCTGCAACATGTGAACTCACTGGTCTGTTCACTCTGTAATGGAAAGCACACAGTCTGTCTTTTTCAGATCACAACTCTAAACTCAGATTTCTGCAGGTTTACGCTGAAGTGTAAAGTGTTGATAGTGTAGACTTCTGGCCTATCGGATCTAATCCCAACGGGCCTTGGTCAAGGGTATTGACTCCGAAATGCAAGTATTTGGACTTCCCACAATTCAGTCAGTCACAGACAAAAAAGGTCTCATTGAGAGATAGAATAGAGTCTGCGGTAGTGGTAAACTGTGGTTCTGCTGTTTGGAGTGGATACTCCCTACAAAGTCTGAATTTAAACATCAAAGTTTTCATAACAGACATATTTTGTACATAAAAGAGGCAATGTGAAAAGTGCATCTCTGAGCCAGACATTATACATTTTTTATGAGAAGTTTGTTTGGACCAGAGCTGGTAAAAGTATCTTGCAGCACACAGTGATTTCACAGAACAGTTTGAGGATATTGGGACTCATCTATTGCATTTCCTATCTTTTTAATGCATGTGTGCAATAATAGCCCCCTCTCACATTGGAGCACAGTGGAGCATGACAATCCTGTCATTACAGTGAGTCTGTTTGGAGGGAAAGTTGGGTGGGGTTTTGCCTTTTTGAGAGCGAATCCAAATGGTTAACATTATATCTGACAGGACTGATTCATCAGGCCCCAAAAGTTGAATTATTTTCAGTGGGTAATAGTACCCAGACCTGTTAAGAATTCCAGGCCTGGCTCCCAGCTATGCAGGACTTTCCAAAGGGGTGAGACTCAGAGGGGCCAAAGATGTGGGTGCGACAGTAGTCGAAGAAGCCAGTTGCCAAGGAGATCAATATTTGTTTTTGGGTGAACTTACAACTTTCCAAATGAAAGGGGTCTCTGACATGTACTGTGCTGTAAACAAACACTAGTTAGAATAAGCTGGTTGTAACATGGTGCAAATTGGGAAGAAATTAAATGGGCTGAGCTCTTTAAAAATATCTCCCTGGATTAAGCAGCAGTTTGTCAGACAGATGGATTTAGGCTCAGGTTAAAGGTGCGGTATGCGATTCTGGAGAAATCCAATACCATGATTGAGAGCGAACAACGACACAGTAAGTAGTAGGGCTGAGCGATTAATTGAATTTGCGATTTAATCGCGATTTAATAAAACGCAATTTTCTAATCGCAAAGGCGGCGATTACACTCTGGTCACACGACACCCAAGCGGAAAGCAGTCTGACGAAGTTAATGCTTCGCTCTGCATCGCTACGCTGTAACTTCCCTTCTTGTTGTAAAATGCCCTTTAGCTTAACAGAAGCTCAGCTACATAAACTTTAATGTCACATGGAATGAAAGTAGCAGCCACCACCGCGGGTAACTTGGTGGTGGGTGAATTCGTCGGGCCATCCGCGGCTTTAATGGACGGAAAAATGTACAACAGAAAGAGGCGGTAGTAAGGCGCATTGTGGCGATCGGCGCTCGCGTCACACACACAGCCACCAGTCAGCTCAGGAAATATCTGTAAATTAGCGTGTTAAACTAAACGCATAAGTCCGAAAGAGGCCCAGTGTGTCCCGAAGTTACAGCCTGGTTAAAGCCGGTGCTCCTCACCCAGCGTCGCAGGCTGTGGGGAGGAGGGGCCCGGTGTTGTCGGAGAATTACTAAGCTTGTCTATTAAACACGAGAGGCGTCACTCTGTTCTATTTTAGTTAGCCAACTTTTAAATTGAACCTCAAACTGAGTATTTTTAGTTTGCTTACGGGGACACAGAAAGATGGACTCCAGGAGATCTGAACTGAGATCAGGACTCATTAATTGGTGGTTGAACTGTGGATTTTGTATTGAGCGCTTACTGTATAATAACCTGTGGTGAAAAGGTAGGCCTGATAATATTATATCAGTCTATTTAATCAAATCAAATAGACTCAAATTGTCTTTCTCATATTATTATAATTTGATATATCTTATTGCTCATAATAATAATTCTACCTAATTCATCATAACACAGGCCTGAGCCACAAGACAGAACAGTGTAGGTTTAATCTGTCTAATATCATACTATACACTGATTTACTGCTTGTTCGTTTTGAATATTACAGAAGTTAAAGAGCTTAAAAATAATCGCACATTAAATCGAAATCGCAATATTGGTTAAAAAAATTGCAATTAGATTATTTTCCAAAATCGTTCAGCCCTAGTAAGTAGTGTAACTAACTAAGGCTGAACGATTTTGGAAAATAATCTAATTGCGAATTTTTTTTAACAAATATTGCGATTTTGATTAACTATACGATTAATTTTTAAGCTCTTTACCTTCTGTATTATTTAAAATGGACAAGCAGTAAATCAGTGTTTACACAATATTAGATAAAACTACTGTTCTTTCTTGTGTTATGATGAATTAGGTAGATTTTTTATTATGAGCAATGGTGGAGAAGATATATCAAATTATAATATGAGAAAGATAATTCGAGAGTCAAGTCATGGCATTAATTGATATGATATAATATCATCAGGTCGGCCTACCTACAGACCACAAGAAAAGCTAAGTTCACCACAGTGTAGGCCTATTATACAGTAAGGGCTCAATACAAAACCCAAAGTTCAGCCAGCAATTAATGAGTCCTTATCTCAGTTCAAATCTCCTAGGAGTCCATCTTTCTGTATCCCAGTAAGCAAACAAAAATACTCAGTTTGAGGTTCAGTTTAAAAGTTGGCCAGCGAAAATAAAACCAACTGAGGCCTCTTGTGTTTAATAGACAAGAGCAGTAAGTCTCTGACAACACCGGGAGTCCCCCGCAGCCTCCGATGCTGGTGAGCAGCGCCACCGGCTGTAACCAGGCTGTAACTCAGGACAGACTCTCTCGGACTTGTGAGTTTAGTTTGAGCTAGCGGACTGTGACAGAAGGCTTAGAATCACATATCCCACCTTTAAGACATTAGCCAATTTGTAAATGTGTATTTTAACAGCCATAAGTGCGCAACATTTATACTTTGTCCATCTAGTATCAGCTCACTTAGATAAAGAAGATATCCTAAAACAATCTTCATATTTTGCTGAAGTGCCAGTTTGCACACCCTGTGGGTAGCATGCGGGTCAACATGGTGTAATGTGAGTGAGTTGCACTGTCCTGTTATACAGCCCTATGGGTCAGACAGTACAGTCTGTGGTCTAACTGGGTGGAAGTAATAGTTTCTGTGCCTGGCTGTGGCCCTTTGTGCAACAAATCCCTCTTATCCTCTCCCACTGACAACAAGGAAGTTGTGACAGACTGAATGCAGCCTCTCACCATAATTACCATGTAATGTCCCTGTCCTTTTTGTGTAGTAGTCCAGACTTCAGTCTCCAGATGTTGACTTGGAATGTATATTGTTTTTTTGATGTGCTGTACATGTGAAAAAAAAATTGTTTCATCTACACACTGCATTACATGTCTGATACATTATCTGATTGTATTGTTTTGGTGTATTTCTAGTAGTGTATAATATTTAGAGACTCTACTCTCCAGTCTTGAGATTTCATGGTCTTTTAACAGCTTAGAAAACATACTAAAACTGGCATAAACAAAACAATCTGTCTTTTTGATAGTCTTTTGTTACTTATGTTATGCTTGTGTAGTTTCTCTTCGTGGTGATAGGGATTGGCTTTCCGACAGGGGCCTTGGGTAAAGGAAGTTTTGTTTAGGATTGCTCTACTGCTGTGATGAAAATTGCTTAAACATCTGTTGCAGACTCCCACAAATGTACATTACATATGTGGAGAAGATGGAGTCATGGGACACCAATTCTTGCTTTATAAAAAGGTCTCACATTTGGGCTTATAAAAGGCTGCATCGGGTCTGATGCATCAGTGTGTCTTAGCTACCCCTTGTCTGTATATTCTACTTGAAATGTCTGAATTGATAGGGCATGTTATCCAAGGATTAAACATCTGAAGTATATTCAACATGTTAGTATAGTAAACTAGAGTGTCTCCATTTTGCTTGTTTACCGGTCATGTCCCTGCTGTTTCCATCCACTGGGCAGAGTGAACTTTTACTTTTCTCTTTGCCACCCTCTGTCCATCAGACTTCTGCACTTAGCCACTGTGTACAGGCCTGAAGTAGAGCCAAAAGGAAAGAAGAAAATATACCGCAGGAGGCAGGTCAGATGCAATTTTAACCTCAAACTGAAAGCCCTCTCACCAGCTTGTTTCCAATTAAGAGGCCCTGCCAAGCGAGAGCGATAGAGTGAGAGATGAGGGGAGCCGGAGAGACACAGAAGAGTGGGAGACACACTGTGAGAGCGAGTAGGAGGGAAAAATAGGAATGCAAAGAGACGGTGCAGTGAAAGTTGTGGAAAAACTGAAAGAGAAGAGGGAGAAAGTAAAAGCAAGGGAGAAGTAGAAAAGAGGAAAAACACATGTCAGCCATCCAGCAGTGAGAGGTGAGTGCAATAGCTGGCTTGGTGCTGACGTTGGTCTGCTAGGTGTATTTATAGACTTGCAGGGTTTTAATCCTCAGTATTGGCCAAAGCCCCTGGCAGAGGGCTGCTGGCCAACTTGATGCAGGCTTTACAGAGCTGGGGGAAAATGGTAATCATTGGGGGAGGGTGGTCGATCTCCGAGTTCCTGCACATTAACTTTAAATGCCTTTTTTTCACGGTCTTATCTACTATTTCAAGACATTGGATCAGCAGTCAGCTTTTTTCTTTGAGCAGGCTCCTAGTGCAGAGTATACTAGTTAAGCCAAACTTTTATTTGTTTGCTATGCTGTGACAGCTGCATTGCCCCATTGTGTTGAAAGATCAAAAAAAAAGGGTTTGACTTCGTGTCAAATCGTGTCTCCAGACAAAAGTAGCACTTGAACACGACATAAATTCTTAAGCCAACGGTCAGATGACCACCTACATGCATACAGTACGTTGTGTGCCTGTATGAGAGAGACTAATTAGGGGTAAGTCTGTAATCGTTTGCCAGGAAAAGTAAAAACATTAAACCAGCCAGGCATTTTGTAGCCACTTGGGCTACATGGGCTTGTCCTATGCTCAGTCTACTATTTTATTAAGTATGTCTGACAAAAAGTTACACTGTTTGCCAAAAGGTTTGTGTTGCATTGCATTGTTTTTAGCCCAAAGAAGACGAGAGGATTAAGGCAAAACATAAAATAAAATCACACTAAAAGGGTGAAATGTCTGATTCAGTGAGTTAGGAAGCTCTTTCACCGACTGCCTCTGCTAGTGTTTCTTTTTATCATCATACACATCTAAAACAACTACAGGCCACAGACACAACAACAGCCCAGTTGTGCCCAGTGAGCAACAGTTGCTTTGGTGTGTCATGGCCCTTTAGCTGTCTCTGGAAAGACTGAAAAATAGTAGTCTTTGTAGAGATGTGAAATACTGAGAGGTGGTATTGCACAGTAACGAATTGCTTAGGTTTATGGTTAGGATATTTCTTCCATCACGTGTCATTGTTAATTTCTGTCTGCTCAGTTTACAGTACATTATCCATTTAGGTAGGCCTGACCACTGAGCTTCTGTGTAATAAAAGGTACCTGAGGTGGTGCAGTATTCCCATGATGACAGTGTGTTTTCTCTGGACTGAAATGAGGGTGTCATTTGAAAAACCGGTAGAGCATTAGTCTAATGGCATTGCTTTCTTTAGTATGATGATCACGTTGTTTACCTGTTCAGTCTGCAGTCTGGGTTTCTATTATGCAGTGGATTTGGCTAACTGAATGGGACATGAGTTTATGAAAAGATCCCATTTTCTGGACAGCTCCTCCAGTTGCCATGCTTTATAACTCAGCTCTGCCAGTAAACCATTGACAGTTGGCCTTCCTGCAAAGAGCTGAATGACACAGCAGTCGGCAAAGAAGGCTGGTAAACCACAAAACCACTCCGCATAGATTATATGTTTGCTCTTCATCAACGCAGGCCTAGAAATGACATTTACATGACCACACAATAATTTGGATTGTGATTGTTAGGAATACAGTTTCAGATGTATTGTGCCTGGTTAGGTTGTAAAAGAGTCCCGAGAGTGTGAAGAGAGTGAGAGTCCTGTAGATACCAACATAGTGACTCTGTGTAGCTACAAGAAGGCCCAGCAGCAACTCTTTTTGCTGAAAAAAACCCAAAACCCAACCCTTATGCTGTCGCTTTGAAGTTGCATTTGTCTCATTGGTCTCTCGACTGGTGCTTACTGCCATTCAGTTCCACCTGTAACATATTTGTTTTTATGTTCTCTCTTACAATCATCTTTACAGTGGCATCTATTACCAGTGAGCAGTTTCTCAAGAGTATAATATATTGTAGCCTAACAATGCTTAATTGGCTGTTGCATTACATTTTGCTATGTATATGCATTACATTGTGTTGTCAGATTAACTCATGTTACTAATTTCACACCTGAATGTTGTATTCCTCATGTCTCATCTCTCAGGGTGTAAATAGGTTAAATTCCACGGAGGAGAATGCTGGCTCAACAGCCACTGACAACAGTGAATTGAGATGAGCTCATCTGAATGCTGTCAAGGGGAACAAGTTTCATGTATTTGTCTGCTGACGTTCAGATGACGATAGACAATAGAACAGGAAGTGTATGACGCACGGGGCTTCTTAACCGCTGCAAATTTCCAGCCATTTCTGTGGTTTCATTATATTTCTTCTTGGTGACTGACTTATTTGCGAGTGCATGTTGAGTAGTTGTTAAGACAGTTGGATGTTTAAAATATTCTTTATTTTAGCAAAAAAGTCAAACTACACGCATTATATCAACCATAAGATACGCACATCTTCTGGCTTATGAATACTGTGTAAGAGGGGCTTTATTTAGCATTTAGGTCTAATGGTCCATAGCCAAGTGTTAAGGGGATGAATGGCTAAACTAGATGGATAATGGACAGTTTCCTATAGAGCTTGGGGATTACAATCTGCTCATATTTAGAGAGCTCCTGTAAGTGATAGCTGTAGAAACAAATGCAGGTAAACGGATAAGTGAGCTGCCAGGCTGTCAAATTGTTATTTTACATAACAGCATCATGTCCTGCAAAAATGACTAAACTGACTCTGACTTCTGAGTGACCAATTGAGTTAAAGCTCATCCTGTTTACTCACAACAACATTGCTTTGAGTCAAGCTGATGAACTGTGCATAATGTCCTGTCACTTTCTACTGTACTTTTAATAAAGAAGAGAAGCTATGGCTGGATGAAGGTAATCTGAACCAGATGTAAAGAATAGTCTGTGTATGAACAGCCTTAAAGGAGAACTCCGGGCAATTTTTAAGTTAATCTTGATCTTTATACCTTTGGTGAGTACTGTCTAAAGAAAAAAACGAACCGGATTGGTGCTTGCAACACAGAGCTGCTACAGCTCCTGCTGCTACAGAGCTCCCACTCAGCTAAAATGGCAGTTATGGGGGTATTTACATAAAGAGTGTCTTTGTGCCTCTAAACAGACACAAAATGCAATTAAAATGTCTGTCCAACATGAACAGGGCTCTTACATGACAACAAGATGCGTTTGGCAACTTAGACATCGTTTAAATTCACCTAAATAGTGTTTTAGACGACTAGCAGTAGTCTCGCGCTGAAGTCCCGTGGGAACTCAGTTGTTGCCGGAAAAAGGTAAGGCACAAAGACACTCTTTATGTAAATGCCCCCATAACTGCTGTTTTAGCTACGTGGGAGCTCTGGGCACTAGCTGTAGCAGCTCCGTGTTGCAAGCACCAATCCGGTTCGTCTTTTTTTTATAGACAGTACTCACAAAGGTATAACGATCAAGATTAACTTAAAAATTGCCCGGAGTTCTCCTTTAAAGCCCCCCTCCAGTGTATTTTGACATTTCTATGATATATTTTTCATTTTATTTTTCATATTTTTCAGAGTCACTTCCTTACAATGTTGATTAACCACATAGTTCGCCAAATATTTTTTGACAAATAGCTTAATTTTGTGCTCAAAGTTGCAAAAGTTGCTTAGTTGTTAAAACGGGATGGTGACGTATGACTATAGTAAATTCCATAAGTCATACGTCATTCTCCAAGCTTGCGCAGGCGCACTGTCATGCCTCATTAAAAAAAATGTCACGCCTCATTAAGTCGGACCATCAAACCGATAAACATCGTTGTGAGCTAGATAACCAATTTATCACGTAATTTACTTACAACTTACAGCAGATATGTTCATTATGGCATCTGTGCGTGTGGTGTTGGAGGACAGACAGAAAACACGGCGCTCTTTTACCTGCGACCATCTACAGTCTGCAACATGCGTTTTACTGACGATTTTACCAATGCATCGGTGGAGGCCCCCACCCACCACACACACACACACACAACACACACACACACACACACACACACACACACCCCTCCCAAATAAAGTAAGCGCACTATACAACGTAGTGGGAGTTATCGTGTGCAGTGTGTGACAGGACCATTGGTTGTGTGAATGATAACAGCTGATAGGCGCACATTAGTTCCTATTATGGGTGGGTAATAGCTGCTCCTTCCAGACAGTAAAGTGTAGGCCTACTAAAATTTTCAGTGCAGTGATGTTAACACAGCATATCATTAGTGAACACTCCAGCCGGTCAGTTTTTGGTTGTCATGGTAATGTATTATGTACGACTATTAACCACACCCCCATTCTCTGTTTGAGAAAGAACGTTCACCAAAAACGGCAGTTAAAACTGGTTGGAGGGGGGCTTTAAGCTAACTTGACTACTATACTGCAAATACATAGTACAAAGATTTCTGGATGTTTCAAATGTTCAGTAGTAAACCAAAGGAGTTGTATAAATTTGTAGGCGGGCCGTGTAAATCTGCTTGTACTTATAGAAGGTAAAGCACAGATATCTACCATTTGAAATACATGTGCATGTGTGTGCTTAATCCCAGAAACTGCAGAAAGCGAACTGGTTTACAGAAGGATTCGGTCTACTCACCTCTCAATTGATTGCCATCTCATTTTTCACTGGCAGGATTTATAGAGAGGGAGGTTGAGTGTGAACAGAGGGTATTAGTCTAAATGTTCACGTCTCATCACTCATTAATTACTACCTGTGCCTGTGAAGTAGCCAGCTTTACATTAGCTTGACTTTCAGCTTTTGGCTGGCAACATGGTGGTGCAGCCTAATTTAAGAAGAAGCAAAATCTGGCAACATCGGCATTTGTGTCCTGCGTGTAAGTTCCTTTCGGTGTTTGCAGCGTTTTTTCTCTTGCACACACCTCTCCTATTCAAATGTGTTTTATTTGCTTGAATGGGTTTTAGCCGCACTCTCACTCTCTTTGGATGCTAGTTTTTCAGGACAGAGGGCAGTACCATTTGTTTGCCATGCTTCCTCCCTCTCTCTGCTGTCCTGACAGCATGATGTATGTCTTGTCCTTGGCAGCCATACACCGGTGATGTATTCCGGTTGGAATGCTGGGAGAGCGCAATAAGGAAAGGGAGGTCCACGTGCCAGGCACAGAGTGTGGTCCGTTCCAGGAAAGGCTTTTCTGTCATCATGGCGGGGGGGGGTACAACTCACCAGCTCTTTGCTCCTTGACAGATGTGATTTAAGTTGGGCTGGATAAAACAGAAAGGTAGAATGTGTGTGGTGGGGGTGCTGCCAAACACACATGGATCTAAGAGGGGTTAGGATGTGTGGAACAAATGAAACAAATGGTAATGAAACACGAACAACACTTTATGGCGATGGAGATGAACAGGTCAGCCTTTGTGAAGGTTAATAACAGAGAATTGATCTAAAATCAATTTTCAGGGTTGGTTTGACACTTTTGCCTGATTGTTTCTTGGACCTCACACAACTGTTTTTGGAACTTGTGTGTGTGTGTGTGTTAAAGCTGCTGTTGGACTAGGTGGCCGAAAAGTGCCCTCTGATCCACCTTTTAGACCATTGGTCTGTTTTTGACATGCTCTGGAGCCATCCTCTGAAATTATTCTGTGTGATTAGTGGAGTGTGTTTGAACTCATTTAGACCAAATTTCAAAATTATCTGACAAAGTACATTTGATTGATTAATATTTGATAGGGTTCTCTGCCAAAGTCATCTAAAAGTGCCAATGATGAAGCATCTGGGAGGAGGGTGTAACTTTATGGAACTGACTGATCCAAGCCACTGTTTGCATGATCCATGAGGCACATTTACAGTCCCTTCAAACACTGATAGGTTGCTTGCTCTGCATGACAGGGACTTTCTCAATTATCTCTCATGTACATTGAAATATGTTGTGAGAGCTACATGAAGAATTAAGTGTCCTTCTAAACCAAGGCCAACCAAATAATATGGGCTTTTAATCCTTCAGGCAGTGTGGAGAGTAGACCCGCCAAGCCCCATGGTCATAGAGTCTTTAAATCTCTGTGGCTCTTGACTCAGAGCCACAAAATATATTTTTAATATTGAATTTATTACAGTGGAGAATGGGATTCAGGTACAATAATAAATAGCCTTAGTATTTCCGTTTTGGATATTTGGAGAGAGGAATTAAGGGACTTGCCCTTAAGAGTTTTGCCTTGTGACTGTGTGTGTGTTCTTGTATGTTCTCAATGGAACTTTGTCAACGTTATCATCGTCGCCGTGTGGGACCATGTGGTGATGTGTCAATGTTAACCACACTTGGCAGAATCGGAAAAATTACCACCAGCCACTAGGTTGCAGGGCTTGGCTGGGTAGTGACTTGGATCATCAGATAAAAGTGGCGTACACACGCGCGCAGATATGCTATCTCTCGCTGTCCTCTTTGGACTCCACTTTGTCAGATAAGGGCTTCAGCTGGCTCTGAGAGGAATGGAAGTGCCAGCACACATGATGATAACCCTGGGTATGTGATAGTCTTAACTCTTCCATGAAATGGTGGCCTGATGCAACCTATTCTTTGTTGCAGTCCTTAACAGATTAAGTGGGCCATTTATACTCACGATGGTGTTACACTCGCCAAATTATGTCAAAAAGAAAAACAACAGAGCAGTATGAAAAAATTTGGGATTGGACAAAAAGTAAATATTGACAAAGACTCAAAACAACTGTTTTGTCGGGTAAGTTGGTGCAACTTAGAATATGATTTAGTGCCTGTTGGCTAAGCTTCATACAGTTGCTTTCCTTCTCTCACCCAGTGAAATCTGTGACTTGTGAGGTCACAACCAGAAGGCAAGACAGGAAGTGTTGTCTTTGATCTTTCCCACTGTTCAGACTAATTACCTGCTCGCAGCAGCTAGCCCTGCTGGCAGTGGAATTCACTAACAGATGGTAAAGCTTTGTTCTGGGCCAGTGTGTCTGCGAGGATAAAGAGGAATTCAGCTGCCTCAGAGGGTAGCATTCTGCAGTTCCAATTCCTCTCTGAGATCAGGTTAACCTGTCCTTGGGTGTAACATTGAGAGACCAGTGATGATGTGTGCACCAGCAATTTCCCATTGATCTCTCGGGGCTAACCCACCTGAAAGAAATTGTATCGGTCTAAAGGGGTATTGTTATCAGATAGTCTGAAAACTCCTTCAGATGCTTTTGGCAGCTTGGTAAAAAAAAAAGACCTGAGTGGAAAGGATAGATCACAGTACGTAATGTATTGTAGTTTGAGGGGAGAAAATAGATCATCAAAACAGTTCACTGTGTCAGCCTTTCGACAGTTGAAACTTCACTGTACAAAAGCATTTGGAACCCAGCATTGTCTGCATGGTGCTAATATGTTAGACTTTTGCATGTCCTGCTGAATAAGAGGTGATGACTGTGACAGAATATGACTGTGCTTAAAGTGACCCACAGTAATTACAACCCCTGTCAACCTACCTCGTCCTCTCTGTGCCCTCTCTGTAACCTTAAATGCTTTTTGAAGGCTGACCGTATCTAACATAATGTTTTTGGCAACAGTTTTGGTATATTTGCTTTTAGCTAGGTAATACAACTTTATAAATTCACTACATTTAATTTTTTTTATTGTGATTATCTGAAAAAATAAATGAAGGTCTGCTAAGCTCTGCACAGTCAAACTTCTATAGTTTTGCGGTACCCTACTTTCTTTACCTCACAATCAGTGTGTGAAAGGCTTTTAGGACCTCAGCTTGTGCACTCAGTAGCCTGTCATTCGTTGTCAGTGATGGCCAGTACATGAGCAAGTGTATGTGTATGGTGTATCATTGTAGGGTTAAGTCTCCCTCCCCCACAGTCATCACATTAGTGCGTGAGGATTTACTGGATGGGTTAAAACCTGAGGGGTGGTAGGCAGGGGTGTATGACAATGCTGGCCCTCCATTCAGTTTAAGCCTTTATGAGAATCACTGAGAGGTAGTAAACGCCACGTCATGAAGTCAGAAGTGTTTGTATTTATCCAAATATATTGGTTACCATGCTTGTTGCAATAATCAACTTCTTGACAGGCCTAGTTGAGCTGAAATGTGCAACATAGTGCTACTTTACTGAAATAGAAACCTGTTTAATGCCTCTCTGGCTGTTGACGTCTCAATGCTTTGAGAAAAATTATTGTTTAATTCAGCAGCAGACATTCAACAAATAAGGCATTCCCTCTTCGTCTTTCATTTTGAACAGCATTTCCAATGTGTTAGCCAAGTGCCACACATTTCTGCTAGTTGCTGCAATTTTGTGTATCCTCTGGGATAAACTGCAGTATTTTTCCCTTTTCCCATCATCATTAGTCCTGCCGCCACCCTGTAATCTCTCTTTCTGTCACTGAGGCAATGGGGCTTCTCTCCTCTGTGGTCTCGTAATTGTGAGGTAATCATCTTTTCCCTCTTGAGAGCTAAAAGACTGTGTTTACACTTAGTTTTTGGCGGCTCAACTTGGCAAGACACTCATTTACTCTCTCCGCAGCAGAATGAAGCTGCTCCTCATTTCTTCACTCTAGCTTTGCACTTAAAGCCATTCTTTCGCTGGTGCATTTGAGGCTGGTTGACATCAGCAGCTTGGATAAACTAAAATTTCACTTTTTTTATGTGGTGTTTTATAGGGTTGGTTTACGCAAGTTACAAAATAACATATAATCTCACTTACCTCTAGTGGTATGATCCATTTTCTTTTTAGTTGTTTAAATTATTCGTCTCAGAGATTTCTGCCTTCTCCCCAATACAATAAATGGAATCAAAGTATGTGGCAGCGATATCTTCTTTCCCGAAACACTGTCTCGCCTGCTTTGGTTAATGGGGTCAGTGTCTCTGGATTTTTTATCTATTTTTTTAATCTATAAGCGCCTCAAATGAAATTCCGTTTACCTCCATTATATTGAGGTGGAGAGAACCCTTGGAGAAAGATTTTTCTTTCTTGTTTGCCATCGCTTTCCATTTAGCACTCTTTAAAATGGTTTTTGTGAGTACTCCATACCAGCGGCTTTCCTTATCACATGCTTGAACTTGAACTTTGGGATAAAAATTAGGGGTTCACCGATCCAATGTTTTTCAGTCCTGATACCAATACCTAAGCTTTGGGTCTCAAGCTGATGCCAAGTAATGATCCGATAGCAGTGTAAAATTAATAAGCTGTATACCTCATGGTGAGGAAGACACTGGGATTCTTTCTTTTATGTGTAATGGTGCTTTCGCACCAAAAGCAAAGCAAGCGTTCGGGATGGTGAGTTTACATAGAAAGTGAATGCAAAGACACGTAGAGCCACGTTTTCCTGTTGGGCAGTGCAAAGGGGGCCGGACCGGCGACGCGAAGGAATTTGCATGAGTTGAATATTTTCAACTCAAGAGAAGAAGTCACATGACGCTGAGTCGCGATAGCCTATTAGTGTTATGGTGCTCTGCTGACGCATTGCATAGTACAGGCTTAATTGAATTGATCATCCTCAAAAGCCAACCCCCTTGCCACCTACACACGATCTAGCTATTAAAGTCAGTATTTGGCCGATATCTGGATCGGACTGGTGTATCCCTAATAAAAATGTTGAATTGCTTCGCATGGTTGTGTGACATTTGGTGGGGACAGTTAAAATAATCCTAGCTTGCGTGGCAGTGCTATCACCTCCACTGACCTCAGCTGACCCCCATTTGGATATTCAGCTTTTGCATTATCTCTTGGCAATGACCTCAGTCCTAACTGTCGACATGGACACAAGGTCGCACTCATACTTAACGGTCCAAAAGTGCAAAGCAATGTAAACAGCCAGCACACGTGTACAACAAAAAACTCGCTCTCCTTTTTCCTTCTCCTGACTCCTCACTCTCTATCGCTATCTCCTCCCTTGAAACACTTGCATAAGGCCATCCCCTGGTATGTCCTAAAAAAAAACCCTTCACGCTTGTACACATGCACACACTTGAGCACAGGGTCCTGCAGTTTGGCTGACGTAGTACCCCTCTGATAGTGTCCCAAATCACACCCACACACAAACACAAAATGCTATAAAAAAACAAGCTTCACAGTCCAGGCAGATCCTAGCCTCAGCAGTCAGGTTTTATCTAAATCCCTCTCCCGGCATGATGGATTGGATCAGATCAGACACAGTCCCCAAGTCCATTTGATGGTGCATTGATAGCAAATTCAGCTGCTAACATCCCATATTTTGAACTAAGAGAGACATTATTAAGTCCCCTTCTCCCTGTCATGGCTGTTGTCATAGTTGCTTTGCCATTATAGGGAGGAAGCTGTCTGTGAGCTGACAGGGTTTTTTGCCGTGGTTTAAAGAAAACAAAAAAACCAAAACAATTTGATGTTTTAAAAAAGCTGTCCACATTCACAGAACTCACACAGTTATAAAGATTACTGCACATATGCACATAACTTTTCATCTTATTTGATCCTATTTTTTTGGTTCCTCATTTTTGTTGCATCTGTGTTTTGCGCTCTCCTTCCTTGCCTCTGTTATTCTCCTCTTTTCCTACGTCCCACCCTCCCCTCCACCGCCATCCATTCATCACTCTCTCCTTTCCCGCTGCTTCACCCTCCATCTCTGTGTCATTCCGCCCCTTTCTCCTCTTCATCACTATGTGCCTTCTCACATCCTTCTATCTCTTCCTCCATCCATCCCTGTTTGGCCCAGGAACACAGACATTCTTGACCTGGACTTATCTCTTGTGCTGCCACTGCAGCACCAGCTAGGCTCCATCTCCAACAGAAGTTAGTTACTGGCTTAAGATTAATCGGCTCGACTTCCACCTTTGTTCTGTTTGAGATACACCCACTGGTCATCCAGAGAGTCCTACAATGTGTTTATCCACTCATTCTGTAAGACATTTAACAGCTGGACTGAGAGATCTGTACGTTTGTTAGCCCAAAAAAGTCAGTAAGTGAACTCCTTGGATCCAAAGTGATAAATAAAATGTGAGATGTAGTTGAATGAATAGTGTTCTAGACAATTGCTAATTTATCTGAGGGCATTTATATTCCTCACAATAATTCTCTACTATTGCCAAAAGAGGCCAGGTCTCTCCCTCGTTACAACGGTCAAATCATTTGACCCGAACTGTCTGATCTAACATTTTTATGTTGCCTGATTTTACAAGTCAGGTCTGACATTCCAGCGCTAATGGCTGTTCCATTAAAAACAGCCATTTCATTATCTACAGTACTCCCTCGTTCTGGTTTTTGGTATCTGGAGAGCACTTCAAAGCATCCCTCTCATCAACCTCATCAAGCTGATGGATGGCTGATTAGAGATGTGGGCAAAGCTTCCTCTAAACTCCTAAAGGATTCAGTGATATTAAGCAGCTCATTTTAAAAAAATTTTTATTTTTGGTCAGTATGTGTCAGGCTCTTTATGGCGCGTATGACTCCATTTTCAGGAGGTATATTTGTCGAGATGAAGGGTTTTTGCTTTGTGGTTCTCTTGGTGAGAAAGGGCTTAAGATGGATGAAGGCAGAGATAGGGGAACAAGAAAAAGAAGAATGATAGAAGTTTCAAAGCATAGTAATTAGGTGAATTAACCTGGGGTCATGTGGAACTGTGGTAGAGCTCGAGACCCCCCTCTGTGTGTCGGTAAATGTTTTATGAAGCTGTCTTTGAACTAATTTACCAGAGGAAGATGAGTGAGTCCAAAGTGCCTTGAGGAAATGAGTAAAGGCTTTGTTTTTCAAAAAGCCATATTGGTGTCAACATCGACTTTGCTCTGTTGACTCAGGGTGGAGTGAAAAGTGCTCCTTAAAACCCCATTAAGCAGCAATCTTGCTTCTTACACCGCTGGAAAAGTGTCCCTTTCCTTGTGAAGTGTGCCAACCATTAACATCTACTCACCTGTTTAATATGTGTACTGAAAACAAACAAATGCAGTGATTCTTGTGCAATTAGTCCACATAATTGCCACTCAATGAAAACAATTATTGCTCAGAGAAATCAAGCAATTAGTCTTGCATTCAACTGCCTCTGATTTTTCTTGTGCCTTCTGTTTATTCAGACAATCAATGCCATTTTCTCACGAGACACACACATTTTCAATATCCATGATGGAGTCTGCTGGGGTTCAAGCTTCACCTTGAAAAGAGACAATTCCTAACTAGCGTGTTTTAGCCTTGTTTTTTCTTCTTTCAGATCACCTCTGATACAAAGACTGTGTAATGGATATTCCACTCCACCTCTTGTGGCCCTTTCACTTGAAAAACCTAGATGAAAGATGAAAGGGTAGAATGATTAATAATGCATATTCATCCTTCAGGTGTCATGACACAGCCACACTTGTGTAATAACGTGTAGTTTTTTTCAATTAAATGAGTATTTTCCCTCAGTATTACGTCGCCATGCCAGCTTGAGGCAGTGTTAGCCAGCTCTGTTGCTTGAAAAGAGTTGCTGAACTGTCACGGCTGCAGGCAAAACAGTCAAGATTAACTATGTCCTTAAGTAAAAGATGCAAGGTGCCGTGACTTTCATTCATAATAGTGTTGGCCATTAATCTCTAATGCTCCTATCCCCCGGGTTGCTGGAGTATTTTAAGCTCCGTAACTGTAGGCATGTTAGTGTGACACTGTTCACATTTATGCTGGCCACTAAATTGTGTGTCCTCATCTGTTAAAGTTATTAGGTTTTGACTGCATTGCATTGCAAAAGGTATCCCAGTGTAAATTGAATCCACACAAACACACAGAGAAATCCCTACAAGTGTAATAAAAGCTCTGCTAATGTCTAATGTTTCCACATTCCTCACTTTCTACAGAGGTCTTTAGACTCTTTCTATAACAGAGGGCAGCCTGCTTTCTAGTATTTATCTTGATGCCTAATTCACCCCATGTAACATGAGTATGGGTTGCTCATTAACCCCACATCACGAGCAGCCGTTTGATCACTGTGTGGAGATCAAAACTGTCATGTAACGATCGTTGTCATGTCTGAAAACACTGTATGTGTTTATTTTTACATATGCAATTCTGATGCAAGTTTCAGAGCAAAGTCAAATAGGCTACACTCTTTCTGGAAGTCAGTGTTTTTTTGTGTGCATAAGTAACGCATGCTCATTTCCCCTCCTTGGGCCTGTCACTGTGTGTTGTACATGTCGCCCTCTTGGTGCGCAGCCTTGTCAGTGGAAACAAAGCAGCTGAGTCTACGAGGGTCTGGCAGTGTCTTGGGCTATTGAAGTCACTCTGATGTGTGTTGAGATCAAAACGAGGCTTTGTGTGTGTGTTTGCGTGGTGTGTGACATTCTTGCCACGGGTGGCTCTGGCTGTGTGGGGCTTGGATACAGCATGCGGTTGTCAACTGCTGTTTTTTCGTCTCTCCCTTTCTGTTCCGATGACACTCACTTTTTACTCTGTGCCTTTCAGACTGAAAATCCTTTGGCTTGAACTTGTAGTCTTGGCAACAGCCAACTGCCTATCAACTTGGCTCAACTGTGACAGAAAAGAGGAAGCAGAAAATGAGATATGAAGTCAGCACGGGATGGGAGAGGGGTGAGAGAGCGGGATGGTAGTACAGCTGCCTTCATTTTCACCTCTGAAGTCCATCTTAGGGAATTCTTGGTTGTTGAGGATTTTCTCTGTGGCAGAAATGATTGATGACTGCACAATGAACCGGGGGCAATGTATTTTAAAGAATATGGGCTATGCATTTTCCTTTCGAGTAGTTTTTATAATTCAGTTGACCATTTGAATCTATAGCCCCTATGTTGACTTGCATTTTGTCCGACATGCCACAGATAAAGGCGCATGCAATAAGTTACGCCACGGCTGAGCTTTCCAAGAGGTTAATCTGTGAGGATTTCAGCATGTGGTCCGTGTATTTGCTCTTTTCCCATAAATATGTTCAGCTTATGGTATGATAACAGTTTTGTTGAATTACAATCTATATATCTTATATAGATAGACAGATAGATAGAGACAGTTAGATAGATATATATAGAAAGGTATATATTAAATTATGGGTCAGGACAAAATGTTCTGAGTTGTTGCAAAATGATGACAAAAAGCAGAGGAGGATAAGGATGCCAAAGTCAGGACCCTAGAAATCACGTTGCTCCCCATGAATAGAGCAGTCCTTCTGTGAGCCAGTGGCAAAAACACCATCCTGCTTTATTCAGTAACACAACTGGGCTTGCATCATCTGATGTATACTACAACATAGCTAAGAGATGCGCTATTTCCTCAAGATTCATAAAAATCACAGTCCATTTCTGTGACATGGTGTGTAGTGGATGAAGAAAACAAATGATAGACAAATCCATAGTCCCTGGTGGGCACGCCGTCCCAGCACAGAAGACAGTTTGGGGGTACCCACATGAGTTCTGGTCATAGAACGGCTGATTCAGTGCCTCCTTTGATTGCGGTCCTTTCTATGAGTTATGTTGTAAATGTGTGTGGTCTCTTACACAGACAATGGGAGACAAACACTTTGGCTGTTCTTCTGCGTCTCCTCAGGCACTTGACAGTGTGCCATGCATTTCTTTTTCGCACCCTCAATTCTTGTTGCTAGGAGACTGGTTGATCTTTTTTGACCCAGCTCACTTCCTGTTATCTTTTTCTCTTTCTGTGAATCATACTGTGTTTCTTTCCTGCAATATTAATAAATGCCATTCATTTAATTATGTCCACAAATATGAAGAAAGAGTAACAGTTGATTTTACACTGCAATAAAACAAAAGGTGATGGTTTACCGTTTTACTGTTCCAAGACTAGGGATGTCACCATAAATGTAGTAGTCAATACCAATACCAGTAAAATTCTGTGATTCTTGATACCCAATTAGATACTATTTTTTTAAAAAACAAAAAAACAATAAATCCCATGTACTTAAACATCTTCAACATGCTGCACTAATACACTTGGTCACTAATTCGGTCACTAGTTACTTTCCCAATGTCGGCAAAAACTGTGTTGCAATTTATAGCAGACTAGTCACACTGAGCCAGCCTCCGTTGGCCATCTCTCAAAGTTTTGAAGCATATATAGACATCATTTCACAATGCTAATAAACTTGCTAATAATAGACTTCAAATGTCCAATATCCATCCATCCATTGTCAACCGCTTATCCTGCATACAGGGTCGCGGGGGGCTGGACCCTTTCCCAGCTGACATTGGGCGAAAGGCATGGTACACCCTGGACAGGTCGCCAGTCCATCGCAGGGCCGCACATAGACAGACAACCACTCACATCCAATTAGGACAATTTAGAGACACCAATTAACCTAGTCTGCATGTCTTTGGATGGTGGGAGGAAGCCCACGCGGACACGGGGAGAACATGCAAACTCCACACAGAAAGGCCGGGCCAACAGGGGTTTGAACCCACGGCCTTCTTACTGTGAGGCGACAGTGCCAACCACTGCACCACCGTGCCGCCCATGTCCAATATGTGTCTCCTTATTTGAGATATGTTTCAACTGCCATTGCTCCAGCTGCTACTTTAGACTCTTTGCTTACAGAGGGTGCATGAGTTTGTGGTTTAAAGTTTCTCTTACTTGCTATAGCGATATTCAGGACTAGCATGTAAGCAGTCACAATTGCTTATATCATCTTTTGGATACGTGAGAATGAGAATTTCCTTCATATAGGACTGGAACTGACACACTTGAATGCCATTACACCTCTAAAACACACTTTAAAGTTCTTCTGCACAAGAGACTCCTCCACGTCTCTTTCCCCGTTACTGTCTCACTCACAAACACATGGTCATATAAAAGAGCTGTCATTTTTAAAAGACGGTTGTTTCTAACCATGAGAAACTGGATGGTCAGGAAATGTCAACAGTGTGGTCGCTCTGGTTGAACAGTTGGTCGAGGTTAAATCCTCAGAGAATGTGTCTGTGTCCACCACATTCATTCTCTCAGGCTGAAGCTTTGTGCACAGCTCTACAGTATGATACAATGTTTTCAATTGTTTGGTTGGTCTAGTTATATTATCTCAACGTGTTATTTAAGGATTATTAAGATAACACTTATTTAAACAGAGATTGAGGCACTTGGGGAATTTCTATGCTATCAGGTTCAAATTGGTTTAATACCAACATTGTTATACATTATATGCTAAAACAATATGATAATGTACATATAATACCCTATATCTGTTATTAGACAGTAGTTTATCTCCAAATTATTCTTGTAGTTTTTAACCTGGCATCAGCAGATTAATTCGCTAATGCATATTAGTCGGGAACCTCTCCTGTTTTCGATTTCTATGTGGCATTGTTTACAGGCCCTGACCAAAATGCCTCTGGATTCAAGTGGATATACCTCTAACCACTCACATCAACAAAATGTGTGAAATAGCAGTAAGCAACACATGCAAGTTGGGGCAGTGCTTGGTCCGTTTTTAAGCAGGCAAAATTACAGCTACACTGTACTAACATTTGAGGTGGGAAATAGCCAATGCAAATAGAGAATCTTGACAGTTTCTTGAGCCTAGTACATTGCGAGAGATAGACCTGCAACCAGTCAGCAAAAACGTGACTTTTCAAATCTGGACCAGTGCCGCTCCTTTGTCAGTCACCGTATAAAACCCCTCCCCGTATCAGATGATTGTGATTACCGGATCCACTTCAGGTGAAACATGAGCTTGACAGATTTGTCTGGTCCCCAGGCTAGTACTTTTAATAATAGTCTTAATATCAAATGTAATCATTAATTCAGCATAATAGGGAGGTAACAAAAAAAGACTAACCCAAGCTTCTTTCTTCAGCTGTATGATATTCAATGTGTTATTGTGAGCCTGCTCCTTTCATCACAGCAGCTCAAAAAATATGGGCCGAGGCAGGATTTATCACATATCATGAATGGTTACTGCTGCTGATGCTGTGAGATGGTTATGACTAACTCCTCACCGACATTCATCCTGATTTTCTTCCAATGAGACCAATCTGTTGAACACCTACATGCACACTTTAAAAATCTGGGGAAAATCAAACACAAAGTGCTCACACCAAGACAGGAGCTGTTTATGAAAAAAGATATTTTGAACACTCATCCTTAACGTCTCCACTGACATGCGGTAGCATACTGTGAGACTGCTCCTCCCCACAGGCAGCCATCTGGAATAGTAGAGAAGAATGGAGGTATGTAGGGAGAGGAACATCTGGTCTTTTCTGAGTTTGCGCTGACAGGAAATGTGATGGATGGGATATTTAAAACCAGACAGGCCCAGATATGGACCTATATGTTTATTTTTATGGGCCAGTGCCTCTGGCCGGGTTAAAGAGTCGGACTTTTGAATCAGATAAGAGCAGCATCTGTGATGCTACCTTGCCTTTAGTATTGTTTACTGTAGTCTATTAATCTGTTGGATAATGGTTTTCTACGTACATCATGGTGTGTTACTATAGAAGCCATCAAGCTTAACTCTAGCTTTTATGCGTTTTGTGTCTGTTAATCTTCTCTAAACTCACTGTAGTGGCTGTGAGTTGCAAATGAAATGTGTAGTCTAAAGTGGGATTATCCAGATAGCAATTACATAATCACCAAAGTTAATTCAGTGTTGCAGTTGATATTTCATGTTGCACCCTTTTGTGACTCCCATATGATAGTAATATAGGTGCTTTGGAAACACTTCGATAAGGCTGTCTTGTGATTTGTGTGTAATGATTATTGCAATGAGTGGTGCCAAATAGTTTTCATCATGTGGTCTTTAGGCCACGCAGAGAATCATGAGTATAAGAAAACATAATGTAAGCATGTACAGAAGATAGTTCAGATGTCACACAACCATGATCTCCAGCAGAAAATGGTTTGTCAGGCCACTCAGGGATCCGCCCAAATCTTGTGAATTCAGTTTTCCCTCAAAAATGTTAGTCAGGCAAACATCCTCTGAGCCAAAACCTAGACCAAAACAACAGGCTCTGATGAGTTAAAACTAGATCCAGCCACCAAAACCACAAGTGGATTGAATTTTGTCTATGCTTGCATTAAATATTTCGCCTGGTTAGTCGCTTAGTTCCAACAGCACTGTGTTGCCGCAACACTTTGATGTTAACAAGTGGTGTTTGAGAGTGTCAGCGTTATTCAGTTTAATCATGCATACCCGCTATTAATGTAAAAGCTAATGAGAACTTCATATCCAGTTGGCTTGGCATCCTGTGGTCTTTGCTGAATAAAAGATGGAACCACTTGTTTGCAGATGAATTAAAAAGCCTTTGTTTGCATTTGGCAAGCACTCATTAAAAAACAAACACAAATTTTGATATGGAGCATGGCAAAGATGGAAAATCTATAGTTTATGCGTGTGCTTCAGTCATGGTTGAATGTATTGTAATTTTTAAGATGGCCCAGAATTTATGACCTGGAAATCAATGGTGTCTTATCTTTATGGCTATTCCTCTCTAGCACAAATTTAATTGGCAGCCTTGTGTGTCTGTAGTACTCTTGAAAATCTTGGGGTTAAGATAAACCTTCTCTTTATTGTAATGACTTTATGATTAAAAAATAAAGAGACAAAAAGTATATACTTGGCAGACAACTTTTTGAGATGCATTTCACTTAGCTTAGAATGTGTTTCAGATTGATTCCCATAAGACATAGTGAGGAAAAGTGTCTTATACTAACTAACTAATATGGAGTTGCATCTATATTGCTGTGCACTGCCTTTACCCTGTGTGCATTACATGTTTTAGCTGTTTTGGCCCGTAGAGTAGAAGTGGATCGTCACAGACACTTAGAGTTAGACACATCATGCCTATGCCATAACACATCTATGTACATAGAAAAAAGGAGACAGAAAAACAACCCTAGACACAGGCAGAAATTACCGCACCTTTACGTCCATATTTGCATTTGCATCTAAATGTGATCATAAATAGTTTTAAATACAAGTACACATTTGCATGAATACTTGTTTAAAAATAATACACTGAGAAATAAAATGTGCACTCACTTTCACTCCAAACTAATGAAACCCATACCAACGCTGGCGTCCAGGCAACACAAAAATGCGCACTCTTTTGCACACTCTCACAGGCACACGTATTAATATTGACACTGAAGGAATTCCAAGCAGCTCCTTAATCCAAGCAAGTGCTGACGGAGGCTTAGATTGGATGGAGGGAGTGAGGAAGAAATGAGATGTTGAGATGTGCAGGTGAGGGGGCATAGGGTTTAAAGATGGGTGGGGGAGAAGGGGAAGAGGGAGGAAGCAACATCAAAAGTATGGGATTTTTTCCTGGAAGTACTTGGGTTTCTAGGTATTCCATTGTTAAAAAGAGGTGACTTTTTCTTTTCTGTCATCCGTGTTGCACTGATACTGTTGGCCTTGATATTGGCTACTGTGTTCCTAAAGTTTTATTAAGACATGTCATTGTCGCAGTAGGTTTTGTAGATAGGTAAAAACCATATAAACATATGCACTGATGGGTGTCAGTGTTCTGCTGTGTGACTGCTTAAATCCTCTGTGATCTTCTGCTAGCATCCTGTACATGTGAATACAAATGTTGTTATTTAATATGTTAAATGAATTAGTTCCTGATGTCGTACCTTCTTTGCTATCATCCTACAGGTATGACTACAGAGAGATGCTGTACAACTCCACATTCTGTCTTGTACCTCGAGGACGACGGCTGGGCTCCTTTCGCTTTTTAGAAGCTTTGCAGGTCAGTCATACACATACAGATGTTGCTCATTATTGCAAGGCTTAGCAGTTTGTAAATCTGAATCAGTTACAGTATAGGCGCAATTATGGTGACTCAGAAGATGCTACACTGAGAGTTTGATTGTGCCTCTAAGTTTTGTTACATATTAAAGAAAATATTTTTGGAGTTGCTGTCACTGCAGCTACTAATTAACTTGAATTAGAATTGATGCTGTTTTGTGCCTTTTCTGTAGCATTGAAGCCACCGTATGATGCGTCTGTACTGATTCTGTGTGACAAATATTCAGAAGGAATTACTGCTTGTAAGATTTGTATCCGATTAAATCCCAATAAAAGGATCACTCACATTCTTTTCTCATTCATCCAGATTCATGTGTTAAGGTGCTTTAGTGTTCAGGTTTTTTAAAAGTGCAATGTGGACATGAGTTGGTAGTTGAACATAATGACCAAACACAAGTTGAACTAGTTCAAGAAATCTAATAATGTATCTACCCTGAAGCCGTGGTAGCCAAACAATAAAGCCATTAAACAGTGTTTGAGAATGGAAAAAGTGATGTACTCCCAGTAGCTCTCTCACCCACTGCCAGTCATTGTGTTACTGTGCAGACAGTGTTGATCCAGCTGCCTGTGACTCAGACTATTCGTTGCTGTCGCTGCCGTCTTTTCTCTCTTGTTGTTTTGTGGTTCTGCTTTTTCCATTTATTTCATTTCCTTCACCCACCTCCTCGAGTCATCCTCTCCTCTCCTCAAACATTAAACTAATACTGGTGCATTCTTCAACTAATTCTCAACGGGACTGAGCCCATCTCATTCATTGGCCTGGATGTAAGTACAATGCAAGCCCCATTTTTAGGGACACAAGAACTTTATTTTAAAGAGTATAGTGATTCTTGAATCACTATCATAGTATTCTTGAAGCAAGATATCATGATGAAACAGTAAATGAGGATTCTCTTAAAATAACTACTGGTTATAATTAGCCTGTCCTGTGTATTAACCAGTAATCCTCTTGAATATTGAGGGATTTGAATATATGGGCATATCTTTAAATTTTAATGAATTAAACTGAGTCATGAGCTGAGTATTTACTATTTATGCTCATGTCTGCTGCCAACACGTTAGACTGAGTCAAACTGCTAGTATTTGTAGATCTGCTTGTCATTAGAAGTTGACAAAATGATATATTACATCTTAAATAAACATGAGCTTGCAGTGTGGCTTCATAAAGCTCTCCTGAATTTGACAAAGTGTTTGGCTGGACATGTTGTCTAGATATGCTGAAAATGTGTCATTATACAAGCAATATTTGGCTGAAGAGAACAGGTATCTGAGCGTAGATCACTGGTGACATCCAACAACATCTTTAAACAGTGTTTAGGCATTGATCCTTAACATCAGTGAAGGAGAGTGAAAGCCTTGTAAATGATTTTTGCCTTCACACACTCTGGGCACCTGTATGAGACCACATGTAAAGTATTCTTTTTTTATTTGAATAAATGGGAGACAACTTTGGAGTTGCCTCTGTGTACAATTATATTTGAGATATTGAGCTGTTTTTCTCCTCCACTAATTTACAGTATGAGTGCAAAAGTGGAAAAGTCAATATTATGTCATCAGAAAATCTAAAGGCACCGAAGTCCTGAGGACAACCTCAGGGAAATAGTTAGGAAAGAGAGTGACTTTTGAGTTTATAATAAAAGATGGGCAGTAACTCTTTATTGACTGGAATAGGAAGATAATTGCACCACTGGGGAACCAGCAGTGAGGCGAGGCGAGACAGTGGACTGATGACCTGGTTGACACAGGAAAAGCAGTGCAACCGCAGTTGAGGTAGAGTGCAGAGGTTGACTGGAGTGCAGGGGTGGACCACGGCCAGTTTGGTCAGTTACACTGGCTCGTGTGAGTATTCTTAAGAGCTGGGTTGATGAGGAGGTGCTGACTGATTTGGCATGTCATGTAGAGTGCAAACCTGCAGGATCAGGTAGTGCAATGCGAGAACCGTCGCATTGAGATTCTCAGTTGCATGTGTCTATCTGCAAAATGAGTTTGTAGCGATGACTTTTATTGATGAATGTTTGTTGTACGTGTGCGTAATGCGATGAGTTGGTAGAGGATTGAGCTACAGGAGTCTCTAGTTGATTGCTCTGTGAGAGCACATAGGTAGGCGCAGCAGCGTTTCTGCAGATTGCTGCCTTCGCTAATGACACAGTGAGGAGATTAGAAGAGCATTGCGGCACTCGGATGCTGGAGCGTTTGTGCCTAAATGTGCATGTGCGTGAGTAGTGACCAAGGCCAATCAGTGAATGGTGCCCCGCTTAACAGATTATAGGAGCAGTCACTGCAGGCAGGACGCTGCATGTACTATCCAACTCAAATAAACACACACACATACAGACTTAAGCTTGCAGCACAAACAAGCACACACAATGAATTCAGAAGGGCATTCACGCACACAAACAAGGATAAACACTTGTGCAATTTCATTAATCTCTCAGATGCAGGGGTTTAATGTTCAAGTATGTTTTGAAGTGTATCTTCCTTTACACTGAACATAATGATCATTTTTATGAAGGCGCACTGCCTAGTCACTTTGAGAGTTAGCCATCAAGGGTACTGCAGTGGTTCTGTAGTTAATGGAAATGTGTTGGATGGTGAGTTACCCCCTATTAGTTAAATTGCCTGATTTGATAGCTTGGGAAATGGACCTTGTTACAGTGATGGCATGGGTTTGCAGAGCATAAGCCATTTAGTAAAAATTTTCAGTTTCTCTTTTCTCCAGTCAGACTTTATGTTCTTGCCTGTAGATATACAAACATTCATCTCATTAACCAACCGTGTTTATGTGTGGTGTTGTGTATTACTCCTAACAGGCAGCTTGCGTGCCGGTGATGCTGAGTAATGGCTGGGAGCTTCCCTTCTCAGAGATCATCGACTGGAATACAGCAGCTGTGATTGGGGATGAAAGGCTGCTTTTACAGGTATAAATTTAATACTGATGTAGTTTGATTTATTCAGAAAGTCTGTCGACGCTGCTATAAGAAAAAGAAGAAAGGCGTATCTGCACACGACTGTCACATTACCAGTTCTTTTATTTGACAGCTTTTTTTATTGGGTCTGATTTTATTAGGGATGAAACGGTATGAAAATTTTAATTATAGTGAAAAAAAATTATCACGATTATCAATATCACCGTATTGTAAAAATGTGCTGAAAAAGATGTAAAAAATGTGACACACACAAATGATTTCAACAAGTTTTATATTGAAAACTACAAATAAAATTGCTATTTTGTTTGCACAAAGGATACAATTACAGCCAATACCTTTTGTAAACATGAAAACCATCTAAGTGTGCATTATCAAGATTTTATATTATATAGGTAATGCAATGACCCTGTGCAAGATTACATTAAAACAAATAAGTCTTTAGAAGACAGTGATAGTAACTAAAATGAGCCCAACTGACATAAATGCAGAGGAGTCTGTAGCTGCTCTGACACTTTTACAACTAATTTGAAAGCTGCTGGATTTAAAATGAACACGATACGCTGGTTGGATGAATTAACCTAATTTAAGTATGCTAACGTGGTTCACTTCTGTCTCAGATCCCCTCAACAGTGCGCTCCATCCACCAGGATAAGATCCTGTCCCTGAGACAACAGACCCAGTTCCTATGGGAGGCTTACTTCAACTCTGTGGAGAAGATAGTACTGACCACACTGGAGGTACAAACACACACACACACACACACACACACACACACTGTGACAAGTTCATGTCACTGCTGCAGTTGCAATTATTTTTCAATGGTCTGAAAACAACAAAAGAAACCAACAATACATGCTTGCACACAAGCATAAATACAAATATGGTGTAAATCCATTGATTAATTTGGGCTGCAACTAACTATTATTTTCATTATCGATCAATTGACTACTTGTTAGATCCAGAAAATTTTATAAAATGTTGATTAGTTTTTCCCAAAGCCCAAGGTGACGTTGTCAAATGTCTTTTTTTTTCCCACAACCCAAATATATTCAGTTTACTGTCATAGAGGAGGAAAGAAACTCGAAGATATTCAAATTTGAGAAGCTTTTTACTTTAAAAAGGAAATCAAAACGATTAATCGATTATTAAAATAGTTACTGGCTTTGTACTCACAAGCCTACAAGAGCAGACTGTGTAGTTGCACAGATAGTACCTGCAATGAAACTGCTCCAGACTCAATTGAAAACCAAAGAGGGATGATATATATTGTTAAACACTGCTGTCATGTTTTGAAGCTGTTTCTTGCCGTGGCTTGGCTATCAATCAGGGCAGTAGTTTGTTCCTGTCAGATTCCATTTATCTGTATTCTTCCTGGTGTGTATCGGGCTATCACACTGCTCTTGGGCTAGAATTACAAACAAGTAAACATGATAGCAGGGAGGAATGAAAAGTAAAAGGGAGCAAGATAGAGAAACAGACAGGATTTGTGATGCTGGCTGTGAGTAAGGAAAGGTTTTTCGCTGCATTCCAAGTCGATTTGTTCATCCCCAAATTCACCAGCCACTTTCAGAACTGGTCCTCTAAATTATAGCTGGTAATCTATCAGAATAGGTAGAGAAAATAGATGTCTGATCCTTATTTTGTAATTTTTCAGTTCCATTCAAAAAACAGAAGTAGTTTTCAGTTGTGTTGCATGTAAGCCGTAGTGCTGCCTGCACTTTACACCATTAGTTGCTGTCCTCAGATAGCGTTACAGAGGCCGTGTCCCAAGAGGTAGGAAGTCAGGGCGCCAGAAAGCAGAGCTGGGATTTCTGTGTCAGCAGGGTAAAATTACAGCCCCAAGAAGCTGATCTTCGATCTGTTTACACTCCTCAGTATCTTAACCTGGGTTCCAACACATACCATAGTACAAGACTGGTAAGAGGTCAGTGTTTTGGCTTCCAATTCAGTCCATTAGTGAGCTCCTGTTGGCAGGGGATTCTGGGTGTTTTATTGTAAACAAGGTAAAGCTGCACCTCAAGAATCAGTTTATTACCACAATATCCTACAAAAAAGGGTTTACTTTGCTCTGTAGCTGCTCCATAGCTCCTGAGAATGCTAAATATTTTATTAAGGTATCCTCTTCACTGTGTGTAAGATTCTTGTAAGAGCTTTGGTGGAGTGAGAAACATACGATCCTTTGGACCTGTAAAGCTGACTCATGCGTTGTATGTGAGATTGGTCTAAAGAAACATACTGGTAAACTGTTTGATTATATTCTGACTTTCAGACTATTTCAAACATATAACCGCATAACTTGAATGCTCCATATCGAATGATTGACATTTTGATTACCCATTTTATAAAGTAAAATGCTAATGAGTATAGTGGCTTAATGCTTGAAGTATAGACATTTTTGGCTGTAAAATGTAAGCAGAAGGAGCTGATCAAACTCCTTTGTAGCTGCTTGTGTTTTCAGGTAGTTTCCACCAATTCTCAGAGATGAGAGGCCAAGGGTGATTTTTGTTATTCCATGCCTGCCACCCAAGCCAAGCCAGAGTAATGAAATGAGATGAAAGTCTATTTTAGATAGACATTATATCTAGGTCCAAACTGAATTAAAGTGAATTAGTTTGCATTATCGTCACCGAACTTGTTTTCAGCTCATGCCACTTGCAAAGCAGCTGCTGCTTTTTTGCCTTAGGTTGAATGCAGACTTTCTTTACATAGCGAGATTCAGCTGCTTGAAAAGAACACAGGAAAAGCTGCATTTGATGAATGTTTCCTCATTTATTTTATTTCAGGAATTAAATGTTTCTCCTCTTTGAAAGATATTTTGGTATTATATACTTTTGGGTTTCCTATTGACAGTGGTCACTGGTCAGTGATAGCTGTAATACAACAGACTAATAAACACCTGTACTATAATTTTATATATATAAAATATCAAGGTGTTGTGAATTTTGATATGAATTCTTTTAAATGGAGAGACGAGTATCAAAACTGATTCTCTGCAACCAAAAATAAGCTGTCCATAAAAACTAAATCAAAGGAGAATTGAATTGTAGGATAATAGAATCTGTTATTTATGAGAAGATGACAGCATAATGAAAACCACCCGTTTGTAGTCTGCAGGTTTTTTCTTTTATTTGAAGTGACTCGTTGTTTCACTAGTTAATTTGAGAAGTGCCAGAGGATGTGTGTCTGCACTCAGCTTATAAGGCTGACTTCATTATTGCCTAAAAAGTGCATGAACAGGGAAGATCTTGGCTCAAAGCTGATTTCCTTACTGACAATTCACAGTAGTTCTACAAATACTCTATCTTAGTCTTGTGAAATGTTTTTTTTATTTGTCACACAAGAACAAGGAATATTGTGAGCATTTGATTAATATTTACCAATTGCAATCAGTTGGCCACTTTGCAGCTAGCATGAATTTGGATCTCATCTTCCTACCCCCCTATTTATGCAGATCATCCAGGATCGGGTACTGCAGCACACCTCAAGGAGTAACCTCATGTGGAACAGTCTGCCTGGAGGCCTGTTCACCCTGCCTCAGTACTCTACATACCTGGGAGACTTTCCCTTTTACTACGCTAAGCTGGGTCAGTTGATCATTCATGCGCATGCTGCTATATGCTAAGAACCACATTAACTGCACACCCTAAAGTGTGATTGATTTTCATTTACGACACAGCAGAGGAACAGCTGGTGCAAGGCAGCTGTTGAATACTAGTAAACAAACGTGTGAATCAGTGACAAGGTTTGCAGCATAATTTTATTAATTCATGATTTGTCACAGAGAAGCTCACCAATTAGACCTGCCATGTTGTATTTGTGCTTGGTTAATTGGCTGGATATGCGGCTTGTTGTTGACATTGGGATTTGGTTAACTGGCACCTTTTTTTCTTTACAGGCCTAATTAGACCTTTTCAGTTACACAGTATGCCAAGTAAACAGCTTGAAGTAAACAAGCACAAACTAAGAAGTGTTCAAAGCTGTCAAAGAGGTATTACTCAAATTCTGCTTTGTGCAATACAGTTTAGAAATTGATATCAAAACGTTATGACAGTATTGGCCAAAACTATGCTGATACTGCTTGCTTATACACTACATATAGAACAAATAACTGTAAGATCAGTGCAGGTCCATGGTCAAGTGATAGTACTACATACCTACTGTGTGTGAGTGACCATAGTTTCAGGAGATCATTCTCGTGACAAATTTGAATTGCTTCTTTTCGTCTTACCTTTGATGTGTCCTGGCTGTTTTCAGGTGTTAAGCCATTCTCCAAGTTTACAGCGATCATTCATGTGGTGACCCCGCTGGTGTCCCAGTCCCAGCCAGTCATGAAGCTGCTTTTGGCTGTTGCCAAATCCCAGTACTGTGCTCAGGTAATTCAGAAACGCAACACACAGATTGACCCGATTCTCAGGGGTTAATACCATATGCTGATGTGAGCAGATGATCCATGGAACTACAATATTATGGAGCTAATTATCAAATTAGAAAAATGTTTAACAAATTAAAAAACTGTTTTTAAATTCAGTGAAACTAAAAGCGGGCAACGCTGCTTTGGCGGGAAAAGGTCTGTTGGTCTCTATGCCATTGTCATTTCTCAGGTTTATCAGATCACTAAAGTGCTAGCGATGGCTTAAAACTGCTTTTGAACTTGAAGGGAGGCTATCTAAATAATTTCCAAATCTTCCTGCCACAATAGATCCATCTTAACACTCATCTCTCTACAGATACTGGTATACTAATATGACTTTTGCACACTGTAGGAAATATAAGAAAGCATTACCTCGAGGAACCTTTAATCGACCTATTTTCGGCTGTCACACATCAAAATTGCACATAACTATGTAAAATGTGAATTCTTAGGTCTCTGGTATGATCTGGTAAATCTTGAATTTTTAAATGGATAATGTTCTGTATTACTCATTATTTAGGCATTTTGCAAATTCACCACAAATCTGTTATCCTTAATTAAAAAACTGTATGGCTAGCATGAAGGTGTCAGCACATTTAGTTTACAGTGATTAAGTATGTCGCTGTCACATAATGTAGGTTGGTGTCTTCCACATTAATAAGGAGTTAATTAAAAAAATATGGCTTTGCATTGAAACAACGCTGGATTGTGGGTGTTTGATCTGTACATAAATAGCTAAGTCAGGGACATGGATTGTTTAAACGTATTTCTCATTAGATGTACATATATAGAGGTATGCTGATGAATATGAACATGCTGTTTTCAGAATGATGACTAAGCCTTGCCTGTTTCCCCACATGTGCAGGTGATAGTTCTGTGGAATTGTGACAAGCCTCTTCCTGCCAAGCACCGCTGGCCTGCCACTTCAGTCCCTGTCATTGTTATTGAAGGCGAAAGCAAGGTAAAAAAACAACCTCAGCCCCATACAATTCTCATTAGGCAATTTTACTGCAGCATTTTCACATCCGGCCTTTCATTTATTTAATATATCTTTATATAAGCTTTCATTTTAAAATAATTCATGTGATAAAAAAACTTTAACTTTAAACCAACAACCCTCCTACCTTAATATGGATGGACTGCTCAGCTAAACCTACTGTATACTGTCTGTTGAATATAGTTAAAAAGCATACTGACGAGGTCCCAAACATATTGCAAGTAGACAAAGGACATAAAGGACTAGAATTTTAAGCACAGTTACAAAATCAACAGCATTTGCCAGCTATAAAAGAAGTTTGTCAATCAGCACTCTGATACTGTATATGAGTTTTCAAAGCAGCATGAGAACTAGTTTCCAAGAAGCTGCAGAATTATTTAATATGTCAGGGATGTGACTGGCATGCAACGTGTAGGAGCTCGGCAGGGATCCTAACTCAAAGTACGTCCTTTTTCATCTAGTGTTTGTTAGCCTAGGCCCTGTTGGTTTACTGGAAATGTGGCTAACAAGGTCGTTGCTGTCAGGGACAGGAACCCTCACACTATATTTTGAAAAATTACTGACATTTATATCAGTGTGAGCATATTACTAAAATTGGAAACCACTTTATAAGCACTTATACAGAGTTATTTGCATAGGTACATGCCAAAATGCAGAGGTTGCAGGGCTTATCAGGGAGGGAAACGCACTCCGCTGCTTGTATATTTCTATCTACATCAGTGAAATGCTATGTTTCTGCTCTTATGCGTGTTATGTCAGCTTGTATATTTGTCTGGCTCTGCTGTTAACGCGGCAAGATGAAACAACTCAGTAGCACAAACAGATAGGAAGAAACTGGTAGCGCTGCTTGTCAGGCAGATGCACCTCACTTGTGCTCATATGGGCCCTGTTTATCTGCTGATTGTTGTTGTTGAGCTGCTGGGTAAAACATCACTCTCGTGTGTTCCATGCCAGGAGATAAGCAGTCGTTTTCTGCCCTACGACACCATCCCCACCGATGCTGTACTCAGTCTGGATGAGGACACAGTGCTCTCCACCACAGAGGTCAGACTACCAGGAAACTACATATATTTTTATTCAAGAGTACTTGCTGCAGAAGTTCTTGTTAATAGTCATATAATCACTATAATGCATCTTTTTGATACAGTTCTTGGGAAATGTCTACTCCTAGTTCCTTGGCCTCATGTCTCCTCACCCTCTTTTTTTGTCTCCTTGTTTCTCCCTGATCTCGGCACAGGTGGACTTTGCCTTCACAGTGTGGCAGAGTTTCCCAGACCGTCTTGTTGGCTACCCAGCCCGCAGCCACTTCTGGGACAGCAACAAGGAGCGGTGGGGCTACACCTCTAAGTGGACCAATGACTACTCCATGGTGCTGACCGGGGCTGCCATCTATCACAAGTACTGACACACTACTGATTTTCACTCCCCTCGGCCCCTCTACTGTATTTCACTCCTCTCCATTTAGTTCAGTAATAACACACTTCACTCTTTCTCTCATGTCCCCCCTTAGGTACTACCATTATTTGTACACCACCTACCTTCCAGCCAGTCTGAAGACCATGGTTGACCAGATGTCAAACTGCGAGGACATTCTGATGAATTTTCTGGTATCCTCTGTCTCTAAACTACCACCCATCAAGGTCACCCAGAAGAAACAATACAAGGAGACCATGATGGGACAGGTGAGGTGGAACATTAATCATGTAAAGTTCACGTTATTTTAAGATTAGATTATTGAGCACACAGTGGGGAAGTTTACTTGTTACAGCAGCTCACACACAACAGATAAGAAAATACACATTAAATAATAGAAAAATACAACTGTTAAAACAGAACATCAGTTATTAGTAAATTTGAATTAAGAATAGTTTTCTTGGAAAATGGCCCTCTGTAAGAAAAAACTCATGAATAATTACAATAGGCTCTGAAAGGTCAGAGTAATCTGCGATGCATTATTCATTTTGTCGTTCTCTCTCTCTCTTCCTTGCACTGCCTGTATCTTTCCCTCTCTCCCCCTCACTCTCTCCCCCTCCTATCACCACCTCTTATCTCCAGAGCTCCCGGGCTTCTCGCTGGGCTGACCCAGACCATTTTGCCCAGCGTCAGACCTGCATGAACAAGTTTGCCAGCTGGTTTGGCACCATGCCCCTGGTCCATTCTCAGATGAGGCTGGACCCAGTCCTGTTCAAAGACCAGGTGTCCATACTGCGGAAGAAATACAGGGACATTGAGAGGCTATAACCCTCCAGAGCCCCCTTCCCCTTCTCTCTGGACACAACAAAGACAGAACGAGAGGGGGGGATACATAGAGAGATGCAAGGCCTCTCCATGACTACATGGATGGATCAATGGAGAAGAAAGTGGGATTGGGAACAGGGAGAAGGAGGAAAAGGAACTAGAACAGATTTGGAGGACGCCACATCCATTGGTGTCCTCTGTTTCTTCTTTCTACCCTTTCTCCTACGTGTAATGGGTTAATGCTGAGCACACAGACCCCACTAAATAAACTATGACTTCCACCAACTGAAGGACACCTGAGGACTTTAAAACCGCTCGACTTTGAACTGAAGTTGTCAAAGTCATGGAGCTTGGAAATCATAGCTTGCTGCTTCAGTGTCCAAACAGCGGCAAGCTACTCCCCAGCTCCAACCCGCTCTAAAAGAGTGTTCTACTCTGTACAGATTACTGAAAGATTTTTTGCTGACAGAATATTATTTGATAATTATGACTATGAAGAGGATAACACTATTTTGGATTGCGTTTAGCTATTTTTTTTATACAGTGAATGAATGGCCACCTCTACTCTCTCTGTATTGTCTTAATTCAAACCAATAGCAGGGTGGGTGAAGAGAGGAATGACAAGCCCTTCGACCACAGAACTGAGTTATGATCGTTAATCTGATATTCACAGTGCCTCAAATTTATCTAATGGCGTAAGATCTCGCTGCTTTCTGGTTGTTTTTTTTATGATTTATGATTTTCTTTATTAATTGATGGGTTAATGGATCTTGTAGTAAATTCTTCAGGTCAGCATTCACATGTAGTCCTCAATGAAGTAATTAAAATTGATTTTTATTTAATTGAAAAATTACAGTAAATTGTCATTGTGTCATTCTAAACATGTCTTCCTTCTAAAATTACAACAGTCTTACACAACTACACAACTAGATTTTACTAAATTTGCTATGTGGGAATACATATCCACAGGAAATAATAAGAAATGCAGACAAAATTAAATGGAATTCTCTATTTTCACTTTTAATATGACGTCTTATTCATGCCTCTTTTTTCATTCGTAAAGACTTAAATGACAAGCTAGAATTGGTACTTGAATATCTGCTGGCCTGAAGAACAATAGAGAATCATAAGAGATGCCTTGGTTAAGGGAGACAGTGCTTGCCAATTGAGCCAACCACTGGTCTGTTTTGAAAACGTAACTGTGAAGACTAGGGAATGGATCTTTCTCGGCTTAGTTAGCAAGGGATATTTATATACGGTTATTGTCTCTATGCCATAGACCCAATTTCATTTTGTCCAGTGACAAGTTTGGCACTAAAGCTAGCTGGGCTAACACTGCTTTTATCTAGGAGCATTGGTGCAGTCAGCATTGGCTTCATGCTAAATAGACAACTGTATTTTTCCCACTGTAATGAACAAATATTCTCACATGTCAAGTGTGTGTGTGTGTGTTGCTGTTAAAAGGCGTGGGGAAGAAATAACCACATTTTGGGGAGATGCGCTTTAAGAAGTCAGTATATTTGCTGAATACTTTGTATCTGATAATCACAGATTTAAACAGCCATTCATCTCTGAGTCATTTAAACTGGCCGTGTGCTTTTGTGCTTAGGTCACGTTCAAGAGGCTAAATGTAAAACCATTACATTCAAGTATGTTCCATAATTCATTATATCTCATAAACAACACCTTGTTCAGTTTCTGTATGTTAGTCTTCTCATTTGCTGCAAATCTGTACATTGAATGCCAAGTGTCAGTGTAACATGAAATTGGGTTTTTGGGGATCAGTAGACTAATGGACTAATTGAAATATTCATTTCTTAATGTTTGGTTCCATTAAAAGGCTTCATTTTATTTCTGCCATGATATGTCATATCAGGTTATCTGAAAATGTTAATGAATCTGGAATGTGCACCTGTGTTTGTAAATCACTTCACCGCATCATCAACTATCTGTCCATGGAGTATCCCTGTAAAGCCAGCAACATTTCTGTAGAAACCTAACCACACCTGGCCTGACAATGATAAATGATCATTTTGGTAAGCTTCACCGTTCTGTACCCTTCCCAATATGTGCCAATAGATCATATATGATTTTGTTTTTATATTTTTTAATCTGATATGAGGAATGCCATGCATTCCCATGTTTATTTGGTTCATTAAACATATTTGCTGTCTGTATAAGAAAGTAAAGGAGGTAAAGAGTGTATGTATATGAGCAGAGATGCGGCGCTGCATGGTATTTTCCACTTTGAGAATGTGCTATCAGCTTGACAGCAAACAATCCTAGTATTAAAACACAGTGCTATCAAGACAAGTGAATATGGTCGTAAACAAAATCACATTTCAGAAATGAACTTGGTGCAATATTTAGGATGACATTTTCTCTATTTTTGTCTCTCTTTTCTTCCTTATGTTGTTTCAGAGGGCAGGGGGTTATATATTGATGTGCCTTCAGAAGAAATACAGTTTTTTCCCCATCTGCCTTGTGCTAGAGATGGATCCCGGTTTTGATTTCATAGGTAATTTTTTGTTTTCTTTATCAATACCCAGTAACACATAAAGGCTCCCTAAATTATATTGTTTAACACTGGATGCTTCTAAGACTTATCACCATACATCTGATACAGACATTCCTGCCTATTACTGTTGTAGGAACTTTTTTCTTTTTTACACATACTACCTTGTATTACTATACTTGAGATGGCCCAATAGAGAGCCACTCTTCCAGGTTGTCACAAGTATAATAATACATGTTACACACATAATTCTCACATACACAGTATTTATAAGACAGGCCTGCTTCCTTCACTCTCCTCTGTAACTGCAGACCTAATTTTATAGAGATTAAAATGGAAAGATAGAGGAAGAATCACAATTTTGTAAAAGAATTTTATAAAAACAAACAAAAAAATCAATAAATGAAATGTTTGATAAAAATTGACTGTTTTTTTGTCTGATCACTGAAATATCCTTTCAAAATGTCTTGGTATGTCTACTTGTCTTTCACATAAATATTGAATCTTCAAATATTACAATTACATATTTAAAATCTACATACATTAGTTCCTTTTTCCCCCATGTCACCTTGTCATCCCTCTTCCTCTGACCTGCTGGCGACCCACTTTCTGGCTTCCCAAACATATTTAGCATGTCGGGTTTATACACTGCACCCACTGAGGGAGAGCCAAACTAAATAATACCTTTAGCTTCCTCCTTGTGCGTGTGTGAACCTCGTCCTATGCCAAGAAACTGCTGTGTTTACATAAATCTGTGTCAGGATGATTGGTTTAGACACGCTGCATAAATAACAGCATCTATCCAGGATGATCCCATGGTGCATGAGAGCTGCCAACTCAGCTGGAGCAACAGCTACAGGAAAGATTTCAACCCCCAAAATGCACACACACAGGCACCGAACTGGGCAAAACTCTTAAAGCAAAAAAGATGTGCAGTGCGTGTAAGAGCTGGACCGGAGCCTATACAGGATAAATTATCTTCTGACACGCCAAAAGGAAAACCATTTGGACAGTCACACTCAGACCACATCCACCCCACTGTAAGATGTGAGTGACCCAGATGTGTAGATGCTTTGTTGCATGGAGTGAAGGGGAATAAGGGATTTTCAATAAAGCAAGGAGTGAAACCTCGCTGCACTTCAGTGCCTCATTTTAATGGTGTGCGAATCAGCGTCTCTTAATCCTGCTGATGAGATGTGTATCGGCGGTGGAGATGGATCTCAGCATGCGTGTAGCCCAGGTTCTTCCCTACTGATACTGACTTGAGGCCAAGTTTGACAAATGGCCTTCCGTTGCTGTCAGCTTTCCACTAGACGTTACTGCAGCCTGTTTAAAATATGAAAGAGATTATCTTCTGTTGCGTTTTTTCCTCACTGTTTTCTATGGATTTGTAGTCTTGTTGCCTTGATGTGTGAGAAGTGATGACATCATGGTGGCGTCTGTTTGAGTTCACTTTATTTTGAACATTGCAACTAGAAACACGTCATTGTTTTTGTCACCACATGTTCCCCATGTCCCTGGAACTGTATTTAGGAGAAAAAATGCCTGTATCTTCTGTTACAACTCCTTACTGCTAGTGTTAATGTATCATGAGGATTATCATGGGGCTAAAATTGATTAATATCTGACAATATATACCAATAAATACCAAAGAACTAAGGATAAAAGGTAAAAAAATATAACTTGAAGGCAGAATTTGAAGACTCCATTTGCAGTCACAGTACAACTGAATGTCATACAGCGCCTCACAGAAATCAGTTTGGTTACAGAAGAGTAGAAGGGGCTCCCTGTGGCGACATAATTGAATACATTAAGATTAGGCACATTATGCCGCCATTAGCCAGAAACAATTCATTTCACAGGATTAAAGGAATCTAATTCTTCAATCAACATTTGCCTAGATAAAAATCTGCCGCTACTTTAGCCCCAGTCACCTCTGAATGTGTTTGTGCGTGCTTGTAAGAATGCTGCAGTAAATCCAAAGCATGAGATGTCTTATTTCCTACAGCTGTGCAGATAATAACATACTTCTGTTTTGGTAGGTAGAGATAAACAGATGTTCAGGCTTTGTGCCTCACACCATGTGTATACGTCAGCAAATAAGCTCATCTAAAGGAGGGAGGCATCAGCAAAGAAGCGGTTGGTTTCTCAAAGACTGTTTAGACGTAAATGTCACATGATAACAGACAGCAATCAGCTATCTGGATAAAACGATCTTGTTTAACAGATGGCAGTCCAAAATTGTGTCACCACCCAGATATGGCTGTTAAGCGTTGTGTTATGCAGCCATTCCTGTTTTTACAGAAGGCATTCACTACACTGTAAACCCAAATAAGTTCAGTATACTCAAAATATTTGTGGAAACTGATTACCTCAAACTTTTATAGTAGTGGTAATATTTTTGAGTGAACCTTAACTTAAATGTAATACATTTTTTAAAAAAACCTTTAATTTCCGCATACTAAATAACACTGGTGCTTATTAAAATTAAATTCTAATTGTAATTCTTAACTCAATAAATTTTATTGTGCACAATATAATTACTACTAGTCAAGTTGAAATGTATAAAATGCCCATTTTCCGATGATAGTCCTAAAAAATACGAATACAACTCCATGATTACATTTCAAGTTCTCTTTATTAGTTTCAAAACCTTTTCAAAACATCTTCTGTCATTTTTACATTTAACAGACACAAAATTGTCTGATCACTGCTTGATCAGACAATTCACCAGCAAAACCATCACTGCAACAGCTGATGATATCAGTTCCGTTTAAAATCTACAACGGAAATATTGATATTTAATGTGTCCGATTTGTGAAACCAGGAAGCAACTTTCTGTCTTCACCAAGCAAGAACCTCCAGGTTGGAAAAGTCTAGCCTCAAACCCAACGGTGTCACTTTATGTTGAAAAGTGGTGGGGACATTTAAGGGCTCATATGAGGGCTGTGACGAAACATTTAGGCCACGAAACGTGAGAAAGCACAATATTGGAGTCTCGAGAACAAGACAACAAGATACTCCAAAGCTATTTGGAAGAAATATTCATTGATGAAATAGGCAATTCGATTGGGGAATCATTAAACTCTTGATGTCCTGCATTCTGGAGACATTTTCTGCAACAATTTATAGTATAAATTTTTATGAAGGGAAACAAAATTCATGTGGCCGGTAACAATATATTATATAAAAATATTATTGAATATTATGCAGTAACCAGAAGCTTGTTTTTTTAGTCTAAGTTACTTTTTTTGGACAAGGCAGAGCTGATTCTGCTATATTTACATTGCTTTGATGTTTTCCTATTGTTCAAGTAAACCTTTCCCATAGAATCTTTATTTGCTATTTAACATTTCTTGTTGCCAGGTTCAGAAAACCTTTAGCAAATGTTTTCAAAAACTGGTGAGGACAAAATCAGGCATTTCAAAAAGTGGTGGGGACATGTCCTCAGCGTAAATGACAAATATGCTTAAACTTGCTTTCTCTCTAACAGCCAGCACTGGGGTGACTCCACTGGATTGTATAGAAGTCTAAGAGAAAATGTGGCTGCTTCTCAGCTGATTTAATACCTCAGTAAACACTTTCCTAACAAGTTTATGTTCTCAGTCACTAGTCTTCTGCAACACAGCATGATGTTCATTTGGTAAATTATGGTCCCATTTAGAGGGAAATAGACCAGGAAGTAGGGGAGGCCTTATGGGCTACCTAGTGACTGACAAGTCGCTATGTGTGACCAAAATATGGTACCCCATGGATTTTCAGTCTGTGTTCAGGATGGAGCTGGACAGGTAGGCTGGAATAAAATAAAGCTGCTTGTTACTTTCTATAAATTTAACTAAAAGAAGTTCTGTTAGCTTCCAGTCTGAAGGGGAGATGTTTGTTAACCTGCTTCCCTTCTCCAGCCATTTGACAAAAGACTTTTGTTGGTCTGGAGAAGCTGAAGCTTTTATTACCTGACACACCGACACTTTTACTGCCAGAATATTTTCATCCTCTGAGATTCACCGTCACTTTCTTTCACTCGGACAATCAAACACTGAGACCTCCAGAAGGAGCTGCTCTGATAAGAGCACCTGTCAGGTAGATGTCCTGCAGGGTTTCCACGGGATCTTAAAAGCTGAAGTTTGTGTTGTAGGACTTAAATAATTTTAAACGGGTATTTATTTCCCAGCATCCATGTAACATTACCTCTAATTTTCACTGAAGTGGCCCAAGAATGTTTTTTCCTCCCGTGGTAGTGTAGTTCTTTCTGTCGCTAGTCTAAATCGGTCCAAATATAATTAGCTGTATTACGACCGCAAAGACTAACAGGAAGCTTTCGTGTTATTGCCGCAAGTCTCTTTCAGACTGTGCCACAGATATAAAACAGATTTATTCTTCAGCTATGGGGAAGTAACGTTAAAAGAAATTAGGGATGCAAACTAACGTTAGTCCTTTTAAGACAATGAGGAGATTATTCTTTTGGATTTTGCTGTACAAATTAAATGCTTGCAATAATACAGAAGGGAGGTGGTTCTCATGTTGCCTATTATTTATGTTAATTTCTACAAATGTATAAAGCAGTAAATTAAGACACGAAAGGCAAACATGAATAATCCTATCTGTAATGATGACTCTGATGTCATATTAAAAGTGCTTTCCTGCCATTATAAGGTAGTGAGGCTCAAAACTACTCGGTACTGTGCAATGAATGTAAAATCATTGTGGAGAGCATCAAAACTAACCAAATGAATTTTCCCAGATCTAGTGGTTAGAATTCAACCCCAGTAGACTTATTTAGCAAGTTTAGCTTTTGGGGTGTAATTTATTCCAAATCTGCTCTAAATTTTCCTACTTATTCATAGATGTGGTAATAACAATGTTCCAAAATTATGTGGAATTGCATATTTTTTTATTGGAAAACATAATTTTCTTGGGGGAGGACCCCCAACCCCCTACACAAAAATATCATCTTAATTTTTTACATTATACCGCCCTGTGAAAGTAGATTTCAATCCCCGTGGACATTATTTCTATTATTATTTGTAAATGTACCTGCTGTGTGCTAGCCTCAACTTTTCCCTGCACTTATGCTTTCCTTCTCTCTGTCTCCCTGTCTGCTCCCCGGAAAGAGACTGAACTTTCCCCCCTCCTAACCACCACTTTTCACATCGGCAGGTACACCTCAGGCTGGCTGGTTATCAATGTCATCGTCCATCGGTGTTTCATTGTTGACATCGTCTGATGCCAATTTTGTAGACATCACTCAACCCTAATTTGAATACATTGATTTACTCTGAAAGTAATTTTTTTACTGCGTTTCTTTTTTTAAGTTGTGATATAGGTCTTAAATTTCATTCATAATGGTCTTAAAAAGTTCTTAAATTTGACCAGGTGAAATCTGCAGACACCCTGATACTGTTCCATTACCTTGTATACCTGACTTAAAAATCTGCATAGTGTGCGACTTCTTATTTTAAACAATCTTTATTAGCTTTCTTTATTTGATTATGATTCCATAAAACTCCATATTTAAAGCTCCTTTTTATATTATTAAAGTGCTGCTGATGGAATAAAATTATGCATATTCGGTTTTAACACAACAAATTAAGCAGTAAAAGGAAATTTTGTTTAGCTCAAGAGTCAAGTTATTATCACTTAACACCAAAAAATCGCAGTAAGAATCTGGAAATAGAGAATGTTCAACATTATTGCAAAAAAGAATGAAAACAAATTGATGATCAAATTTTTTGCTGGTGAATTGTCTGATCAAGGAGTCAATTACTTTGTCTATTCGGCTTTGTGCAAGATGTACCTTATTTTGTGTCTGTTAAATCTAAAAGTGACAGAAGATGTTTAAGGTTTTGATACTAGTAGCGAGAACTTGAAATGCAATCATGGGGTTGTATTCGTATTTTTCAGGACTATCATCGGAAAATGGGGATTTTAGGTTAAGGTTTACTCAAAAATATTATTACCACTACTTAAAAAGTTTGAGGTAGTCAGTTTCCACAAATAGTATTCTTAACTTATTTTGGTTTACAGTGTATCTATACACAGCTTGATTAAATATTATCATGAATCTGTGATGCAACACACGGAAAAACTCATCATTGTCTCACTTACATCTGCAAGAGCTCAATTGTGCAATGGTGTATGTTAATTTGGCCTTCATCAATTACAATTAATTTAATCTCACAATGAGCATGTTTGTGCAAATGATGAAATGTGGATGAGAATGATGATCGGATTGGTTCTGGAGCATACATTTCAATAGGCTACCTTTAGGGAATTACTTCATCACTTAAATGTAAGAGACACCCACTGCCTGTGTTATCATCATGTGATTGTGATGCATTATCACGCAGCTCAACTTTACCTTGTTTTCCATCTGTACTGTCACAACAGATATCCGGCTAGCCGTGGATGTTCATTGTATGAGATTGAAAATGATTTAATAAATCAATTCTCAAACCATGCTGATAAGAATGACATTTAACATTGTGGTTAGGGGGGGCACCTTAGCTGTCTACCAGCAATCTCAATAAAGTGACATGGAGCCCTGCTGCTAGAAAATCATAAACATGCTCAGTTGGCAGCAGTTCCACTGCAACAGATGCTGTAGCCTATGAGACAAATCCGCTTTACTGCATACCAATTTTTCAATTTGATTGTAGATGAGTCAGTCACTCAGTTAGGCATGTTTCTTCTCATGTCTGAATCTAATATGTTGTTTGAGGTTTTTTTTGTTGTCTGTCTGAACGTCCTGTTTCCTAGTGGGTGTTCTGTTCAGAGGCCTGAATGTGTTTGGTATAGGCTGTGGTAAAGTCAGTGTTTCATCCTCTTGTAAATATTGTGTAACCTATTCAGTTTTTCTCATTACATTTGCCCTTAAATGTGCTTTCTTTGATGAATTAATCCATTAAACATCAATTTAATTAGCCATTACTAGGCCTTTCTCACAGCAGATATTTTGGCTTATAAATGCATGAAAGCACATACACTGTACCCAGAAATGTTGACAATGGGTCTGTTTGATTTAGGTGTAAGGCATGCCAGTATGACATCATGCTCAATAGCTGGGCCCTGCAACTGAGACCCTTAAATGGAACACAGCAATTCATGCAATTAATTGCACCTGGAGACCACAGCTTGTTTTAGGTCACACAGATGATGTACAGGATGGCAGTCACAATAGGTCTGGGTCATAACCAGTGTTACAACATGGGATCTTGTTGTTTTCAAAAGATTAGGGGCCAGATGGGACAGTTGGGGATGGAAGCAGAGCAGTCAGACAATCACATCCACAAAAACACAATGCCATGAGTGCACACACTTACTACTGCACTTTATTGAACATTGGGTAACATCAGCGGGAAGTGAAACATTGTACAACAACAATGCAATATTAATGCTAATAGTAATAAATGTACATAACGCATTGTATTTTAGTAAACAGATTTATTTATTTATTTATTTATCTATTTATTTATTTATTTATTTATTTATTTTCAAGCACTTTCCATGTCCCTGGTAAGCACTGTGCCACAGCGCCCCCTATCCCCACTTGGGGCTCACAGCGGGCTGTCTGTCAGTGTCGGCCTCTGCAGACTCCTCCTCCGCCATTTTTGACTGTAAACATCCTGTCGATTTTAAAAGGACATCGGTGAGCGGGAGGAAGGCGGCTGGCGCCATCTTGGTTGTTTTAATGAGTACAGCAGGGGAGAATTCGCTGGGAGAAATAACATAATAATCATCAATTTCACTGTAAAAGGGATACTGTCGGTAAGTGTGTTTGCAGCAGAAATATTTGCGCGTTGTTTTGTATATTTTCCGAGATGATGTACGCATGCACGTTTGTGTTTATTTGTTGCGGCCTTCACTGTACAAGGAGCCGTTAGCCACCAGCTAGCGATACAGTTGGCAGAGGGGGAAAAGTATCAGCAGGTTTTGATGTGCGCCTCGTTTCTGTGTGCTTTACTTTGTTTTCATGGGCGACTTCAAATTTTGTCCGCCGTTTTAGAATAGCTATAATTTTACTTGAACGAAGTTACATCGGTGTGTGTATAGTTTGTGCTTCACACGCACGGCATACGATTTCATTGCTCCTTTTGTAACGTTAGTTAGCTGGCGGCTAATTTATTTCGCCCCACTTGATGGCGCCGACTATTTACTGGCGTTGGCCAACCCCTTGGCGCTTTTATCGTTTATTAAATGCACACGTAGCCAAGAAATTTTCACTTTTAGTTGACTTGTGAATACGTGTTATTTAAGAATTTACAATCACTCTACAAAAGTAGAGTGCGGGAAATGGGTAGCTTACCACAGACAGACATGTGCATTTTCAATGTTTGCCTCCCTGACTGCGAAATAGGCGGAACTTGAATGAAGTCAGTGCTTGTTTTGTTGTAACTTAATCCCATTTATTAACGTTAAATATGGTGGCCTGCGGTGGTAACGTTACCGTTAAAGTTAATTAAATTAAGTATAGCAAGAGGCAAAAGAAGTGCTTCGAGGGAGCTTTATCGATTTTAGTTAACTTACGTTAGCCTCTGACATAAGGTTAATAGCTAAAGTTACCGTAAGTCAGTATCGAAAGGTTTCTTTGAGAGACAATAGACCCTCATCTTTGTCAGTTCGCAGGCAAATAGTTACTAAATACCAATGTTATCTAATAAGGTGAAACCAGTCTGCATTGTGAGGGGAGGTTAGCTTCACGGTCTCATCTTGGCACGGCTGTTATCTAACTTGCTTAAGAAGGAAGAAACATCCCTAACCTCCCATATAAGTTGTTTATCTGTAAGTCTGTAAAAGATAATCCCTATTTTAAAAAACAAAACACACTCCGTTTACAAAATGTGATAACCTGGCTATTCTGAGTGTTAGAACAGCTGGACTTACCAAACATCAATTGTTAATCATTGCTAAACAATGATTTTGTGCAGCATTCAAGCTACATTTTATACAGCTTTGTTAACAAATTCTCCCTGTGTCATGAACTGTAACAGATGTCAGTTTTGATGAAGTTGGTTGAAAACAACCTTGTTTCTCAAAATTTAAAAAAGTTATGGTACTGTGCTGCAAGTTTGTATTTACGTTGTAGTACATTTTTCCTTTTTGTTCTGACCTTTCTAGAGTTGGGTTCTTCTCATACATAAACGAATCACCCATGTTTTCCAGGTAAACTATACCGCAGTGTGAGTGTGTGAGCCAGGGGAACCAGGGCAATGTTCTACGCCCACTTTGTCCTCAGCAAACGTGGGCCGCTGGCCAAGATCTGGCTAGCGGCCCACTGGGACAAGAAGCTGACCAAGGCTCATGTGTTCGAATGCAACTTAGAGAGCAGTGTGGAGAGCATCATCTCACCAAAGGTAACAAGACAAAAGTGCAGTCTCTGCAATCTGGTGGTCCTGCTGCAGGACTTTAGTTCCCTTTGCAGGCTCTACTCTTGCTCAGATCCTGAGTTGTTTCATTGCTTTATCCTGACTTTATTGTTGCATCCTATTAATTAAAAGTAGCAATGTCTAAAATATTTTGTACCAAAGAAGAAAAATGATGAATGGAAACACATTAGAACAGAATGTAGTGTCATGATTTAACACAATGTTTGCTTTATTTGAAACAACATATTGCAGTGTCCTTCTTAAAATGGTTTATTTTCACAGCCTTTCCTCTGACCTTTATAAAATTCCTTCATTACATCACCTTTTGACACATGGTGTTTTTCCACTTAGGTGAAGATGGCATTGCGGACATCAGGCCACCTGCTCCTTGGGGTTGTGAGAATCTACCACAGGAAGGCCAAGTACCTGCTTGCTGACTGTAATGAAGCCTTCATCAAGATCAAAATGGCTTTTAGGCCAGGTAAGGAGACACAATGAGCCAAATTAGTACTGGAGCAAAGTACATTTATTTGTAATTTTTGTGTTTTTCCTGTACTGAAACCCACAAGGCTGAGAATAAAACAGGAAAGCTACAGGACTTAATGCTTCATTTAGGGCTTCACAATATATCGTTTTAGCATCGCCATCGCAATGTGCCCTTTAACCAGCAGGGTTTCATGAGACTGTAAAGATGACGTACTTAAACAGTTTTCTGAACTGTTGCAGTGGTACTGACTTGTTACAGTTGTTCTGAGACATATTAGTGGGGTACAGTTGTGTGTTTTTATCAATTTCATGACTTCTGTGTCTGTATTCAGGTGTGGTGGATTTACCTGAGGAAAACAGAGAGGCAGCCTACAATGCCATCACCTTACCTGAGGAATTCCATGACTTTGACCAGCCACTCCCTGATCTGGAGTAAGTTAACTACATTTACTCATTTCATCCCCTCATTTTTTTTGTATCAAACACTTGTATCAGTTAAAAAGATTGACTGGTCTATATGGCTCTATAGGTCTATAACTGTTGTTTTACTCTTCCCTTATTTGATGTTGACTTATAGTGTGTGTGTGTGTGTGTGTGTGTATGTGTTTTTCCCTCAAACAGTGACATAGATGTGGCCCAGCAGTTCACCCTGAACCAGAGCAGAGTAGAAGAGATCACCATGAGAGAAGATGTTGGCAACCTCAACCTCCTGCAGGACAACGACTTTGGTGTGGCATTCATACAACCCACCACACACATGATGAAGCCATTTCAACATGAGTAAATCTTAAGCCCCTTTTCCACTGCATGGTACCAGCTCGAATCTACTTGCCCTTTTTTTGGGTTTTCCATTGTGGAAAAGTTGTATGTACCTGCTACTAGGTACTTTTTTCGTATTGCCTCCATCAATGTTCCAAACGAGCTGAGGCGATACTAAAATGTGACTTGAAAACACTGCAGACTACTGATCGGTCAGAGAGAATCGTCACTATTCACTGCATCATCATTGCGTGCGCCTGACAGAGGCCAGCAGCAGAAAGTTTTATATTTTACAGTTTTCGTATGGAATTTCATCGCTAAAATCCACTTCTGAGAAGTTTTGAGATGTGAAATCGACTGAGTAGATTTTAAATACTGACAGTTTTACGAAAAGTGATGGCGGAACAAAAAATGTGCTTGAATGGAGCTGAGGTGCTCTGCAAATGACGGCGGGAGGAAGCCTGTGCCAACCCGCGGGAGGAGCTCACGAGGTCGGCCAGCTGCCCGCTCACACAGAGCCCTCAGGTCCTACAGTCACACAGGCCGCTGAAGCAACAACTGCAGAGGAAAACACAGCTGGAAGGTTTTCAAACCGCTCTGTCTTAGTTTGAACTTAAATCAAGAGACAGCTGTGTGTGGGTTGCTGGTGTGTGTGTGTGTGTGTGTGTGTGTGTGTGTGTGTATATGTGTCGCATTGAATGTTAAGATGTGGCAGTTGTGTGTGTGTGTGGTGTTGCTATGACAACCAGCTACATTAAGAGGTACCATCTCTGGGTACTATCCGCAATGGAAAACGGAGGAAGGCGGGCCAAAACCAAGTCGAGTAGAGTCGAGGCGAGTCGAGCTGGTACTGGTAATGGCAAAATGGCATTACTGCACAATGATTTTAGATAAAACATTACATTCTATCAGAATAACAAAATTGTTATGTAAAGCAAAATTTGATATGTTGAAATTATAATGTACTTTCAACCTGCTGTACTCTTCAGCTGACTTTGGCATGGATGACCGAGAGATGATGCGTGATGCCAGCACATTTGAGGAGGATATCATACACGGTGCCACAGCCTCGAACCTTTTGCTAGAGGCTGAACCTGGCCCTGCCAATCTCCCTGACAAGTCCAACCACATGGAGTATGATGACTTTGGCGATGGCTCCATGGGCAACAGTGATGGGGGAATGCTGGGTGAGCAGTTTTATTTTTTTAAAATAGACTATATTGGACAAATGTTAAAGTCTTTCTGTGAGACATTATGAATACGTAATGATAAATGATGTAAATGAAATGTCAAGTTAATCCTTTTTGTTGTTTCCCAGTTGATAAGCTACTGAGCTCTGAAGACGGAGGCGGGATTTTTGATGACCCACCCGCCATCACGGAAAGTGTCATGATGCCTCCAGATAATGACGATGAGGATGACTTTGACAACCTCCAGTCACGTAAGTGAAGCAAAGTTCTTTTGTGTTTTTGTAAAGTATATGAGACTGGAAATGCAGATTTCTCTTGCCTCCATTCATCTAGTTAGCATGTTTCAGTGTAGTACATTTACAGGTGGAGAACAGTCTTAACTGCATGTTTAATTAACAATTAACACATGTTGCAGAGGACAGCTGAAAAACCTGCTTAAGGGCCTGTGTCCACAAAAGTGTTTTTTAGCGACTGAAAATGCTACCTGCTCTTCTGAAAACACCTAAATGGTTGCTATGATACATAATATCCATGGAAGTGATGTGCTGCAAGTAGGCTATATTTTACTGAATGTAAAAATGTCACCACAAAGTAGCCTAGACCTACTTGGTCTGGCCCTCACTCTGCATGAAGAGAAGGAAGAAACAAGCAGAGTGAGGGGACAGACTCGCGTACGTGGGTCCATGAGTTTGCTGGTGAGGAAATAGCTCGACGAGGAGGCTAACGGTTTCATTCAAGAGCTGGGATGTCTTGGTGTGGTGTTTGTCCCACCTGTCCTGCACTGTGATTGGACGACTGGGTATAAAGTGACAGTGATGAGTGCTGCGTTTTTCCCAAAGTTGAACATCTTTCAACTCTTGGCGACCGGAAAAAAACGCTCAGCGTCTCGTCACACTGCTGGCGTTTTTACCATGTTTTAAAAATGCGGCGCTCCCATTGCAAGTGAATTGAAAAAACACGCTTGCCTCAGGGGAAAAATGCTTTGGTGGACACATGCCCTAACAGTGCATTTATAATTGGACTGCACATTGTGTCACTTCATGCCTGTTTAAAAGGGATTAGCAATTCAGTTGTGCAACTTTTTTTGTGTGTGTGTAGCCGGTCCAGATAGCCCAGACTCCGGCCCAGCAGAGCCACTGCCAGCAATGGCTGACCAGACAGAACAGACCACTCTGGTTCACAATGAGGAGGAGGCCTTTGCCCTTGAGCCCATTGACATCACTGGTAAGACTTGTAAAATAAAATCCTCTCTTTTTGTATAAAATTCATTATGATTTCTTCTCTGTAGCATTTTTGTAGAGTGTCTTTTCAAAGTATCAGTACTCTAAATGCTTTACCATTTGGTATTTTGAATTGTACTCCACAGAGCAATGGAAGAAACTTGTAGGGAATGGTGCCCCCACACATTTCACTGTGCATATTGAAAGCTAAAGACAGGATTGGCCAGTATGACAATATACTGTATGTACTGTACGCTGTGAGATGTGTTGACAACCAGTTCTTTGGTGCAGTTGCAGGCAATGGTGCAAATTAATGAGCAACACTGCAAAAAGTCAGAGCAACACAGCATTAATATACAGTTTGATATTTGGAACCCTTAACGCTTAGCATTATTGGACAACCATATCACACATGCTGTAATGTTAAAGAAATGATAGTGTAGCAGTCATGAAGGGTTTTTTTTCTTCTTCATCATCAGTGAAAGAGACAAAGGCCAAGCGTAAGAGGAAGCTGATTGTGGACAGTGTGAAGGAGCTAGACAGTAAAACCATCAGGGCCCAGCTGTCTGACTACTCTGACATAGTCACTACCCTGGACCTCGCCCCTCCCACTAAGAAACTCATGATGTGGAAGGAGACTGGAGGAGTGGAGAAGCTTTTCTCTCTGCCTGCTCAACCCCTCTGGAATGCCAGGCTGCTCAAGGTAACAAATGGTTGATTTAAGTATGTACTGGTGGATAAATGTGTACATGCATCCGCTCTCAACTGTGAGGAAACATACATTAAAACTGTCAGCTGTCTGCCTGAAATCACTCACAGGCAATATTACCAGTTGGAGAACAGTAATGAGCAAGCACACCGGAGAGTTGATTCTCTAAGTAGGTCAGACTCAGACACTGTTTTATGGAAAAAGGAGAGAGTAGATTTATTATAATGTATCTTTCATTGACATTCTGTTCAGATTGTGGGATTTTAAAATGAGAACAATGAAGGAACAGGAGATGGAGAAAGTGATTGGTTCTGTCTCTTTTCCCTATCCTTTCACACCCACACGTTACCCCTCCAGAATACTGAGGGGAAACGTGTTGATGCATAATTTAGCAGACCTCTTTTTTCTTTTTGTCTTTTCTCTACCATCAGTTCTCACTAACGGTCCTTACATTTTTATCGCACTACTGAGTTAGCATAAAGTTTGCATTTTTAGAATAAAACTTTCCACTAAGCGCAACTGTTAAACCTCTGTCAGATGTTCACACGCTGCCTGACGCCTCTGGTGCCAGACGAGATGAGGAAGAGGAGAAAGGGTGGCGAAGCAGACAGTCTGGATGAGTTCCTCAAAGAGCTGGAGAACCCAGAGGTGCCTCGAGAGGAGATCATGAGTCAGCACAGAGATGTTGTCGGTAAGTCGTGCTGGAAGAGAAGAGAGGTCATAGCCCAGTGCAGACACGTCATCTTTTGTTTGAGATGGAAACGGACTGGTCGTCAAATACTTTATAATGCTGTGTTCATCTTTTACATTTTCTTTTTTTTGCGTTTTATTGACAATCTCCCTTATCCATCCCTCAGACCAGACTATCATGGAGGAGCCCAGTATGCTGGCAGCCTCTTCAATGGAGGGCAGCAGAACGACCCTGGATGAGACGGTCATGCCTCCTCCGTCCACCCCCCGCGGTGTCAAACGCAAGACCCTTGACAAAGAGGGCACCCTTCCTGTGAGTACAACTAAGCTTAATTTTTCCTCTTGAATTGAGGTTGCATACTTTGTTTTAACTTGGGCGCATCATGCTTTCTCTCTTCCAGATGGCTCCCTTGGAGGAGCAGCAGCAGCAAGTGGCTGACCACTCAGTCTTGTCTCAGAGGTTAGATATGCCTCAGGTGGAGCTGCCCCCAGAGGAGAGCAGTGTCAACCTCACCCAGCTTGTCCCTGAGCTCGACCTGCTTGGTGACAAGGGCAAAGACAAGAAGGATGATAGTGATGAAGAGGAGGTGAGGGGGAAATAATGGCTTTCTCTAGTACACTGGGAAATAGGTTTTTGGTTGTAGTCATTTGATAGTGACACCTTTTGTCAGTTTGTGCTGCCTAAAGTGTTATTAGAGAAATCATAAGACATAAGTAAAACAACAGAACAAAAATATATAGGAAATATAACAAAGGAAATAGGAAATACCTTTCTGTAGAGACATAACATTGTATGGGCGTCATTATTTGTTTGGGCCACTTGATGCTGATGACTTTGTTTTATGTGGCCTGCAGGAAGAGGATGGTCAGGCTGGAGATCAGGATCAAGAGGAGAAGAGATGGAACAAGAGAACCCAGCAGATGCTGCATGGTCTCCAGGTACAAAAAAGCTTTTACTGTGTTGGCATTTTGTTGAAAACATTTTAAGTAGGCTAAAAAAAGTTGTCTTAGTATTTGTTTTGTAAATTTCTCGTGTGCAGATTTCATTTTGTTTCTGAGATTAAAACATCACATTACTTTTGTTTGTTTGCCATGTGCAAAATAACGTGGACCCCAGCTTTCTGAGCTAGTCCCCAAACCCCCGACCCCCTACTTAAGCAATCCCTTCCATGTCAAAGGAGAGAACTGACACTTTGTGCTTTTGCCCCCACAGCGTGTCATGGCCAAGACTGGCGCAGACTCAATCAGCCTGCTTGAATTGTGCCGGAACAACAACAAGAAGCAGGCAGCTGCCAAGTTTTACAGTTTCCTGGTCCTCAAGAAGCAGCAAGCCATCGAAGTCACCCAGACTGAGCCCTACAGCGACATCATCGCCACCGCTGGACCAAGATTCCACCTTATTTAGACATCGGAAGAACAGAAAAACACTCTGCTTGAAACAGACATACTTTTTTAATTATTACTCAACTTTTTTTTGCCTTTTTATTTTCCTGTCAACCCATTTCTTTCTGGGGAAGGGGAGGGATTAGTGGGGGAAGGGGTTGGAAACTTTTTAAAAAAGGATTTTACTGTACTACAGATGGAATTATGCAGTGTTCATTTGATTCAAAAAGAGCGAGGAAGAATGTTTAACAATTATATTTATAAAGCAACTGTTTTTCAGTCACCAATTTGTCAGCTTTGCTTCATTTTGTTTGTAAGTTAAAGTTCCATTGTCTGCTCATTCCATAAGTTTTGTACCATTGCCCCCCCACCCTCACACCTGAAATATGGCAGATTTTAGATAAGAACCCTGTATTCACATAGAATCCCATATTGACTCTACATGTTCTGGAAAGGTACTGTTTTATTGCGCAGAAGTGTAACCTCTCCCACCTTCTTGTTGCACTTGTTATTTCATGATAAAATGAATCTGTCAAAAAAATTGGTAAATCTTACCTGGCATTAAATATCATGTTTCAGATGTATAATTCAGGCAGTTTATCAATTAAGTTTTATGTAATATTTTTTGTACCTTTTTACGTTTATGCTTATAAACTTTTTGCATTATGTAACTAGGTAATGTACTTGTTACAGTAAGTTCAGTATCCCACCTTTTTAGTCTTCGGGTAACTTCTAGTTGTGATACATCTGTAAAGATTTGAAATAAAGTGTTTTAAGTACTTGGTAACTGGATGTTATTTATTCATCTATGGTCACTTTTTTTAAAAACTAAGTGTCTTTATAAAGCTAGATAACTACTTTGTTTTTCCCCCGGGGAAATTCTCATGTCACAGCAGCAGTACACAAACAAACCACAAGAATAGTGCAAAAGAACCAGTTTGTGACAGAGTTAAAAGTATTTCCTGTGTGTATGCACATAGTGTGCAAATTGCTGTAATATTAGATAGATGTAATAGAGAGACCAGATCTCAGTACCTCAGGAGCTTTGCAGTCCATTGCTATTCACACTGCATCACTTGGATGACACTGAATCTAAAGAAACACTGTTTGTTTTAACACACATCTTTACTTGATAACAGACTGAAATTTAAAGCAAATTAGTATGGAGGTCAAAGTGGTATGTGTGCTCCATTGCAAAGTGCTGTAGAGAAGTGCCTCCATCCTCCCATTATGTAGTTGTACAAAAATTGCAAGTAAATTTAGAAAGTACTTGTTATACTTTTCCAATGGTAGGATTAGTTTAGGTTCACCATTAATTCAGTAGAAGCTCAGGTGGGGGAAAAGAGATGTTTTGATTACGGATTTTAGTCTCCACTTGCTGCCCAGCTAGCTTTTGGATAACACCAAAACCCTTAAACGGGGGTATTTTAAACAAAATGTAGTATCTGTCTCTCGTGTTATTATACCAATGGTCTTATGAATAAAAATTCCCGCCAAACAGCTTTTGATTTATCACAATCGACTAATAAGGGGGGAACCTTTCCCACGCGTTTCTACACGGACAGGAAGACGCACGTTTTACCGGAAAGGTCCGTCACTGAACGCTTTCCTCCCTTTTTCCGCGTGTGTCGGCTTGTAAATGGCTTCACGTAAAGACTCTGGGTCAGTACCTCCCGCCGTGATGGCTTCTACGGCCGGTACGTTGGATTCTCCTGTGAAACAGATCCAGATTGAGGGACTGGTAAGTGTCACTACGGTGTTTTGTTGCTACGTTTTGAATTCCGGGGCGGGACGGGAGATGAATCGGTTCACAAATGCTCCCAGATGTGGATGGATGCTAGCTAAAGTGTGAGCATCGTCATGGCGGACATAATGCGAAGCGGTGTGTTGAAATACTTTAACCGATGCTTGAGTTGTGTCTTGTGTCCTAAACTTTAACGTTACTGTCCAACAGGGATACTGTTTTCTGTTTCAGCCTACCAAATGACTCGGTGGCTAACATTAGTATAGTAATAGGCTAACAGTTAGCATGTGATTAGCTTTCGGTATGCTACAGAGCCGTATACGTTTAAAACCAGGACCCCCTGGTTGCCTGGTGTTGAGGGAGCACGGTATTATGACACTGTTGCTGCTTTCTGCTTATTTTTCACATAGGTCGTGTTATTTATCATAAATAAGCTTGTAAATACTAATTGCTTTGCTTGCTCATAATCCTAAGCAGTTTCTAGACAGTACTGTCACTTCACAGTAGTAACTATAATAATATTTAATATAGCCGCGAGCGGCAATGACCGGGATCCAAGCAAGTCGCGAAATCACAACATTTGACATTTTCAGAGGAGAAGAGATGCAGATCACTTGAAAGATTAAAGTGGTAAAATAATTTGGACTTTGAGAAAATTGTGGAAATGCAAGCTTGATTTTTACAGCATCACCTTGAGATCAGAGTGTCACCTGCCTACTGGGTGAAATGTTCAACCCACCTGCAACATTTTTTGTTTGGAAGGTTTAAAGTTTAAGCTGCATAAACACTTTTAAGCAGAGAAAAATAAGAAGAAAGTGTCAAGAGATCCAAATAAAATCGAGAACTTAAACTCACTCATAGATCTGAACACTCCCATTGTCAAGTCTGACTTGGTCACCTGGGGATTTGAAACATGGACCTGCAGATCTCCAGAGTAGGTGACTTTCTGACTGAGCTACTGGAGAGACGGTTATTAAACACCTTCTCACAAGTTGACGTAGTGACGTCAGACCTGGATAGTTTTGTCAGTTTAAACAATAAATCTCTTACAACAGTCAAAATGGTGGCGAGAAAATTCTGGGGGGAAAATCACACCTCATTCTGCTGGTTTTGGGTGTGTTGTCAATTATTTTCGTGGCACTTGATCCAACACTGAGTAAAAAAGATGTTGTGCCTACTGTGTACAAGTTATAGCAAGATACTGAATATCACTGCAGACTTAGCGTTTAACCGATTTAAAAATCCTTTGAAACACCTGATATCGGCCATCTAGAGAATTTCTGTTGAGTTTGGTAGCGTTTCAAGAAAGACTTGTGGAGATACAGGTGTTAAGGGGTGGTGATGGCGCATGGGTAAGACGACCACCTTTGGTGTGAGAGACCCGGGTTCAATCCCCCACTATAACCATCCACCATTGTTTCCCTGAGCAAGACACTTAACCCCTAGTTGCTCCAGAGGCGTGCGACCTCTGACATGTATGGCAAAAATGTAAGTCGCTTTGAATAAAGCGACTCAGCTAAATCAGTATTAGCATATTCTGAAAAATATAGAGTGACTGACTTCTGAATTGAATCTGAAGTGAGGCAAAAGTTAGTCACATATCAGTGGATGTGCTGAAAAAATTCAGCTCTCTAGGACGTACGTGTTATTTTCTTAGATGTTTTGCCACATCTACCTTGAGCAATCATTACCGAGATTACGCGAGATCGTACAAACCAAATTTTGTACGAATCCATGTAGCAAATAACGAGGTAAACTTTTTACAAGTGTCGTGCCCCCTTGTGGAAGAATATCACAAGGGGGCTGCTCAGCGAAGCTCGGACCGAGCATCTGAACAGACGCGTCAAGTTTGGTGACAATAGCTTAAGCCAATTTTGATTTACAGGCATTTATGTAAAATTGTACGTAAATACACAAAAGTAAAAAAGTATGGGGGGAAAAAAACAGATTGACGTATCAAAATTCTTTTGATAACTTTTGATCAGCAACGTCCGCAGATAATCTTGCCAAAGTTTCAGGTTGACTGGCAAAATTGTCTAAGACGAGTTCGCAAAAATAGGTTTTAGAGAAAAGTGGTAAAAAGTTGTATAATCTGACATTTTTAAAGCAGAAGACCATCGGAGCAAAGATGCAGATGAATCCAGAGATTAAAACAATGAAAGAAGTTTGACTCTAAACAAAGCCGTTTTTCGAGATAATTGCGAAAACGTAAAGTTGATCGTTATAGCGCCACCATGAGGTCTATGAGTGCCATTTTTTGCCTGAGTAGTGGGTGTAATTTGCAACCCACCTGCCAATTTTGGTGAATTTTTGTCCAGCAGTTTTTGCTGCTCTAACACTCTTAGCAGAGAAAAAGAAGAAAGAAAGAATAATCAGAACAAAACCAATAGCGCTCCACCAGCTTCGCTGCTTAGATCCCTAATTAATTCACTATTCATGTTATAAAGACTTGGTAAGGGATTTGTCAATAAACGGACACGTAAACAATTGCAGACTTGACAGAGGGTCTGTGTGCCTTCTTTGAAACACATCTATTAAGTTTGAGTTATGCCTTCTGATTAATTCTTGGTTTAAAATAATCAGAGGCAGGGCTCTCACTTACCTTTTCCCCAAGGAGTACATGTGTTCCTAAATGAAAGAATTTAGGAGCTCACGGAGAATTTTAGGAACGCAGTGGAACAGATTCAAATAACACAGTTAATTAACATTTTACTACATGATCCTTGTGTGCAATTTTTTTATGTAAAAACCAGTGGAAGTGAAGACCCCAGTATCTGGACACTCAGCTTGGGCCGTAATATTATCAAAGCTTTTTAAAACGTATATTTCAAAGCTGCAAAAGCAGCTATTAAAAAATGGACATGGCTTTTAAACACTAACCACTCATCACAGTGAAAATGCTCATGAACTGCATTATGGTTAGTCTCTAATTTGTTAATGCTAAATACTAACTCGTCGATAATTCTAACCACTCATGCACAACAATGAGTTCAGTTTTTCCAGAGTTTGCTGTTGTATGTCAAACGTTTCTAATGTCCCAAAAGGTTAAACATGTTTCAGCAAACTGCACCCCTAACCCTAAATAGCCAGGGAGCCACACCCAAAGCTTGCTTATCGCATGCTTGGGCATATGTGAGTGAAATACTCGCACTGTACAGCCCTGAGAGGTGTTACTTTGTTTGGTTCCTGCACTGAAACAATAACTTGATTAACTTGAATACAACATTGTGTGTCATCAATTAAAAAAAAACAACAAAACAATATTAAATAGTTGACGTGCGTGTTCCCCTCTCTGTTCTGTACTTACGGCAGCGAGTAGCTCATCAGCGAATCTTCTTGTTCCCTGGTCTATTTTGTCATCTTGTCAAATGAAATGTACTTGAACTCTTTGGAAGACATCTACCTCAGTCAGATTTTTAACTTGGGAAGAAGGTTGCTTATTAGGTTATTGTTCACTTTCACTCGATGTTTATACCAGAACAATTAATCCAGGTTTGGACTGATGTTTCCACAGGCTCTCTAAAGTTGGGAATCATTTTGGGATGAAGTGGCAGGAGTGGCATCTTAAAGCCTGTTTTTGGCAATTGGGAACATGCGTGCATTACGATGCTTTTGTTTCTGGCTTTACATTTTTTTGACTCATTTTAATGCGTTAATGCTTTTTAGTTATTACTTGTTTTTAACAGATTGTGTGTTTGGGTTTTTTTGAATTGATTATTGCTTTACAAGTAAACTGTGACACATTTTAAAATTTCTCTCCACACAACTTAAACAATTTTAGTGTGTAGTACCTCTGTATAAACAGCAGAGGACAAACTTGCTTCACTGCCATTTACTGATATCCTCCCTCCTACTGCCCTAAACAGCACTGGACACAAAGCTAATTTTCCTGTAGTGCCTGAATGCAGTAGCAGGACGTAAACTTGCCAGCTGCTGCCTTCCTTTTATCTTGCTCATTAAAGCTGCCCCCGAGTCCCTGGCCCTAATTTCAAATCTAAATATTTCACCTCACTGTGTATGCTTTAGACCTCTAATGAGATTTTTTTTAAAATTCATTTTCACAGTCTTATCAACCAAACATTTTAATCACAGCAGTTAAATACAAAATAGTCGAGAGCCTCTTAGTGTGTGATCTCATTTGGATCCAGACTGGTGAAGGAAAGGTGCCTATTTCAGGAGTTATGTAAGACGTTTCACCTGAATGCATTGATATGCAGCAGTTGCTGCTGAGTTGCGTCATGACCCGTCTATCAGAGGTTTTGCTGGAGGGTTGCCCACAGACAGCATCACCACTGCTGTGTAGTAGAATTGGATTGTTTCCTTGCTTTTGAAGAGGTTTCAGTGGTTGATGTTGCCACAGGAGTGGAGTGCTGCACAGCGATGGGTCCCATTAAACGCATACTGAGATCAAATAACTGCCTGTATGTTTGAAAAAGTCTGTATTCATTTATTCTGACGTATGAGGTTCATTCAGACATGGGTCTTATTCACGTACCATGAAGGAAGGAATATTCGGAGCCCATTTTACAGGACTTGGCGTTGTGATTTGAAAGCTCTGGTGGACGGAAAAGGCAGGAAATGAATGGGGGAAAATGTGTTTAATTTGAATGTTTCTTTTAGCAGTGGCATACTTTTTCTTTATTTCTCAGTGAATATATGAATGAGTAAAACATTCTGCCAAAACGGCCTGTTATTTCCCCTGAGGCTTTTCCACTTGCCTCGGGTCCTTAAGCTTGGGCTCGCCTGGACGGTGTTCACACTACACAGTGTGACACAGATCAGCTGTAACACACACAGACAACAAGATATAACGTGTTACCCAGTGCAGAGACATATGTTACTATCTGTCCAGTACAGTTACTAACTACTGTATTTGTTTTGTCATGTCTTCATAATACAAAATCTACAGTTTATGGTAGTATTTTCAAGTTGTGATCCTTAAGATTTCGGTCCTGGTTGATTTTGGAGGCACACTGGGTTACTTGAGGTATCTGCAAGTGTGGTTTAATACTACATCAGACACTTCTTGAGCAGCTACATTTTCACGCATTTAAGTAGATCTGTTTACAGCACAGCAAAGTTGATTGTTAACCTAAATGGATTCACTCTGTCTTCATTCTAGGGATTTTTGCTCCTGACTTAAAGTTAAAGAAACCTAATGGTTAATTGTGGATTAAACTCTTCTTTACGGTTAACACTTGAGGCCAAACTGTGGATCACTTCATAAATCTGAGGTAGAACATTGAAAACAATGATAAAATCTTTAGGAAGTATGCATGAGTAAAATTAAGTAAAAGCTTTTTTCAGTCCTTTTTCTTAAAATTTAAAAAAAAAACCCTAATTCATGTATGATTAAAGTGAAAAAAATCTGTATATTACACCCAGTGAGTGTGGAGTTCGTCCACACATCAGTGGCGCAAAAAGAAAACTCATTATGAGACCGTCTCTCTTGCTGTACTTTCTCATAATTTGAGTCCTGTTGTGGCGGGAATATGAGCCCTTTTTGTGTGAGTGAGAGAGAAGATTTATGATAAGAATTAAAGGCAGCCAACTGGGGATTTGGACCGCAATTGATTTTGCACAATTCAATTTTAAGCTTGTTGATTTATAATACACTGTCCACATATCAATCTTGGGCCTCTCCACATGAGGTGAGCTCACCAGGCTAGCTGCTGGTGAGCTAGATCAATAAAAATGTGTGAGAGAGAGTGAGTAAGTAGCAGGAAAAGGCGGTGCTGGAGAGAGTTAGTGTGCGTGCGCGCGGGCAGGCTTGCACAAACTTAGAGCTTTCCAGGCTTTGCTTACAATACCTGATGGCATTTGCTCAGCACCAGGAAGCCAGCACAACAAATCCACCAAAACCCCAATGCTGCCTTCCTTCCTAGTCTTTTAGTGCAGACACGTCTTCGTTTCCTCTCTTTAAAGCATTTCTGTAGATTCGGGAGTTTTTGTAGAGCCTTGCTTTTATTTATTTGACCTTCCTGGAGTTGTGTTTGGTCAATTGTCCATCTCTGGCCTCCTTCTTTTCCAGACGGACGCTATTTAAGTGTGTGATGAACAGATTGCCAAGAGTTAGGTAGCTGAAAGCATTGTGTATCAGTGCTATCTGCTCTCACTGATGGAGGGAGACTAGAAAAGCTATTTGCTGGCAGAAAAAGGACCCAAAGCTCAAAGGGGTGGGGGCCAGGGGCCTTTGTAAAGCGGCCAACACTGCCAATTCTGTGGGCCCCTTCTCCCCCTCCCTATCCTTCCTCAGAAATCTGAACTTTTTTTAAACATTGTTAATAAAATTCTTACTCTATTTTACTTTTTAAAATTTTTTTATTCAGCATATCCTGTGTTGTTTTCTATGCTACTATGGACATTCCACAATAACACACAGGAACAAATAAATAAAAATACCTGAGTAGACTGACTGAGAAAGCAGTCATCAGGTATAGATACACCAAGATCGGAACCATCCGAGCAAACAAAAAAAAACTCATTTATATCCATGACAGGAACTCAATTAACAAACTGTAACCACGGGGAGTCTGGCGACATACATGGACCCCATAGTATGTGACATACACGGATATATAGGTTAATAGGTAATTGTTGGTATGCAGTTCTTGACATGCAGCTGAAATGCCTGCCTCTATTGTTGCTTTTGTATATCTGATGTGTTTTACTGCACCACAAATTGCCTCTCAGTGTCTTCCTTTAGTGGCTCACCTGTCTGCCCCCCCTCCCTCTGACCTGGTCCCTTCCTGCTCTCCTCTGTCTTCATTTCCGCTATGCTTCTAATGCTTTCTCTGTTTTTACGGATCCTCCTCTCCTCTCTTCCTTTGCTCTGCCTCTCCGCTTTACCCGTCAAGTTCTCACATGTAGAATTTCTGAGTGTTTCACCCCCCTTCAGCCCCCACCCTCCCCTGACCTATTGTATGGCCCTTCCTCCCCTCTCAGTCAGAAAAGCCACGGCAGTCGGGCAGGGAATGAGATTTGTTTTTCTCCCCACTCCACCCCATATCATCTCTCTTCTCCCGCCCCTAGCTCTTTTACTTGTTGCTTGACAGGTCCAGCACTCTATTGAAATAAATCATCTCGCGGGACAGATGCATGTGTGTGTATGCATGTATGTGCGTGAGCTAGCGAGACGAGTAAGGGCTTCCTCACCGTGGTGATGGGTGTTTCGTTGTGAGCGTGGCCCCAGGACTACCACCCTGTTCTTGTGTGTATGTGTGTATTATTAATGCCTCTGGCTATGACCTGCCCACACTGTTATCATCGTGATTTATGCTCTGCCCCTCCACACTGTGCTTTCAGCTTCTTGTCCTCTTCCTGTTCATTTAGAAGCTTTGCCTCATTTTCTCCTCTTTGTATTGGCTGTTTTTCTGAGTAGGTGGGCGTGTTTGTTTGAATCTGTCCATGTGTATGTATTTTGTGTGTTTCATGTTCTTGACTCAAACATGAATGCACGCTAACCCATGGGGACTCGTGTCACCGCAGGGATAATAAGTGAGGTCCCCACAGATAGTGACTGCTTTTGAGGGTTAAGATGTGGTTTTAGGGTTCAGGTTACAATCAAGTTAAGGTTAGGGAAAGGGGCTAGGGGGCTCATTATGTCAGTGAGATGTCCCCACCGATAGTGGAACAAACTTGTATGTATGTAAGTAAGCCACAGCCCTTCCTTAGGGCAGGTGACGCAGCATTAGAGCTTAAACCAGCTCCTCAATCATGCAGAGGCTTGTCCTATTGGCCCATTTTTATCTGGCATTAAAAATTAAACACACACGATGATGCATGGACACCCTGTCCAGATGAGGCATGATGCTGTTGGAAATCAGACTACAAGTCCAAATATACCCTCCCACTGTACGAGGGTGGCATTTTTCTTCAAATTTCACAAGATTCGGGTTTTAATCTTTGTGAGTGCCGCCTCTTCTCTCTCCAGTTTAAATTGCTAAGCTGTGCCAAATACTAACTGGCCTTGTACGCACTCAAGATCAGTGATGCACCAGTGTTGAAGCCTGCAGGTGGTGCTTACCACTCAATTTGCCACTCAGCCACAGCCAGTGATTGCCTTAGTAACTTGCTCCAGAATTTCCTCTTAAGTGTTTTTTTGCCGATTTTGTGGTTTTTATATAAGAGCTTACAGTACTCTACAGTGCACTCGCGTATGCCGCTATAAATGGATATGTGGGGAAATGATGAGAAAGACATCAACCTACTCTAATCTTCCATCAACATGTTTAACTTTTCATAAAGTTGATGTGCTTGTCAGTTTCCCCCTGTCGTGAACCGACCGATCGCAGCCTGGATGGGGCGGGACATTAAAAACAGATTGACATGCAACAGCAAACTTTTATAATGTTGAACATAGTTGAACTCATTGTTCATGCATAAATAGTTATGTTATTGCGGAGTTAGTATACTAACAGTATGCAATTAACATTATACTTTTAATTTAATGTTATACTCTTATTATATTAATATACTAATGTATACTAGTTACTAATCCAGGTGGTGGATAGAGCAGCCAGGCCACTGTGTCAGTATGTGCTCCTTATAGCTGCCTCCTCCTGAGAGCAACACACTCCCCTCTTTCTGTTTTTACTAAAAGTAATTGTTATAAATATTGTTCAGTAATCTTGTTTACATAAAATGTGGCGTGGGTGGTGCTGGTGTATGGTGAACGTCCCTGGTTCAAAGGTCCCACATGCCACATTGTGCCACGGTAGAGTTTTGTGTGATGAGTGTTTTCACTCATCACTGTTTAGTGATAAGTGTTTTAAAAAGCTGTGTCTGTTTTAAGGCCCATGCTAAGTGTCCAGATGCTGTGGTCTTCACTTCTATAGTCCTCCACTGGTTTTCACGTCATTTTTGCACACAAGGAGAAGGAGCACACACGTGCTGTATGAATATGTATGCAGTGTTTGTTTTCTGTGTGTGCTCCTACATTTCTTCATTTAGGAGGGGGAGTGAACATTGAGCCCTGGCTTGGAGTGCAGGACGGTGGCTGAGGATTTATTATGCAATTTAGTATCGATGTAGGGGTGGTTCAGGAATATGGTGGATTTTCAGGACAACTAATGTGCTGTGTGCGCCCAGTCAAATTGAAGTTGAAATTTACCTCATGTTTTGCATCAGAACATAGATTATAAAGATGCTGCAGCTGTTGTGCATAATTTTAATATTTCAAAAGAAATTTGTGGAATAACTTTTATGTTATATGTTTATTTTAAAAATCGCCTGATGGATTGCTAGTGGATGTTTAAAATTCCCAAATATCGTTATCGGGACGGCTTCAAAAATCCAGCAATGGTTGGGCTATAGCAGCTTCGTTGATTCTGTTAATACAATTTTAACACAAGTCAGAACAAACCTCAAGGATATACTGATTCAGCAAAATTAACTCTAATTTTCAGTCCGGATTCAACTTCTTTACTCATGTCCCAGTGCTATTGGGCACTAGGCAGGCAATGTTACAAAATAGTGACTCAAGCAATGCATTTTTTCTAAATGTTGCTTTTTTTTCAAAAGATGTGGAGTAGGAGTTATTTTATAATGGGTTTCCACAGTGGAGGTGGTGAACCAGCCACGGGTGGGCTGAACCATGTAAGCATTAACACCCATAAAAGCTGCACACAGGCAAAAGATGAGCGCTCATTTCTAGGGAAAATAACTTTCTTTTTTTTCCAAAGCAGTGCAGCAGTATTTATGTAACACCTGCACACCCGGTTCCTCCTTAAAATCCGTCACATCAGAGCGCCTTCACTGCTTCCCTATTCAGTGAGATGAATCTGTGCTACCAGGTACCTAGACCTAACTCTTTACATGTTTGTGATTCAGAGACATATTTTACAATTCAGATAGTCAGAATACATCTTCTGTACCATAAAGTATTGTGTGGTGTGCTGTGTTGGAAAGTTGGAAAGCCTCCCACTGCACTAATCATACTTTCATTGTTTTGATTATCCAAGTTCCATTTTGTAATATTTACTACAGCCAGAAGTCAATGCAAAGCTGTATAATATGTTAAGTAAACTCTTGAAGAAAATATTTTTTCATTAAAATGTTTCCTTATTGGTAACATATCACAGCATGTTTTGTTTTTTGTTCTTAATCAACATTATTATCTTGGAATATGTTTTTGTACATTAGAATCCAGTTTTAATGCACAGTGGAAGAACAGCCCTTTGTCTGTTCCCCAGCGGTATTAATTAAACAGTTTAATGTATTTGTACTGTTACAGAACATAATGTGTAAAAGAACAGAGAAAGGAATATCACAAATCCGCAGCAAGAGGAAGGCAAGAAATTCAAGCGGCTTGTAGAAAACATCTCTACCAATCTAACCTCAACGCAGACTAATGAGCACAAATCAACGTGACGAGCCGAAACACAATTGAATTGGATAACATAAATCAAAGGATGATCAGATACAATAACAAGAAATTCTGTAACAGCCACAAAATGCACAAACAATTGGCACGATAAATAAATTAGCTCCGGTTCAGAAAATGAAATCATTGTTCAGAAACTGTTATTGAAAGGAGAGTAAGGCCCCCTTTCCTTCCACTCTGCTTCTATTTTGTTGCGGTACTTTGATACAGTGATTGCTCTTTCTGTTTTCACAGGTGGTGCTGAAGATTATCAAGCACTACCAGGAAGAGGGCCAGGGCAGCGAGGTGGTTCAGGGCGTCCTGCTGGGCTTGGTAGTCGACGACCGGCTGGAGATCACCAACTGCTTCCCCTTCCCCCAGCACACCGAGGATGATGCAGACTTTGATGAAGGTAACTGAGGGCAGAGATCTGATTCTGTTTGTTCTATCAGTCCTCTTCTGCAGCAATGCACACATACACACAATACAATCACAAGAGTGTCTGAAATGAATACCGTGTTGGCATAAAATGCCAGTAAACCTTGTGTTTTGAGCATGGAGTGATGAGGTCCGCTGTGAGGATGGTCGGTAAATTTAGGAGATGACCGTATTTGAATGCATCAGTAACAAGGAGACTTTGGTCTTTTGTTTGTTCTCAAATGATGAAACTCCGCTAAAGATGGCATTTTTGTAATTTCAGTTCTTCTGAATGCCATGATGAATTGCAAATTGGGATGAGGGAGTTTTTAATTAGCACTGAGCACTGGAGTTGACATACCAAATGGCACTAAATATTAAGTTGGAACATTTTTCTTAAAAAATGTTGTATTGTTTGTGTTGGGAAACTCTGTAGTTAGATGGTATTATTTAATTTGATCGTGTCTGTGACAGGTGAGCTGAAGAGTAAATCTTTTACTGAATTTGAATTGACTGCCAAAGTAACAACATTGGCAACTGGTACATGAATCCTACCGACATTGGTCCTTGAAATACAGCAAAACTTTGGCTAAGAACAAAAATCCCCATTCTTGGTCCACAATAATACCACAAACCTTAATGGAATAATAGACTCTCGAGGCTTTGAGCCAAGGTACAGTCATATCAACAACTCACTCAATGTCAGTGTGTCTTTTCTTGGAGGTGTGAACGTAAGTTGTCCCTAGGCACACAGTGTTAAGGACAATGCTGACTTTTAACTAAGCTAACTAGGTGCTGGGCGTCCTACGCTGTCAGTGCCAGGGTTGATGTGCGAGGGCAGGGGTGCAGGGATGGAATGGCTCCAGTGTTTGCGTTACAGGTCGGTGGTGCGAACGTGCACAGGATTTGATGTAGTCTTGATACGCACATGGTACACTTTTCCTTTCCCCTCCCGTCAGCTTTCGTATCAAAAGATGCTCCGTCCTCTGACCTCAGCCCTTCTCCTATCAACCCTCTGTGTTACCCGCACCTTGTTACCGCTACAAGCCAGACTGAAGGATGGGAAGGTGAGCAGACGCAGGAAACGGAGGAATTGAGAAAATCCTGCTCTAACAGGCCTCCACTGCTAATGAGCAACTGTCTAAAATTCTGCCAGAAACACAAGCGTCAGTGGTGGCTAAAGGTCATTAGTGTCAGGAACAACTCACTCTGTGTGGTGTGTGTGTGCTGGTCTCATGGCTTGTTGTGCCGTTGACTTTTGATGCGCTGGATTTTCCATCTGTCACTCCCTTTAAGTTAACAAGAGCTTCAGTTAGCAGCGCCTTGCCATGAAGCCTTGGAAAATTTGCAGAGCTACAACGGATTTCCTTTCAACGGGGCTTTTGATCCAGTTGCAACATGTGACAGACTTCAGGTTATCTGTCTCACCAAATTCAAAATGGAAATGTGTTGGGAGTCAGTCACGCTGCGGTGTGTGAGCTGTTTATTGTTGAAATGATTTTGAATTGAGAAGAGTACAGCGAAAAGTAGATGAGGCGGTAGACTGAAGAATTCTGTCGTCTCTGCTTACAAAGTGTTGTCTGCAGAAAGGACTTGTGCTGCACTCAAGATATTATCTTTTGGAAAGAGAATTACATGGGGAAGTAAAGTTATTGCACAGAAACATGAAAAATGTACTGTTACGTCTGTACATTTGGCCATTTTGTTCTCATACTTCAGCCTGAACTGTCTGCCCACGCACACAGCTGACCAACCAGCTCTCTCTCTCTCTCTCTCTCCTCTCTCTCTCTCTCTCGCTCTCTCTCGCTCTCTCTCTCTGTTCTTGATGTGTGAATTGGAAAATGGTCCTCATGTAGGACCCATGAACTAATTACTCATGCATGAAATTGCTACTAAAGATCTAGATCTAAAGTGAGACATGAGACTGGGATGATGCATGTGTAGATAAATTTCTTTTTTGAATAAATGTCACATCAATAATGACAAACAATGGGTATGGACACAATGTTTTGGATAGACACCCTAAAACTCTGCAGTCTGACAATACCTGGGTCAGTGTGATCTGCCTAACTCCAGTATTTTCTCTAAGTATTAAAATAGGATGAGCTGCAGTAGAGACCAGTGTTCTTTAGAAGTAGTTGCTCAAATTTGCATTGTTGTTACCAGTGCTGGGTCCACAGCTTCTAGGAGTAAAGTTACCACGCTTCCTTTTCTTCTCGAACTGGATGGCCTGAAGTAGGTATGACTGGAAAACATGAAAAAGAGACGTTGCACAGGGTTTTTGACAGTTTTTGATGAATTTCTCTTGGATTTGTGTTTTTGTATTGCAACAGCCCTACCTCTGACTGGTGCATTGACTTTCTGATACAAATCAGTTAGTCATTACAACCTTAGATAAAGCTTGAGATTTGGGTCTGGAAAGACCCGGCAGAGCAGCATGCCCTCTCTTCACCTCTATTCAGGCACCCTAGACATGTTTAGCTTCGCGTGTGTGTGTGTGTGCATACCTGAATCATTTTACACTGACTGACTCATTGCCTGCTAGAGCTCCCTTAGATCAGAACTACACCTTGAATCTATCTTTAAAGGAAAGATGGACAGGATTGGCAGCTACGTGACTACATTTTTTTCTTTTCTTTGTGTATGTGTGTTTTAGTGTGTATGTATCTGCTATGCTGCTTTTTCATCAACAGGTGCCAGTGTGGAGCTGTACTTGCAGGACAGTCAGTAGCAAGCAAATGTGACCAATATGAGTGAGAGAAAGAGAGTAATTGAGCGTAAGCAGCAGGATCAGCCTCACATAAAACCTTAGCTGAACCCCAAACCTCCTATTCCCCATGTCCTTGCATACTTTGTCCTTGTATCATTGACAAAATGTATGGAGAGAGATATGTAGAAGTGTGCTCTCTCTGTAGGTATTCTGGGCACCAGAGGCACGCAAGTAGCATGTTAATAAGGCCCTCTATTGTTGTGGTATCAGCGATAATACAAAGAAAGCAGTATCATGGTACAGAGAGATTATTAGGGATGGAGGTGCATGGGAAATTTACATCAGGCCTTGTAAGGTAATAATTGTGACCCTCCCCTGACCCACAAAAAAAACACTCTCCACTGTGACCTTCCACATTCAGGAGACGTATTATGTTTGTGAGTTGCAAAAACAATTTATTACGTAAGAGAATTGTTTATACATGTAAGCGGGGGAGATGTATAGCTAGTTAAGAGCTAAACTTCTGGCTGATTTTGACGTCTGGCATATTTGACAACTTTGCTAACAGCCAAACTTCAAGCAAGCATGACACGACGTTATTACTTACTTGTTCAACAGAAAGAGGGGCAGCTCAGCATCTCTCCTGAACCCTTTAGCTCTTTTATGCTCACACCAACGAGTAAAAGCCAGTCTGATATCTACTCTTGTCCGGTCTCTTGCTTGGTCATTCTCGCTTTCTTGTCTTTCTTCAGTCTCTTTGCAGCCTCTGCCATGATAACTATACAGAAAATATCAAGCACGCTTCTTCCATTGATGTTGACTACCAGCTATGTAAAGCGTGCTAGCCTCGAAAATCCAGCTGCATTCTAACATTAACTTAGCTCTCCTTATTAGCCAGGCTCCCTGCATGCTGGCTAATAACTTTTAAGCTGGGTCTCCGACATTGACAGCACTATGTTGGACAGATTTGTGCAGCGGTGTTCCATGAGGGAGAGAGAGCGAGAGTGGGTGAGTGAGAGAGTAAGAAAGACGAGCGTGAGGAAGTGCTGCATGAATGTGCTACAGCCCTCTGCAATCAAATACGATTTTAAATAGGCTTAGTAAAAGAAAAAAAGAAAATCAATCTGTGGCGGCCAGCGTTGATATTTTGGCAGGCCGCCACAAATAAATGAACGTATGGGAAACACTGGAGGGCATTACTTGTACTGTTGATCGCATTGAGAATCACCTCCTAATTCTGCAGCATTCAGCACATTGTTTAAGTGTGCTGGTCAATATGGTTGACTCCTTTTTTCATGGCTCTTAACCAACCCAGTTTTGACAGTGGGTGGATATTTATTTTTTCTGGATTCATCCTTGCATGTTCTGCCAAGCACCTGTCTAATCTAATAAGATTTACAAAGATTTGTTTTCAACTTGTTATATTCTCACTAACCGCTATCATACAACTGAAACTGTGGACAGCTGCTCCCAATTTATAAGCTCATGCTAACAGATTAAACACTGCACAGAGTTTGTTGCCCAGTTCTAAATAGTATAGAAATGAGGTAAGTGGCTGGAAAGATGAACCCAACACCCAGGTAGCCACAGAGATCCTGATATTTTTTCATTGGAGGTGGACTAGTTTATGACAACTAGAACATAAAACAAAGACAATGGGAACTGTGTTGTTTGTTTTGTTTTTTACTGTTTTAGCTATTTCTAATGTCAAGGTAAGATGTTTTTAATTATTTTGGCTTGATCAGACTTACAAATAGGTGAATACTTGAAAATACCCTCACCAAATAATTTCTCACTTGGTTAAACAACTGATGAAGTGTGAGTCACGGCAATTCACAGGCTTAAAAAGCATGATTGCCTGTTTGGTTCGTAAGGAGGTATTATATCAAACTAAGCGTTGCTCAGTACCGCTTTTGGTAAGTATGTTTGATATTCAGCCCATGTCACTAGTATTCAGCAGCAGCAGGAGGAGGTAACCTCAAGCTAAAGCAAAATTAGCCTGCACTTTCTCTCTCTTTGCTACTTTCCTCTGTCCTCTCTCTCTATTTTCCCCTCCCTTTTTCCTCTAACTCACTGCAGGTAAGAAAGCTGCCTCTGCCCTTCTCTTTGACCATTTCCCATCTTCCTTCTCTGCAATCACTGGCTCAGTTTCCTTTCTTCAGTATTTTTATTCATCCTTTCTTTCATGATTCTCTTCCTTGGTCCTGCACCAAATTGTCCACATCTAATCCTGAATCCTTCTATCGTCACTTATACATCCAAAGAAGGATTAATAAAGCAGCATACTGTTGGAGAGAAATTATATAAGCACCCAACCAATATCCTGTTGGGGTAATTATGTCTCTGAAAGAAAGTGTTTATTTATGAAAATTGTGTGATTAAATAGCCAGGAATGGCCTTCTATTTTCTTTTTGGGAAGAAAGCATTGCATCAGTGCTAATGCCAAGAAAATTGAATATTAGGAATAGTTATTGCATCTCCACTTTCAGAGAATGCTCCCACTAGAGCGTAGGTAACGACACTTGACAAAATAAATTTATGGCAGTGCTTGACTTCATATAAAGATTTACACAATATTGTATGTCTGTGTCCATGTGTGCCTGGGTTTCGTTCCTAGTCCCGAGCACTTCCTTCTGGCTATCCTGCAGCCCCATGCCAAGATGCTCGCTGTATTCCCAGTACAGGTGGTAGGGGCTGCCAGGCTCCCTGTCTGGGCTCGCGTCATGCTTCACATTGGCCCAGAAGATGGGAACAGTTGTCACACTGGTGAAACAAACAACTTTTAAGGGCGCTTGTTTTGCAATGTGTCCTTTTTTCAGTAATTAGAGATGTCTTTTGCGGGTAGGCCCCTAAGTCAACACATGATTGTCTTTTCTTGGCCAAGGAGTGTTTCATTTGGACATTTAAAATTACAACATATAACAAGGTTGTAGCTAGTCCAGTCCTAACGAGACATTTAATTAAAAAGAGCATGGAAAGTTACTCTTGATGTATAAACAACCTGTAGTCATTAGCAAGGGTGATTTTGCTGATTGGCACCCCCCTTTTCAGTTTGTTATTTGTTGTTTATATCACTCCTGCTAGCACTGTTTGAATTCTTCAGCAAACCAATTAGCCGCACAACTTCAGATTGAAGTGAATATGACTGGGCTGTGAGATAGAGAAAATGCCTTCCTACGAGGCAAATCTGGCTGCTGAGACTAAAGCATATAAGGAACCGAATGACTAGAGAAGTCCTTCCAAAATCCCTGAGACTCTTCTTTTTTTCATGGACATTTATTTTAAAAAGGATTCAGTATGTGTCTTATCACGCTTATCAGGGACACAGCATATGTTAATTAACATGTCAGTATGTGCTATCACTAACACACTTAAGTGATTTCCCTGGGGATTTTGGTTATTTTTAGTGAAAAGTTACCAGACCCATAAGGGTTGAACTTTGCAAATTCCCTTTAACAAGCAATTCCTTGTATATGTCTGCCTGTCGAAATGTCCTAAGACCCTCGTAATGGCTCTATTTAAGGCCCTGCACACCAATGTTACATCTTCACAGGTGTTTATTGTATCTAATATAGACTCCTCTGTGTGTGGGTGTGTATAAACTGTGCATGATTGACATCTGCTGAACTCGCTTGTTTTTTTTGGTGCACATTTTAGGATGTGTCAAATTGCATTTTCACCATAATTATTACCATAATTATTAGAGCAAAGGCCTAATCAAAAAGAATAAGTGAAATACATATATAGTTGTGCAGGGGGAAAAATACTATTGGCAGTCCAGTGGTTGGCAAAACCTTTGCATTCAACTGTAGTTTTTCTAACACCCTTATATAACATGACCTGTGCAAAAAAAATAACACCATTGCACATTTTACTTCAGTTACTCTTAATTAGCATATTTAACAACTTGGGGGGGAAAGTGGCATGCACAGAAGCATGAACAAAACACAGCCTCCCCGTTTTCCAACCTTTTATGGCTTTGTGTTTTTGCTTTAGAATAATTTTTCACTCTTGGCTATAGAATGCATCAAGTCTTATGTTGTCTTACATGCACTGTATGATTGAGCTCTAACAGAATTACACTTTAATTAAAGTCTTGCAGCCGTTCATGGTTCATTTGGGGGCATGTTTAGGATCAACATCCAGCCTTGTTTCAGCCTCTGTCTTTTTGCCAAAGACAAAGATACCTGTAGATAACTTGATCGTGACTGCGTTTTTGGCTGAAAGATTAATTGCATTTGCGATATTGTCAAAACGTGATAAAACGCGATTTTCTAATCGCAAAGGCTGCGATTACACTCTAGTCACATGACACCCAAAAGGAAAGCAGTCTGCACACGAAGCATCTACTTGTTGTTGTACAATGGCCTTAAGCTTGACAGAAGCTGACACTTCAGAAACTTTTGTGCCACACAGGGAATGAAAGTAGCACCCGTCACCCACACTAACTTGGTGGTGGTGGCTAAAATTATCGGGCCATCCGCCGCTTTGACAGACAGGAAGAATGCACAACAGAAAGACACGTGTAGTAAGGTGAGTGAATTGTGGCGATTGGCACCTGTGTCGCTCACACAGCCATCAGTCAGCTCAGGAAATTTCTATAAAACTGCGTTTCAAACCAAACTCACAAGTCCGAAAGAGGCCCTGTCTGTCCTGAGTTACAGCCGGTGCGCTGCTCACCAGCATCGGAGGCTGCGGGGGAACTCTGTGTTGTCGGAGAATTACTAAGCTTGTCTATTAAACATGAGAGGTGTCACATGGTTTTATTTTTGTTGCCCAACTTTTTAATTTAACCTCAGACTGAGTATTTTTGTTTGCTTACTGGCATGTAGAAAGATGGACTCCTAGGAGATTTGAACTGAGATAATTTGTGGTTGAACTGTGTGTTTTGTATTGAGCCTTTACTGTATAACACACTGTGGTAAACTTATTTGTTCTTGTGGTCTGTAGGTAGGCCTACCTGATGATATATCATATTATTTAATGCCATGACTTCACTCAAATTATCTTTCTAATATTATTAAAAATCTGATACTACTTCTCCACCATTGCTCATAATAATAATTCATGCAATTCATACTTCCCCTAATTTTATCCAATATTGTGTTGGTCATACTATACACTGGTGTTGGTCATACTATTGCTGCTTGTACATTTTGAATAATACAGAAGGTAAAGAGCTTAAAAATTAATAGCATATTAAATCACATTTGAAATTTGAAAATTTTGGTTTAAAAAATTGCAATTAGATTATTTTCCAAAATTGTTCCATTTATAGGTGTTTCAGCACCGAGACCCGCAGTTGTTCGTGCTGACTCACTGGAATGGCGTACTGGAACCTAAATGGAACAGAGTAATCGTTAATGTCATTAATTACACCTGTGCTTTTCTTGCTGTGACAAGTCAGAATGTGTGCTGTGAGAATGTCTGGTACCTTCTAGGCCTCAGCTGCCACATAACTCCAAAGCCTAATAAACCCCCTGTAAGGGTTTTTTTCCACAAATTCTTCTCCCTTTTTGCCAGCCATACATTTTGTGATTGTGTCAGGACTAGCTTTGTGGACATGACGTCAATGTCATTTTTTTCCGCATCAACAAAGCATTCAAAAAGAAAGTACTTCTGGTTACGTTCCTGGAGCATGGCGCTCAATAGTTTGGCTTAGCCTCATCAACTTAGATATGAGTCCCCAGATACACCCCTGCCGTGCAGAAACTCCTTTCACTCTATCCATGAAGGGGAAGTTGAGCAATGAGAAAGTTGATGAACGTCACCAAGCGATGACAAGATTTGTGATGAAGGGGTTGGAATCAACTGAGATTCGATAAGAACCGAATTTGTTAAGTACAAGCGGAATTGATCAAATTAAACAATATCCAAACCTATGCAAGAACAACATTTATCACAAATTTATTTGTTTGTTTGCATATTGAATAAGACGCTCTGCGACTCATTATTTCTCAACTCTGCTGACCGTGTCAGATTTGTGCAATAAACACTTTATTAGTTCACAGAGTTCGTTAGTGGACGTTCATTTATATCAGTAACATGGTAAAATGTCAGCAGTATCAAGTTAAATGTCAGACGCAGGCCCCTCAAGCTACTGATATACAAAATAACACCTCAGATGACCCTCAGAGTACCCATTCCTAATAGCAGTTCTCATACTTTTACTTGTGTTATGTGATCTACCAGGTACTTAGTATTAGTTATGTGATAGTGGCATTGGTGCACCACAAGCCAATGATCAGTGCAATGAAAAGAACCATGCCTCAATTACTGTTACAGCTCCATTATTCATTCTGGTATGGTATGTTCTTAAGGACAATAATGCACATGACCTTTTTATATTAAAAAAATTCTGGGTATAAAGCTTACTTAACTGTAGAATAAATACAAATTGAACATTTCTTCATTTTATTGTTTTCTAAAAGTTGTTTATGATGCAATATTTAGCTGAAAGGCAGTTGCCTTCAGCCTGGCTATTATTTGTTTCTAGGGCTGGGGAATAAAACAATGATAATTATCGCTATATAATGTTCTTCAATAACGATATTACAAATGTTCAATATAGCTTCAATAAATGTTTGATTAAATTTATTTGAATCACAGAGGAATTGGCACCTAATTTTTCTTTTAAGATATTTATTTTGTTGAGGAAAAAGGACTGAAAAAGATTCAATAATATGTTTTGTACAAAGATTTTATCATAATTGTTTTTAATGTTTTACCTCAGATTTGTGTACTGATCCACTATTTGGAATCAAGTGCGTGCCATGTTCTGACCATAAAGACAAGTTTAACCACACAATTAACCATCTGATTTGTTCTGTTTTCACTCAGGAACAAAAATCAGCCTTTAAACTTGAAAAGAAATAATGATTTCACATTTCTCGTAGGTAATTATCAATATCAAATGGTATGAAATGTTTATCGTGAAAACATTTTTGGCCATATCACCCAGTCCAATTTGTCCCCTTTTTTTATGTGGGTCAGGTTCCTCCCCATTGTGCGGTAATTGGCTAGCTCATCCTTGATCGGATGCTAGCTCCAACAGTTTTTCAGATTTTCGGCAGTGATCGTAACGGATGCCCCTCAGAAGTATCAGTGTGGTAAATTATCTCATTAGATCTTTCCTATTTTGCAAAAAAGACCAGCTAATGAATGAGTGAAATAAAATTGGTCCCACTTCCCAAGTTGGGAAGTTGTTCGTCCGACTTACGTTTGTGTCATGTGATTAAAGTTAGAATGACATCGATGCTCCTATAAAGAAATGTTGGATTAGCATTGTCATCTAGCTCTGCTCACCTTAGCAAATCAAGCAAAAGCATTTTGTACCATGTTCTTGGATCTTTTCTGTATAAATGTGATGCTCCGCTTAACGGTAGGGTTAACATTGTTTACTGTTGTCACAACCTTTTTCCAAATCGAGCATTTTTTTTGTTATTACAACCGCCGCTAAATTTTCCAAGTAAAATGTCCTTATAACTATTATACTGCTTTAGGAAACACTTTTTTCAGATTGGGGTAAACTGCATTGAGTGGTTGGATGTGCCTACCAAATCCGCCATTTTTTCAAATTTTATTTTGAAAAGTGTCATCTTTTACCCAGAATTCATTGAAGTCTAGTCCTAGTTAAGATAGTCAGAGTCTTCAATGCTTTGTGCAACGGTCTGATTTAGATGTCTATTTGAAGTCTGACTGTCTACTATATCTAAGCCATAGTCAAAGTGTATCTTTGTGAAACCGGCCCCAGAATTCAGAACATGCTACCTAGCAGGCGCATAGTTTTCAATAAATATCTGCCTCGAATATTTTTTATTTTAAAGTTGAATAAAAAAAGCATCCTATAGTTTTGGGGGGGAGCTTGTGTCGTCGTAGTGATAGTGCTCTGATAGTGGAAAAACTCAGTTTTTACTGTGGCAGGAAAGCTGCATCTTCTGCTTCAGATTCTTTTGGCACTTCCTCCTCTTGAGATTTTAGATGATTGCATTCTCCATCCCTTCCCACTATCCTCCCTTCCCTTCATTTTCTTATGGTCCCTCTGGTATGCTGCAGGTGTTTTCATTATTAATAAGCTAGCTACCTTGTTCTTTGTGATATCAAAGAAACCATTTTTTGAAAATGGTCTCAAAGCCAGGCTAAACTATACTTGGTCAAGAGTCAACTTGTGCACATTCAAAATTTTGCTGCATGGATAGTTCAGAAGTGCTCGTCGATGTACTTATTGATTATTTGGATTTTATCTGAAGTTCATATGTTTTAATAATTTGATACTACCACATCATAAAGATTGACTTACTTTCCTTTACAGTTGTACATGTAACTAAATTTCTCTCTCGATCGTAACAGCGATGTGATTACAAAAAACAAATGAATTGTTTTCTCTTAAGTACAACTAAGGCGTACTACAGGTCTTAAGGACTTAAGATTGTACACAAGAAAAACAGTGCAGGTTGAGACCTGAATTTTCTCGAATGTTGTATCTTTTCCAACTGGCTTGCTAGAATGTAAAAATGATTATGAAAGTTGTTGGCTACCGAGAGAACATGCTGGAGGGGATGGTTGTAAGAACAAATAAAAAATCTTAATGCTCTTAAAACAAGGCAAAGCTATGGAAGTGAGAGCACAAACAGAACTAATTAAGTCCAATTACATCAGTGTGTTCCTCTAGCAGGGTCTGCGAGAGTAGTCTTTGGTTTTTGGAACTTTAATTGTCGTCTGTGGCAGACATTTTCACGGTGGGTTAATTGAAGTCAGGGGGATTAAAAACGCCCCTGCCATGATCTCTCCACTCCTAGCTGTAAATACACTATTCAGTATGCAGTGAGGCGTGAATGTGTGTGTGTTTTCTGAAGGTCTTCTTTGGGGTTAACCCTTCAATAGATCACTCTACCTGCCCCAAATGGGAAATTGATTACCTCCGTTTTTCCTTGTTCTCCCTCAGTGAGGCTAATTAGAAATCACTTGGCAGCCCACCTCTAAGTGATTATATATAAACATTGAAGATATCATGTGCACTGTTATGTTTTTGGAATTTGGTGGTCACCTTTGCCTTTTCCCAAGCGTTAAAACTAATTGTTACTCATTGTCTTTTGCTCTCTGTCCCCAGTCTTTCACCTTCCCTCTCTATCTCTCTATCAGAGCTCTCTGTCTCTCTCGCTGTAGTGTAGAACTGAGACTTGGGCTGTATCTGCTTTTGAATGCTCACCCAGAATTATAAATCAAGAGTGTGGGTCCCCCGGGTGCCGTCACCATCGCCATCAGTTCCACTGTTTTATTCATCTTCTCCTTTATCTCATCACGATTCTGCCCCACATTAAATTTTGTGTGTGTGCTATAGGGAGTAGGGGGGAGGGCGAGAGGTAAGAAGCGTGTGAGAGAAATGAAGAAAAGGGCTGAGCATGACAAGAGAGGGTGGAAAGGAGGTTTGAGGTGTAGGGATGGGGAGATGGAAGACAGACAGAAAGTTATGAGGGAAAAGGAGGGCAACCAAGCAAAAGATTGAGAGTCAGAGCTGGGAAAAGTAAAGGAAAAACAGAAAAAGATGGACAGCAAAAGTAAACAGCTGTGAGAGAGATGCTGGGGCATAGAAACGGTTGGCAAAAGATGGAGCAAGATGGTGGGGAAGAAGAAAAATGGCAATGAGGAGTAGATGGGTAGTAGTAGATACCCTTTTTCCACTAAACACCAATAGGAGACTGGTATAGTAGGGGAAATATTTCTCTTTTAACCTTCTATGGTGGCAAGGAATTGTGTGTCCTTTTGAACCAGATGCTTCATGCAAATGATTCAACTGTTTTGTGCCCATTCGAGCCTTGGAAGTGCTGCAACAGACAGTCAGCAAACTGCCTATGCAGAAAATGAACAGGAAATATCTCCTCCAACTTTGCTTCTCATGGGCTGTGTTCACTGTTGGTCCCATGTTTACTCATTCGAGTCTGACCACATGGGATATGGATGAGTCAAATGATGTGTGTGGCTCTGCAATTAATTGCCTCTATATAGGTAGTAAAGCCTGTCTGGGAAAGGCTTAACGACCTACACCTGTGAATACATGCATGGAGTGCAGTTGCTGCACCTGTTGTAGTCAGCGGAAAGACAAGAGATAATTGATTGAAAAACAAGATAGATCCGGAAGTGCTCCGGCTAGCACACATTCTGCTAAACGAACATCGACAAGGAAGTATATTACAATTATCTTTCTCCCATTCAAAAAGATAAACTTTGATATCTGCACATGTGAGCAAACAAACACCCCGTTTCCCCTTCACATCGTCTCCGCATTCCCGCTATAATAACAAAGCCGTGTGACAAGCAGGGCTGTCAGATGCGCATATGGTGAACTCATCAGTGTGTTATGCACACAAAGCAGCTGCTTCACTATGCTCTCACTCTCTCCCGTGCATCAGTGCACCACGTGTGTGTGTGTGTGAGTGTGTTTCTATGCCTGTTTGTGGCCTAGCGTGTGTGTCTATATGTGCATGCGCATGTAAGGCAGGCAAACTCTCCACAGGGCTTGCTTAACTAAGATTAATTGCACCTAATCCACTGTGCCAGGTGGAACATGGACCACGGTGGGTGCGCTCACACAAACACACAGGCACGCTCACAAATAGGCACACACATCCCATTATAGCCTTGCCGCTGAAAATTAGCCTCGTACCTCTCCTGACACCCTGGACCAGACCACAACTCGATACCACCATTTACTTCCCGACAACTCGCACATTTATCACTGTTCCCTCCTTCCGACAGATGAACACGTGGACGAACAAAATGCCTCAACAGAAGGACAAGCTATCTGCTTTCTCACATCAGCACCAGCTGACCTTGACAATATGTAGGAAAAAAGTGCTTGTCCTCTTTTTTTTTTTTCTTTTTTTTCTTAAGACAAGGAAAGAATATGCTTAAGCTTATTGTCTTTGACAGTGTTATCCAAGATGCAGCATGTCTGTAGGAACATGTGCCCTATGGGCCACTGTAGAGTTTTACAAAAGCAGTGGCAGTGAGACAAGGTCAGCAATCAGCATATCTCATATCAGGTCATAACTGCTGCCAACTGCTGTTAGCTAGTTAGCTCAGTTAGCTATGCGTCAGTGTCTGGAATAGGCACTGGAGCTGGGCGAGCGGGCACAATTCTTACACATTGTACCCCTTTTCTTTTTTAAATTAAAAAAAAACTGCACAGTCCCATGCTGTTGAGAATTGTTAATAGGCCTGTCAGTTTCCCCGTCCTGGTTGACAGTGCCATTAAAGTTTGCTTTATACAGAGCCAGTGTGCTGGAAATGATGATTTGTAAATATGGTTTTGAAATAACATAGGTGTCACATTTTGACAGGAAACTTTTGCTTCCTTCAAGCTAAACATTTAGTTTTAAACTGCTAAAATAATATAAGAATCATTTGATAATTATTGATTGATTTTTAAAAATGCTTTTGTCAGGTATTTGTTCATACTGCAAGGAGAAAGAGAGAGAGAACTCATCTTTTTCTCCTCTCCACATACTAAACCGTGAAGATCAATCTTCCTATTATAGGTCAGTTTTCCCCCTCTCACACGTGGCCTTCCTTCCCCTCCTTGTAGCTTTCACACTTTCTCCTTTCTTCCTCTGTGTCTCTTCTCTCTGCACTTCTCCTCTCTTTTTCTGTCTCTCATGTGTGCCATAGTAATGTTGAGCTGTGGTCCTCATTAATCTTGTGGCTGTGTTGCAAATACTGTATCTACATGTCAGCTATCCAAACATTTTTTTCCCCACTCAGTCCTGTCAGATGAACTTAAATAGCCCACCCTGCCTTCATACGCCACATTTCAGATGTGTTGAGTTGATTTTAAAATGTGGTGAATATTATCCAAAGTGGATATTGTTAGAATATTTTTTACAGTCGAACCATCAAGATTTAGGTTAGTTTGGTCAAGACTACATTAGTACTACAACTTGAAGTGGAACAAGCTGGATACTATTCAAACCATTTTTCCATTCATTTTAGCCATCTATTTTTACCATTTATCGTTCATTTTAGCCATTTCTAACATCTCTCAATTACTTTCAGCTATTTGAAACATTTCTCCACTACTTTGAGCCTTTTCACTATTATGTACTTTTGGCTCACTCCTTCAATAGTTTAGCCACTTACCTAGCCAGCTTTTTGAACATTTATCCATTACTTTTAGGTAGCTCAAACATTTCTCTACTACTTTTGGCTTTGTCACTATTATCCACTAGCTTTTTCAAATATTTATCTATTACTTTGAACTTTTTCAACCATTTATCTTTACTATTTGCTAACTGTTTCAATTATGTATTCATTATTTTGAATAGTTATTTGAACAGCTTATTCATTTTTTTGCTAGCTATTAGCTTTATTGTCTTTTTTTAAATTAGTTGAGCTACTAAATCTTTCTATATGTCTCCGGGTGTAAGGACAGCTGCTAAGTCATCCCCTTCCTACAACTATACCTGTAGGTAGGTAGGTATGTATGTATGTATGTGTGTGCAAGCATTTATCACGGTCTGTCTTGCCGGCTGGAAGTGAGAGAGAGAGCGATGGAGAAAGAGATTGAGAACAAATTATAGAAATCAATGCAAGACTTATGTAGGTAGCACTTAGGAGCTTGCTCAAGGGCAATGTCTGTTAGCTCAAAGCCTAATTGGCGTATTGTATTGAACCAGTGGGACAAAAGATGCACGGCCTAATGAATGAGACCTAGATGGAACCTGGCAACTTGTTGAAGTTTTTGTCTTCAGCGGCTGATCCCGGAGGAAACAAGAACACTTTTCTCAGTGCCTTTTATTGTGTTAAATCTGTTACACGTGGGTGGGATGGGAATTGATTTGGGCATTGTCCATTTTCAGAATGTCACATTTTGTATCAGCTGTACACTTCTTTTTTTTCTTTAAACATCTCACCTCAAGGGTACAGACATTTCTGTGCATTTACAGATGTACAGCTCTTAAATGTCCTTGAATAACATTGTCCTTTTCCTCTTTTCACTCACTGTGGAGACGTTGTTTTCACACTCTGGCTTGATTTATATTTCCACAGATAGAAATTTTTCTTCAAAGGAATTGTTTTGACACCAAAACTTTAGGAGTCCACAGTTCACCACTTATTTGTAATGTGATGATTGGACTCAGAGGAGGAGAAAAGTGCATTAATATCATCAGGTTTTCTTCCTTCCTATTTAGGATATCCAGAAGAGGATAGAAGGATTAAAGAAGGATGGGTAAACAGGAAAGCAACAGTGGAACAACAAGACAGAACAGGCAGCTAGCCTTCAAACATCGAGCTTCACTTTGTAGGCAATAGCGTATGTAGTGTTTTGTAGTTGTATATGGGGTAAAGTCAAGCCAGGTATATTTATAGAATGCTTAACAAGATTGTCACAGAAGCTTTTAAAGAAAACTGAGGGTCCAAAATGAACGTGTAAACACAGAGATTGGAAATACCACTTTCTGTTTTTTCCTTACAAAACAGCTTGGAGTTTGTGTCGAGAATAAATGAATGTCAGAACAGAGTGCAGAGTAAAAGTAGGTTGTCAGCTGTGTTGAATGAATCGGTCAAGAGTGTGAACTCATTCAATTAGGGTTGGTGTGCTGAGTCCTGAGGGTGAGGTGGAAAAAAACCCGAGATGTCGTGGAACTACACCCTTCTCCACTCAGCCAAGCGCTGGCAGAATAAGGTGTCTTTAAATTGTTATGTGCCTAAACCTTTGTTTTGTTTTTTCTCTAGGCTCTGAAGTATTTATGAAATGCCAAAATAAGCGTGCTTTGTGGTTGCCACTGAGCTCCAGGGGCAAAATATGAGGAATTAAGTATTTAGGAGCAGCCAGCAAAACTAGCAGTCCTATTCATCATCCATAATGGCTGGTCTGTGTGTTGACTTTGAGGCGATATTGATGGGTCAACGCAAAGTAAAAATGTTTCTTACATGTACAGAGTAAGTAAGGCAAGAAAGCAAAGCCACGTCTTGACTTCTACATTGAACACCACTATACTCTTTAGATTCAATCGCAGCTCTATATTTCTGTTCTGAAACTAAGCTTAGAAGAGTTTTGCTCACCATTTCTCTTAAACTGTCCTTTATTGTGACTAAGAGATCATCTAATCCCATTTTAAAATATTTACATTCTGTATTTACCAAACTGTGGAAAAGGAGGGTACAGGAAATACAGCCCACCAAGTTTTAGACATTAGACATCATTTTTTTATATTATTCATCTGCCCAACTCGACAGTGGTGGATATAAACTTCGGCAAGTGCTTTTTTGCTTGTGTGTGTTCGTGTGTATGTGTGCACAAATCCACAGCGGACTTTTCCAGGCAAGGCCCCGTCAGCCTGTCAAGGTGGTGATTAGAATGTGTTGTGACACACACATATACGTGCATCCTCACACTCAGAGACACATACACACTCGCACACATTTTGCTGCCCATGCTGAGATGTTGTGGCCTGCAGCAGCATGCAAGGTCTGGTGCAGTTCACCTCTTGTGTCATTGAGTATTAGAGTATGGACTATCTGTCTGGTTCACTGCAGACACACACACACACACACTCACACACTGGTAGAGCCTTGTTGATTTTGACTCTTAACATTACCGCCCAAGGAGAGGAGTTTAGCTCCCAGCTGATAAATACCTCCACAAACATACACACACACACACACACAAAACATTGTTGCTTTAGATGTATAGCATGCAGTACATGTCGTCCTTGGGCTTCACTCATCACTTTGTCTCTCTGTTGCACTTTCCGCACATTTAAGCACATACACTTGCTCACAAACACGTTCTTCCTTCTCCCACATTTTGCACTTTCACTCAGTATCACATCCAGTTTCCTTCTCCATTTTCTCTTTCCCACACTGATCTCACGGTTTCACACATCTTTTAAATACACATTCATTTAGTCTCACACACGATCCCGTTTCCTCTCTCTGTCTCTCTCTCACACACACACACACACGCACACACAAATCAAGCAGCACTAAGGGAATGGGCAGACTCATTCCCTGTCTGGCCTCGGGACCCAGATTGATTGATAAGGGAGGCGGCAGAGAAGCAGAAATGAGTGAAGAATAGCAAACGGTGGCGCATGCTCCCACCTAGCTCCTTGATGATATTGTAAAATTGGCTATTCTCTTGCTAATGCTGCCAATAAAGTCCACAGAATATTACCAGCGGTCTTGGTAATTCAACAACAGGGAGCAAGAAGTCCAGGTTTTTTATTTTTTGAAAAGAGAACATACATTCCTTTTTAAACTAGCTTAATGTGCTAGGACCTATATTCTTAGGATGGTTGAGTCTCACTCTGGACATGACCTACAAACGATCTAGATATCAAGGGTATTGTTGTAATTAAAAAATGTATACACTGTCCTCACAGGTCTGTGACGCATGGTGGCTGGCTGCTAACAGTTTAAGAAAGGGAAAGAGACCGAATATCTACCATGTGCTGGTACCTTACCCACAAGTCTGATTGATCAGTGCAGATCAACATCCATCTCTGTACTAAAACATTTTTTTTCCTAGCATGTCTTTTCATTTTCTTTTTTCTAAGACCTCCAATCCAAGGAATTATTTGTGAATGTACACTCTGTTCAACAGTGCAACGCTTTCATTTGGTTGCACATCTGTGAGTTTTCCCATCAACAACTGGATTCTTCTGTTGTTGATCAAAGCTGCTCTTTTTGAAGGGGAAGGTTAATGCTTTTAGCTCAGTCACATCCACCTTAATGGTTGTTGAAAGAACAGAAAACATCATTCATTCATGTACCCCCATTCTGATCACTCTAATTAGAACACAGGCTACCTTCCTGTCACGTCCCCCCTTTTTTCATATTACTATAAAGTACAGAAAGTACAAAAGCTTTTATTCTCTCTGTCACATATGAATCTTTGATTTTTGAGGTCATTGATAGTTTGTTCTTTGCCATTAACTTACATATTTTGGCTTATAGACAGTAAACAATAAGTCATTCAGCCCATTGATCAACAAAAACAGTGAATTATTCTTAAAATTAAGTGCATTAATGGAAAAAAATAATTTTTCTTTTCACTTTAAAGACGTTTATTTCCGATGAACATTTGTTGTTACTTCAGACTTTTTGCAGATTTTATGATTAACTGATTAATAATCATTTTTGATTTTTGAGGATTTTAAAATCCGGGAGTTGCAGAGCGCCCTCTGGTGGAAAAACTATTCAACCACAACACTTATATCATGGTGGAAGGATTTGTTTTCTTTCTCTCCTTTTGTCATTTAATTTCTTATGTAAACACAATACGATCTATCTGCAAATAGCTCTTTAAAATCCATGACACATTATTAGTAAAAATGAATTCTTTGCGCAGCATCGAGGTGTGGCCAGTCCTCAAACACGTCCCCAGGAGCACATTGACCATACAAGACCAGGCATATACTAGGTTTCGACCTAATCTTGTTTGTATCACACATTGTGAGAGGTCTCAAGATCTCCAGAGGCTTTACTACTTCACAATATTGTTGAGTACACACACACACACACACATAGTCACCTATGTCAGATGGTCAAACAATTTGTTTTTCTGTTTTGTTTTGCAGCTGTAGTGACCCTATGGCTTTTACAAGGCTCTGTGCTCTGTATTAGATCCGTGGTGGGGGAGCTGTCTGGCCTGTAGTCTCACTCAGCCAACGGAATCTCAGTTGAGCTATCAGGCGGCATGTGGGTTGGTTGTCTGCATTGTCTCCTTTGTCTTTTTCTTTCTGACCTGGGTGCAGTGTCTAGTAGCTTGTTGTGCTTGTCTGCTTCAGTCTCTAGTGGAAGCTGGGTGCCATTCAGATGGGTAAAATTCAAGTCAGTCTCCCCTTATGTTATTTTTATGTATTTTGTGGTGTTGCAGACTTTAATGCAAAATAGTTAAAGGACAGTACAATGTTTTAACATGATTTGGCCCATTTTCTGTCTGTATACTCAACTACTATATCTACCTTCTAGGCGTTCCTCTGGTTTTAGTTAATATAAATACAATATTTAATAAATGTTAAATATTTGCATATTCATTTTTCATCAGCATCACCTTGCAGCAGTATTACCTTTTTAATGTAATGGATCTTAAGGAAATGCGAAAAAGAAAATTATAGTGTAACAATGGTTTACAATATGGATATAAGCCAATACATTGTTTGGTTTAGCTGCACGCCTAGTTCAAGTAGATCATAAATATTACCAGTTTATGTTACAGTTATTTGTAATTCAGAGTAACCAAAAGCATTAGCCTTAACCATTTGGCTCCCTTTTCTGTTTCCCTTACAAATTAGAAAATGATTTGTGAAGAGCTACAAGTTGCTGTCCCTGCAGAATGATCTTTAATTTTTGCCAACAGACTATCTGTGTGTGTGTGTGTGTGTGTGTGTGTGTGTGTGTGTGTGTGTATGTGTATGTGTGTGTGTGTGTGTGTGGACTCTTGGATAGTTAGTAGCTCTCGCCTGCTCCGGGAAATCACTGTGTAGTCCCAAGTTATTTTAATATCTTTGGAACCTACTCTGCGCTTTTGAGATTCTCAGCACACTCAGAAGTTATTTCATAACCTTTCCTAGAGCAATGCCTTTTCACAGTCCGTCTTTGATTCTACGCAAACAGTCGGAATGAACTTAGTTGTAAAGAAACCTCTCAAGGACATTGGGAAGATTTAGACACAGCTCTTCGCTTTTAAATTTGTTACAAAGCATTGACATCTTCAAAACCTCAACATCATTTGAAGGAAACGACAACTTTGAAGTCTTTCTGAAATTGTTGTAGAGTAGCAGGTTAATTGAAAAGTAAGGCAAGCGGCTACGAGTCGTGCATATTTTCACTTACCAAGACATGATAGTGTAAACTTTGCAATTGCGAGTTGTTGGCAGGGAAAATGTCACTTGTTTATTGTTGATTTAATCACACTAACACATGCCCTGTTGTTGCATGCAATGAAAATGTGTTCACACATTGACAGAGTGAAGGGGACATGTACAGATATGTTTGTATTCAGGCACAAACCCCACACAGATCTAATCTATTTTGGTAGTAATAATAATCGATTAGTCTAAAAGTGAAGTCATCCTTATATAAACCAAACTGCATATAAAGATATTGTCCACACATTAAGATCACAAAGAACTGGGAGAGAGCGAGCTTTGGTTTTCCTGCCTCTGCTGTCAATCCTCCAGCTTTCGCCTCAGAGACAGATCACTTTGTGCACAATTTCCCTGCTAATGATGGGGTGTGAGAGCAGGTATACGCATCAGTGGCGCTTCAGAGGTAAGTACACATACTGATTGGCATAGAAGTGCAGAGACAGATACAGTAGTTAAGTGACAAGCTTCCTCTCCATTGAGCTCTGTGTGTCTTGGAGTTTGATGCCAGCCTGCCCCTGGGCGGAGCCACTCCCCAACAGTTGTAACTGTCACAAACACTCTCCCATCCCGATGCCCACTCACTTGCTTCCTCTGTTACTTGTCTCACCCACTCCATGTTTATATTCTCACCTACTTTTCATTTGTCACTCTAGACTCCGAATTATACTTCAATCTTCTTCTCCTGCTACCCCCCAGCTAATTTTCCTCTATGAAATATACTATACACAGATTTCTCCAGTGTTTTTGCTACTACGCTGAAGAATCACAGCCACACAAACAGTGCCAGACACCACCTGACGCCGCCTCCTCCTGTGATTTGTCACAGTATTGCTACATGGTCTGCAATCTCGGTCTTCCCCATCATGTACCCTATCTTCCTCAGTTCCTCTTCCTCCCCATCTCCTCCTCCCTATAATCTTCTGTCCATCTACTCTGCTTGCTTTTGCTTCACTGACCATGTCAATCACTAAATAAAAGGCTAGATTAAAAGGCTAAATTGGTACATCCAGTCCATCACTGCAAGACAGGCTGTGAATAAGGGCCTCCGTGCCTGCCCATCCAGTGCTCCAGTGCAGATGTTGTTAAAAAATTTAGTGAGACTATTGAGAGGAAAGAGGAGCCTCAGCGACTGCTTTTCTCCTCGTGCTATGCTCCTGCAGGGGTTGAATGTTGAATTGTGGGCAGACCATGGCCATTTGTTTTCTGCGTGGAGTACAGCAGAGGCAGTGGAACGAATGACTGTGAGCGATAAGTGTGTGTGCGTGCGTGCTTGTGTTTGTGGGAGGTTGGTTAAAGACGGGCTAACCTAATGGAAAAAAAACCAGAAAGTGTTTTGTGCATGACTTTTCTTTTTTTTGCGTGCTACATGAACTCTGAGAGGTCAAAAGCCTAGAAGTGACCAGTTGGATTGTTGAAATATTTTGACTGAAGTCAGTCCATGCTTTACATAACATCACCGCCAAGGGTTAAACTCAGGCCATCGTAAAGAAGCCACAACTGTAATCTCACTTTTGTATTAAAGTGACATTTTTCGTCACCAACTTCTCTTTCTGTTTCGCCTTTCTACCCTCCTCCTCTTTTCCTTCTCCATTAACCCTTCTCCCCTTCCCCCTTAACACGTTCTGACTCCCCTTCCACTGTCCTCCACCTATCAATCTTCTTTGCTCTCTTTTTTCATTTGCTTTTCACCATCCCTCTTTTCCACCTCTCCAGTTTGTTTTTGTTAACAGCCCCAACAGGAGAAGGATGCGCTCTACAGAGTGGGGTCTAGGGGGCCACAGCTGCCCAATAACGCCCTGATTTATCAACCTCCTCCAGCGAGCCAGCATGGTGATGCTGTGTCTCTTGCTTGCTTTGGTTGTTACTTACAGCCGAGGAGGCAGGCAGTTTGTATTTCTGGCTTTCTGTCTGGCGTAATGAAATGGCTTTTCTTGTAATGTATCTAGCCTTCTCTCCAGCAGCTGAATCCTGTCTGTGTATCTATCTTTTCTCTCTACCAGGACATATTTACCGACATAAGAAATGGAAGGGTAAATGGTGATCCCGGTTAATGTTTATTTTAGAAATCTCCATCACAGCCACTTGATAATAGAAGATAAAGTTAGTGTTTTTCCTCTGTTACTGCATGTTTCCTTCACATCCTTGTTTCTCATTTTCTTTCCCTGTATTTCTCATGTTTCTCACATCTTATCCCTCCCTCCCTCTGTTCGTACACCATGTCCAGTTCCAGATGGAGACCAGATATTCACAGATCCCAAAAAAAAATCCCCAAGCTGATTTCAATGAAGTTCATTCTTAATAACATTTTTTCTCTCTGTCCCATTCCTCTGACTTTCCCCTCTCTCTCCATTCCTACCTCTCTCTCTGCTTCTAGTCCAGTACCAGATGGAGATGATGCGTTCTCTGCGCCACGTTAACATTGACCATCTGCACGTGGGCTGGTACCAGTCCACCTACTACGGCTCCTTTGTCAGCCGAGAGCTGCTTGACTCCCAGTTCAGCTACCAGCATGCCATTGAAGAGTCAGTTGTGCTCATCTATGGTAAGTAGACCCACACAGACAACTGGGGAATGACTATGGTTATAGATTTCTTTTCACTCATAACATTGTTCATGTTATTATACCTAAATCAATTAAAAGCTGTGTATTCAACCACGGGGGCACAAGACAACTCCTCCAAAATGTCCATAGGTGGGGCCTGTCGCAAAAACTTAAAGAAAACGAGGCGTTTGTGCAGACAGGCTAGCACCATTAGGTTTAAAATACAAGCTATTATTACCTAACTCCGTGTGGTTTATACATCTTATACTCAGATTTAATATACCAGGTCATAATTGGTTTTACTTCTCCCGCATTAAAAGTGGCACTTCTACTACAGATATATTTATGGTTCATATTCATTCAAGTTTCAGCCATGATTAAACAGTCACAAGTCAAGTTTAGTCTCTTAAATCAATAGCTATCTACAAATCTAACAAAAGACATGGCCACTGAGAAGTCTCATAATATTCCACTGTGGCTGACATCCAGAGAGTCTCAGAAATAAATCAGCGTGACAGATGTGGGAAAAGATTAGTTGAGGTTAGAACAAATGTTTTGGGGTTTTTTTATAAATAACAATGGTTGGGTTTCAACATAAATCTTGCAAGTGTCTTCATTGACAATCAAGTACATTTCAAATAAATTCGAAGAATAATATTTTCTTTTTGTGTAGATATGCAAAGTGCAATATTATCTTATTTTACACAAATTTACATTTATAAAATGACATTGATCAAACAAAAAGATAGCAGGGCCCATCGGCCGTGCAGAGGTAGTTATGCGCATGTTGCCATCTAACACAGCCAAGACCCGGGGTTGTGTCCTCTCAGTAAATCATCAGTGGCAGGTGAAAAGAAGCGGCCTTGAATGTCATGTCTTGCAGGAAGTCTCTTTGCCCTTAAAGGCCAACAGCATAGGAGGTAGTGAAAAGCAGAAAACAAGGGGAAATAAGCGGGATTAATGAGGTATCTGGTAGCCACTAACATGACACACATCGTTTGCCTGCACTTGCTTCACAGTAAAAACCTTCAAGAGTTGCCCATAATTGCATGCACCACAAATGCCATTCCAGATGGTTTAAGCTTTCTTTGAAAAGACAGCAATATTAAAACCTACATGACAGCAAATTAAAACCTGTCACTATAAAACAGCGTGCATTTAACTCCTCTGTGTTTTAAGGAAACGATTATTCATTTCTACATAATGACTCAAAGTTGTAATTAGGTTGAATTTCGAGGTAGTGTAATAAAAAAAAAAGTGGATTCAAGTAAAATGTACAACTGTTTGTTTTTTTGTTTTTTTTACAAGCTGAAGACAAATACTCAAATATAGACCATGTCAAAATGACAGATTGTATCAAGATAGTATTTTCTGTCTGTATTGCACACTTCATAATGTGCTGAGTTTACCCCCTCCACTTTTATGAACTGATAAGTAGACAGGGTGACACAAACAGTCTTCCAAGCTCACAGAACTGAAATCACAACTTTTCGTTAAAACATTTGTTTATACACTTACATTAAGTCAAGAGAGACGCAGCAACTGGAGTTATCATTTTAGAAAAGGAACTTCCCCCGACACTGTCCTTCTCTCCAGAATCAATTCAGGTTTATCATGTTCTTCGATTGTACAAATCCACGCTAGGCAAAGATTAATTTTAACCAGCTGACATGAACCCCTCCGATCTAGTCCTGCCAGCCAGCTGGCTACTCAGGCAGGCAGTCAGTCAACCTCTTTCTCATTCTAAACGAGGACTCCTGTTAATGTCAGTCAATAATGCAGCGTTTAATGGATCAAAGCACCTCAAAGGAATTGACGTTATCTCTGTTTAAAGGCAAAGGGAAAGAAAATGGATTTCTTTTTTGTTCACCTCGTCATTATCTCGCCGGTCGTTTTATGTCAATGGATGAATCAATCAGGTGGCCAACTGGCAAGTTAATAGCTTCCATCCAATGACAGGTTAGAATTAGAGTGGGTTGTTAAGGCAATTGGTTAAAGATGTTCGCCATGGCAACAATTTTTTTGCATGAGGTGGACAGAGGTTAAGATGGTCAGGCACAGAGCAAGCCTGCAACAGCTCTTTGCAGGGCCAGAGCTTTCAAGTCAGGGACATATGGTTCAACTTTTAAGGCACAGAACATTCTGTCCTCACCAGAAAAAAACGTCTGTACTTGGATTAATAAAGCAACTTATTACAATCAATATTTCTATTTATTGATAGGCTGCAACCCCTAGGGCTGTAGTGTATTTAATAAGTTTACTTACTCATTAGCTTGTGGGTCAGACAAACAAAGGACTTTCAACCAGGAGTTCCGGGTTCGAGACCTTTGTAAAATTAAGTCAATTTTGGCTTATTTAAAAAAAAAAATAAATAAATAATGTTACATGGGTCCTCTATTGTTTTAACACGTTTTTAATTAATCTCAGTATCCTTTCCCACAGGAGGCCTTTGTCTCCTGCCAGGCCGTTATTGTAAATAAGCAACTGTTCTTTATTAACTTGCCTGGTAAAATAAAAGTATAATAAAATAAAATAAAATAAATATTAATAAATAGGTGACTTACTTGGGTCAAGTGATTTACGTGACAGTTATTTTAACTCAATCACTTTTCCTAAATCTAACCAAGTAGTTTTGTTGCCTAAGTCTAACCACACCGTGACCCTGTCACAGCGTTAACCACGTGTTTTAAAGTCATGTGACTTGGGTAACATACTGGACTGCTACCTTCCATCAGTCTTCCGAGTCACTGACTATCAACCTATTTTGTTGTTTAGATATGAGGACTTATTGCATTAGGAAGTTTTTTAGGTGCTATTGTACCATTCTTAAATGACATTTTATACAAGATTTAAAGGGATATTTTTCAGTTTAGTTTACTTGTCACTAGAGGTGCTGTTCAGCCTGTGAAACACTTGTATAGTGTCTTCTCAAGCTCTGAGGGAAGCTTTATAGAGTAAAAAGCTAGGCAACTTAAAATTTCAACAAAATCCTGCGTTATATACTGATGTTGTTGTGTTTGAGAGAAGTGGGCATTTAGGTGTCACTGAGCATCAAATTAAATCTTTCTTTTTTTCTCTTTTTTTTTTTACCAAACTTTCCTAGGATAGGAGTGAGTTGTCTTGGCTGTCCATCCAAGTCTTAGTGGAGATTGGCCAGCATAAATTTAGCTTGGCTCTATCTTGTTTGGGATTGGCTATGTTGTAGGCAAGTGGCTTGTCACAGTTGGCTGCTTGGAAGAGAATAAGTCACGCTAAAATCTGTGGTAGACTAGTTTGGTGGCTGTCAGCCTGTCTAGTCTGACCCAGTATTACCACTTTATCTCTCTCTACAGCAAGTAGCATAAACAGTAAGTCCACTAAAATTGGATGATCATTATTCAGTCAGTCTAGATAGTTTTACCTTTTCTTTCTTTTTAAATGTTACTTTTAACTTGATTATATATTGTACCAGTAGCTCTACCACTCCGCTCTTTCCTGCTCATATTTGTAAGCCCGTACATAAATACAGTTTTTCACTGAACTTTGATAACTAGCACCAGCTAACACACAAAAAGTATTTGACTGGCAGTAGCCAGTTGTAAACTGTTGTGAGAACTTGTGTGACTAGAAGGCAGTGGGATGTGGGAGGCAGAACCTGAACGAAGCGTTCTCAACTCAGTCAGTTCTTAAACAAAGCACTTGACCCCTGACTTCTTCAGCAGAAGCTCGTGGCCAAGGTGTGATTGTGTATTACTGTGCCAACTCTCACTCTGATGTGTGTAAACATATTGAATATAGAATGTATATCAGCAGATGACTGTAAAATTGTACATAGTAGTGATTGCATGGAAACCCAGGAAGCCACTTTTGTCTTTTTTTTTTTTTTTAGAGAGCTTAACCTAAAGAAGAAGTCAGATTTTTCTATTTAGTAACGTGTGTACAGGGAAGTACAAGCCAGGGTTGTTTGTTGAATTCAGAGAATCTTATTTAAAGGGAATTTGTACATAATTTTCTTTCAACCCTCATCTCTTTCTCTCTCTTGTCATTGTAGACCCCATAAAGACAGCCCAAGGCTCCCTGTCCCTCAAGGCCTACAGGCTTACCCCAAAACTCATGGAGATCTGCAAAGAGAAAGATTTCACACCTGAGGGGTGAGTAGCTCATAACAGAAAACATAAAAATAAAGACGCTACAGGGTGAATTTTTATTTTTGTTCACATGCACACACAGAAGTGTAGATCTTCACAAAGAATTCTTCTGTTTTCATTCAGGCTCACATTGCTTACAGGAATAAACAAATTTGCCTTTTTACTCTCTTGATTCTGCTCATTCAATGGATGCAAACATAGGCTTGTGCATCCGCAGGGGAGGCATTTAGTAGCAGTTGGAGATGGATGCTGATGATGATGATTTATCAGCTCACCCTTGCCCGTCAAACAAATGTACCATGTTTACGCTTTTTCTGACCTTGAGGCTTATCGTAATTGCTTTTAAATTGCAGCTAAAAATGAATGTAATGAGGGGACCGTTTTTCTGGGCAGTCCTGGGTAGTCCAAATGCACAAATTCACACATACATAATGAGACGCATGAAGTCACACACCCATGCGCTGACAAATCCAACTAAACAGCTCAATGAAGACGTCCCGTCAAATTGCTGTCCTTTCAGGACCACTAAAAGCAAGTGTATTTGCAGGAGGAAGGGACAATTTAACGGCATAATTTAATTTCTCTTTCTCTTAATTTCCTCCTATATTTCTCCACCTGTGTGTCTCCTTTGGCAGCAACTCTGTTATTGAACCAGCATGTTTGGCCCAGAGTCAGGATCCTTCTCATTTCTACAGCTTTTCATTAGTTCCTATGATTTATTACAGCTCCAATCTGTAGCTATCAGTGTTCCCAATAAGCCTGTGACTGAAAGAGGGCACAGGAAAGGACAATATCACTTCTTAGCACCAATCTTTTCTCTATCCTGTTATTTTTAGAACAGACAGATCTGAATATCAATAATGTTTCTCTTTTTTCCAAAGATGCAAAACTTCAAAAGCACTTAAATTTCCCCCCGCTACAATGCGTGGAAGAAGCGGTCTCTTTCATGTTGGTATATTTGAGCTTGCATATACTGTGCACCTTTTTTTTTTTCCTTTTTTTTTTTCTAAATGAAAGGCAAGAGACAGATGAGTGTTGAATAGAGCTATCCCTTTGAACTGCCCTCGAAATCCGCTTGGCGACGGAGGGCAGTGGTCAATAGCCTCCACTTCAGCACACAATATGAAGCATCAAATTAGTCGGACTGTGGAGTCAGTGTTTGGCTTTGTCCAGCGGGGCCCAACTTGGAAAGAGCATGGCATTAAGTGTGCCAAAGTCCAGTAGGGTTGAGCAATTTGTCCTGCTTAGAATTTACTGTCCTTCTATGTCCTCATACACACGTGTTTTAGCTCTGCTGCATTTGAAAAGGTCAAAATATGCACGAAATATTTTAAAGCACTGCAGATGGATAATTGTGCCAATTTGTACAACAAACAGTATTTATAACATTTTTCTCATAGACTGCTGTTATCCAGACTGACTTTTGTTCTGCCCACTCAGTGCCCAAGGCTGGATTGTCCATATGCATTGCCTCAGAGTCTCCTCTTAAAGTTTGCCTGAGGTGATGCTTCACTTGGAATACAAAACATTTTTTCAAAATTACCTTATTAGAATCAGATGATGCTCCACACCCCTATTTATCACACAGACACGCGTAATGTAAACATCTCTTGTTTCTGGTACAGTGAACATGTTGGATTAATGCAGCCAGCGTATTGATCCCATAACAAGCAAGGCACATCTAATAAGCCAACATTAGACATATACAGACATTAGTTTGTAGCTCCTCCACTGTGCACAAGTGACAGGCTGAACCGGGGCAGTCAGTCAATGCTATTGGATTTATGTGAGACATTAAGCAATGTTTGAAGTTCCATTTTGTGTTAACAGGCCCATGTCAGAGAGAGATGAGGCTTTTAGCTCCCTAGGAACAAAAAGAGGTGGTTAAAAATCGGTCGGTGCTTTGCACACTTCTCAGCAAAGCCTATAAAAAAGTCATTTAGGCTACTGAGTCGAACATTGCTCGGGCTGGGCAATATGGACATCCTATCGTTTCACGCCATTTTCAGATATCAAAATGCAACATGCATAACATTATTATTCATTTTGAGGTTATTCAGCCTGAGGTGCAATTTTCTGAAAAGTACAAGCCAAGTGGTAACAGTTCACTGCTCCATTTGCAACCTTTCTTGTAAGCATATGCGAACAACAAATAAAATGTGGAAATATGTCAAATGCAGACCTGAGGGGATCTCTGCCCTCAACAAAACAGATGTCTGATGCATTAGAACTAGAAGTTGTTGTTAACCCCATCCACTCTATGTTGCCTTAACATTTGTTCAGAATGGACCAGCTAAGACCTAGATTTTTCTTTGCATGAGTTTTTCTTAGTTTTTTTCCTCCACTGATTCTTATGTATTTCGTCATGCATTCAGGTTTTGTGCATAAACAGGCAAGCTGTCCTTGTAAAAAAAAACAAAACACTTGTTGTCAGACAGAAAATGAAAAAAAATATTATGTTCCCTCTGGTTTTTGTATACAGGTAAGGCTATGTGTCAGCACAATAAAAAAAGGGATGTCACATATAGTAGGATTTTTTTCTCCATATGTCAGGATATTAATGAGATTTTTTTCCAAAATCTATATAAAATAAATGTTCAGAATACTTATTTATGAATACAGATTCATTTCAAAGAATGAGTATCATTGGAATCCCTGATTTTTTTCACTTTGTCAGGTCTGTCCTGTGTAGAATTAACTCATTGTAATCTGAAAAGGTTGGTAAAAGCATTAAGTGTAAACAGGAAATGATGAAAATTGTTATTGGAAAAGGCATTTCCATTGCAATCTTAAATAACATGTCTTTATCCCCACTGTGAAGGCGAATTGTAACTTAACCTGTTCTGTCCCTCACACTCCAGCTTGAAGAAGGCTAACATTGGCTTCGAGCATATGTTCGAGGAGGTGCCCATTGTCATCAAAAACTCCCACCTCATCAACGCACTGATGTGGGACCTGGAGGACAAGTCCACGGTCACAGACAAGCACGAACTGCTCAACCTCTCAAGCAGGTCAGACGTGAGCTCATGCAACCATTTACCAGTAAAGCCTAAGGCCAGACACCTTTTGTTGTAAAAAAAACAAACAAAAAAAACTGTTGTTCTCAGGAGGCCAACATTTACAAGATGTTTCTGCATGGTCTTGTGGGGCATTGTGTGGGCTTTATCAACATCTGTCCTCAGAAATACCTGACCTTCAATCCTCCTGTAAATGTTCTAATCTAACACTGACATTGAAAATGTAGGTCATCCGACCGATTTAACTGCTATAGATACTCAGGAGTGACTCAGTTTCTCCATTTTGTATGTAGGACTAGTCTTTTATTTCCAAATTTAAAAAAACATGTATGTGTTTATTTTGGAGTTTCAAGGCTCCTGTTTACAGAACATGCAAATTAATGATTTGAAATTGCACTTGGAGACACAAGTGTGAAATCATAATGGTAGGAAAAATACTGGCATATGGGTTCATCAGTAGACCTCAGTGTGTCTCATCAGCCTCTATGTGAAATCACTAAAGGACAGAAGAATACAGCCTTCTTAAAAGCATCTTACAAGCTTTAAAATCACCAGGCTTCTTTCACTGACATGAGTTAAAGCTACTTCTAAATTAAAATTGATTTGACATTAGGGGACTCCTGGTCATTAATCTGTGTCTTTTACAGTTGTTCTAAAGTGTGCCAGATAGGTGGAAAGAATTAGGGTTCTATTGATATATTTGATCTTATGTTTACCCAACATACATGGTTTTAGTACTGATATCAAGCACATCTTAGGAAAGCTGGTTTGATTTGTGATTTTTTTTATAATCACAAAAATCCTGTGAAAAGTCCCAGTAATAAAAATACAAACAATTTAACTTAATAACAGGAATTTTTTGTGTCGCTGAAGCTCAAACTTCTGTACCAGTATCTTCCAAAATCTATTAAAAATGCATAAAAGAGCCATATTAATGTATTGGGTGACATATTCATCCATTACTATAACACTGGCAGTGTATTTTACTCTGAAACAACACCAAGGACTTACAGCCTCAACTGCATTGATTGATCTGTGTTCACCCTGCTTTGTTAGTTTGCTTTACACTTTATCATTAGCTAATGACAAAGTGTAAAGACTCACAAGGTTGAATGCGTAGCTGACAACACTGATGAAAAAGAAGTCACATTTGGTGGACCTGCAGTCAGCTAGAGTACTTTGGAGAAAATACGACGAGCTGAGTACACTGACCGTGTGTGTTCTAATGAAGGAATATGTAACGCAGTGCAACGCTAGGGCTCTTTTGTGTGGTTTTAATAGTTTTTAGAGGGTAATGGACTTGTAGAGCACATAGGCCTAAGCTATATGGGCCTGTGGTTCAACAGACACTGCTCGTTGGTAGGATAGCTTCTTTGTTGGTTTTGGTATTTTCATGGGATTTGCTGATAATAATGAAAGGACTGAAAATAGCACCAGGGTAATCGTGAAAACCAGTTTTGACCTGCTTGGACTACAGTACCAAGTGGGTGAGCAATACAGGATCAGGACATCTCAGAGGTGTAAAACAAACCCCAACAAGCATTTGTTATTTGGATCAGATCTGTAACCCACACTGAAATCTCTGTCAAATTCTAGTTCTAAGACATATTGACCACTGATCTGATTTCAGGAACTTAGCGGCATGCCTTTGGGTTAGTATTGGATGTTTGATTGGGATAGCCATTCCAAAACTATTCACTACAGTAAATGCCACCATCTAAATGTCAGAGCCTACTTATTCAAAAAATGTCTCTAAAAACAGGACCTGCCAAAAAAAAAACTTTGTCTTCCATCACTAATGAGTACAATGCGAACAAATATCATCCCACCATAACAACTCACAGCCTGGCTCTTTAAGTCTCGCATTTAAATCTCAGAGGCTTTCAGCATCAGTCTCAGGAGAATTTATCAGCAATCATTTATGGAGATAAACTGCTGCAAGTGGAGCAACAGCTGTGAAGCTTCCCAGGGGCAGGTGTGAGAAATTAGCACAATAACGACTCAAAGTGCTGATTTACACACTGTTAGCGCACAGAACACACTGTGCTTACTTCTATGCTGCAGTGTAGCACGTCGGGGAGATGTTGTGATTCTTCTCATCTGTGTCCTGTAACACAAGTCATGAATTAAATGAAGACTGTGTGGAATGCATATGCCCGGCCAACCAAGCCTGGCACAGACCACAGTCATTTGTTAGAAATTGTCAAACAGTCTGAAGGAGAGAATACCTCACTTTTCTCGCATATTGTTCCATTTTCCAAATGACTAATCTGCAGTTGAAACATAGCTTTTGATGTGACCCAAAATAGGCCAGAAGGAGCCTGCCAGTCCCCATAGGTGTCCCGCCACGACTGCCGATGGGATGTCTGGCAAGATGAAATTGTTTCCTGAAGTTGTCAGATTGCTGCACAGCTCTGTCCTTGCATTGGATTTGTAGCGTCCGTCTCTCTACCTCTTCTTCCACTGACAGCCGCACCCTTTTCTTCTCATTTCCACCCCTTCAAAAAAGATAACGATAATGGGTTTTATTTAATGTTTTTCCTTTTGTCTCATTTTCCAATCTGCAGCCCCATTTGTCAATGTCATCTACGTCCAAGGCTGAGTGAATGCAGTTTCACTTCAGCAAACAGGGTTGTTCTTACCACAGATGATGATGTTGATCGTGGTGATGGATTGCATGAATGTAAATTCATTTACGTAGCCCTCCTCACCACCACCCCAAACAGCCTTGAAATGCCTCTCTATTTGCAATGTTACAAAAGCGGCCTGTCTTTATGTCAGGCCACAAAGATTTTTGCGTGTGGGCCATCTTACATAGTCTTTACCTGTCTTAAAATGGTGGGGCTTACATTGTTCATTATAAATTATCTTTTTAAACCTTTATATGTACTTTTTGTTCTGTGTGAGCAGCTCGCCAGCCCATTACCTCCTGTCTGTTTAGTGTAATTGGCCATCAGCATAGAAATGTTGGATAATGGAAGGATGTGTAAACAGTGAGGAACAGACATGCCTGGAGTCACAGAGGAGGTGGTGACAGAAGATGTCGCAGTGATTGAAATACAATGTGGGAAAATGTCATATGACAGACAAACCAATGCACTGTCCTTTGAAGAAATATTTTTAAACTGTTATTTAATCAATAACTCTTTGATAGTTTAGGTTCTTTTTCTGGGGACTGAAGGAAAGAGAGTGGAATTTAAACCTAGAGTTATTGGGCTATAGGGTATCCAGTCACATAAGGATTAGTAATATATTTGACCATTTTTATTGTATAAAATAATGTTGGGACAATGTTAGATCTAGGCTGTTTCATGTCCTCTTTAAAAAAAAAAAAAATTATTCCGCTACAGAAACAAGCCAGGGATCCATATTTTGCCCCAGTCTTTCAGTTTAAAAAGCTCCATCAGAGCAAAACACTCATTATAAGAATGGAAGTCACTTCCTTGGCAGCTTTGTTAAACAACTCCCCACTGAACTTTCAGTTAACTGAATGTCGGCCGGTTTTTGCTCTCACATCAATATAGTTTTAGAGTTTGTCCTCTATTGTCCTGTGTGGACATGAAAACGTAGGCCAGAGGTACATACTGTATAGGCTTCCACAGAACCTTACCTTAAAACAGACTCGGTGATGAGAGACTTTCCTAATTCAGGAGTGATTGAAAGCCTCGCTGACCTGTCTAAATAATGTAGTCTACACCATGTAGTGCAGGTTGCATTAATCAGCGTACATCTGTGTTTAATTGGTAACATCATATTTAGAATGTGTTTGGAAATGCTACCGACCATTTGTGACCAGTAGTGTGCTGACCTTGCAGAGTCACACTTTTATAAACATAGAATAGCAGTAACAACTGATCATAAAATGAACAAAAACATTGAACAGCCAACTCGATGTGGTCAAAAGCTTAGGAAAAAGCTAGTAAGTGGATTGAGTTAAAGCTGAAGTTCGTAACTTTCACATGTAAATGAACGTCTGTTACGTTCAAGCCCTTAAGCAGGTTCAGACAATTAAGAAGCTCACTGCCAGGTAAATCTTTATGTATTCTTCCCACCTATCTGGCACACTTTCAGTATACTACGATTTTTAAATCTGCTTTCTGTGGTGACATTCCCGCACTGGTATATCGGCAGTGATGTGTTTTATGCCAACCAGCAGTGATTGGTTTGTCAGAGCTGAAGGGGTTGGAGCAGCCATAGCAACAGCAGCGGCTCAGTACGGCAGAGCCTGTACATCATAAGCACGTGTCAACAGTGTTATGTGTAATTACGCTCCATCACACTGGTCAGAAGGGGGGAGACAGAAGTTCACCACTACAGGATTTTAGTTACTTTTTAGGCAAAATAGTGTTTCAGTCAAAGTTGTGTTCTCATGTCAGTAAATAGTGGCTTGGTCAGGTATATTTATGTAACTCTTCATAACCAAGCATGTACATGTACACAAGCCCTCCACGTGTAACAGATTTACAATCAACTGCAAAGTAAATTATGAAATACAAACTTAAAACAAAATCCAGCGCACTGAATCACACTCAAACAAACCCACACACACTTCTGTTCGGTCCCACTCAAGCACTTGACACATACATAAACGACAGATGTTTCGAAGGATCCTGCTCTGACTAAATGATTTCCTTTGCATATATTATAAATGCACCCCACACAAATTATCTACCATATTGCTTGATGAAATAGTTTTAAATGGGCTTTCGTCAGCGAGAATCAATTTTGACACAGTCGGAGGGACACAGTAGGGAAGGTGTCACGGCGAGCGTTTGGTCCTGAGCCATTCGTTTTCATGTTTACAGCTCTGAAACCGCAGTGGAGGGTTGACAAACTGATCACACAACAGTCCTCACAAGCAAACACGAGTGGAGTGGCAATGGCTCAGCAGTCTAAACTATGGTGAAAGACAACTGGGGCTACTAAAAATCATACATTTTTCACCCATGTTTTTTTTAATTTTAATTCAACGTTTTCAAAACGAGCAGTAAAATCAGACTTCATCTTCAAACTGCGTGTCTACACTTCTACAGAACATCTGCAATCATGCAGCCACTTATATTAACACACACCTCATGCAGGTGCCAGGCCGTAATATGGATGGTGTGAGAACACCATTATAAATCATCAACAGCAGTGTTCATACAATTATCTTCATGCATATGGTTACATTAGTTTTCTCTCCTTGTGCAAGCAGCAAGCTTGAGGGACTTTACGTGAGTGTGTTTGCATATAAATGTAATTAAGGGTGTGTTACCAGTTGAACGTGGGTTGATGGCTGCCGGATGCTAAGCTGAGATGACCATGGTGAGTGGCTTCAGGATTTGCATATATTTTACACATGTCTGGATGCTTAAATGAATGCACATGAATGTAGCCCTTTAGTTTTTGTGTGTGTGCGCATGTGTGCGCGTGCTCTGGCCACAGACTTTATACTTCCTGGCATTTCGCTTTGTAAGACTGTAATTTGATTTCATCAGTCAGTTGAATTGCAGCATAGCACCGAAAATACTAAATTGGTAGCTGTTGGAAAAAAAAAATGTTACAAATGTGCATACTGTGTCTTACTTTATAGTTTGGTGGAACCCCTAAGGCCCTTGTAATATCGTACACACAGTGTTTCAAGTGACACACAAGGACATTGAGTTGAATTCTTCATGCAAATGAAGCGTGCAGCAGCATAGTAACAAAATAAACAAGCCCTCTAACATTTGCAGCACTTTTTATGTTGTGGGAAATTACACCAACTATGTATCTTTATACTACACACTAATACCTTTTATTGCACATTTTTAAATACGCTGTACATATAATCATTTCCATTCTGATTGCATCATGTACAATGGAACCGTAACAACAAGCACTTCTGTGAAATAATATTGTAACGCATCAGGTGTTGAGACTCAAAGTGAGACTACAGGCACTCCTGAGAGACTTCACCGAGGGATGTTTCCAGAAGGGTTGGTTTATGAGCCCTTTTTCTTTATAGCAGAAGGCTTTCAAACTGCCATGAGTTGTCAGAGTGAGATTACAAAATTGATGCGACACGTTTCACTGCACCTCACTCAAACAGCACAAATTGGCAATGCAAATGTGCATGGCTCAGGTCAGTTCTGGTTACGTTGGAGCTTGTTTCTCAGGATCTTAGTTATCCTCTTTTTACAGAAGAAAGGTATTCCTAATCAATAGTTGCTAGAGAAAGGTAGAAGCTGTGAATGTAGTTAAGGGCATTTTTGAGTGTGGGTAAATTATTTCTTGACAAGATTTAGCTTGCAACGCAAGACGAAAAGTATGAGGAGAGAGGGAGAGGAGTATTGATTTGTAAAATTGTTAATTGAAAAATCTCACAGCAGAGAGGAAAGTAACTAAAATCGCCCAAACACTCTCCACTTTTCCTCCACATATTCACACAAACAACGAAACACACAAACAAAACAGTTACATCAGCGCAAGTGCACACACAGCCAAAACATACACAGCGCTGGCAGTCCTTGCGGGCACAATTGTCATTTAAATAAACAGTCAGAATCTGTTTTCCCACAGTGCACGCTGCATTATGTAGCACCCAAACATTCATAAATTGAACAATATAATTCCACAGAGGGAAAGCACAAGAGGGAGAGGACTTGGAAGTAGAGAACAGCAGCCTTTTTGGGGTTGAACTTAAGGCAGTAGTGAGACATCCTGTTAAAAAATGGAGCTCATGGGAGGAGAGAGAAGAGGAACTCTGGTAGAGATGTGTGTTGAGTGTTGTCAGCATTGTCAGCATGCCACCGTTGGGAAAAGATGAGGGATGTGATACAAGAGCAGAGAGATGTAGCACACAGACGAGAAGAAGGGTCCTCAGGTCTGAGTACTGTCACATCCCTGGAGAGAGGTTTCATGTCAGATGTCTTTCAGGATACACAGGAGCCCACATATCCGGTAGGAGGTGAACTCCAGTATTAGGTCAGAGTGGATGGCATACATTGACAGTTGGGGGAAAAAGTGTTGAAGGCAAGCAATGCTGCTCCATGGGCTCCACTAAGATTTCCTTCACACTGGAAGGAGTTGTTTGTAGTTCTTTTGCCGGATGTGCTTGAGATGAAAGGAAGAGGGGGGAACATCTCCATTTGTTTGAAAGTTTTTCTCAAGACAGTGGTCAAACTGTACAGGTTGCGTTTATACCTGGCTAAAGATTTGTAACACAGTGCAAGCCAGACCATCTCAAGATATAATCTGCCTGGTCAGATAGCATTCTAATTCTAATCCTGCATGCCTGAACTAAGATAGACACAGATCACATGTTTAATACCAGGCGTAAATGAGATCCAGCCAAATATCGGGGGAAGAGCTGATGGTCAGACACAACTGCAGCATTGTGTTCTTGCAACGACTAAAACACCCCCAACTGTTTTGGGGTTGTTGCAACAGTAAAGAAAAGTGAACGGAAAGATTCACTAAGCCAAGCCGGTTTGATTTATATAGCCCACAACCATTTATGTGTACGTACTAACGCAGGTGGTGGTCTCAACTATGTGGGACTTGCCATTCCTCTACGACACTGTAGTGGAGGATTGTGGACAAATCTGAAGTAAGAACACAGTCAGGCCCCATCCACACTACATCCACTTTGAAAAAAATACAATCTCCGTCCACACCAGCGTTTAAGCTGCGTATCAGAGTTGATCTGCGTCTATATTAAAACAACTGAAAACGCAAATCTAGTGGCCGTTCAGGTACACTGTGCATGTGTGTGCTGGTGTAAACATGAAGGGGATGGTCTATTTTGTAGTTATAGAAGATTTGGCAAAATAATAAAGAAATACAGATGAACCACACCAGATATTTTTTGCATGGTGCAATAAAGAGCTGGGACTGTTACTGACTGTAACACGAGAATTAAAAGTGACTGTGGCGGCGGAAAAAAGACTGGGAGTCGTCGCAAAGTAAGCGCCATAAAAACATAAAAACACTATAACCATCATTGTGTATGTCTGTGTGTTAAGTAACAATAGTTATGCAAAATGAAGTGAAGATTAGTGTAAGTTAATTTAGGCCAGGAGTGAATGAAATATTAGTCACTGCTGCTCACAAGTTCTGATGTCTGTACAAAAATGTGTGAATGACATGCTGACTTTTTTCCTTCCAGCAACCACTTGGAGAAGAGTCTTCAGCTTCTGATGGACAGAGTGGATGACATGAGCCAAGACATTGTCAAATATAACACCTACAGCCGCAACCTGAGTAAGCAACAGCAGCAGAAGCACCAGGTAAACACTCGCGCACACACTCTATACACTTACACACAAACGTTCACGAACTGAAACGCACACACCACCTACACGGTGAGCAAGCAGAAGTAGCAGCACAAACATCAGCTTACCAGCATGCATAGAAGGGAAAGAGGCGCAGACTCACAAAGGGGCATTCGCACACAGATGCACCCACAGTCACAAACTCTGCAGGAAAACAGCGGGTATTTTTCTCTCATCCATGGTCACAAGTAATTTAGCTGTAATCACAGCAGGCAAGCAGCAGGAGATCCAGGTAGCACAAGCAAAAACATACAGAAATATGGATCTCCAGGGTCACATTAATGTATATAAGGACCACCAGATGTAGCAACAGTAAACGGCAAAGGTTAAAAACATATTAACATCTATATATTCTACTGTATATCTATAACAACTATATTCACATTGATACACATGGATTTTCCATACTTAGTTCTATACTACTCAGTTCTGTATTGCTGTGCTTTTGTCAACATTCCCTTCTTTTAAATCTGTGTAGCTCAGCAGGTGGTGCTGGGCTGCAGCGACAGGTGGCTATTCATAGTGAATGGTACCTGTCGCTGTACAACCTTTTTCAGTCTGGCCTGTAAGAAGCTGTTGGAAAATGAAAAAACGTTAGCTAAGGACCAAAACAGGCTGTGTCTTTAAAGCAGGATCGTCGGGCAAAAAAAGTCGAACCTCGCTCACGTTTTGACGGACCCCAATGCGTCGTCATCCCGCAAGGTGCTGTGTAGCCCATTCAAATACGTCCGCTCACATTCCCGAGCCGTGATGACTTTCCAAAGTTATACAATTCTGTGCAATATTTTTGCGTCTGAACCTTCAAAATCAGGTCTTATACTCAAACTGGACTTTTTGGATCATGTTTCATTGTCTTACCGTCAGTACCTGAAGCAGTACATCCGCATTAATGCTGCTAATAATTTAATTTCATTGTTTAGCAAGATCCAAGGGGATCTGACTGGTATGTCGTAACCATTACCTACATCATCAATTGAAAATGTTAAACTGTGTAGAAAAAAACCCCATGTATTTTATATATCTTTTATGCATTTTAGACATTTTAGAGCCAAAATACCTCTTAAGACAGTTCATCTGGGCATCCGGCTGGCTTTTCACTTCCTTAATTAATGTACCATTAAAAGACAACATGCTATTAAATGATAGAAAACACATAAATACTAAAAAGACTGCTTAAGACTAGATGCTGCATTCAGAATCTGCCACAAACAAATAAACACCAACACCAGTACTCTTCAAGCAATGGTTCAAAAGCTATTTCTGTTGTTTTGAGCTGACTTGCCTTAACTCTCAAATGTGTCATAGTGTTCGTCCCTCACCTCACCGCAGATCAGCATCAATTCAGTTTCAGACGCACATGCCTTTTCTCCATCCGTTACAGTGTTTTTCTTGTCAAGGATTTGGTCATTTCATCACTACTAAAAGCACTTGAGTGAAATTTATTTTTTTTATCCTCATGTGAGAAAGAGTAGGTTCTTAAGGTTGCCAGCCTTCAAATACCGATAACACTCACTGATATATATGGACCCTGTGCTATCATTAATAGCCGAAATGGAGCCTTTCTTTATTTTGTGAAACTCAAAACTGATTTAAAAGCAGCAACAGTAGCACTTCGTAAATGGCACATTCACCGTGCAAAGACTCGCACACACCACCTACATATACAAACTCAGCCAGAAGCACCAAAAAAGGCCAGGACAAAATGTGTACACACACGCAAACACACACACACACACACACACACACACAGATTAAGAGTCAGCCACGTACCATCTGCAGCTACAGCCTCAGCTAGATGCATCATAAACATCCTGCAACACACGCAAACACAAAGGGTCACACACTTACACACACACACACACACACACACACACTCTACTCAGGATAATGGAGGCACAGAGGCACAAGGTGACTCACTGGTGTGCGGAGTGTGCGTGCGTATAAACCTACACCTACGTTCAAACAACTACATTATTCTGTCATTATTCTCTGCAAGTGGAAACGAGGAAATGTCTGAAGTGTTAATGTTCATCCGGGCTGAGTCATCATCCTCCCGGCCGACTGCGGATAAAACCACGGCCAAGTTCACACACATTAGGCAGACTTACAACACGCATGCATCTGTGACTGCAGGTAGTCAGCCATATCCGCACAAGGCATTCGCAGACCTGGGCCGCGAAGAAACACACACACATGTAGCCACACATTCCCACCCCAATCACCCACACCCCAGGCATTATTATCCTCAACCTCCCCCACTGAACGTCTCATCATCACAGCCCCCACCTCCCAAAGCCTTACCCCTCTCACACAAACACACACTCGTGTCATACACAATATCACACAGACAACCCCTTTTGTAGTGTCATGTTTCACACTGTTCTGTACAATGAACAACCAGCGAACACCGAGACAAAGAAAGTGAGCCCCTATTACACCTTTCAGACACCTATAGTACTTGTTCCATATAATCTTGTGCTATTGACCCTGCTGCTTCACGGACAAATGGAACCTTATTAATCATCATAGAAAGTTGCAAAAAGGGGCTGTGCTGAGAGGGCTCCATTTTTCATTTATAGCTCTCTGAATTTGGTAGGTAGCAGGTTCCCAGGCACAATCTGTGGCCAAGTTAGTCTTTGTACCACGAAATGGGTGTCTCACTCTCTCTGATGTATTCACTTTTTATTCTTTTCTTTTCCATCCAAAGAAGCAGGCAACGCTTTACAGAAGATTAAATATGGAGCAATGTGTTAATCGGGTAAATCAAGGAATCGTGATTTATGGTTAATGACACAACTCATCCACCATCAGATGATTCAGCATTATTTTCCAAGTTATTACTTCTGAGCCATATAGTTATTTTTGAGATTATAGATATAGATATATATATAATATATATATCATAGCATATATATATATATATATATATATATATATATATATATATATATATATATATATATATATATATATATATATATATATATATATATATATATATACATACACAGAAAATAAACACATGGTGAAAGGCTAGCCCAAGTCATGACTAAGCGTGTATATGGTTGATGCTAAATAGATAAAACGGCCACCAAGAAGCCCATCGCAACTCAATAAAAAAGGTTGATACTTCCAGCTTTATCGCTATTAAAAAGCTCCTGTGTCATCTGGGCTAGTGTGCCAAAAGACATGTGAGAGAAAGAAACAAGGTGAATGGATTTTTAAAAAAGAGAATTCTGGGTAGTCATTCATCAGTGGTGCGTACGCACGAAACGGGGCTGGAAATGTGCATATGCTGCGTCCCAAGCAAAAGTTGTGATAAAGAACAAACTCCATGCGTGCGCACAGACTGGTGACATGAGAAATGGCGACTCGCACAGAAAAGGCTGAAACTGTTTGAAATGGATACTGTTGTTTAAAATAAATTGAAATCTGTGTTACTAGTGTTATAGGCCAATTAAACCAAATAAAATTCAATATTATGAGTTCATTTGCAAAACAGGTGAAAGCCTTTTGTTTTACAGTTTAATCAGAAATCATAGTAATTAATATTTTAATGCAGCACTATTTATTCTCATAAATAAAATTGTCATTGTTAAAGCCTAACTTGAGCAAATCTGAGTGCACAACAAGAACTTCAATGTCACACTAGGTTAAACTTCTTTTTTTAGCTTTTCTGTCAGAATTTGCCGTCCTTATCTTCATGCAGTCAGTACGTATTAATATTAATGAGGGGCGTTTCACTGACCGTCCATAGGCAACTATGGGCGTTTAAAGGGTGGGACAAGTAGCTCACTCACCTGCACCACATTTAAAGTTCATTGTAATTCATAAAGGGAAGTCGGCAGGGGACGCACACTTTTTTGTGTTTTGTCCTTACACAACCTTTAGGAGTCTGCCCTTCATACATTTTCATAAATGAGACCGCTGATCCGAACGAGCCCTGAGGATAATTAGACCAGGTCAGTCAGCTCAAATAGAATACATAATAACAATAATTATAATTATTTTCTCCCATGGTGATTATGATGTACCACATGATCAGCGCTGATGGTGAATGTGTTCAGATCTATGCGGAACCACTTGGGTGTTGGACATACCGGCACACAGACCCGAGACTCACGGCAGAAAAAGAAGACCCTACACACAGAACAGACTGGTCCCTTTAAGACCTTGACTCTAGATACCAAAATTAGAATTCTTAACCATCATAGTAAAGCCAAACACAGCACATTGCCAGAAACACACCATGCCCAGCATGAAGCGTGGTAGTTCCAGCAGCATGCTGCGGAGGTGCTTCTCTGCAACAGGACCGGAAGGCTATGACAACAGCAATACATGAAAATCCTGCTGCAGTCTGTAAAAGAACTGCGACATGTGACAGGATTATTTTCCACTAAGACAACCTCAAACATAAAGCTAACGCTCCACAGGAGTCCAGACCTCAATCCAATTCAGACTTTGCTGCAGGACTTCTGCTGTTACCTCACAGCAGAAGCAGCGAGAGGTGCCTCTAATGAACGCTGACCTAAAGGAGATTGTTTTAGTTGTACTTACAATTGGATTTTTGTTACCTTGACTTTATTTTTAGGCATTGTATGTCTATTTTTACATAAGGAAGTGTTTTTTTTTTGCTCAATTCTAAAAAAGTCGTGCTTATAAGAGAGGGGGGAAAAATGAAGGTGTAAAGGCCAAAATACACCAAAGCCAAATGGCACGTGTCAAAACGGCCTCACCACCACCACCACCAGCTTGTACATTCTGTCTCCCGTAGCAGCTGTTCTTCTCCTCTGCTCCCTTGTCAGCTGGACTCCTGGTGTCACTGTCTCTTGTGTGTATAGGACTAAGGATGAGGAGAGACTCGAGTTATTAATCAACTCACCCATTGCATTTCATGCAGATGCTCACTGCGGTGCATCCTATTGGTGCTAGGGGCAGTGGCGGCAGTGTGTTTTGCGGTTTACAATTCAATTGAACAAATTGTTATATTTTTACTTATTGTTTATCTTAGCCACTTTGGTCAGCTGCTTCCATCAGGTGCGTTGTTTGGTTGAAAGCACTCAAGTTGCTCCCACACCATTTTTCCTCCTCGTCTTCCACCACCTTAACTTCCACTGCTCTGTATCAGTCTTGGCTCCATCTTAAATTAACAAGGCTTTTAGGGTCTCCAGAGACCTGGCACCTCACTGATTTACCAACTGTCAGCCCCTTCACAAATCACTCCATCCCTGTCAGCACTTATAACTCTTCTCTCCCCGTCTCCTTTATATCTTCTTTCATCACCATGTTTTGTTACATCTTTCTCCCTTCCTGTTACCATTTCCTTTGCCTGTTTTCTTCCTCTTTTTTTCTTCTTACTCTCCACTTTGTGCTCTAGATTACTCTAACAATATTTCTCTCCTTCCTGTGCCTGACTTTTCTCACTTGCCTTTTTCCTCACTTTCTTTACTCCCACTCCTTACCTTCCTGACGTCATTGTCACACATTTCCTCTTCTCCTCACATTGTCATATTCTCACTGCTGTCGTTTTTTGTCTTTCCTTCTCCAATGCCAACGCCTCCTTCTCTTTGTCCCTCCCTCCAGTACCTACAGAGGCGGCAGCAGGAGAATGCCCAGCGACAGAGCAGAGGGGAGCCCCCGCTGCCTGAGGAGGACATCAACAAAATGTTTAAGCCCCCCCAGCCTCCACCTCGCATGGACACACTGCTTATTGCAGGTACGCACACACACGCACGTTGCAATTTCCATGCGTGAACAGTACTCGCCATCTCCACCGTAGAGACCCCCCGCTCTCCAAACTCCCATTAGCTGCCTCTGCTCCCTTCACAGGAGCTAAGGTTCTTATGTAATTATCTCCGCCATTATCTTGAAATTACATTAATTTAAACTTTACTGACTCAATCTCCAACTCAACCGCCCCCTTTTCTCTCCTGTTTCATGCGTACTTCTCCGCCTTCAGACAACATTCTGATTCTTATGTTTACTCTGTTCCCCACTAATTTGATGTTTTGTCCTGCCCCCTCTCTCTCTTTCTCCCGCCCCCGCCTGTTTGTGTGCATTTCGGTGTACAAATGCATGTGTGTTTGTATGTTTCTGTGGGGGTGTGTTTTGTGTGTTTGGGCTCGCGGATGCATGTGGCCACCATCCAACAGGGCAAATTAACAACTACTGCCAGAACGTGAAGGAGTTCACCTCGCAGAACCTCGGGAAGCTGTTCATGGCGGAGGCTCTCCAAGGCCACAACTAAAGGGGAGAAACGGGGAGGAAGAATCTGCGAAAGGGGAGGGGGAACAAAGTGCACAGAGGGGGGGGGGAGAAAGGTCGCAGAGATGCAAACCACCTTGGCGACAACTGAAGGAAATGTGTGCTCTGTTTTCTAAAATGTATTCATTGTTCATTAATTATGCTTAGTCTCATCTTGGATACAAAATTATCTTTGAACATCACTTGATTTTGATTTAAATAAAAGTCTTGCATCTCTACATCTTATCTGCCTGTGTTCGTTTCCAGACTGTGTACAGCTTGTGATGGTATTTGAGGCGTATTTTACTATAGACTTTGGGATTGTTTTGCTGCACAAAAATAGTTAGTTTTGTACAAAAAATAATGCTAAAAAGGGGCTTGTGCATAATACAAAATAATTATACAGTACGATGGTACTTATTCAAAATTTTATTGCTGCACGCTGTTCGTCTTGCAGTTCAAACATCAAGCAGGTGGAACCAATTAGCAGTGGATTTGCTGAAATGTCAGTTTGCATAGCAGGAACAATTATATCCTTGTAAAGTAAACTACAACAAAAGTATTACTGAAAGTTGAAATGAAATGCCTTTTAACGTGCTTCAGCCCCCACTGTCTCTTCACTGAATAGACTTGATTGCATCTTTTTTTCCCTGAAGTTAAATTACATGACACTCCAGAATTTGCCTTTCTTCCACACAGGTAGCAATCAGTACCTGTTTAATTTTAGGATGCAAAAATAATCTCCCAATAGTGAAATTTGTCATGAAACAAAGAAGGAACTGCAGGGCTGAGGGGGGAAAAAGTGGCATGCCTTCTTTCGTTCTGTTGTGTAGTGTTAGTAATTTCTAAAAACTCATAAATGATTTGGTAACACAATTTTAGAGAAATGGGAATGGAGCAAAGTTTACTCAAAACACACACATGACTTATTGATGAATAAATCAAAGCTGCGACAATCACAGAGCATTAAACATGACGAGAGCTTTTACAAGAATTTTTTGACAACCGGTTGAAGTGAAATGTAAACGTCAAGATGATTGTCATGTATGAAAATCATCTCGACATTTACATTTATTTCTTCAAAATACGATTTTTCTGTCAGTTATTCTTACAGTTAGCAATCTTTTATTGAGGTTGACCTTTTCATTTTATTTGCTGGCTTAGAAACATCCTGAGCAGTGTTATTGAAGTTAAAGTGAGGGATTTGAGTTATTTTTGCGACAAACAAACCATAAGGAAATCGGTGAGCCGGCTGAACCTACCTGACCACATTGTAGGAAGTAAATTTTCATTGCTGCCTTCAGGACCACTGGAAGATGTGCAGTTCCATCACACAGAACAATGCCACAGAAAGTTTTGAGGGAGCGTGCAATTAGCATGCTGACTGCAGGAATGTCCACCAAAACTGTGGTCAGTGAATTGAATGTTCATTTCTCTACCATAAGCCGTCTCCAACAAGCCTCACAACCACAAACCACGTGTAACCACACCAACCCACGACCTCCACATCCAGCATCTTCACCTCCAAGATCGTCTCAGACCAGCCACCCGGACAGCTGCTTCAACAATCTGTTTGCATAACCAAAGAATTTCTGCAGGGACCGTCTCAGGGAAGCTCATCTGCCTGCTTTTCGTCCTCATCCGGGTTTTGACCTGACTGCCACTTCGCACAGCCACTGAAGAGAAATGGACCAACATTCCACAGGCCACAATCAACAACTCTATGCAAAGGAGATGTGTTGCACTGCGTGAGGCAACTGGTGGTCACACACAGATACTGACCGGTTTCTGCCCCCCTAATACAATGAAACGGCACATTTTCGAGTGCTCACTAACAGACTGACAGATTTGTGGACAATATTTGAGAGAAATTGGCCTTTTGTGTACATAGAGAAAGTCTTAGATCTTTGAGTTCAGCTCGTGATGAATGGGGGCAAAAACAAGTGTTGTGTTTTATAATTTGTTCAGTGTATATTAACAAGAGCTTAGTGCATATCCATGCTACCTAAATGCTAGCATACTGTGACAATGCTAACATCTTTAGCAGTTATATTGTTGCCATGTTCACTATGTTTTTGTTGATTTTGAAATGAACACCAAGTGCAGCTGAGGCTCATGGGGAATGTCATTTGATTTGAGCATGAAGTATTGGAGAAATAAAATGTTTGACCTGATGGCGACATATGGAAAGTGAAGGGTTCACCAAAGTGATTACAGTTCATCCTGAGGGGTGCACCAATGTCAAAACCAAGAATGTCTACCCTTTTCACATTTCATGATACAATAACAGATTAATCCCAGAGGGGATATTCTGGTAGCCCCCTTCTTTTGCTGACACCTAGCATAACTAGCAGGGTGAAGCGGCATTGAGTGCGCCCCGTCAGTAACCAGTCTTGTGAAGTCTTCTTGAACAAGAGTCTGAAACTCTACCGGCTCTGAATCCTTCTGCATGAGAGTTAGTTCCTCACACAATCTGTTCTGATGAGGATCCTCCGCAGACTATCGCATAGTGAATCTTAGAATCACTCCTCAAACCATAAAAAGCATAACTCATTTGTGGAGCTTGTCACCGGTGTCCACTCCAACCCAACAACAGGAAGCTGAATGATGGCTCTTCTTGCTCCATTTAATAAAGGAGCTGCCAGTGTGCGATCCATTGTATAATAATTACACTGCGGCTCTATCATTCGGTGTGCTCTGTTCTTCCTCGACCTGTAGTTAAACAGCATCATCTAATTCAGCGGATGGTGTTATTTTACTTGTCATCAGTATTGCCTAGTCCTGTAGTGCTCGTGCTTGTCATCAGCTCAATGTCATTAACAATAATTACAAGTCAACCAACGTGATAAACGCTTATTGGAACAGTGACACTCGAGCCGGAAATGATTTCTTTCTTAAATCATAGCATGTTTCCCTGACATGCTGGCAGGATAGGAAATATTAATTCACCACAGAGGGCTCAGTTGATATGTTTTAATTAAGCTATCTGCTGCTTTGACAGCCACACACCTGTGCTTCTGATTGATGTGCTGTATGACGTGAGGCCTTTCTTCCTAGCAGGTATTGATTGGCTTTTGATCAGTGGCGTCTGTTTGCACTGAATCTGTGTTGCTTGTAATTCCAAAGCAGCACTTTAGGGTGACGTTGCCCTTGAGGACTGACTGGGGCCACTGCCTCCCCTGTCCCTAATCCTGAGATGTGCGTGGAATTATAAAACTTAAAATTCCCTCGACAGAACCTCAAGCATCGTGTGAGGCCGCCAAGGCACTGCCCGCCCCTGCAGAGTGCAAACACAGTGACAGAGGTTCAGCTTGTATTTAAAGTGACACTGTTTTGTTTGGAGTGGAAAGCAGTTTAGAATGAATCATGTAGTCATGGCAGGCCTCAAGGGCAATGGAGTGGAGGTGCACGGGAGTCAAACTGGTGTTCTGCTTCCACATTATTCCACAGTTATATAAATCATTAAAGGTTGACTGAATTGTTAAGCAAAAATGATAAATAATTTACCCGCTACAAGTTTAATGAGGAAATCACATTCACATAAGATGGCAAATGATGTGGTTTGTGGAATTAACCTCTTGGAAACACAGACACCTATTTCCAGGAAAAACACCTAAAATAACACACCCGAATTGAATCAGTAATAACTCCTCAACCATTAGGCCTAGATGCATAATTCTGGTCTCCTTTTGATAGGCCAGAAGCTAGGGGATATGAATCAACTGAACTGAACCTATTTATTTTTCTATTAAATAAATCTAAAGAGTAAATGGAGATGCAATAAAGGAAATCCTTGCCTGGTATAAAATCTATATTTTAATGGCAATATCACCATCAAAACCATCATCCTGTAGATTACAATGCAACTGCATATATTCTAATACACCTGGAATACAACTGTAAATTTAATGAAAAGAAAGTAAAATTCAAAAGTCTGGCCATAGTTATTTTTTATATGTGCACTTTTATTGGGAGTCTTCTTCAAAACACTATTTCTGTCCATACAGCAACATTAGAAAAAACATATAGCTTCCAAAACATTGAAATATTGATTAAAAAAAAACAAAACAGTGAACATTGATCAACATTCCTGTAACCAAAAGCACTTTCATGCTTTACAGGCCCACAGCTTGAGAACAGAAAAAAACATCCTACAGGGCTGTAACCGGGCTCTTTCGCTTCATATTGAGCAGAAGAATTGTTTGATATATTGGATGTCTGTGTAGCTCCTATGAGTTGGCCAGTAGATGATGTTCCAAAGCGCAACACTTAATCTCTCCGTCATTTTGAGAAGAGAAAGGAAACCTAACAGCTCACAGATTGTGCAATACCAAGATGGCGTCTGGGAGATATTTTCACACAGAAAACAACTCTTTTTGAATGAGTTTAGTGATTTGAGTGATATGAGTAACACAGCTGATCAGAGCTGGAGCTGAACTTTCTTTAGAGTGGTCAGACTGTGGTGTAGCATGCCGCATGCATAGGGTGACAAAAGCAGGTCTGTGCAAATTAAGAGGTATTTTCATTGTTTAGCCTACCTCTCGGTAACACTTTAAAGGTACAATTTGTAAGAATTGATACTAAACACTACATTAGGTCGATTGGCAATGCCTCTTAAAACATCATACAGTATATGAATTATTTCTTCACATTCTGTTGATGTTAGTTCATTTTTGAATGTTTTCAACTTTTAAATCTCTTAAATTCACGTTGCAACTTTAACGATACATAAATAATGCATGTTTTTTTAACACATTATAGGACAGATATAAGGGAATAATATAAAGAAAAATGCTAAATAGGGGCATTAAAGTCAACAGTTACCAACTTATGCTGCAAGCACTTTTTGTTTATGCTTGTTACCATTGAACAGGAGTGAATTAGTTGTTTTTTGTCATTTGTCATGCCATCTTGAGTGTGTCCTGTATGAATGCAACAAAGAGATACTGCTGAAATAATTGAATGTCCCTCCATATGACTAGACACTTCACCTTTTGTTTCCACTTGAGTTACAGATGTGGATATAGAAGTGTCTAGTTTAGAGTGCCTTCGCTCCTTTGTGCTACTTACTTTAGAAATGAAGCACACGCAAACCCACAGTAGCAGCTGCATTTGTGATTTTCTCTCCCACACTATCCTCCAAAATGAACCGTTAGACCATTGCGACTCGGTGAAAATGAGAATGACATCCTCAAACATGAGACAAATTTTTGAATCACCCACGACGCAAACAATGCAGAAGCTGAGCTTGTGGTCTGCTGACGTAATACTTAAGATTAAACTTTCCACCTCTTCCTCCAAAGTGATTACATTTGCTCCCCCAATTATTTTTTTTATCACTCTCTGTGATGTCACTTTTCTCTTTAGCATTTGCAGAGATTTCCCTAAACTATGTGTTTGAACTGAGCATGGGAACCGAATGAAGGCTTTAGCTGTGTAAACAGCCAGGCGATTTGTACACTGCAATAGGAGGAAATACTTAATTAGGATTATGGGATTTGTCTCTGCACCTTCAGATTCCCGAGAAGGAGGCTGGGAGATGTCAGAGGGATATAAGTTTGGTCTCATTTAATCAGGGAGTGTGGCCTGCACAGCCCTGACCCCAGCAGTAATTTATTACCGCTCAAATACAAACACAAGCTCTTTCACCGTGCTTGCCGTCGCCCTGTCATTGGTGATAGAGAGAATCAGCTGGCTGAATATAATGAAACCAGTTATTTCCCTGTCAACTCTGAATACTTTTTTTTGCCCCCCTTCCCACTCTCCTTTTTCTGCCACAGATATTGCCATGGCAACTGTAGATCTTGTACGGAGTAGCTGTTGAGGATGTAAAGTAGTTCCCGTGGAAAAATAATCTTGCAAATCCCCAAAACAAGAGCAGAAAGGAAGACAGATGCAGTTGTATGAAGCAGCATGGGTAAGGTTAGGAAATTTAGCATTTATGGGATTATTCACAAAAGTCCTACACTACCAGTGTACATTTCTTCAACAATAACAACACTCAACCTGTCATTGAAGCAGCTCTATATTTGCCTTGTCGCTATCTTTTCTCCATGGTCAACAGATCTGCACTCTGATTGGCAACTGTGTAGATTGAGCGCTGTGTTCTAGTTGCAATTCGTCTCTGCCTGCCACCCAATTCGACGGCTGTCACCCGGCAGTGGCACAAATCCCACAGGCCATTATGAGGCTGGTTTAATCCCCACAACAGCAGCCTTTCAAGAAAGGTTTCAGAGCATGATACCTTGTCTGTCACATGCGTCCGTGGGCTTCAGGCAAAGCTACAGTGCATTGTTGTCATCCCACTCCATCACTTATGTCTTGTCTTATCTCCAAGCCACCAAGACAAATGTACAGGATGTCCCCCTGCCGAAGATCACTCACATGTTGCACATAATCTTCTGATGGGCTTTGTCTCACTGCTGTTGACACTTCGATATGGCCCTGACTGTTACCCATGATAAATTGTTTTTTTTACTGATTGTCTTGATTTTCATTACTTTTGATTCAAGGGTATTTCCTGGTAAAAAGACAAGAACCTGGTTATTTTATATAGTTGCCATAATGTCAAGACTTCAGGATGACACTAGCACTTTTGTGACACTTTTTTTAAATTTTGTTTGTGTTGGGGTTAAAGAAACAAGATACATCATTTATGAGCTTTAGAGCTACTAGTAGGCATTGTTCATGCTAAGCTAAGTTAATCAGCTGCTGGCTCTATCCAAATAAGTGTATTTCCTAAAAAGTCAACAACATCCATTAATGAGTCTATAATCAATATTTTTATATAAACAATGGCTTAACTGACTACTTGCAATATAAAAAGAGTTGCTAGTGACAGACAAACAGCATTATCACCCCATTGTTGTGGTTTTCTGGGCTGTAACTTTACTGTTCTAGTTCACACTCGTCAGTGTTGTTTCCAGATGCATGTTGACAGCTGTTTTCAGCAACGAATCTCTAAAAAATAAATATAAGCTGCATGCTTAGCACCAAATGGCAGACAGAGAAAGCTAGCACCTAGCTGCTGAACATAGCAGGGCATTCAGCACCTAAGTTTTCCCTCAGGAGTTGGTGGAGGCAAAAACAGAGCTAAATGGAGAGTGAATATTGGACTGTGGCCTGAAACACGACTCCAAATGAATGCTAATGGTGCTCCCTATCTGCAGAATGTGTAAATAAATCGGCAACTGTTTGCTAAGAAGTTAGCCATGTCAACTTCAAAGGTGATATGTCAATAATGTGTTCATAGCTTGTTTCTGCAGCTCCCGCATGATTTGTAAAAAAAACCTGCTGGTTTAAAAGTGCAGACAGAACCCCCAGTTGTATAACATTTTTCAAACATTGTACGAATACAGTGGTTCAAACAGCTATCTATGCAGATTTCTAGAACACATATGAGTTCATCTCATATGGATTCTGAATCCCAGGGTTTTATGCACTTCTCTACAGCGCTGAACTGCTGCTTGTGCAACAGCAGCAGCATAAATCCTTTAGTTTCCACCAGCTGTCTATCAGCAAGACTTAGGACAAATATACTGGCTATCTTATTGCTACCGCACTTGCAGTTTGTATTTTCTTTAGAACACAGACAGTTTGTGACCTCCAGTTTTTCCTCATGCTGTTTTTCATGGGTCTGTTGCTTGTGATTCAGTACTAAAAGTTGTATTATATATCAGCTTTGTTGAAACCTTGAATTTTAAAATTTGCCTGTTTTTCTATCTCTCTCTCTTTTTCTTTTCTTTTTTGTTGGCTTATCATATTTTCCTCTTAATGAAGAAAATGAAAACATGTCAAGCGGAGTAATTTATTATAATTCATGACCAGCCTCCCTGTCTTTCTTAAAGTCTGTCGAGGCCAGGTTGCTCCGGGTACAGTGATTGATGGGATGCTTGTGACCTACAATAGACAGACTCACAATTAAAGCACGCCTAACCTCCCAGCTGTGACTCTCAAATATAAATGCTGATAGCACTCTCCCCTTTGATGTTCAATCATGCGCTCCACGCCTTGGTCTCAGCTTGTGTCCTTAGAATGACTGATGTGTATTTCAGTATTTCTTTCTCGCAGGTAAACATTAACATGCACTTCACTTATTTATGTACTCCTCCTCACTCTATGTTCATTGTAGCCTGTCTGTTTCACACAGGCATTCTTAGGAAAACCCAGCACCTTAATAAAGTGTGTTTATTTTGTGTACCTAAGGTACCAAACATTCTTTTATTTTGGAATTATTGATCCATGATATAGGACATGGGCAATGTTTTTCTTTATTTCTTTCCCTGCATCCTCTTTGTTGTTTTTTATTTATTCTTCCTTCCTTATTTAAACTTGGCTATGTCCCAAATATCATATTTTGGACTCTAAAACAACCCTCACACGTACAACTTACTTGGGTAACAGTTGGACAGCCTTTGACCATTGCTTGTCTTTCAGGACACGTTAGGCCTCAACCCATAGGAGATTGATCTCTGCCAGTGTATTTTGTCCTTAACTAGATTTTTCTTCAGCAACTAGGTTTCATTTTCTCAAGAGAATAGTCTTTTTTCCATATGTCTTCTATCGACTGTCCAGTCTGTGGTGAACAGTAGTACTGATTTTACTTTGCATTTGTGTCTTATATGTATCAAATTGTAGTTAGACCTCGGAATGAGACATCTTTTTGTTCACGGTCATCTTTATTAATTCACCTGGCCAAGCATAATCCATATCATCCAGGGCTTCACCATTAACGGTGAGGTAAGATGTTCTACCCTGTCAGGCTAGGAACAAATTGGAGCAAACATTACATTAGAGGAGGCCACTGGGGACTAACAGAGTGGGAAATCTCCAGGGGAGGATGGCCTTCCTGCTTCTTCAGATCTACTTGCCCCAAGACAACTGAGTCTTTAACGATATAGTAGAAAGGGGATCTCTTCCATACAGTATGCAAACTGCTATCATCACTTTGATTCATAAAGAAGGTAGAGAACCACACCGATGTGGTAGCTACTGCCTTGTGTCATTGATTGATGTTGATGCTAAAATACTTTCCAAGATATTGGTGTCAAGACTGAGGGCTTTTTTAAACCTAAACTTATCCACCCACACCAGGTAGGTTTAATTAAAATAGGGCTTCATCTGACAAACTTTGCAGGTTGCTGCATCATGCGTGGCAAGCAGGAAAATAATGCTGACACAACTGTAGCTTTCTCACTTGATAATGAGGAAGTGTTTGACGAGATGGAGTGGATGCACCTTTTCCAAACACTGGAAAACTTTGGCCTTGGTCACTCTTTTACTAAATGGGTCAAATTATAATAGAATCCTAAGGCATCTGTGGTAACAAATGCCCCCCCCTGTCTTTTACGTCCCGTAATCTTTACACAAGCACTTGAACCATTAGCAACTGCTTTTAAGGGAAATAACAACATAGTTGGTATAAAGGCGCGTGGTGAGGAACATAAATTGCTCCTGTACACAGATGATATTTTGCTACTGTCTAAAAGCCCCGCAACAACTGTGCCTCACATCCTAGGCAGGGATAACAATTTATGTTGCAGCCATCTAGTCTAACATATCTGGATATCAAGCTCACTCAATGGCTGGACGACATTATGACAAACAACCCTTAAAAGGAATCCCGGATCTGCAACATCATGCTGTTATTAGGTTTTTTGAGGGAGTCTCAGCCACCTAAATGTGAAGGCCTTAACAGATGCTGGTAAAGGATCATAGGCGAAACATGAGAGAAACTCATTGGATCATGGTTTAAAGTACCAAGTATGATTATTATAAAATTATTATTGGAATTTGTTAGACCCCAAATAAAATGGCAATGCTAGGACTCAGAAGCTCTGACCTGTGTTGGAGATTTGATACTGCTCGTGGCACTTTCTTACACAAGTTGTATTCATGTCCCATGGTAGATTTTCATTAGTCTAAGATTATAACCTTCATCAATATAGTGATGACTTCTATGCTGGCACAGGGACCAATCCTTTGCCAAAGGGAAGTGGTCAAAATGCCCACCAGATCTCCTGGTACAGAATAGCATTTATTACTGGATGTAGGTTAGTGAGATATATCATCTGTATAAGATATAAGTTTAGTGAAGGAAGGGTTGGACGAAACAGCCAAAGTTTCCTCAGACGAAAGATTATATTATTAGATGATAGACGGGCACAAAATATGGTATGGTAAACTGAAGTGCTGAAGAGTTGCATCATTTCCAATAAAAATTAATATTATTCGGCACACCATTTTCTGTAGTACTAAAAGTGCTCAGTGTAACAGTCTTTTGGGGTTTGCCATATGTATCCTGAAATCATATGAAATGCATCCATGCAGTCCACGCTAAGCTCGCTAGCATGCTAGTATGAACCACATGATCATCTGGCTGGAAAGAAAAATTATAACAAATTTAAAAATGATTAGAAGCAAAATCATTTTTTAGATTTGTTGCAGTTTTCATCTTCAGCTTTATTTTTGACTATAACAAATGTTGATGCCTGGGCCCTGAACCCTGTAGATTGGGGTTCATTTATTTCCTTTGAGGGAAGCAGCAAGCCCACTGACATTCAATCACATTATTTTAGCACAATGATTCGCAGCATCCACCTGTGACCTGAACCACACATAACACAGTGCATGATAAGATCTGTGTAAATCAAACCACCAGAACACATATACAGAGATTCCTAACTGAATCTTGTGGTGATCTCTGACCAGCAACATAAATGATCACATGCACAGCAATAAACAAAGCAGCAAGTGGCTGACATCCAGGAATGCACTTTTAGCCCCTTCCACAATATTTTAATTCAATTTCTCCTAAGCCAGCTGCAGGCTGATGCTTCACCGCTTGGGTGCAACTGCTGACTTGATATTGCTGGAGTGTGATAGAGAGTAAGCTTATGGCAGCCATAACATGCTTTTGTAAGGGCATGATGGCCTGCAGGTAAATGATTTAGAGAAAATCAGGTTGATGCTCTCCAAACCCTCTGCCAAAGATCACGGCCGAGGCCAAGCAGTTGTAAATTTTCTCAAAGTGTCAGCATTTTCCACGTCGCTTACCTTAGGCTGGAATAAGTTCTCACACAATTTTCAGAGCTGAAATTGGTCATTCCTTGCGTGTCTTTTCAGTCCAGGACCTCAAACAAATTTCTGTGGGCGCTGTTTGGAGGCTTGTCTCACTATATTTGTAGTTGGCACCCGATCCATATACTCAGTAAAGTGACATTTCTGCAAGTTTTAACCTAATTTAGAAGAAATTGGTTATGCTGCACAGGTCTGATTTTATATGGTCTGTACACAAAAGGGACCATATCTGATGCGTGCTGGCTCGCTGCAACTGGACATGATGTACCTGTATAACATTTTGTATAAGAAATTTGCCTTTGTTCATGTGTAACATTATCCACATCCCATTTACTGTTTTATAACTTGGGATCATTTAATGACAGATTATGGCCTTTAGAAACCCACACAAAGATAATTGGTACAGTGACTGAACTGTAGTGAAAAGCATGTAGTTATTATATCAAACATGAACTGTCAAAGAAACTCCTTAGAAGCAAGATACACCAGTAGAGAATAAGACATAACATTAATGAGTGAAAGAGCTTTTATCAAAAAGGATGTCCTTTCTTCTGTATATTTGACAGAATTTCAAGCTAAATGGAAATATACAAGACGTGCTATATTTAAGTATAAGGTATGCACAAAGTAACACCTTAAGAGTTCAATAGCTTGGGAAAAAAGTAGTACTTAAAGTAAAATATTCCAGCATCTTCTGTCTGCCATTATACCACATTTGAAAAGGGAAAATAGGCACATTTTTTCACTGAAAGAGGTGAAGTAGAAACACTGCTTTATCTAACGCTTGTCGTCGGGGCACCACCCTATTTAACTATTTTATTAATTATTATTTTTCACACACAGTGAAAAACAAATGTATAACTTATAACGTTGACTTGCAGCGTGAATCAACTGATGTGACCAGGGCTGGACTGAGACAATAAATCGTCCCTGGCATTTTTGGCCGAGGCGGCCAACCAAAATCGGTCGGACACCCCTCACCAATCACATCATCGATCCAGTTAGATTAGGGGTGTGAAGAAACACTGATATATAACATTTGCACAAGATTGCTGTGTATGACCACAGGGCAAGAATATATATAAATAGACCTAGTATTTCGAAAAAATATTTATAGATGAAATATTTTATATAACACAACTGGCAATGCTGCAAACACAAAAAACAACAAATTCCTGCATTCTGCAGACATTTTCAGCACCAATTTATGGTGGAAAAGTCTTTATTTTTATAAAGGGAAGCACAAAATTCAGGTGGCAGTTTGACAATTCACAATATGAAAATATAATGCAGTAACCATTAACTTATTATTATTTTTTGCTTAAGTTACTTTTTTGGACAAAACAGCTGTTTCTTCTATATTTACGTTGCATTGCAGGTTTTCATAGCATTTTTATTTGTTAATCTACATGTCTTGGTGCAAGCCCTTTTTCAGAACATTTTAACAAATGCTTTCAAAAAGTGGTGGCTACATGTCCCCAGTGTCCCTTCCTCTGCTCCCTCCCTACAGGCTGAGCTACTCCATGTTTGCCACTTCACCTCCACTCTCCTTCCTGCTCTTTCTCTCCCTCGGCCCTGTCATTTTGTCACTTGCTAACACACGCCTCCTCCTCTGCCTGGCAGCGGCCACAGCTCCCCTTTACTCCTTCAAGTGCCTGTGCCTGCTGTACTTCAGGTACTGCAGATGATGTTGAAGCTACTGCAGCCCCGGTAGCAAGCATATCAGTTGTTTTTGCGCATTTGGCGGCAGCAGTCTGAAGAATGGGGGGTTTTTTGGCAAGCAACAAGAAACAGAGAGCATAGGTGGTGGGTGCTAGTAAGAGATGTGATTGGGCCAGCCCCATGCCAGTATAGAAAATTACCCAATGGGGTGCTGTCCATGCTTTATGGGCCGATCATTGGCCCATTTTTAAAAAACAGTTATTTAAAAAAATAATTTAGGTTACACCGGCCCCAAAGCTGCATCTTCCCACCGGGCATTTATCCGGTATGCCAGATTACCAGTCCAGCCCTGGATGTGACACTGGTCTCACGTGATGAGTTTAATCCAACATGATGTACACATGTAAATTCTTTGATGTTGGCTTCAGTTGCGTTACTTTTAGTCATTGAGAGAAGTACACTGAACAAAATCATAAATGCAACACTTTTGTGTTGAACGCTGCCTCCATTCATCATGAGCTAAACTCAGAGATCTAGGATTTCACTATGTACACAAAAGGCACTTTTCTTTTAAACAATGTTTATGAATCTGTCAAAATCTGTTAGTGAGCACTTCTCCTTTGCAGAGATAATCCATCCACCTCACAGGTGTGGCATATCCAGATGCTGATCAGACAGCATAGGTATTGTGTTGTGCTGTGTGATGGAACTGCAATGGGTGACGTCACTGTAACTACATCCACTGTTATACAGTCTATGGTCATGACACAAGTTTTTGTTCATACAGAGGATGGACGGTACTACAAAGATGTGTTGAATTAGCATTAACAGAGCATCTAAAAACATGCAGACATCTAGTTCACTCTACATGGACAGCAGTGTAACCATTATAACCATATTACAAATTACATGTCTGCAAAATATGTATTTGCAATACGTGATTTTGCACAAATAAAAGTTCTGTATACTTCTTTATGTCCCATGCACTCATTTTGCTATAAAGATTTAAGGAGGGGGAAAAAAGATTCTATTATTCCGACATAACTTGAAGGCATCGCTCCCCTGCTCCCTTTCCAAGCGAGCAACTTTTTACTTGTTCTTCCTCATTGTACGTATTCAACCTAATGATGAAATGCACCCTGTAGAGCCTTTTTCCATTTTGGCTACTGTAGAAACATAGTGAGGCAACAAGGAGATGTCCATAGAAGTGGACCCACTGTGTATGTAGATAGAAATGGCTCATTGTAAGATAATAAAAACGGAACGGTCCATTATGTGAAGACAATGTGTTGAGAAAGGTTATCTGGATTACTTATTTGTTGGAAAGCTGATTATCCTTAATTTAGACCAGGCTGAAAAGAAAGAATAGTTGGTTAGTTAGTTCCTTCAAGGATGACTCTTTGTCTTTAATGAGGGCATCTGGCAACCTTATCTCAGACCACAGGGGTGAGAAGAAAGTATGTGTGTGTGTTTGTGTACATTCAGTCTCTTCTCTTTGCTAAAACAATCAAAGAGAGGTATACGGTATTTCATTATCTTGACAAGCCATGTACATTATCTTCTCAGGGGTGAGAAGATCTTGTCTCTCCAAACTGACACCTTTAAGAGTGGAGAAGTGTGTTTGCAGATCTGAAGGCCAGGGGAATACCACAGGGTCTGCAGACGCTGCAGTGTCTGTTGATGTGGAAGACATATTGTGATCAATACAGAGGCTATACGGAGAGTGTCATGGGTGAAGAACAGGGTTGAGAATGATCTGCTCTGTGGGTTGACAGCGCTCATCACATTTTGACGTGTGTCCTTCAATAGCTAGATCAGCACTAACACAGGCCCTGACATGAAGGCCAGCCATCTCTGACTTTAAATCACTCTTAACACGAATCAGACAGTAAAAGATGACATCTTAGTCTTAATATTGACTGAGAAGATTGACTGTCTGGATCGTCCGTACAGTCATAATCAAAACGTATAAATACCACAACATACACGTTCCACAATACAACTGGCAATGCTGCAAACACTTGATTCCTGCATTCTTCCACAATTCCACAATTTACACGTGAAGTTGACTGACCACATATCCAAGTTGACCATTAAATGTTTCTGTCTGCATTTCCTACTGAGCCCATCAGGCGATCCAGATTTGGTAGATGAGTAAAACATGTGTGAAACTCTATGTAAATGGATTGGTATGTCAAGCACACATTAGTAAATACAAAAAATACCTAGAGGCAAGGAGTACTAAGTCAAAATACTCCAGCAATAATTAGACTTCTTGAAAGAACAGCATTACATTTTGGTAAATATGCTTCTTTGCCATGTTGCACAGAGTTAGATAAGATAATGGATCAAATCTCTACACTAAATATGTAACTTGCATCCAGTTAGCTTAGCTTACAGAAACAGCGGTAAAAGCTAGCTTGGCTGTGTCCAAAGGTAACACAATCCACTTCTCAGCACCTCTAAAAGTTGCTAATTAACACGGTGTCTTTGTCATCCCCGGAGTCAGAGTCCTGGTCAGAGCTGCTGTAAATCACATCCGTTCTGGTGCCCATTCAGGATTCGGTCAGCTAATAGGACAGGTCATTTGGTCATTTTGCCCAGTTTCTAGTAAACCCGTTAGTTTTCTTGCTTGTTTGCTGTTTTTTGCCGCTTTGACAGTATCATGGAATCTGACACCTGACTGAGAGATTCAACTTCAGCTGTCATCTGGCACCATGGTAGGTTATGATTTGTTTTTCCTTAGGTTAGCCTCTTTCCAGTCAACAGTCAACAAAAAACCCATCTTGAGCCAAGCAGCTTAAAGGTCCCTTTGTTGAGCAGTAGAAAATTTGATGGCGTAGGTGCAGGTGAAAACCCATGGTGTTTATCGACTGATATGAGTGATACTGATCTGAAAGCAGTTATTTCCTCTCCACAAGGCTGTCATTTGGCTGGCTGAGTGAATCCAGCCTGGGCTTTAGTCTATTCTTCCACTGCCAGACAGCTGGGTGATTAGTGCAGTGGCATTCTGCAGTCGGCAGCTCAGTGCTGTTGCCTGATAAAGGGGTCAGGCTCAACCACACACCCACCTCCAACCTACCCTGCCACTTAGTAGTTTGTTTCTTGTCGGCCTGCTCACAGTGAGCAGCACCAGGTCACTGTCCCACCTTCCTGCCACTCCACCGCTTCTTCCAAAGCGTGACGCCCTGTGAAGCAAATCGCTTTTTGCCACGGCTCCTTGCTGAATGCGTCACCTCACCGGTGCAAGAAAATCCACTGATTAATCTTAGTCAACATCAGAGCCTGAAAGGTAACAATGCAGTTTGCCTGTAGCAGATTCTCTTCATTGACTGCAGAGGGATAGGAGACCAGGCAGATGAGGACGAGAGTTAGTTAATTGGATATTATATTGAACAGAAGTAGTTTAGAGCCAAAGGAGAAAATAACTTTTGTTGGTGTCGGTGCAATAGCAGCACCATTGGGAGATAAAATGGATGTAATTCTCCCATCAAAGAGCAGGTTTATTGTGTCTCAAATAGTCTGCTACAAAAGATTAAAATTGGAAAAAGAGATGGGGTTTTCATCTTTTCACAAGATGATTTACTGTACTGATATAGTTCCTAATCCGATTTCACTGGTGTTTTAGAAGCTCTTTAACATCAAATCCTTAAAAAATCCACCTTAAAGTGAAATTCACGGGCAGATGTAGCTGAAAGTCCCAGCATTAACACATTTTCTGCCTTGAAAATTCACTGTTGCTTGATCCCAGTAAGATGTGTGTGAGTGGGAAATGCTGCAGTGCAGCAAGAATCAGGAGTATGATTTTTTTTTTTTTTTATCATCTACTCCTGTGTGCGTTGTATTTATTGGAATTTCAGCAGTTTTGTAAAAAGCTCTCCACATTAGATTAATGTTTTCAAGTCAAGAAACAAATTGAGCAAACATGCAGCGCAGAAAGACATTCAGAGGTCATGACTTATTGAGTGCCATCTTAAAATAAATTCTGAGTCTTGAATTCAAAACACAAAAGGCCCTCAAATAGTAGACTTCAAACTTTGAAGCTCAGAATTCTATAATCACAACATTTCTTCGTTAGATCTAACTCGTTTAAAGATTTGCAGGGAAAGTTCAATGCAGCGTAGCAACATTTAGAAAATGAGCAATTATAGCATCCACAGAGAAAGTGCCGAAGTCACTGCAGCTCACCTTGAAGGCTCCTGGAGGGTCAGCAATAGGAAGCTTATAATCTGTTATCCTCATCGCCACGGCCTTGCAGACACACCACGAATTTCATTACATGCTTCTTACCTTTGACACAACAATGACAGTTGCCATTAGTTCCTTGAAGATTTTTTTAGGCATCAATCCCAAGCCAGGAAATCCATCACGTTACGGGCCCATTTACCAATAGAAAAATATTACTTTCAGTTCTGCTTTGAGATTCAAGGCTCAGTCAGAATTCAGTCAGATGTGACTATTCAGATTTCATTTTGTTATTTCATTTTCAATCTCACACACACACACCTTCGCACACAAACACCCCCAGCTCAGTTCCATTAGTTTGGCTGACTTTTCAGAATGCATTGCTAAGCATTATCTGAGACTGCTTCATGGTTGTTGCTAATTGAAGCTGCAGTCAGTTCATTATTTTAGTCTCCCATGGCTGCTGAGATATCTGATTCATACATACACCCTTTAATCAGTATGATCAGCGTTCACACAGCCATTGAATCAAACATTAAGAGGCTTTGACGAGGGTCTTAAGCCATCGATTCATGCGTGTATCAATAATGTGTAAGGTATATTACTGTACAAATGTTGTTATTTTTTTCTCAATTAAAATAGGATTCCATTGATTTAGTTTTTCTGACTTACTATTTACCAAAGAAAATGGATTACTTTTTGATTATTGTTAAGTTCTGCATCAGAGATTCAATTAAAGCCAAAGATGCAAGTGAAATTTGCATGTCAGATTTAGAATTTTAGTGCTGCAAGCGTTTTTTATGTATGTATATGCTTTTGTATGATCAGTCAATAGTTTTCACACATAATCAACATTTTGCTGCTGTGAAGAGGATTTCAAGAATCAAATGTGACAAATATCCAAGCCACGTTAGGTTTGGTGCTCTTTTCCTCAATCGACTGTTAGGTCAGGACCGATGTGTTATGTAGGATAAAATTGCCACTGTTCACACATGGCTTGCACTGCTCGATCCTCCCTCCTCATATTATGCCATTTCAGCTTTTACTAGCCAACATAAAAAATGGAGTAACAGAGTGATTATTCACAATTATGATGGTAGTGGGGATAAACATTGGCCTTGCCCACTAAAGAGGAGCAGCAAACGCCAGAAACAGCAGCCAGTACAGTGCTATAAATGAGGGAAATCCCTCACCCGATGGGATCACACCAAGCAAAACAACCATTATTTAGTCCTGTGTTGATAGTTTACTCAGAAGATGTATCAGCTATCTAAAGAACATCTAGAATTACTTTTTAATGGCAGACAGACTGAAATGACCTCCTATGAACGCATTATTCTGTGTATAACTCTACACACAAATGATGCATTAAAATGCCACGATCAACACGTAATAGACCTTATGCCACTGGCAAAAATTCACTCAAGCAACAGAGACTGTATGCCTCTGATAAAAAGCAGACAAAAAGAAAGACAATTAGGACGTGAAAAAGAAATTACCAACCTCATTTATGGGCCTCAATAGAGTCCCAGAGGAGGAAGAGGTAAAATGTAACGCTTCAACAAAAGAACATTAACACAGATCCCTTCATTACTTTGAGTATAATGACCCTCCCCTCCTCAACCCACACTCCATCCATTCGACCCAGCAAGAAAATCATTTACAGTGGTTTAGTGGCAAAGTATATTCTTCAAATACATCACTGATCTCTTCAGACACTGTGACATGAAGAGTATACTGAGCTCAGGTGCCATTGTTATTAATTATTCCCTTTGGGAGTTTTTACTGCCTCGAGCCGGTTGCATCTTGAATTTCTGACTTAGCCTCGTTATGATGTAAGTGTTTACTGAGTGCAGATTTACGCATCACTTAACTGAAATGGGTTGCATCGCACATACTAGTTCTTACATAGAGATTGTTACTAAATATAATTAACTGCTTAGCATGCTAATATAAGAACTGTAAGGAATATTAAAGGAGGTAACATGGAATATGGTTTCACATATTTGACCTGACATTTGATCAAAATTATGTTAATGATTGGGAAGACTTTAAATGTATGCTAATACCACCAGAATAAATGACTACATAGCATCTGTTTGGTAAGCGTCATCGCTTTCCACTCATTTTAAACTATGAATAATACTAAGTCTAAATCACAAATTTCTCTATGTACAGAATGCATAAAAAAGTTAAAGCTACATATACAAAGAAGTCAATCATTTATTTCTTGGCCCTTCAAAATGGGTGTTCATAATGGTACAGTGACTTTCTGTTAGCATAGGTGATTGCTTTTGATTGGACTACACTGTATGTTTTCTATAGCAACCGATATATACATTATTTTATAGTCTAGCTAAAACATTTCTTAAAGGTTCAGTGTGTAAGTTGTTGTGGCATTTAGTTGTGAGGGTTGCAAATTGCAAGTGCGTAGTAGAAACTATGGTGCCCAACACACTCTCTCAGCTCTTGTGCTAAATAACATGTGTGGTCCTCCATTGGTCCAAATTTCACTTCTCTTCTTCCTTCTAATAAACTAGACGACAACTACTGCCACTACTACTACTACTGCTCTTTCTTCTTCTTTTTCTTTGTACGTATCAAACTTAGTGATGAAACACGCTCTGTAAAGCAGTTTGTCCCCTTGGGCTACTGTAGAAACATGGCAACGCAACAAACCGGTGTTCATACAAGTGGACCTGCTGTGTATGTAGATAGAAATGGCTCATTGTAAGGTAATAAAAACGTAACGTTTCATTATGTAAGGTCTTTATGCACCACTGAAAACATATTTACGTATATTATATTGCATTTCTGTCAATAGATCCTCCTATATTTTGCAGACTGGTCCTTAAAGTTAGTTTAATTGTACAACCCAATTTAGTACATCACTAGTTTGCAATTAGCTAGTAGCTACTAAGAACTTACTAAGGACTTACTAAGGACTTACTAAGGATTCCTGAATAGCTGGTGCAACCAATCCTGGACTTAGTGACCTCTGTGTCCAAGCAATAAATCTACAATCAGCCTTATCCCAAAGGTTAAGATTGAATCCCAATAAGCACCTTAAAATTATTCCTAAAGTATTACTTCTTCATTTACATAAAGCACTGGAATCTAAGTACAAGTCCATAATTCGCTTTTGGCAGCCTTTGCCCTTCAATATTGGAGTTTACTTTTTGCAAACACCCCAAGTATCATATTGATCACCTTTAAGGCAAATATTAGGGAGACATGAAGTTTCTTATTACAGCGTTTGGTTCATTGAATGTAATTACCATGGACCCTTGAAAAGTTATTGAGCAATTAAACCGAGTGGCATAATACGAGCTTAATTATCACACACCATGGATAGGTATCCATGTAGAGATACACTGAAAATGATTACACTGCTGTATCTGTTCTTAACGTTGGTCACGTTCCGAACAACCCTTGCCGGTGAGTAATTAGTGAATGAGTGAGCTTAATGAGCAGAGGTGAGCACTTCAAATGTGAATCATGTCTTCACATACCAATGATGTAGGAGTTAATTTCAATAATAAAGAGACGTGTGTTCTTGAATCATGCTCCAGTTACGGAGGAGGAGATTTAAACTTGAATAGGTGCTAAGAAAGCACGATGTTTAAGCCAATCAAATATTTGAACTACTGTATTCGTATGAATATTTGATATGTAGATGTAGAAATGAGTGAAGTGTGGGTGGAAAGGCAGGCAAGACTTGTTTTTCTATTTATTGTTTCGTTTCTTTTAACATTTCAATTCACTGTCACTGAAAATCAAAGTAGAAAGATGGCACAAAGCATAATTGATTTGTTGCATACCTTCTTATACAACTCATACAACAGTCAAGTGAAATTAAGTGTAATTATATGTTTGTGACTATCCTAACTTTGACTGTTATTCAGATTTATGATTTTACCTGAGGATAATTTCAAAACTGGGTCTTTTCTTTTTGTTGGTGAAAGCCAGCCAACATATCAGGCTGCAGTGTGTCTGTGTCATAATCCTCTCGTACTGACCTTTTTCTCTTGCCGAGTCAGCCAAGGCTCAAAATCTCCAATGATAACCTGTTATAGACTCAACCAAAGTCCTGCAGAGCTGGTTGGGGTTGTGCACAATCATACACGTTGATGATTCTTTGAAAATTTAGTGAGACCCAGAGAAGGGATTTTTGTGGTCCTTGAGGGCACTCTTGTTGTTGCCAATAACTTTTTCTCTTATGGAGTTAGTTCACATCAACATGTTGACAGATATGCAATAATACCATGATTAAAAATCAGATTTCAGCTTTTGCACTCACTCACGCATGTTTCAAAATCTTCAAATTTTTGCCTAATGAACTACTCAGAGACCGGGCTCATCTTTATTTTAGGCGTGAGGATATGGAGTTAGAGGGAGCGATGCAGAGAGAGCAAGGTAGAGGACTGGAGTGCCCTCACGGTCCCAGACACAGATGGACAAGATGAGAGGGGAACACAAGCACAGCTGAGGCTTTGCAGTGCGGAGTATTGAAAGACCAGGAATCAGTGAGCCCGGCTCTGCACTGATGACACTGGCTTTACTGCCACTCAGTCATTCGCCACTCTCACCAGGAACCCCCGGGAGGTGACTCGCCGAGCACAGTTGCATCGAGATTAAAGGCACTTTCCCCCTCTAAGATCAAAAGTGTGCTAGGCTATGCCAAAAGTGTCTCCAGTGGAGTTATGATGGTACAATTTCTAAAATACACAAATGACCAAAGCTATTAGCAATGGGGAATGAAACTCCACTCAAAGCATATCAAAATGGTGTGCATGTTCTATTTAAGCTGAGTTTATTAAGTATGTCTTCCATCTGTTTGGGAAGAAATCCTTTGGCTGGATTGAACCAAAGATTGGGTTATCAACTTTGACATTTTGTTGCTCCAAATTACCTTTATCATTAGAAGCTTGACATCAGAGCTTTCCATAAAGAGTGTAGTTTGTGACAGATGGATTGGTTTGACCTATTATGACTGCCATCCTTTATGAAATCCCTTAAGCCTCATGCATAGAAATCATGTTTGTCACAACCTTAGACAGGGACAATGAATGTAATCCTTTAATGGGAAAAGGAAGAATAAATGTATCCATTCAGGCATGAACTCTTGTTTGTCCGACTTGCACTCTGCTGTGTCGGATGAGTGTTTCTGCTAAATGTCTAGAATGGAAAATGTAAAAAATGTTAAAGTCATCTCTCTGGCTTCATGCTCCCTGTGAGATGAAGCACAAAGCATACTCTACCTGAACTCTACAGAGTACATAAAGGCTAGTAATCTTCCTGTGGGGCTTTAGCCGGGAGGAAAAGAAGGCACACAATAGCATCATCCACTTCTGATCCATTTTTGTGAGGGGAGAAGACTGAGAAAAGAAAATGAACATGTTGCCTCAACCTCAGCCTCAGCAATTGCGGGGAATGGAAAAAGAAGTGGAGGAACAACTCAGCAGCAGAGAAATTCTGTCCACAGCTGTGGGTTTATGTGAGCCTTTGTGCATGCAATGCTAATGGTGTGTGAACTAAGGAGCTTCTGAGACTCTGTGACGATTATTATTATTGTTTAAGGATTAATTGAGTGATTATTTGAACATTCAATGCTACTGAGTAGTTTTTAGATCCGAGAATAATGACGAAGGAAAAGCCAGAACTAATGGAAAGAGTAGTTCACAAGTTAATTTCACCTCATCATGTTCCTCTACGGTCATAGAGGGAACTTTCAGGTAGGCAACACAGAAGCACCGTAACTCCACAGACCAGAGCTGGTTTCCAAGGTAACAGTGAATGGGCCCCCTTTGGATCGAAGGGCTAATTTCCACACCTGCTGTACCCTCACCGTGAGTGCAGAATTATGTATATTTCAACATGCTTTATGACTGCTGGCCTGAAGCAAGCGGTGGCGTCAGAGGTGACCACAATGTAGTGGCTGAAATACCAGAACAACTCAGCGGCACCTCATTAGTAGTATCACACTGTTATGGATGCTGGGTTTTTCTTTCTTTGGCTCGGTCCTCACTGCCATCTCGCTGTGTGTTATGTCATCCTGTTCTTGTTCTTCCTTTCTCTTTCTCACCATAATCCTCCGTTTTTCTCTTTCTCCCCGTCTCCCATTGCGAACTCCGATTCAAACTGTCCTCAGGTGGCTTTTCATCCCTGTCAGTCTATCAGTTTATCAAGTGAGAGTGGCCCCCTCAATCTCTCCGTATGTAATTAGTACACTGGCCTGCAGAAAGAGATGAGCTATCCCACACCAGCTGTTTTCACTTTTAGAGTTGGCCACTTTTACGGTGGAGATCCAATTGATTTAACTGAACTAATTTGGTTAGCTTGCCACCCAAGTTTCAAGCAACATTATACTGCTGCTGGTGGAGAGCAGCGCCGGTGTCGATCCCAAACCATGCGAGCAGGCAACATAATCGGGGTCAGCAGCCTCTATAGACAAAATGTTTGCTAATGGCAGAGTCAAAGAGGATAGTGGAAGCTAAGAAGAGAGAGAGTGACCAAGCAAGATGCTGCAAGACCTTGGCGAGAGCTTTGTGAAATAAAAGGCTGCAAAACACACTCCGAGCTGGCCTTCTTTCTGTTGGACTAGTAAGTAATAAGTTATTAGCTTGTTTTACTGTGTCTTGTATTGCTGCTCTTGCTTTTTGTTGATCATAAGTAATGGAATCGTAACAAATTCACATGTACGTCTGTTACAGCTTGTTTACTACAGCAGGGAATTACACTCTGAAACTGTAGTGGCACTAAATCAGATAGATAGATAGATAGATAGATAGATAGATAGATAGATAGATAGATAGATAGATAGATAGATAGATAGATAGATAGATAGATAGATAGATAGATAGATAGATAGATAGATAGATACTTTATTTGATTCTTTACAGGAAATTAAATTTGTTACAGTAGCAGCAACCATATTCAGTCCTCACACACAGGCAACACAATCTATATAGTCAATTTGTAAAATAAAATTGAAATAAATAAATAAAAATAATTTAATAAGTGAAAAGTAAGACAAAGTAGCTCAAATATACGGGAGTTCTATAAACATAGATAGAAATAAATAAGAATAAAAGAAGCCCATTCGCAAAAGTTATTGCACTACAAGGACAAATATCGTATTACAACATTTCTAGAAAAATCAGGGTACAATAAATTACCCGAACAGTTATTTCCTATTTAAGAGCCTAGTGGTGGCAGGCAGGAAAGACTTACAATACCGTTCAGTCTTAGATTTTGGTGGGACCACTCTACCACTGAAGGTGCTTTTCCGACATTCATCTAAGGTGTGAAGTGGGTGCGAGACATTGTTCATGATAATGTTCGTTCCTCACCTCTGCCACTTGCTCAACATAGTCCTGTGTGATTCAAATAGAGCTCGCCTTCTTAATCAGTTTATTTAGTCTGTTCCTGCCAGATGTGCAAGTGCCAGCCCCTCAGCACACCACACCAAAGAAAAGAGTACCTGCCACAGCAGTCCTATAGAAGGTACACAGCAAAGGTCGGCAGATAGCAGGCTTCTTAAAAAAATATACCATATTACTTTTACCAACATATGACCATTTTTATATACCACCTCCATGTTTCTGGACCAATCAAGTTTATTGTCCAGCTGTACTCCTAGGTACTTATAGTTGGATACAAGCTCCACATCTGTTGCCTGTATGGAGATTGGATGTGGTTTGGGCCTCTTTCTCCTAAAATCAATGAGCATTTCTTTGGGTTTCTTTGGTTCACATCCTCCCCTGATGCAGCCCACAACAGCTGAATCATCACAATATTTCTGAAGAAAACAAGTGTCAGAGTTGCATTTAAAGTCGAATGTGTACAGACTAAACAGGAAAGGCGACAGAGCAGTTCCCTGTGGGGCACCTTTATTGCATACAGCAGTCTTGGAAACACAACTTTGGAGCTGCATGTACCGAGGTCTGGCGTTAAATAGTCTATCACCCAGGAAACGAGCCCTCACTCCACCTGCATCCTCCTTATTTTTACACCCAGCAACTTTGGCTAGATGGAATTGAATGAACTTAAGAAGTCGAAAAACATAATTCTTACAGCTGCATCAGAGTTGTCAAGATGTGCGTAGACCCTCTGGAGCATGTAGACAAGAGCATCATCTACACTGATGTTAGGCTGGTAAGCAAACTGTAAAGAGTTAATGAATGTGCACTTTGGGCCTGATGTGAAGGAGGACCAGTTTCTTGAGTGTCTTCATTATATGAGAGGTGAGGGCTACACGTCTACAGTCCTTGGGTTCCGTTGGATGTATCCCTTTTGGAACAGGAACCAGGCACATTGTTTTCCACAGAGAATGACTCCTCTGCAACCTCAGGTTCAGATTAAGGTGTGCAAAAATTTCACACCGCTGACTGGAGCAGGATTTTAAAAGTTTGGGGCTGATCCCATCAGGCCCTGCCACCTTCCCCTGTCTAAGTTTGTCCAGTTCCCTCTTAACCTGGAATAAGGAGAATGTTAAAAGTCCGGCAGGTGGTGAGGTGGTGGTGCAAGGAGTGTTGACCACTGGTACCAGAAAATTAGGAGGTTGATAGTCAAATCTGTTAAAAAACATGTTCAGGGCATTAGCAAGAACTTGGTCTTCAACAAGCAGTAATCCCCCCTTCCGCGTGAGGCCAGTGATTTTTTTCATGCCAGACCAGACCTGCGTCACTCCATTCTGCATCCACTGCTGTTCCAGTTTATGCTTCCCCTCCTTAATTTTCACCCGCTTACACAAGGTTTATTATGATGGTAACAATAAATTTCTCTTAGGTATGTTGATATCTGCACAGAACTTGATGTATTCTGTGATACAGTCAGTAAGAGCATCGAAAACATCCCAGTCTGTTATTTCCAGGCAACCATGCAAATATTCTGTTGATTCTTGGGGCCAGCATTGGTGTTGACAGGCATTCTTTTCACAACAGGAGTATAAGTTGGTGAGAGATGAACCAGACTATGGTCTGATTGTCCTAGGGGCGGCAGGGCAGAACATTTATAGTTGTCATTAGCATACAAGAGGAGTCAGGAGTCCGGATATTTAGCTTGTAGTCTCGTGATAATTGCATGTCCACATGGCCAGATGGAGGAATGTAAACAGCAATGGCGATCAAACAGAGAACTCTCGCAGTAGTTAATATGGTCTTAAACTAAATGCTAAAAGTTCACTGTCCTTGTTGCATATTTGTTCCGTGATAGTAGCATGTCCTGGGTTATCTATGAACAAAGCAAGCCACCCCGCCTCTTCGCTTACCGGTGTCCCTGTCTGCCCGGATTGTCCGGAAGCCATTGATGCTAGTGGTGGAATCAGGTCCTTGAAACACGTTTCATAAAAAAACATAAGGCTGCTCTCCCACTACACTTTCTGGCTACTTACAATGGACTCTAGTTCCTCCATCTTATTGTTTAAGGAGTGAACATTTCCCATGATAATGGATAGTAGAGAAGGTCTAAATCACACAATAAACCACATTTTACATAATGTTGCTTAAGTACAAGTTTGAGATACCTGCACTTTACTAATATTGTATTTTAATACTGCTACTTACAAAACATATGAAGAGTTTATAAACATGATTCTATGCTATAGAATAAACAGTATACAGTTAGAACTTAAATGATTAGTTGATTAGTTGATTGACAGAACATTTATGGAAACTACTTTAATATGGCAAGTTCTGAAGTTTAGACAAGGCCAATAGTGCAGACTTCTATTATTATGTTCTTTGCAGAGGTCTTAAAATCTGGATCTCTAATTGGTTATTTCCTACATATTTTGTGCATTTGTTTCTACAATGATGTTTGAGCTGGCTTTTTTTTGTTGTATGTTCAGTCACGACACACCATCCACTTTAATTACGATGGGTTTGAGCGTGCACAACAGATTCAGTTCATTTAGCCATAGACAAAACTGACCTACCTCACAATGTTAACAAAAAATAACTCCAAAATGTAGGTTCTTCCTTGGCCCATGCTACACCCTTCTACCAAGTTTATCCGTAATCCTGCTGACAAACAGTCAAACCAACGGCACTGAAAACATGAACTCCTTGGCAGAGGTAATAATCATAAAATGCTGCCCATGCGTGGCATGGAAAGCAATGAAAGAGGAATTAAACGAAAGCCAATCCACGCCGACTAGGGAATTACACCCCAGGAAATACTATTTGAACATTGATTATTTGAAGAAGAATAAAGTGAAAAGGGCATACAGGGTCATTACTGATGAGGCAGAGGCATGTTTCAAAATATATCAAATGTATTTATTTTTAATAAGCAAGAAAAATAAACAAACTGGGACTGGAACTGCTGAAAGAAAATGAAATATAAATAAATAATAAGAACTATGATAAAAATAATAGGATTGATTGAACAATTTCTTTATTATAATAATTAATTAAAAAGGCCTTGATATGTTTTCAAATAAAGAAGGTCAAAGGTGCATTCAACACCACCACACATTAACCTGCACTTAGGGGAGCGTTCCCCACCACATATGCATTACTGCATGAGCAGTAATAATTTATTGATTTAATATACGTAATAATATATCAGTCACAAGGTCAGTTTTTCTGCATTGAGTACTTCTACACACTTCTACATACTGTAACATTTTCAATGCAGGACTTAGGTAAACTTTGGTATTTTTCAACCATATTTTCCCATGTTTTCATATTTAAATGACTAATGGGAGCAACATTTTTTTTTTAAATTCTTCCAGTATTCAGTGACTGTACTGCTTTCAGTAGCAGTGAGACAGGCTTGTAACTTAATCCTTTCAGGCCATTGCGCACCATCAAAGTACATCCACTAAAGTGCTTGTTTTTGCCACTGACAGACAAGCTCATATTGTTATTATAACTGACACCATTATGGAAAGGATCCTTACAGACAGTGTTGGGCAAGTTACTACCAAAATGTAATACATCGTAGATTACGGGAGAGCGGGGTGATTTGAGCCTGTGGGGAAGTTGAGCCACCGCTTGTTTCTCCACAAACGCAGACAAATTGGACCACACATTTTTGAAGAGTCATCCATTTTACTCACCCTGTGATGGAAAGAGGCCCATGGAATAAGTGATAAGCACATTCAAGATCAAAAAACTTGTTTTTTAAGTTCAAGGGGTTTTGATCCTTGTGAATGAACAATTACAGGTTTGAGAGAATATTTCACCTGTGTTATTGCTTTAGGAAGTTACAATATGAAGCTATACTGTTAGCATGACGTTACCCTTAAACTGCTGGAACACAAAAGTTTGTTAAAATGGCAGTGATGGGGTAATTTGAGCCAAAAGACCTGGGGGAAGTTGAGCCAGCTATTTTGCTGTCATTTTACATCACCAAAATGATGTGACATTATGCATTTAAGACCAGAAACCATCATGTCATGCTTCTATAAACAGAAGAACGACAGGATTCAACTCTGTGGGTTTGGACAGAGTAGTGGGAGAGGTACAAAAATGGGAAGTATGTTCATCAGGTGGATGGAACATGATGATAAGCAGGATGACTTTATTGAATATGAATATTGATATGAAATAACTAGGAGACATAGCTGCAATGTTTCACTATCTAAGTGCAATTGAATGTTTGGACCTGGAGTTTGAGTTTGTACGATGAAATTGTGGCTCAACTTACCCCTCATATGGGGCAAGTTGAGCCAAGAGTCCAGCTTTGTTTTTGTTTTTTTTGGAAAGCCATATTTTGAAAACAGTTTATTTTAAATCCAATTTTATCATTACCAGGGATGCACCATATCCTAAAATATATGTGCATATTTTAGTTGGAAACATTACTTTCATGTCTTGCTTTGAAGACACCTCAAGTAAAAACTGGCTCAACTCACCCTGCTCTCCCCTACTAGTTACTGTCATTTGAGATTAATTAGTTACAGGATTACAATATTGCTGTCTCTGAATCTACTTTAGCGTTATGTATTCTGAGTTACTTTAACTGCTATTTAATGGCTCATTATTCTGATAGTAAGATCTGCCTGCATAGGTGGATTCTAGTGATGTGTAGAGTTATCTGCAGATCGGGTGGGTCTTTGTCATAAAAATAAACCTTCTGATTAATAGAAAAGAAAAATGCTCTGCGCATTTAGGTGTGAGGAATAGCAGCATTTTGTCATTGATTATTTGAATCTCCCGACACTCCCAAAGGATCAGTCAGGATGAACTGACAGCAGCCTCTCTGATCAGGAAAGTAAATCGTTAAAGAAAACACATAGCCTATAGAAAGACATGATCCATCAGCGGAGCTACCATCTTATTAAGAGGAGCCGAGTTCACACCCTGCCTACAATCTCGACCATTGGATTCCCGCAACATGAAATAATGTTACTCTTTTACTCGTGGATGTTTCTTTTGCTGCCGAAATGGTTTGCGGTGTTGGTGAATTTTTAAACAAACAAAACACCACTTGATTTCGGCTTAAAATGCATTGTTAAATGCACAACATGAAAAAATAAGGTTCAGGTTGAAAAATGCAGATGTTACCCTTTAAGAAAGTTTTCAGACCATTTCTGACATTTCCATACATTTATAAATGAACTTTTTGCAGTGTTTTAGTATAAATTTCCTTAGTTTTAGTTTAACTTTCCTTAGCTTGAGTCCCTGTCCTCCTAAAGTCAGTAGACAAACAGTCAAATGGCATCGCAGCTGTTGTAATTTGTGTGCATCCTAATGACTGTTGCCCTGAGCTATTTGCACAGTTTCCCAGCAAACCCTGTGAAGGTCAGCATGGCATCACAGCAGACGTTAAAGACAGACTCAATTACTCGGACAATTGACAGTTGACACACACACACACACACACATGCACATATTTGTTCAACGATCCCCTTGGGGACATCTCATTGACATAATGCTTTCCCTAACCCCTTACCCCTACCATAACCATCATGCCTAAACCTAACCCCAGCCCTAACGTAACTATAACCTGAACTCTAAAACCAAATCTTAACCCTCAAAAACAAGTCTCTACCTGTAGGGTCCTCAATTTTTGACTCAAATTCCCAGTGTTTAGTGTGCATTCAGGTTAAAGACCCCTCCGGGATATATATACATGAACCACACACGCGCACGCACAAGTAGGCAGCATGCGTGCCCCACATGCATATTTAGGCACAGATGACGCGGCTGCTTCAGGACACACGCACATACTGCATGCACTGTCTGTCATAAAAATTGTATACACAGTATCTTTCCCATATTACTCTCCTTTCATCACACTGACAGGGAGCACACAAGTGGGGTTTTTTCCTCAGGCAAATTAAATGTGTTTTCTATATCAGAAAGTATTTAAAGGTCCTTTATATTTCTCTGACATATTGGTAACACGCTTTTAACAGTGTGAAGCATATTTGTTGTCTTGTTGGCTGTTAGCAGCATTGTTGAGATGCCGTAAATTGGCTTTTATCACGCTGAATATGGAGAGTCAGTCAAAGTGATGTAACAGTCAGATAAATCATGCTGCCCCACATCCTTACGGTTAAACAGATGCATCTGTGGTTGTTTAAAATGAAAGAGATGAATGTGCTCAGGACAAGGCTGCCAACACTACTACTCTTATTAATCTTTTTTGAAAAAATAGATTAGAAAGCATTTCATGCCATTTCTCTGTTATGATCAATGCCAAGGTGATCAAAATCAGCCATTACAAATGGCTAGAGGCTCCTTAACTGAGGACATCTTGGATTTTAATGTAAAGTTCTCAGGTCAAAACTAATCTTGTATGGTATTTTTCATATTCAAGCAGGCTAATTTAGATTAAGAATATGAAGACCAAATTAAGAACACAGAGGCCAAAGTAACAGATGGAAAATTCACACAGACATAATGATTTGCTAGTTTAATTAACCGTAGTGTAATCCTAATACTCTGCATGCATGTCCTCCTGATCAAAAAAAAGACACACCCTTGCCTTGGTCTTCCTTTGAATTTAAATCTTATGTATGACACAATCTGTCACTTAATAACTTTGCTCAATTCCTGTATTTCTGTTTCCACAGTCCAGAAATTCAATGTTCGGTATATGATACACACATATCTCAATACTGTAATTTTATTTTTAAATTTTAATAGCCTAAACCTTTGGATGACCTCATTTGTAAATTTGAGTTTTCTGCAAGAGATAGCAAATGAATTGTATAAAAACACTAAAGAAGCTTGAGAAATGCCAAGGGCTGAAAGAGGAGCTAGAAAAGATGTGAAAAGTAAGAGCGAAAGTGGTGCCAGTGGTGATCGGAGCACTGGGGGCTGTGACCCCAAAACTGGGAGAGTGGCTACAGCAGATTCCAGGTAAAACATCGGAGGTCTCTGTCCAGAAGAGTGCAGTCCTAGGAACAGCTAAGATACTGCGCAGAACCCTACGCAGGACCCGAGCTTGAGGATGACACATACCACCCCGCAAGGGGTGAGAGAGATTATATATATATATATATATATATATATATATATATATATATATATATATATATATATATATATATATAAATCTAAAGTGAAAGATACAACATATAATTTGAGAAAAACTATGGTGCAACACTGGCAGAGACATTTCAGGTTATTGTCTTTAAATTTCATACATCTACAACAACTTTTTTGCATGGTAAGTTAAAAATACAGTCTAAAGTCTAAGTCTAAATCCATTCTGCTAATCGCTGCATGTTGTTTGCCGTGGTCCAGCTTCTTATACATTTTGTGGGCAGACTCTGGTCTGTAGACGCATTACAAGCAGCTGCTTGTTGTGAAAGGTTTTGATGAATCCTACAATAAACTGCCTTTCATGTTAAACACCTGTAACCGAGGCAACTAGTGAGGGGTTCAAATCCCCAAATATTTAATTAACAGTTGCCATGGGTTTCCCACACTTAGTAGAATTCGGAGACATGGGTTTCGACTGGAAGGAAGATTTATTTAAACAATTAAAAATCAGGCTTTGGGCAATTTTATTCACTGCACAAGCACAAACCATAAAAACAGATAAGATGTAGATGCCAATACTGCCAGGAATGCTAAGGGATTAAAGCACATGGTTAAAAACACCTCGGCATCTACAGGAGCCAGACCTGCATTGGGGTTACCTGTGGGCCACCCAGGTACCTTGTCACCACTACTCACACTGGTGCACTGCCACCTAAACACAAAAAGATACACACAAACACCACACAATAAACTAAGTTAAGCATGCGCACACAGCTGTCATACACACCACCACATACTATGAAGGGAAAAGTGGTTCCCACAATCCACCACCCTGTCCGTCTAGCAGAACACTAAAAACAGGGAAGAACTGGCCAACAAGCTGAGGGAAAGCGCACAGCCAAAAAAAAAGGGAAAACAGCCACACCCTCAGCAGACCTTGGCAGTTGGCAAACACATTCACAGGGGCCCATCCACCTGTAACAAATCTAATAAATTAAGAATTGACATAAAGATTCAAGCAAGAATAGCAGCAATTGATCAGGCAGGCAAAACAGCAGCGGCTATACAACTCTGAAATTACAAGGATTTAATTAGTTCAGTTATTTAACACATAAAACATACCTTCTTAATACCTGAGAGATGATATTTACCTCAAACAATGCAGTAAATAGTCAACCCAGCTCTGACATCACCTCATTTACAGATCAGACGTTTAGGCCCACTGCAATGTAAATCATGTTATCAAAAGGTACACCAACTAGTAAACTTGCATGACTCTACTAGACAACATCTTTTTACCTCAGGGTTATCAACAACAACTGCCTTCTCTGTGGGGAACTTTACGCGACAGACTATTCAGCTGACGAGGTCTGGACAACAGATGGCTTTAAATACCTGCGATTAAAACAAATTAAAACATGTTCACAAAAGTTAAAACATTGTCGGCCTTTACACCTGACTTCTACGAGACATACCTGCTCTCTAGCCGCACTGGAACACAATGCCTTTAGAGAGATCCTGAGTGTTCCCTATAAATCACTCTTAAGGAGGCCTGCTTCTGGGGAGACAGGGGGTGGAGCTTCAGTGACAGGCTACAAAGACTGTTGCCTTGCTAGGCCAAAAGCCTGCCTATCGCACACCTTTTCCGACTACTGTGAGATTAGAATTCTTCTTAGCACCCTTCATTTATTCATTGAATCTGGTGAACCTGAATGTCATTGAGTGTGACAAAAGCACTGTTTTGAACTTTTTGTGAGATTTTACACACCTGGTAGAACATTCTTTCCTAGGTCTTTATAGCTAAATTGTCTTACATTTAATGGCTATGATGCAGTTCTTCACCAACCTTGAAATGCTGTTTTACAGAAATAGAACATAAGAGCACTTCCTAGGGAATCAATGTAGACATGCTGTACAGAACCAAGAATAAAGGAAATACAGCATGCATTGTATGTCAGGAATGTTATGTCCTAAGGTCTAGGGGCAACCTGTAACCTGCAACATAAGGTGTGACCCCCCACTCTTCCCACTCCCAAGCAAGGCCAGAACAAAGGGAATTACAAATTAGCAATTTTTTTACTCAGAGATGAGCAGTTCTCCATTACCTGTATATAGGTTACTCACACACACAGACTGCGGTCGGAAAATGAAAAAAGAATCTCCCTAACCACCTTTTCTTGACCTCGATGGAAAACGTCATGAGGTCAAGGAAAGATATGAAGGAGAATTCATAAGGGCCACGGGGCTCAGAGAGTCCGACGGCTCTTTTCTAGGCAACGTAATTATGTGACATGACGTTACTGACATGACTTGCCGTGATGAAACTACAATGTTCTGAAGATGGACTACAAAAAGCTCATCTTTATTTTTATTTTACCTTTATTTTACCTGGAAAGAAATCCATTGAGATTTTTAATCTCTTTTACAAGGATGTCCTGGATGAATCTATGACACTGCACCTTGTGTTGCCATCTAAAGGTGGACAACACGTGGAATATTACTTCATAATCAAGATAGCAAGAAAGCCTATAGGGTAGGCCATCAGTCACCAAATAATGGAAATGGTAGTCAATTAAGAATGCTTGCTCACACTCACCCTCCTGCCCACTCATAGTTACATGAATCTCAGTTATTGTATGTAAAACAGTGTTTCCCACAGAATGACAGCGTAACTGTGGTGAGAGAGAGAGTGACTGAGTGAGAGGAGGTGCTGAGCGAATAGTAGCCTATAGGCTATGTCCTATGCGCAGCTATGTAATCAAATATGATACCCATAGCCTAGTGAAAAATACAATAATCAGAAATCAATATGTGGTGGTTGTTAATGTGGCAGGTTGCTGCAAATAAATCAATGTGTGGGAGACACTGAAATAATACATTACATTTACTGTAAAGGTCATCCAGCTTGATAAGCTATTGCCTTTATTAAGGCGAGGGTATCAGCATCTGTGACTGAAGTAAAATCAATTAATGATATTGCTGAAGGCTGGCAATACATAAAGTGAGCCTAAAAACACTGCAACATTATCCTCACTTTGATCATTTTACAAGACTATTAACACAGCTGGCATGGGTCTCAGTTGTTGTTGACAGTTCAAGACATAGGCCTATTAGCGAGTTATGGCATAAGAGAGGAAAGGTAACTTGATCAATGTCCTTGGTCGGTGATTTCATTTTTTTATTGTTGAAAATGCTAATACAACACTTAATAGCTTATTTTAATAATCCGAAACATAAAATGGTGTTGAAACAGCATCAGATTACAACAAAGCCAAAAGAAAACAAACCTAAAGAAGGAAGGAAATTGTGAGTGTCTTATTCAAGTATATGATGTGTGTCTGTATTGCAGGGATTTTGCTTCGTTTGACTTTGAGAATGTGCACTGCTTTAAATGTTGCTGCTGCAAGAAATTGTGGGATGGCATTATCTCTCCTTTCTCTCTTTCCTTTCGTAAAGGATGGTCTGGTCTACCGTATGCTAAAGGAGATATGGAGATATGGAAGAAAGCATTGAAGCACCTTTCCTTAGCTTTTAGAGAATTTGACCAGCTCTTAACATGGATGTCACCCAAATACTTCTGGGTCACTTCACTCAGTTAGGAAGCTTCCTAAGCAAAAAAGACTTTTCGACCACAGCCAGACTCTAAGGGAGGAGGCCAGCTGACAGTGTAGGGTGAGAGAAACAAATGACAAAATATGACCCCAGGGTCATAACAGGAGGTACAGTAGAAGTCAGAAGAACAACATCTTCACTGCAGACATGTGCAAGCATCTTTGTGATTTTTCTAACTGCGGCTGTAAGTCATCACATGAATTAAATATATGTTTCAGCAATTCTCTAACAACATTGCTTTTCTTTCATAGGGATAGTTTTAAAGTCTGCATCGGCTCACTTCTCATTGCTTTCATAATCAATAGATTATCACAAAAAACAAACTGAAAGCTTCTTGGCTGCACAAACTTTGCACACTTTTCTGTTATAATGAAATGGCAATGTTTTACAATAAAGAAACATTGTGATTCAGTGCAACACCAATGTACCTGGTCCAGCAAACACGTGAGACATTAGGTGACCCTTGCTTGCATTTTAATCCAAAATGAATCATAGATGGTTCCACATCTGCCTTGAATGGTTTCAAACCAAGCACAGGACGGCATTACAAAGGCTGTGAAACCACACAAACACAAAGGCACTCAAATGTTGACCAAGAGGTCTTGCTCAGAATAGCTTACTTCTTCTGATGTGCACTCTTTTTCACACAGAGATTTAATAACCAATGTTGGGAAATGGATGCTTTTACATTTAAAAAATAATGTTTGTTGGTTGTGAGAGCATGTAGAATAAAGGATTTGGGAAAGGTGTGCATATGATACAGGGTGCTGATCAGACATGGCTGTGTACCAGGTGCATTTACTTATGCAGGGATTGTAATTGCAATGGGTTTTGGAGACAGGGTAGAGAATACAGCAATCTAAGCAGGTGAATTGGCAGCTTTGCCAAGGCTGTGCTGAGCAGACTGCTAAATAAGGTTTTCTGTTGTCCAGAGAAAGAGCCGTGACCGTGGCCAGGGGAGAGAGAGAGAGAGAGAGAGCGAGAGACGGGATCGGACACCGAGGGGGAGCAAAGGCAACAGAGAGAGGGAGAGAATAAGCAAGAAAGATAGAGTGACTGGGGGGTAGGGAGGGAAACACACCAAGGGAAGCTAGAAGGCGAGCAAGCAGGAGTGAGGACAATGGATGGTGAGGGAGGGGGAGGGAGAGAGAGAGAGAGAGAGAGAGAGAGAGAGAGACGAGCACCTTAGAAAATCAAGCAGCCAGTCTATTCCCCAGAGAGGCAGCAAGGCTGGCTGTGGCTGACTGATCCAGTGCTGTGCTGCACTGTGTGAAAGGGGCCAATAACAGGCTGAGTAATGGGATTGTGCCACTGCAGATTGTGTATGAACAGGTTGGGTCCTTGGGTGTTCCCACATGTCAGGTAAGCACTGGCCTGAATAACTGGACTGAACAAGAGCCAAGCCTGCCTGTTGTGCTCAACATCTACTGTATAAGCTCACCAGGTTAGTTTTAAAGGCTGTGGGTAGTCTATGTTTTTTTTTAGTGTCAACAAATCCCCTGAGATGACCAAAACCAAGAATGAGCAGATTCAGTATTAGCTGTGAAACCAAAGTCGGATATAGCTCATTCCTCTGAGTGACATGTTCCTTCTTTACGATGAACATGGGGACTGCAAGCTGTTTCAATTACACATAAACTGTCTTGGTGGCATAAATAATCAGACTAAATGTCTATTCTTTTTTTGTGTATGTTGTGTTCCACCTTTACCACCTTATGTACTCTAAGATTTTTCATCTTTTTTTAATCATTTAATCCAAAAGGCTTATATACCAGAGTTAACGTAATTTACTACATTTATCATTAGTCACAGCTATATTTTGTTTTATTATATTTTATCATTGTTAATAATAATATCTCTGTGGTAGGGGGATCTGTACTGAGGTTCATTATTTTTGTTGGAAAAAATGGGTTTCATGTAGCTTATGTTGTGTGATGAAAAGGGCTTATAATTACCACAGCAGTTTGCTGTGGGTTTGTTGTCTAGTAATTTGTTGAGCACTACATGATAATGGTGACTTTGCTTTGCTTGTTGTTATTAGGGATTGACACATCGATACTGTGGGGTCTATACTTTGATACTCACAAGCTACTCTTTTGGAATTGTCACGTACCGGCTACCGATTCCAGTGGGTGGCTGCATCACTTCCAAATGTTTTCAGTGCTTTTCCATAATGTTTGTGCCAATAAACAACACTGCTGACACATGAAGCTGGCCTGTGTCACATGACTGTGGAAACTTACATGACATGAGAAGCGAGCGCGTAAACCTGAGACAAGGCAAAGTAGCGTGATGTTGCTACTGCCATACTGTATATAGTGGAAGTTGCTCTGTAAAAATCATGACCTGTTTAAGAAGATGAAAAAAGAAAAGACATTTTATGTTGTTGCTATTTTAGTTTATTTTATTCATATTTATAATTAATTAATTTTATTATTTCATTAATCACAGTATTTCTGTGAATTACTTTTTTTACACTTATTAACTCAAACATTTTCATTGAATTGTCTCATATTTGCTTTTGTAATATTGTTATAACAAAAAGTACCGGTGTCATATTGAATTTAAAAGGTGTTATCCCATATTCCTAGAAGTTATGACAGTCATGTAGCTTCACAAGAAATTTCTGTAGTGTAGCTTGCTAACCAGCAGTTAGCTAAATTGTGTCCTTGTTTTTGATGATGTCTGAACCTATATAAAGCTGGCTGTGAGAGCGCTAATTTGACCAAACCATTACAGATCCTTTTTTTACCTGATGTTATTGAGCATTTAATGGTTATTATTGTAAGAAGATACTAGGTCTCAGGTCCTATCTCTGTCTCTCTGTATGTCAGCCTGACTTAAGGGATAAGATCATCTTCTGAAGTGAGTCAGTGGGCTCCATATTGATGTGTGGTTTAGTTACTGTAGTTCACACAATGTCAGTCTGGATTAAAGCCTCCACTGCTCAACACCCCCCACCCTTGCTTTGAAGCCCTCCTGCTCCACGTCCTGCTGGTGCTTTAGCTCACATTTAGCACGTCCCATTTCATTAGTCTCACTCTGTCCCTCACCTTGTGGCTCAGCTCGAGCTGGTGCTTCCTAGCCATTTCCATTGCCTCGTTGCTTCTTTGATGTTTGCCCATCACATCAGCCGCTGTCACTTGTGTGTGGGCATGTTTGCGAATGCATGAGCGTGTGTCAGCGTGCAGAAGATAATTGTATCCATGTGATTTAGCTATACATACTGCTGAGATCATTGAATTCAATTAGTAGTCAGAGGTGTTGCAAATGCTTGGCTCAAAGCAAAGCCGAAGACGGTGGCGCACAAGCAGCCTAACAAGTTGAGCGTGTTGCCAAATGTATAGCTGTGTGCCATTTCTACACCAACACAAAATGCATTTACTGGTCCAGATGATGAGTCAGAGGTAAGACACGACGATGATTTTTTGGAGACATTTTAACAGTATTGATCAAGATGATTCAAATGTACTCCCCACTTGCTTCACATGTTGAAAGGAGAATATAATTCTTTGGTGTGCCCCCAAAGCCATGATTACTGCATGTATTTTGCTTTCATGCTGGTGTAACAGTCCATGAAGAAATCATTTATCGCTCTTTCTGCTGGTAAGTAGAGAAAACACTCTATAACTCCTTAAAAACACATTCATTTTCCACCAGATTTCAGGCCTCTGACGGCTCATTACTTTGGATTAACTAGTCACTGGTGCCACCTCTGACAGCACCGAGGGGGCTACAGATGATGGCCTAAGGGTTTATTCATAACCTCCCTGTGGCACTACGCTTATCTTACCATGCCAAGGTACTGAAGGACAAAGAGGAATGAGTGAACAGGAGAGTTTAACCGGCTGCAATTGATTCAAACCTGATTTCAAATTGACCATGAACTTGTTGTTTCGAGTAAATGTGTTTTAATTCCTTTTGATTTCTTTTTTCTGCATTTAATGACCGAGTCATTTGTACAGTTTGAATGTTGCTTTATCTGTGCTTAACATTTCATTCTGCCAAAGTGTGGTTTGAAAAAAGTTGGAGTGCGGTATCAAATCAGATTTAAGAGAGATTTTGAGATTTTACTGAAGGCAGAAGAAAGTGGAGAAGCGGATTAAAGTCACTGATGACTTTAATGAACTTGAACTTATTGTGAAGAACCAATTAATTGAATGAACTGTTTCTTCCTGGGAAACATTGCATGTTCAGTTAGTGTTCCCTGCCGCAGCTGCATTGTTGATCTTGAATAGAATTACTATTAAATAGCTTGTAGCATCTTTCAGCGCACTCTTTTGTTTCACAGCAGTTTTCAGCGATAAAGATCTGATGAATCCAATATACGCTACCTGCATAAATTAGCAGGTAAACATTGCAAGCGACATCAACTGAGTATTATTGAGTATTACAGCGAGTGCTTCGAGAATATAAACTGTTTTGATAGAAAGACTGTTTAACAAACTGCATTTGTTCGTTTGTATGTTTTGAAGACATGGGTTTAACCATTCACAAAGGGTCTAATGAAAGATGCTTTTCACTTTCAAGGGTCATATGGGGACCAAAGACCAGCATACATTGGCCCTTGTTAAAAAATTCTGACCATTTTTAAAATCAGACTCTGTAAACCACTTTACTTCAATACTATTGTAAGTCGCTGGAGCACTGTTTAAATTACATGCATCACCTCATGTGCAATCAGAGTAAAGGCTAAAAAAGTAGATAGTACAAAATGACATACACATATTTTTGGGGACAGAAGTGAGACATGATCCACACTGTATAGTGGACTGCTACAGGAAGTGTGACTGCAGTCAGTGAGTCGGTGGTAATTAGTAGGTGGATACATTTCATTATGCCCAGAGAAAGATGTGGCTAAGTCCTGTGTTCCCCTGTAATCCCTCCACTGCGCTGCCCATTATGACTCAGCCCCAATCCGCTATACTGAAAGTCACCGGTTTTTCCAGCCAAAGCGGGCCAGACGAGCCAGGTGCCTGAGGCTTACTGACACCAGACCTGTCTCTGATGACTGTCGCCTCAGCACAGTGCTGAAGTTTCCTCCTCTCAGGTTGAATAGGGCTGGAGGGAGCGCCGTTTAGTTCCCCCCGTTTAAAGATAAGATAAGACTAACGACTGTAATAGCTCCTCAGGGAAATAGATACTCAGGATAATAGAGATCCACTGTTCCTATCAGTCCAGGTATATTGGACAGTGGAGAGGCCTTTGGCTGAGTAAAAAAAGCACTGATGAGTTCTGCTTTGCAAGAAACACTAATGACTGTGGCATATCAGTAACCGATATAACAGATATCCAACATAGCAAGGAAACAACACTCCCTACACCTTTTGATTCTTGTTCCTTACCATCATTCATCACTTTCTGTTCATTTAAGTTTTGCTCGTCAAGGAAAAAAAAGAAAATTAAAATAAAATTCAAAGACAGATGATGAAACTTCAGAGTGGTTTTGAAGGGGTGTATATACATGTTTTTTCCTCTTCGTTTTCAGGCCAAAACTTTTGTGGTCTTTTTGTTCTTTCTCTTCATGAATCTTTCATGGAAGGTTCATTCAGCAAAGTCAAACTCTCAAGACGAAAGCAAATCCAACCAAATACCAAAGGGCTTTGAGGGCAACATGCCTGTAGGAGAGATTTTACTTTTTAAAAGCCCCATATTATGCACATTTTCAGGTTCATAATTTATTTATTATTATTTATTTATTTTGGGAGTCTACTGGAAAATGTTTACATGATTTAAAGGGGCTATATGTAGTTTTCTCAATGAAATCACTCACTTTGTTATTGCCTTTCTGTTAACTTGTTGTAAAAATGAACCATTCACTTGCTTTGATGGTTCTCTCAAACAGCCTGTATGCTGCTTCCTATGTAAAGAAATCAGGTCAGATTTTCTGAGAAATCCATTGGTTTACTTAGCCTGTGATGTTCACGCACACTCCCAAGCATCTTGCCTAGTGATTCTGAACTGTACACACAGCGACAACACTTCAGCTAACAAGTCCACTAACACCAAAAAACAACTAGCTCCCAGCACAACACTGACTCCAACACAAACTCCATGTAAGGATAAAAAATACAAAAGTTTTATGTACTAAAGTCTGTCGGGCCAAATGAAAATCAGGTCAACGTTCACGGGTCAACATCGGAAAGGCACGTGAGTCATGAAGACACCTTTGTTTTGTTTTGGATATAAAAACAAACCCAGAGTTTGCTTTCATCCTATTGGACAGGTAAGCTAACATTACTGCAAGGCATGTAACACGTAACCCCATAATATGCAACAAGCCTCTTTGATGAAAGATAAACAGTGCTGACGTATCATGTTGGCTAAATGCAGTCATTGTAGTGTTATCATTAACGAGCATGGATTAGTTCATCTTCAAACTAATAAAAATATCTTGTTACATCTCTTTCTGTTATCTGATAATGGCAGCTACAGTTAGCAGTAGCTAGCGGTTACTGTGGCGTCAGCAACAAGTAAAGCTATTGTTTTTTGCGTCTTGGTTAGGTTTAGGCATGTGGTTAGCAGTGTTTGGAATAACGGCGTTTAAAAGAACGGCGTTACGTAACGGCGTTATTTTTTTAGTAACGGGGTAATCTAACTAATTACTTTTCCCGTCGTTACAACGCCGTTAACGTTACTGGTCGTTAAATGCGGTGCGTTACTATGTAATAAACTGTGTAATCCGAACGCACCAGCTGGCTCACACAGCTAGTCAGGAGGTGAGGTAATTAGTGCTTGAAGTGGACCGGTACGCTGCGCTCTCCATATCAGCTTCTCTGGGTGCAACGTGGCGCTCACCTGTTCCCGTTCCCGTTCTCGCCTGCCTGTTAAACTCTGTCGGCGGGGAGAGACCATATTTTTATATACAGTCTATGGGAGAGACGTGGGACAAGAGAAGCTCAGCGCCACACACACACACACACACACACACACACACACACACACACACACACCAGCTAAACAGAGATTCGATGAAGCAGCAGAGAGTAGGTAACGGAAATAGTTACTTTCCCTGGTAACGAGTTACTTTTATTACAGAGTAACTCAGTTACTAACTCAGTTACTTTTTGGAATAAGTAGTGAGTAACTATAACTAATTACTTTTTTCAAGTAACGTTCCCAACACTGGTGGTTAGTGGGTGGTGATGACGTAATGAAGACACATGCCCTTCGTGTGAGAGACTCAGGTTCAATCCCCCACTGTGACCCATTCACCATTTGTCTTGTCTGAGCAAGTTGCTCCAGAGGAGTGCGACCTCTGACATATATAGCAATTGTAAGTCGCTTTGGATAAATGTAAAATGTAGGCACGTTGGTTGGGTTAATATACTACATTACTTACAGTAGTTAACTTATGTAAGTTAAGTTACTTCTGTAACTTCTGCAAATAGATAAAAACATACAATGTTGACTTTTTGTTTCACACAGGAAATGAACACTGGTCTCCTGGGTGAAAGTCCACATAAATCCCCCACCAATTCCTTACTCTGACTTTTCTGTTAAATATCCTACACCTGCCTTTAGCGTTGAAAACTGACGCTTCAGTGCTTTCCTCAGTGAGTTCAACTAGACGCCAATGGGAATTTATATGTGACATCTTGGGAGTAAGAATGGGTTGGTAACAGGTTAGATGTGGACGCATGGCTGAGTGTATTCAGTACGCGTACAGTGGGTGAGCCGTTGTTTTTTTTTGTCATAGCTTGGTCGTCTTTAGACGCCATTGGAAGTCACCACTCACAACCTGCATGTTATGTTATTCTAAATGGCAGCAACACCCAAGTCAGAATAATGCTTCCCACTCTATTATATCAAATGGAAAATGATCATTCAGTCGGAGGGCTATTACAGCAATTTGAAGTTTCCCGTCGATCACAAAAATACAAATCATCGGTAATCTGAACTTTTTTACAAACCTTTTCTTTGCGGTCCTATCTGTAAATGGCAGCAGTCCACAAAAGTTTTGAGCATTACAGGGAAATTAAAGCATAGAATTTTTTTAGATTAGGCCCTGTCCTTGTCTGTGTTTTGTTTTAACTTTTTTTTTCAAAATGTTAGCTGTGGGCAGGAGTGATTATCCCCTCTGCCCACACCTTTTACTTTGTGTTGTCAAAGCCTGTGCTGCACCCTGAAGCTTTAATACGCCACCAACCAATTTAAAATTTGGCACTAAGATAATTTGTTCTGCGTTTGTACCACAAAAGATCATTGTTGTACACTGACTTTGACCTTTGAGAGGGCAAATTAATAAGAAAAGGTGGTATTATTTTGCATTAATTCGCCGCTGCAATCTCACATACTTTCATAAGTAATAGGCATTTAATTTAATTTAATGCAGTTGGGAGTGCAAAGTAGTGCAACTAAAAATAGTATTAGTCTATCTGTGTCTCTATCTCTCTGCATGTACAGCACTTTCAGAACATACACAGTTGGTTTAAACTAAGACCTGCTGACATTGTTTGACTGTGAAATTTAGAGCACTCTCCGTGTTCCCTTAGCTTGCCGTCTTCCTGTCTTCTATCGTCTCTTGAGAATTGTTATTCTTTGAATCTCTGTCTGATTTAGAGATGAAGCAGTTTACCTTCTTACTTTCTACCGGCTCCAGGAAGATCTCTTCATCTTTTTATAGCTTCTGCTACTATAGCTCTGTGTCTGTATGTTTTTTTTGGACTTTGGATGATGCTGATGATGTAGATTTTGTTCACTTTGAGCAGGTGTTGAAAATAAGTAGCCTTTCAGAGTGTTGCACCAGAGGCAACAAGTGACGTCATGGGACATGCTTTGTGTGCCATTCTTCATGAATGGTTTTTGTTATTCACACATCCATTGTGATCTCATGAGGGTGCACTCTGAGATTTGTGTGTTCTGTGCATTCCCACCTTAGCTCCTGCACAAATTGGTAAGCTTGTCTTGACAGAAGATGGGCCAAGTGAAAAGAAGTGGTGTCTCTCTGCCCCTGTTGGATAAACACTCACTAGAGCACATTAACCTCCACTTTCTTTTTTAAATATTTCATTCAATTTTTGCATAATATAAAAGGTTACAAACCAGGTCTAACTAGTAAAGACACTTAGTTAGTTTTGTGCATATGTGTGTGTGTGTTTGCATGCAGGTGTCAGTGTGTGTGTGTGTGTGTGTGTGTGTGTGTGTGTGTGTGTGTGTGTGGTATGCGTGTGCGTGTGTATTCCAAACGACAACAAATCTGGGTTACTGTGCTCCCAACCTGCTTTTCCAGGCTGCTGACTGTGGAGCGAATGTCAGCACTCTGTGTCACTCTCAATATGGCATTTGGTGTCTGCATGTTTGTCCTGGCATACAATGTCAGTGTAAAATGCCCTAAATCACTGCTATGCCAATGACATAGCATTGGCAACAACAAATGCTTTGAATGAATCACAACACAACCCGTCTGATTTGCCTGACGTAATCACTTAGCTTGCATTCGCACAGAAAAGGGGGTAACTCAGGTGAAGCATGCCTCTGTTTGGTTACTTTCCATTCTTCTTCATTTCAAATTGGCAGTGTGTAGCATTGTACCACTCGGGACACTGCAATACAAAATAGGACTGGCAAATAAGGGCGTGAACTCTGGGATGAGCACAATTTCAAGACAAGTGGGCAGCAACATAAAGGCCAAGGTATGGACGTGTAATCCATGACTTGTAATTATGTTTTGCTGTCTCTTTCTCCCCTCCAAATCAATAACCGACACCTTCTTTGTCCTTTTGCTTTAGAAATTTCTACTTTCATTTATCATCCTTAATGGTGACACAGATTTGTACTGTGTAATACTTTAACTGTGAACGTTACCATAGTAACTTTGAGTCATAAGTATAATTTCCATGAACAAACAAGGGAAACACATAACTGAAAAGAGTGGCAGTTTCTTCTGATGGTTCAAAGCTGGGAATTGTCACACTGCATGCTCAATGAATCCTTTCACTTCTGCAGTCTAACACTGAATTATCATATTCTACATGCTGTATAATAGTGATTTCCCGTGTGAAAATGGGTAAACGCCGTCCTGGAAATCTAAAATGTTCTTAATCAATCTGTTATCACTCATTTATGATGACAGATAACTTCCACTTGTTGCTCGTTATCAAGTGTCAATCTTTGTGCAGTAGACTACTCCTCATTGGGTTAATTTACAAAAAAACCCAACTCCTTTTGACTTCCTTTTCTTTTGTAAACCTCAACTATTCTGCAAAACTCTGCAACCTGTCTGTAACCTGCTCTTACAATGAATAAAACCAAATGCCACACTTTTTTCTCCTTCCACTTCAGCCTGACAAGAGTGAATAACAAAAATCTGTAGAAATGGTCAAATTCATTCAAATTGCTGCTTCAGCTACTATGACACACATTCTGCCACTTGCAGCTGCTTCTCCAAAAAATGTGCCCTAACTATGGTTTGTATGAATTTCTGTACTTGTAGCAAATTTTATTTCCCTTATTCACACTCACACACTTTTATTAGCTGCATGATTTCCGTATGTCCGGCCACCTCAGGTACTATTAAAAAAGTACTGTAGTGTCATTCTGAGAGATGCTATTATTTGAGTCTGGAACCACTGTAGCATGTGACTAGCTTGGATTTATCTCAAATGTAATGACTAACATGTTTTTGAAGCGCTAGCCAATCTCTTTTCATTTATGTGGAGCAATGTAGATGTAGAAACAATAGCATATTGTGCTTTAAAGAGAGCTGTCTCCTGCAATCACATGGCTCTGCATTAATAATGTCTCTAAACAAGTTTGTTTTTCTCTGGCTGTGTGGAAATATTGGGTGTTGAATGAACGATGTGTCAGCTGGCGTTGTTGTTCTTAATACTGTAACAGCTTACTGTCATCAGAGCATTGTCGTGATATAACTAGGCATGCAGGAGCTTAGTAAACAATAAAGACCCTGTGCCATTTGGCAGACCTTTTGTTACTTTTCATAAATCTACAGCTGGGCTGTAATTTACATGTGAAAGGTTGCAGTGCACCCGCCCTCAAACTTATATCCACACACTTGGCATCGATGAAGGGGGCACCCACATCGGCAAGATATGCGATGCTCAATAATTCACATGCTGTATGTATGAAAAAATCCATCCCAATGTTATTTTATATTCATAAATATGTGAATTATGGAGCATAAAATATTCCTTTGAATGCACTGCCTTCAGAAATGTCAAGTTTGATCGGCTTTGTTTTGAGCATAGAGATGTTAGGTCAGCATGCAATGACCAGGCATTAACTTAATATTCCTCAGGCTTTGTTTCTATAAGGTCTGGTCTTGTTAGGCTGTGTTAGGGCATTTATGAACAAAGTTGTGCCTATTTTGTGGGAATAGCAAACAGAAATTGAGAGTTACTAATCCCTTTGCAAGTAAAAATGTTAACATCAGTCATGAGTAGTAGACTTAAACACTTGAGGAACATTGACCCGATGGCATTTTCACACATGTGCTTGAAAACGCTGGCCTGTGATTATGTGATAGATTTCTTAGGATTTCATCACACCCTCACTTGTTATGCTTTTGTGCACGTGTCAAATATATTTCACAATGTTTCTCATCTCTACCATTCAGCCAGGATAATGTGACGCTCAGACACCCTGACATTGTTTGCAGGTCAATATTTCAAGCGCTTTGAGAGGAGTCAATAGCATATTGGTCATTTTCTGGGTTTAATCTAATACTTTAGTTCAGTGATGACACAATACCTGCTGTGAGACCATCATGCTCGCGCAGAGGAGACCACGAAAATATTCATTGCCACACAGCTCGCTGCGTTTGCACTTGAGGACATTGCTGAATCATGCAATTATGGTTTGGATGAGGAAAGTCGATAACTGCCTCATACTTGGGCAGAGATGGCTAAGGTCACACCTGTAATCATGTGGGAGCAGCACAGTCCATTGACACAATGATGAGACTCCACAGACAGTCAGGCAGGATTGAGATAGGGGCTGATTGCTCCTTATTGGAAGATGGAGTCGGGCTCACATGAATGGTGCTGTCACACAGATGGAGATATGCACCAGTAGTCCCATGTTTGCTCAAGTCAGGGCCTGACACCCTGCCAGCAGGGCATGTCTTGTTGGGTCAGATATAGAAGAGCAATTGTAAACAGGCAGCCATTAGAGGCAGCGCATCAACTAGTGTCTGGGAAGTGGAGATGGAAATAAATCAACCAATAAAGATCTGTACGAATGAGGTATTTTACCTCCTTTGAAAAAAGAACCCTTTCTAAATGATTTATAAAATTGTAACTTTTCTAATATAAAGTATAAACACTGATCAAAAGGATGTTCACCTGGCAACCCAAAATGTGTTTATATTAATAGTTACAACTGATCTATAAAGCATTAGGCCTAGTAAATGATTTACCAACTACTGAGAAAACAATTAGTTACAATTTATAAATGGTGCCTTATTTAAATGTAGTATTACTTTTTTTCCTGTGTATTGCTGATCTTTTTTAGCTGTGACAGCCTGGTCAAACCAGCACTTACAATGACAAACATTTTCACGTATTGACAGTGTTGACCTTTGAGGAGCCAGTACATCCAAAATGGAGCTCATTAGTTGTGTTACACAATCCACTTTTATTTTTATCCTCCTCTGTCAGAGTACAAACTGCTCCACAAAAGATGAGACAGGAGTTGATAGTAAAAATACATCTTTTAATTAACTGTGTGAGCTGTCCTATTAGCAACAGAGCTATAACATTAGCAGGCTTGTTAGCCTGTTGATTTTTCCATCTTAACTAAAACTTTTTATTGAATAAATTGATGTACTATCCAGAAAACATAATGCCAAAGGAGAGTAAATACAGAGAAAATAAACGGATGCTTAGGGGGGTTATTGATTGACTAGCGTTAGGATGTTCCTAGCTGGCAGTGGCTAGCTTATTGTTGTCTCTACATGACAGAGCTTTTAGATATTTAAATATTTTATGTGAGTTCTGCAAATGATTGTCATTGTGCCACTTTTTGGTGTGATCCGGCCACAATGCACAAGTTCTCAAGACAGAAACACCAGTAACTGTAAATGCAATCAACTGCTGCTTTCAATATTAATATTAATATTTTAATAGCTTCAGTTGGGTGTCAGAGTGTGTGTGTTTTGAAATTCCTAAAACCTTTTTCAGTTAACAACACTAGCAGAATACAGCATGAATCTCCTTTAGAAAAGCTTTATTTTTAAATCCTATTACACTATGCCTTTCTCACATTCACTGAAACACCTTTAATAACTCTTTGAATAACAACAAGTTAATAATGAGAATTGTTGCTCTAACATCAGTGTGAAGCAGGTACCTGCTTTGCTGCAGCCTCTCATTCAGCCTCTGATTCATTAGATAGCACCCGGGTTTTCACAATGCTTCTCTGTCCACTTCACTCCAATTATTCTTAACAAGTGCTCACTCAGAGGGCACTTTTATGACAAACCCCCACATCACCAACCCCACTCTGTGTCATTTCAAGAGCCACTGTGGGCTTGCTTTCCTGCACCTTAGTCTTTCCTTTTTCTTCACATTTAGATGTAGCAGCCATTTATGTTAATTGTTGGCATGTCATATTATTTTGTTTAGATATATTTTGCATTACTATTTTGGACACTTGGTCATAGTCATTAGATGCACAGGGTTGTAAATTTAGGCACATAGGTGACCAGAAGTGGTAGGCACAGGTAGAGGGAGCTCACACAGTTCTCACCAGACAGACCAGAACAGACCAACATGCTACGACTTGCAATAATAGAATAACAATAGAATGTACTGTGAATTATTAATGGAAATCTATTTTGTTTGTGTCAGATTTCATTCCTGCCTGTGTATAATGGCAACTAGGAAAAGGACATTGGTAAAGTAAAAAAAAATACATTACACATATGCTGAGACTGATTAGTTAAAACAGCCCATTAATGACTCTCCTGCTAATAATCCAAGTCCCATTCTTCCATATTGTTGGAAAATTGTGTTCACATATGTAAATCTGCAACTATTACAGTGTTATAAGATCTCCATCTTTTATATCATTAAACAGGAAATACAGCAGAGGAAGAAGGGTGGTTAACTGCCAAAGTCGTCCAACGTTTGGCTTCTGCGGTTGGGCTGCGGAGGCTGAATCCAGAATCTTTGTACAATGTAAATAAGAGCCATTAAAGCAATGAAAATACATTTTGCTGCATTTTTGTAATTAGATTGTCAGATGATTTCCATAATGTATTTTAGCTTATGTCATCAAGTCAGTGAAAACACTATTGTTTACCTTTTCTCTTGGGTGACAGACAGTGCAGAGCTTCATTAATTCAGAACTTTAGCATATTTGTACAAACAATAGGTGCAATGAGAGAGAGGGGGACTCATAATATTGTTAGTAGAATGTGACTCAGTATGGGTGGATTGATTGTGTTTATTAGCTTATTAGTGTGTGGATGTGCAACAGTTTAAACATCAAAGTCCCACAGCTAGTGCCATTATTTGACAAGTTGGAAGTGAGAACATGTTGGCGATGCAGGTGACAAAAACGGCAGACATGATGTGTTTTGTCAGCACTGGCGGGGAAATGCAATAAAAGATTGCCAAAAGTGTGTTCGCTCTCATAATGATCTCTCTCAAAATCACCGCAGCAGTTACTTCAGAAAAGACTTCATTTGTTTATGCCTACTCAAATCTAAGTGATCCATGGAAAACCACAACAGGTGCTAGATGCTTCCAACAACCTAGCTGTATTTTTTTGAAATTGGCTCTTATTTATTACAGAGTTGTAGTGACATGTTTGTCAGCCCAACAGAGGCTGCCGTGATGTTTTTTAGCTTTACAAGACAAACAACGGTGGAAATTGCTTAAAGCGTTCTTGTTTGTCATTTTTCTCTATCAAAATGCAGTTATGTCCCATGTTTGTTCAGAACCTATGCAAAGCCTTTATCTATTGTACTGAACTATACTGAGCAAAAGGTATGTTCAGCTCAACTGCCTGAGACTAACGAGCATATTTGAGGTGCTGTTGTTTCATTCGGAAGACGGCCCTCTTTTGATCTGAGCAATAATCTGTCTCTTGGAGTCTGGGAGCTATTTACAGAGGAGATTTATTTCACTGATTCTCTGTGTACAATGAAGCATCTGCTCCTGCCAGCTCAGGTAGAGACGGGCTGTGTCTCACTGAATATGTGCTAGTTCTTCTCAAAAACAAAGAGGAAAAAAATCTATTAATAGTCCACAGAGTGTCCTCTGTATGCTGGTAGATGTGTGTAATGCTCCTTTCAACTAGCTGAAGTGGGAGGAAAATGTCCATTTATGAGTATATCCCTCCTACCTTCTTGTCAAAGCTGCAGTAAAAATACCACAGGAGGAAACGTTTGTCCATTACCTATCAACAGTGGACACAACTGTGTTTTCGGCTGCTCCACTGTGACTACAAATAAAATAAAAGAGCAAGGAGTGGAATTTTCCATTGGATTTGTCTTTGCTTTTTTATCTCCCAGCTACAAAGTGAATTGCAACAGCCTTGAACAGTGTCTGGCAGGCCTTGAGATATTCCCAAGCAGGAACTGTAGAGGTCAAGGTGTGGGAGCAATGCTATAAGCACAACTTGAAATTCTTCCAGGGCTTCTTCTCCCACAGCCTTGCTCTCACTTCCCCACTTTCTATTGCTTTGTCTCTTCCTGTCTTTCTCTCGCTTTCCCGTTTCTCTCCTTCAATCTATCCGCCTCCCATTTCTTTTTAACACCTCTTTCAACTATATTTTCAGTGCGGTGAATGGTTCAAGGAAATTCATATCAAAGTACTCTTGTATGCACAGGGGCAGATATAAATGCTCATAAACAAACAACAGGGCTTGTGTATACGGTTTTACTCATTCTTAATAATTAGGAAGTCTGTTTTCCTTTGTCGATCGGGATAACAGGAAATAATTAATAACGCAGAAAACACATTGAAAAATAAATATATCCCATGTGAAAGACACATACTGTGAGTGTGTTGTTTGAGGTCCCCACCAAACTTTTTTACCGGCATCCTGCAAAGAGGCTACTATGAGGAGATCTGAGAACAAACAATTAAGGTGAGTTTATGTCAATTTCTAATGCTGTGGTAAAGAAAAATTGATTACTGTACCATGAAGATTCTTCTGGTGCTTCAAACGTATATAATCAAAAGGTATTGAAATGTACCGTGTAATCAGTAGTTGTCAGATATTGAAGTATAATTTCACCTTTGTTGTGAACGTCGGCTGCATTGGAAGTGCAAAAATTTGCTGGCAACTGTGCAGCTCCACTGGAGCACTTGGTGTTATGGGCCTTGCTCAAGGGCTCCTCAGTGGTGGTAAATGAGGGAGTTTTTTTGCGTATTTATACCACATACTGTTGTGTCTGTTATTTATTTTGTCATATAATAAAGTATAATATTAAAGAAGCTGGTTATATAGTTTTATATTTAGATTAATGGTAAATATTTCAAATACAATTGAAATTGTACAGCTCAATCCAATGTTTATTCAAAAGCTACCCTAAAGCTGTATCAAGATATTATTTTCATGCTTGTAGACAGATGGTCTGCACCGAAAAAGTGGATGCACAGGCACTATAGGTACTCAAAAAAACCAAAAAACTTTTACACTCTATGTGCCTGGTGAGCAGCTCTAATTGGAATAAATGGGGCCACCCTGTTAGGATTCATCTTCCATGTCTTCCGTTTATCATCTGCAAGTGTGGAGATTCATAATGTCTCAGAGATATTAGATCTAGTTAGTATCAGTAGCTAGTATCAGATCTCACCCTCTACCAAAAACAGTAGCAAAAAAAATTTTTAAATTACTTAGTTTATTAAAACCTTTCCCTACACACTAGTGTTGCATCACATCATGCAACAGCCTGTCTAATAACTGTGTCATAAACTGCAAACTGCACGATGAATTATACAATTTAAGGTTTGACAGGAGGAGACCTGTGCATGCGTGCCTTTGTAATGCTAATGAAAATTATGACTTGCTCTTCAGACCACCCACAGCCAAACATGTGAAGAAAATACAGAGTGTGCTCAAACAAAAGGCAATATAGACGAAGCCACATGTGTGGATGAGGACCTCACTGCAGCCTTCAGCACTCACCTTCACATGCCAGACAAAACCTTTGTGTATTTGATTGTTAGATTGTGTATGTTTGATCAGAGCATATACTGCAACACTGGTTTGCCATTATATGTTTTTATTAATGAATTATTAAGAGTTGTCAACAGTCGTCATTTTTGAAGACGCTATTGCTACAGTTAGAATAATACCACAAGAGTTAACTCAGAGCAAATAGTACGGTAACAACAATGATAATATTTAAATGCACACAGAACTGCCTGCAGTAGGTTTAACACAGCAAACACCAGATTAAACTGCTGAAGCTCAGACTTAGACACAGTTAAGATGCCTGGCATAGAGCGATACTAAATGGAAATCTTGTGCTTTTGGATTTTGCCATCTGTGCAAACTCTATGACTCTGAGCAATATGTTTACATGTTTATATCAATGAAAAAAAATTGCTTTTGTTCTTAGTACTTGGATATAATTTCTTTCACCTGTATTAAAATTAAGAGACATAATGAGGAAGCATCCCTTTTTGATGCTTTTGCTGGTGATCTGTTTATCTGTGTGACAGGCACCACAAGTGGACACTAATATTCTCCAAACTGGTTTATTCATGACAAGAGCGACAGTTTATCAAAGGTCCAGGTGCACCGCTTAACCTGAACAAGATGTTAACTAGAATATGGCAGATAAATGTGTTGCTCCATGCATGTAAATGTAGCCACAGGAAGAGGGTTCTAGGTTCAAGTCCAACAATTAAATATTCATACATACTTGACATAGTGCAATGCACTTTAAACTCCTTCAAAGAGTGAATGTAGTGATCCATGGCTCTATGTAGTGATGGACATCACCAAACACTTTCCTAGTATTATTTTGTCAGATTTTATCAAGTTTATTTATATAGTTTTATCTTTCAAACCAGCACTTTCACTGCAAAACAGTAAATCTGAATCTGAAAAGTATGCTCATTGAAAATAAGGAAAATTCTCTTCAGGAACAAAACTAGGAATCTTTAAAAAAAATAAAGAAAGGGCCTCTTCTTTTAGGGAGAACAGGTAAACGGAGAGTATACAAAGATTAAATGTTTATTACAATGTGGAGCATAAAAAGGTGTAATCTTAACAAGAAAACCTACAGTAAAGAAAAGCATCCACTAAAGCCATGTCTGGCACTAACATCATCAAGATCAAGATAAATTAAGTTAGAAAAACAAAATAAAAAGTTTTAGAGATCTTCTTATTTTGTCATTTGACACCTGCACGCCAACAATGACATCAAGACTGTTATGGTCATCAGAGACTCATCATAACTGTTACAAAGGCATGTGGCTCCCAGAAGACATGATATCAAATAAACACATCAAATAACAAAAAAAATCTTTTCTCAAGATCCACTTACTGTCTTGGATAAGAGACTGATTGAACCGGAAACTAACAATATAAGCTGTCTGTAAACATCAGGACAATACCTGTTACAGCATTGGCTGTGAAGTCAGCGCACAGCCAGAGAAAGATCAAGGAGTCCACAGAGACCATCTTTGAAAGGAGACAGAGGTTATGATCTCCCCCCCATACTGCATATGACCACCTGTTATCAGAACTGAACAAACTTCATGATTACTGATCAAATTCCATCTTTTTGTGAAGGCCAAGATCGCTACAGAAATGTTTCTGTCAGAGGATCTTGTGCTGAGATTGTTTTGTGAAATAACAATAGAGAGATTTATCAGGATCTACAAGCATGTGTTCCTATAGGCTGAGGGGACAAGTGACATGGAAGACTTTAAACTGCATCTATATTTTTAGACCATATAGTTCCACAAATTTTCTGCAGTGCAGGTCAGCCCCCGCAGGAGGACCAGGTAAATGATAGCTTTTAATCTTTGTTCCTTAAAAATCTTTGCTACATCTTACTAGCAGATATGTTACCTGTTGTTAACTATAATTGCTTTTCGACTTGAGTTTGTTTTATTATATATATTACGTGGAAGTCCACATGCTTTCTGCAATGCTACTGAACTGGTGCTCCGCTTAGATTCCCACTTTCCCTTTATTTTGGGATATTCTCCTTCACACCAGCCACTATGTACACACAAAGAAGCAGGTGATTTAGAACTCAGTATATAAAATCACTTGCTGTGAATAACATTATGTAATAATTCTTTCATTTAACACGAACATGACTGAATAATGTTTGGAAACTTAGACCATTTAATTGTCTCCTGCATCCTTGTTCATACCACATTCTGCTCTAAGCTATTACATCCAATTTCCACCCTGATGATTATTATGTAGTAGATACTAATAGAATAATGGTGGAAGAATAGAAGTGTGCAGAGGTAATTAGGAAGCAGTGGGTCATCTCGTTTGCCCAGAGGAGAATGCAGAGGGAATTACCTGGTCCACAGACAGAGGAGACAGGAGGAGGGAAGAAGAGAGAGTGGAAAGAGACAATATGATATTAATGTGGGGGAGATGAAAGGAAGAAAGAAACAGAGAGAGGAAAAGAGAGAGGCTCAAGAACTGGAGTTGAATGGAGACCAAAAGAAGAGAGAGAGAGAGAGAGAGAGAGAGAGAGGCGACAAGAGAGAGGAAAGAGAAAAATGAGACTTGTTTCATTTTGAAATGATGGAATATGTTCCCGCCCTAGAGCTCTGTTCAATAAGATGCCTTCTGTTGTGGAGCTCAGGAGGAGAAGAAGGGAAACAAGAAAGAAAGAGAGAACAAAAATGGCCATGTGTATACGTGTGTGTCTGTATGTGTGTATGTGTGTATGTGTGCAGAAAGTGTGTGTATCCAACCCATAATTCCATATAGAGCATTAGTCCGCCTACTCTGCTGCCATGAATGCTGTTCACTCAATCCACCGCATAACTGATTATGATCAAAGAAAGATTAACACACAGTCATACACATACGCCAATGATATAATGTTATTCTAGCCAAGTGTTTTTGTGCTTAATCAATTAATAAATAACTTTGGTTTATTTTGAGGCTAAAACATTTTCAGTGCCAGTCAGGTGATAATGACACTCCGATGATAGATATTCACTGTTAACTTTCTTTTTTGTTTATTTTCATCCTGCATATTAACAGCTTATAGTGTTATAATGATACAAGAGCAGTATAAAAGGAAACAGCTATTTAAAGGGATGTTCTCTGATAATTCAAGTGCCGGGTCACGCAATGTGATCACATTAAATCATACCCTCAAAATCTACTGTGTCTTCTGTAAGTGATTTTTGATCTCAATGGGACTTTTTTTTAAATAGACTGAAATGATTTAACATATGCAGCCATGCATACAGGGAGGCAGAAGGCTGCTAGCTGGATGTAAACAATGCTGGGTTACAAAAACTGAAAAATCTTGCTAATGTTTTCCAAGGAAGGAAATACATTCAACACATTTGTTAAAGATTAAGGAGTTTTGGTAAGTAGAACTGAATGTAAACATAAATTCTGCTCATTTAAAATAATACTCTACAGGGCACCTTTAATAGAATATATTCAATGATAATGGTAAAGGTGACCGCAAACCCTTCCTCTCAGTAAGACCCTGATTAACCCTGCTGAATGAAGATTTCAGACCGCCAGTCCTGCATAATGTATTATGTACATTCAAGTAATCAGAAATGTACCAGCTATAAATGGCAGCCCCAGCTGCTGAATCTACCACCACTTTGACTGTTCACTGAGGTCACAGCTTGGCTCTGCGAGCCATCATATCTAATTCTAACTGCTCCATTTGCTCCTCTACCCAGTACCTCTCTTTAAATCCTGTTCCCCAATCTTGTCTCAGTTCATCTCCACGTGCATCAACAAATCTTTGCAGGTAACAGGAGAGGTGCCCGCTATCTTTAAAATAGCAGCTCTGCCTTCAATCCCAGGGAAATCTAACCTCTATCAAGGCTCTTGCTGAAACTACACAGACCCAACCCCAGCCTGCTGTTTGCCGCTTCATGCTGCTTCAGTCACAAAAAATCTGTCCAAAAACTAACTTCATAAAACATTTTAATTGCCATTGGTTCACAGAAGCACAGAAATTGTCTTCAATGAAGCTTTTACATGACTGATTAATGGCAGCTTGCTCAGGTCGAAGTCTCTATTTCTTTTATTACAGACTACAATAATCTTATCTGTCAACATGTGCTGAAATGGTTTTTATTTTTCTCCAACATGCGTTGATATTTAAGTATTATTTGTAGCAGTATGTATGGGTGAATATGTTTTTACTGCAGCTGTCACAGCAGAAATATGAGGGTGTGATGTAATGTAGGATTTGAGACGCTGTAGTAATGAATGTAAGGTGTAAGTGTTGAGGTGTGTTTCCATGAGAAGAAAAAAAAATCTCATACACACATACTGTTCTTTGTACATACACAGAATCCTTTATAAACATGCCCAGATGTTTTTCCACAGATATATTTTATTGTACAAATGCAAAGGGATTTACAACTAAAATTCATTCATAACTGACAGGATTTAGTGGTTGCATTAGTTCAAGTGAAGCTGTAGAATAAAACTGATAAATGGAACTTACAATATCATATTTTTCACAGAGGTGTTGTGAGACAATCACATAGAGAACCTCTGTCTAGCCGTGCACAGTAAAATTTTTATTTACATCGGCCTCAGACCAATCCAAAGACAATAAACAATGTGACAAAATATGCAGCATACACTCACTGGCCACTTCATTAGGCACACCTGTTCAATTGCTTCTTAACACAAATAGCTAATCAGCCAATCACATAGCAGCAACTCAGTGCATTTAGGCATGTAGACGTGGTCAAGACAACTTTTTGAAGTTCAAAACAAACATCAGAATGGGGAAGAAAGTGACTTTGAACGTGGCATGATTGTTGGTGCCAGACGAGCTGGTCTGAGTATTTCAGATACTGCTGGGATTTTCACGCACAACCATCTCTAGGGTTTACAGAGAATGGTCTGAAGAAGAGAAAATATCCAGTGAGTGGCAGTTGTATGGACGAAAATGCCTTGTTGATGTCAGAGATAAGAGGAGAATGAGCAGACTGGTTCGAGATAAAGGAAAGGCAACAGTTACTTAAATGACCACTCATTACAACCAAGGTATGCAGAATACCATTTCTGAACACACATCGAAGCTTGAAGCAGATGGGCTACAGCAGCAGAAGACCACAGCGGGTGCCACTACTGTCAACTAAAACCAGGAAACTGAGGCTACAATTCACACAGGCTCACCAAAATTGGACAATAGAAGACTGGAAAAACGTTGCCTGGTCTGAAGAGTCTCGATTTCAGCTACGACATTCAGATGGTAGGGTCAGAATATGGCGTAAAAAACATGAAAGCATGGATCCATCCTGCTTTGTATCAACGGTTCAAGCTGCTGCCGGTGGTGTAATGGGTTGGGGATATTTTTTGGGCCCCTTAGTACAAATTGAGTAACTTTTAAATGTGACAGCCTACCTGAGTTTTGTTGCTGACCATGTCCATCCCTCTATGACACAGTGTACCCATCTTCTAATGGGTACTTCCAGCAGGATAATGCACCATGTCACAAAGTTCAAATCATCTCAAACTGGTTTCTTGAACATGACAACTGTTCACTGTGCTCCAATGTCCTCCACAGTCACCAGATCTCAATCCAATAGAGCACCTTTGGGACATGCTGGAATGGGAGATTTGCATCACAGATGTGCAGCCGACAAATCTGCAGCTACTTTGTGATGCTGTCATGTGAATATGTCTCAAAGTCGCTGAGGAATGTTTCCATATGTGTTTGTTGAAAATATGCCACAAAGAATTTAGGCAGTTTTGAAGGCAAAAGGGGGTCCAACCAGGTACTAGAAAGTATATCTAATAAAGTGGCCGGCGTGTATATGTTGTACAGTTGATTTTAAAAACTTGTGTCCTTCTCCTTTTCACCTGAAACACTTTTTTGTAACCCAAATACTTATTCAAACTGTTGCTCAGAATACACCACATTCAAAATATGTGTGTACTTAAAACTGTGTGACTAAATTGTAAATGTATGTTAGTCACTGGTGTGCTAAGCTATGTGTTATCTTATTTATTTGTCAAACAGTAGTCATGATTTGTTTTTTCAGTAGGTCATCATTTCATTAGGACATTTCTGCAATGTCTTGTTTATAGGGATGTTGGGGGCGGTTTACTCACATCGATGACACAACAAAGAAGCAAAAGGAATCGGGGTATTGAAGATATTTAGGTGGACGGAACAGTAAGGAGCAAAACAACTAGATAGAGACATGATGCAAAATAACAGCAGTCAGCAAAACACAAAAATACAGGAAGCTCAAAAGAAATGAGGAGGCACAAAACAAACACTACTCCTTGTTTTTTTAGGTGAGATTTGAGAGATTTTCGGGGGAAGCACAGCAGAAGCCATATATATATATATGTATATATATGTATACACACACACACACACATATATATATATATATATATATATATATATATATATATATATATATATATATATATATATATATATATATATATATATATATATATATATATATATATATATATAAATACAATGGTTTTTTTTTTCTAACTCCAGTCACTCTGCACCACATGGTGGAATTCAAACCAGAAACTGTCAAATTCAGAAAACTCACCTGTGAAACTTTTTCTGTGTATGCTGCTTCATGCCTTTCACTCACCCAATCAGGCAAGAATAAGTGGTTCACAATCTCACATTTACCCAAGCTCACATCGCTAAAAGCTCTAATCAGTTTCTTTTCAATAATTTTGGTAAATGTTTTTCAGGAGCCATGTTCAAAATTACTGTTTAACTGTCACACTATATGTGATCTCATAAATATGACATTTTGCTACCTTTTACTGTGCATAATGTTAGTTTTCAAACTATTTGATGATTTGTTCCTGCTAATAAAGGAGTTATTCATTTGTTTCTTCGTAACTGTGGGAGGAAGGAAAGAGTAGCACCAAGAACCTTTTGTGCTCTTCCCTTCTCTCCAGTGGTACTGGGAAGTTTCCACTCTTGGTTCTTTGATGCAGACAATGATGAAATCCCAAACAAATATATCAGGCACCTCCACACAGGTATTTATTCATCAAACACAACAAGTCTAATTGGTCTTTTAAAGGGCAATCACAGTGGGAGTGTGGAGATCAAGTCTTGATTGCTGCTATTTGGTATTTAAGCAAAGGCAAATTGAAAATGCACACATTTCAGAACACCTGGTTAAATTGCATTAAAATGGAATTCAATCACATTCCACAATCAATGTTCCCTTTATTTCAATACAACCAAAAACAATCCCATTTGCATGTCTGTTATACCTTCGATTGATTGGGATTCTGTGCAGGGAGCTTAATCTTAGATTCAGGAGGGTCCAAATAATGTCCTTAAGCAATTCTACAAATTTTGCATCAGAACGGAAAAGAGTGATTAAGTGTGTCTCCCACTGCAGGCTGAAAACTTGTCTCAAGAAGGGCCGCACATCACCTTCCTCCCTGAATCATATCCCCACTCCTCTACTGACTCTAATTGCTCTCTCAAAATATCCCCTTTGTCTCTCTGCCCAGCACTTATTCTGTTTCTTTTCCTACCATTTCAAGCCAAAGGAATAATTTTATGGTCACAAGGGTATTGTTCAAACCGAAAAGGCCCAGCCTTTGCTTGTTCTTATGAGGATCTGGGAATTGAAGCTTATTAAACTGTAATGTTCACTGCAAGTCACCCTGTGTGCAAACCTGTGTTCTAAATACAAACATGTAAAATGCAAATGTAAGGCTTCGGATCCCAAATCATGTCTGTGAATTGCAATTTCCCATGCAATGAACAGATGTTTATGTTCAAAGCCATATGGGGACAACAAGGTAAATGGATCCGCTTTTCACATTTTATGCTAGTACAGCAAAATAAATTGTGCATTCCCCTCCAACAATAATTGCTGTGTATAATTAAGGTTTCTGGGCTTCCAGAGTTTTAGATATATGACCCATTTTTGGCACAACTTGCCCTAAGTATGAGGAAACATATATCCTATAGAGGTAAGATGTAAGACATTCTTATATCACAGGAACAAATTGATGCACATAACAAGGCTGCGGAGCGTCAGATCTTTTTTGGTCTCTTTTGGCCATTTCACCAGAACATGTTCAGCGGCCACCTGTTGGAATTCGAGCACAGATGATTTCTATCGTTGCAAAATGTCCCAGTTTTAGTTTCTAAATTTACCCAACTTACACTAACATAATCTCCTGGAAAACAAGACACAGCTTGACGCAACAGGTTTTTGTACAGTATATATATATGTATGTATCTGATGCTAGAGCAGGAAGACTCATCCCTCCAGTCTGATCAAAGCATTATGCATCTGCTGCATGACATCTAAAAAAAAGCAAACATTTGTTACATTGAGTTAATTTCATTAGAATGTAAATATTATCACATGACATTATAAATTGGTTTGCATAGTAAATCAAAAATTAGTTAAAGAATTCATATTGTATACAATACTAAAGTCTCACATGTACCTCATTCAGTTCCGAGGCACAATTGCGATATATTCATCTTCAACATCTTACACAGCAAAAATCAAATGTTCTGACCTGCCACTTTTACCTCATTCGCTCTGTGCTCTCTTCTATCAGAGATCTTTTCTCTTGTATTATGTTTCTATTAATTTCTTTTACCCACCTTTTCAAACATGAAACTTCAATATAAATTGACATTAATAGTTAGGAGCAGCATTTGCACTGCCAGAGATCAGTTGTGTGCAGTAGCCCTGGAGTAAGAGGGTTCAAAGTCAAGTTGTGCACCATGTGTTCTTGCACAGAATGTTAAATTATTAATGTTTTGTTCTTTGAGACCTTTATCATAAAAAACCTAACTTGCCCTACTACCATTTTAACCTGCTTTTCAGCCACTTCACAGTCATTTTGTTGTACATAAATTTGTTACCCATGGATATGTACATTTTTAATTTCCTCTGCTGAAAGAAATCTGGAAAGCAGACTTATTAAAGTTCAAAATAAGCTGATGCAACATCACTCCATGTTTCTTGCTGAAGGCAAAGAAGCGTTTTTATGGTGTAATTTAACTGAGCTATTGATTCTTCTCGCTCCTGCTTGAGAATGCACAGTAACCAGGTCACAGTATAGATGGGTAAGACAAAGGCAATGACAGGTGAGGAATGGATGGTATGCAAAGCTGCAGTGCTGCCAGAATATCCTTGAACCATCACTTGAAACAGGAAGTGCTTGGAGTCTGTTCCTCAGGTAAGTACAGGGAGTGTGGCGAGCTGCTCTGACAGTCTTGTCTTTTTACGTTGGGAGCAACACAAAGTTTTATAGGAATTGATAAGCTGCTTAGCTGGATACTTGATTTGCCTCAGCCTTGCACCATGTTCTGCAAGAAGTAATGCATGCTCTGAAAAAAATAAATCCACACCAATGTGGTGTGTTCAAGCACACAGCACATCATGTGATTCATGGGGAGTTGCTTGGCAGTGAGATGCTGACAAAATGTAAAAATAATGTTGCTATTTTAATCATGTTGAAAGGGGTACCATGTAACAGATGCAGCTGTTGTCATGAACAAACACAGACACTATTTTAATGGAATGCAAATGGTTAATGTTAAAGATGAAAATGTAGTAATATGGAATGAACAAGTTCAAAAACCACACGCTTACAGTGGATGCATAAATTGCCCATCTTTACTGCCTCAAAAGGTTGTGCATGTAGCACTGACTTGCTATTTATGCTCAGCAACACTTTAGTCCATGTAGGTAAGTTTGGTATTTCACAGTGTGATTAGCCTTGGCTGTCATGAATAGCAGATTATGTTGTGGGCTGTCAGAAAATCTCTCACTCAATAACCTCAGCACATTTTTAATACCAACCAGCACATTTACAAGTGTCTCCTCCACACTTACAATTAAACACAACATTTTTCCTGTCAAAAAAAGGTGTTTAACTCATCCCCCACCCCCCCTTTGTGGAGTGAATCAAAAGGCTAGCGTTTGCTCATTCTCTCCTCCTCTCTCTCAATCAGCAATTTTTCCCTTTGATCTTTTATTCATATGATTAAGTCTGTGTATCAACAGACTGTTCATTCAACATTTCAATATATGATGAGGCCATCTTTGAAGTTGGGTATGCCGCAGTGGAGTCACTTTTGGCTTGCAGCTTTTTTAACTGTCTGTAGTGTTTCTGCAATTATTGTTGGAATGGAGAACACCTTCCATCTTGTTAATTATCCTATTTAAATAGTTTGACCTTAAGTGTAAGCAAACACAAACAGTTTGCGGAGCATTCACGGAAATATTTTCCATCTTAAGTGAAAAATAAATGAATACAGAATAACTTCCAAGCTTGGAAGTATCTTAGCAATGGCTTGTGTCACCCAAAATATGTTATCTCTTTTATAAACACATTTATTTGGTATCCAGATAGATTCACTATTCATTACATTTTCATTGCTGCTCTAGCTTCTGTGCTCCCTCAAATCTATCACCTCATTTTTTTGCCTGCTTATTATAATGCCTTACCCTTGCACCTCTCCTCTGTCTCTTTTCTTCTTTTTTCCCCCCATGCCAACAACCTCGATTCATCCTCACGCTGCCCTCCTTTTGCCTGTTTGTCCTTACCTGTCTTTCTCTCGCTCTCTTCAACTCACATCTGATTTCTATCTCTCACCTTTATATAACCTATATATAACCTTAATAGCAAAAGACAGAAGCATGTGGTGAATAAGGTAAAGTTGGTGAGATTTAGAAGAAAGGAGAGTGAGATGAAACAGAGAAGGTATTTGTATTCATATGTAAGCAAAAGGTGATGGCGGGGAACGACAAAGTATTATGTAATTCATATTTAATGAAGCTTTTCTTAGACTAAAAATGGATCAAATATGGTTCTTGATGTCACTTTTTTATCCATATTTATTCAGACTGAACCATTTGCCATGACTCATAGCTCATAGTGTTGCTGTGAGCTAAAGTGCTAGCGTCACACTGATGATGATCTAGCCAGGCATGCCAGTAAAACTGTCAATGCACATTTTTGTCAGTACGCCACCATGTAACCTGCTACAGTATTTGGTGTTAAGGTGAGCTTTTGCGTAATTCTAAGATCCATGTTACATTACACCTCGCATGTGGATAAAGGAAAAGCCCACCTCTATTTCTAACCTCCTCTGTGATATTGTCTGTCTCAGTCATTATTTACTGACGGGCCATCAACCCAAACACTGGAACAGACCAGAATTATTCACACTAGCATAGTGGCATAATGTATTACATAAAACACTGCACTCAATAGTGAGCAGATGTATACACGAGAATGACATAAAAATTGCAATAGTATATTCAAAAAATGTATTCCATAAGCTTGGAAGTTTTATTTTAAACATGTCTTTTATGCCCCAAATGTCCTTCACTCATTAATCCATCCCCCTCTACCGTCATACTCACGTGTACAGATATCTCCCCTCTACCCCTTTCACCTGCACACAACTTCCCAGTGCCCAGTGGGTGCTGTAGGTAGCAGACCCAGAGCAATGGAGCAGGCAGATCCCAGCAGTGGATTAGCAGCAGTGTGTGAGAGAAGCCAGATTCAGACACATACCTCTGGGGAAGTCAAGCCAGCTAATCCGACCCCAGTGCTTACTCTATCAACCCCCTACCAGCTGCACTTTGCCCCCGCACACACACACACACACACACACACACACACACACACACACACACACACACACACACACAGACACACACACAAACAAAATATAACCAAAGCGTGAAGATTTCAACTTAGATGTATGCCAAGGTGTATAGGCATCACAGCACATGTACGTGCAAACAGGCATACACACACATTTCCAGTTTAGATACCTGAAGGGCACACGTGTTACATGCACACACATATAGTCTGACAGATGTGCATGCATTTGTGCATACCATACAGATATACAATATGCATAAACAAATTCACAGGCATCTTTCTAACCCCCACCCCACCCCTCACCCCCCACAAGACCCCATCTGGGAGGACAGGAGATTTTTGACCCCTGTGTGACATGAAAACCTTCCCAGGCATCATGAAGGGGTCTTATTAGCTGTTCAGCTGGCTGGCTAGCTGACTGGTTCTGTTTTTCTTGATGAAGTGGACAGCACAGACAAGTACATTACAATTAAAAGTACATACAAAAGTACAGAATTTCCCTTTCAGCATCAGCCACAGCATGCTAATTTGCCATGTGCAAGAGTTTATACAGTTGTGAGTTTTAGGCAGGTGTGGAAAAATGCTGTGAAGTAAGAATATTTTAAAAACAGACCTGTAAATAGATTATATTTATAAATTAACAAAATGCAAAGTGAACAAACAGAATACAAATCCCAGACAGACTCGATGATGTTGAGATCAGGGCTCTGAGGGGGCCATACCTTCACTTCCAGAACTTCTTGTTCTTCTGTTCATTGAAGGTATTCTTAATTGACTTTACTTCTATTTTTGGGGTCTTTCTAATGCTCCAACTAAATTTGGAGCCAGTCAGATGCCTCTGGTATTGCATGATGAATAAATATCTGCCCATACTTCTTAGCATTGAGGAAATGCTGACCAAATCCCCGACTTCATTTGCAGAAATGAAGCCAGCTTTTGGCCGCAAGTAATCCATGAACGTTACTTCTGACCAGACTTTTCCGGACAGTAGATGGGTTTACCAGGGTCCCACTGATTTCTGCCAGTTCATTTTTTTTTTACATTTTACTCATTTAGCTGCCGCGACTTACCCTGTCTCCCACACCAAAGGGAGGTGTCTTATCCACTGTGTCACATCGCCACCCCCATTCATCTGCTGCAGTAAGGTTTCTTGAATGACAACTGCATATACTGGCTTCAACAATGCCCGTTCATTGTGCTTCTTCAAAAGAGCTTAGACCGCATATCTGGAAACTCTGGTCTGCCTTGAAATGTCTGCCTGGAAAAGACCTTGCTGATGCAGTATAACTACCTTGTCTCTTTTTGCTGTATTCAGTCTTGCCATGGTCCATGCACTGTTTCAGTTAATTCTTATGTCCCGACCTATATATTGAATTGGTGATCCTTAGCACATGTTCGGTGCTTGTTTAATCATACACCGGACAATATGCCTACAAAACCACTGACTTTTTGAGGGCATACCTGTTTTCTTTTGAAAGCATTCTCTCTTTACAGCATTTTCTACACCTGCCTAAAACTACACAGTGTTGTATGTTCAATTTGGCAGACGAACTGTTAACACATAGGCATGGACAGAGAGGGAGAGAGAGAGATACACACAAAAACAACAGGAGGATAAGGCAAGAGGCAGTCTGATTGCTCATCAAGCAGCAAGCAGGAGCTGGCGAGAGGCATCAATACGACTGAAGCCCACTCTCCTGGGCCCACCTGTCGATTTCAGTGGTAAAGACAAGCTGCCTGGTGCCTCAATCTATTCCCAGCAGCCTCCACTGGGCCTGTAGACACCTGAAGAATTCTGATGCCAGGAGGGAATAAGGGACCTTCCACTTCACACTGGCAGATATGCAGTGGTTTGCCTCTGCTGCATAAACCATTGAGATAAACAACTCTAGAGAGAAATGGAGCAGGGGTACAAATCTATCGCGCATGTTGTAACGGCTCAGTTTGTAAGGTTAGAACAAGATAGATTAGTATCAAGCTGTCCACAGAAACGTGTAAAATGAGATTTTCACAAAACGCTACAATGCATTTCATTGAGCTGGCAGAGACACAACAAATAAGAACTGAAATGTAATTCACAAAATACAATGCCCACAAGCCTACAAACTGCTACAGCTATTTACAGCACAAACAATCCCAGATAAATCTCAAGGCATGACAATTTGAATGTGATATTTATCACCAGTTGGCCCCCAGAGTAGTTTTTTTGTATTATGTTTTCTGAATATTTGGCCAAAGGACAACAATCCCATTGCCCTCTGCTGCCTTATAATTGGACAGCGATTAGAGCAGGATCAAGCTGTTTTCTCCCATTTATTCTCCCAAGGGAGAGCATGGGAGGAGTGGGAGGTTTACCCTGTCTAGCCAACTAACCTTGGACAAAGATCAGAAACATGCAAAAAGATGATCATTTGGAAAGCGGATTTGCACTTTGAGAGTGTTTTCTTGTACTAACAGTCAATTAAGTAGTTTGAAATACAAGAATTAATTAAATAATAGTATGTTACTCTGATGCTATTTAATTTTTTGATGTGTAATGATGAAAACACAAGTCCGTTTCCTTACTAAAGTGGTCGCAATTCCAAGCAGACGCTCTGGTTTCAACTTTCAGAACCATGGACAGCTCTCAGACAGTAAGTTTTGAGACGCGTCCGTTTTGCCTTCGCCTAACACACAGTCAGGCTCGGGGTTTCCTTATGCATTTACCCTTATGACTTCACGCTAATAAATCTTGCCAATATGGCGAAGGATATTGATTTCTATGGAGGTCATTGCATGTACAATTTTTAAGTGGGCAATATTCAAACCCGAAAATATGCACATAATTGATTTAAACCTCACATGAAGCTCCTTTCAAAGCTGCTGCTTTGACAGTAGAAACTTTAATTTGTTGGGCTATTTTACACTTACATTTACATTTACTCATTTGGCAGACGCTTTTATCCAAAGCGACTTACATTTGAGGAACAACTTACAAGTATCAACAGAGCATAAGCATGAGCTATAAGAATCCAGAGACTATGATGATGATAAAAAGAAGCAAGGACATATACATTAGAATCAACAGCTCTTGAAGAAACCCTATCTGAATGTGTTATACACCGCATGATGTTCATTCTATTTGCAATCAAAGCCTTTCACTCCACTGCTCGCCTTTTTCCTCCCCGTTTCAAGCAGAGGTCGGTGACTCTTCCAAAGCTAGATGGCAGAAGAGCCCCACTGCAGCTGAGCTGCGCTTTGCGCCGTCATCATCCCATCTTTGCATTGCAAATTGCCCAGTCCCATCACTCCCAATAACGGCTCCGCTCGATCTCCAAAATGAAAATCAGAGTTATGGTGGGATTGCCTACCAGGCGAATTTCTTTCATCAGCTTCAGAACGGGGTGCTGCCTGTCTGGGTCTCACCTAACACCCCCCCCCCCTACTCGCTCACATAAACCACATGCTGTCATTAACAGAGTTCATTTCTTTCTCAGGATTTACGTCCTTCGCTATAAAGACGTGCCTCCTCCTCCCTTTGCCACCCACACCTCACTGTTACCACTTCACGATTTGTTACCCGCACATCAGCCACATCATACTTTCACAGGACGCACTCTCTTCACTACCCCCCCCCCACACACACACACACACACACCTCCCGCCACCACCACAAACACCACTCTCTCTCTCTCTCTCTCTCTCTCTCTCTCTCTCTACGTGGTTCAATTGCCGATCGATAAAGGCTTTCAAACTGTAGGCTGGACTCCTGTCCGTCCTCGGCCGGTTTCTACAGAGATTAAAAAGAAATATGTTGAACAGCAGATGCAAGAGCGCAGCACCAGAGATCCTCACACTTGATGCCCCTCTCAGCAGAGATGGTTGAGCCCTCGTCCAGGTTGCTGTGGTCCTATCCTAAAATTCAGTCTTGCTCACTTCTCTCCTATCAGCTGACATAACGCGGCGGGCGGCTCTGCCTGTTTCTCCTGTGAGAAGGGAGAGGGAACCTACTTCAACCCAACAAAAAGCAAAAAAAAAAAATAGGCTATAGGTTACATGTGTTAGTTGCGAACATGAAGGGGATTTACAGAGACGGATACTACGACGGATCTATTGAACTACGGGACATTTTCAACAGGAGATGCGTTAAATGTGGCCGAGGGGACTTTGTTCAAGCCAAAACGATGAGGATTAGGACGGGAATTGTTTTTTGGAATCTCATCTTTTCACTGATGTTCACTTGTGTGAAAGGTACGAGCCACTGCAGCAATTCTCTGTGTTTTCTGATGCGCTTGGTGTGCCTGTGTGTTTGTGTGCGTGCGTGCGTGCGAGAAATCAAAAGCTTAAACGTTACACCGTGCGCCAAATGGGCTGCCACGGTTTACTGGATGGACTTTTAAGGGACGTAGTTCACCAGTTTTGCGCTCAATGCAGGCTTTGAGTCGCTCAATAGATATTCCTGCGGTAGCCTACGCTCCTTCTAATAGCCTACGTGAGCTGCTTTGCTTAGTGGGGTAACTAGTGAATTGTTGAGGCGCAAGTGCATGCTCTGCAGATTTCCTATAGGATGTTAAGAGACTCTAATTTATTTAGGCTAGAGCTGTCCGCCTTTTCGCTTTTCTGGGTCGAGTTTTCAAGTATTTATGTGGGATTCGAGCCAGGCCAATTTCTCACCAGAAATATTACTGGAACCATTTAGGGGGCCTAGGCAATTAGCCTGGGACCAATTTGTCGACTGGTGTTTATCTGACTTGCCAGTGCAGGCAGGTGTAAGGTGGGCTTGTTAGTATTCTAGTGGCTCTTTCTCAGGGTCTGTCCATTTGAATACTTGCTCTAGCTGGTGAGGTAACCTCTGGTTCCATTTTTTTTCTTATGTCCATCAGCTAATTTTATTCAGCACTACTAAAATGTCACTTTTCTGATGCAGTTCAGAATTCTTAGACTTTGTACTTAACTTTCTGACCACCTCTGGTTTTTCCCCTTGTCTGCCACAGTGATTTGATTCATGCTATTTACATGCTACATCTTCTATGGAAGTCAAGTCAAAGCAATTGTTGCTGCAGTTAATGTGTGCTCATTCATTGTGCACTCATTTAAACATGTATTGAATACAAATACAAATGAATGTCTTGCTTCATTGCAATGTCAGTTACATGTTGATTATAAATACTGAGTATGTTTGTGTGTTTTTCTTCTCAATGTGTTTGTGTGTACGTCAGGGACATTTTGTGTGTGTGTGTGTGTGTGTGTGTGTGTGTGAGTGCATGGCTGTTCATCTGTTGAATGCACCTACTTGTGTTTGAGGATGGGGCACTCAGATTTCAATTTACATGCAGATTGTTCACCCTGTGACTAATTCTAATGTCTGTCTATTGGGGGTGGATGAAATGTGCAGCATGCAGAGTAGCAGCGCCCACCAAGAATAAGCCAAGTCGCGTCGAGCAGAGTCGGGCACAGTGCTGTTTCATCACCACCCACATTGTGGCAATGTCAAACCTCGAGGCCACTGCCAATCCTCCTAGTTCTGTTACTTATTAGGGAGCAAGCCAGCCAGGAATTGTTGAAGGGAGGGAGGAAAGGAGGATGAGGAGGAGGAGGCCTGGGTCTTCTTTTGGAAAAAGAACGAAGGAAATGACACAGAGCAAGGCTAGGAGGAAGAGCCATGGAACAGCTGTTGTTCCTCTGCTCTGACAACTGACACAATGTTTGCAAAAGTAAAAAGATATCTACTAGATCTGGACTGTGACTCACTTCTCCTGCTAAGATAATGATGCTGTAAAAAAAAGCCCTCTATCTAGCAAAGTTTGTACATCACCGGCTCAGTAGAGTTGCTTTTTCCTATTACAAAGATTATTTTTAAGCAAGGAGGATCCTGTGCATGGGTTGTGCACAGTTCTGATTCTCATTTCACAAATTTATCTCAGTCACCTGTCTGATTCTTGGCACTCTACACATATCATAAAATGCAATTTAGTGAGTTAATTAATAATGAATTAATTAAACCTCACAATGATTTAGAATTTTAAAAAATACATTTTCTCATTGAAGCAGTCTACTACTAAATAACCGAGGACATCCACTGCAACTGTGTCATCTAATCCTTGGGGAACTTATAGAACTGTTTGACACAGACACACACTTATGAAGCTAAATAGCAAGAACTGGAGTATTTTTTCAATAACAGAACAAAGGGGTCAAATATTTATTGAATTCTTTTATACTGACATTGAGCACTTGACTGTATTTTCTCTTCAGTACAACAACTGCTTTTGACCTGTTTACTTATGACAATCACATTCACAATCTCAATAATGAAACAGTAACAGATGTGAGAGCAGACCATTCTCATGACACACTCTTGTCTAAGTATTAGATAATATCATGTGAGAGAGCAGAGATCTTCTCAAACTCTTAGCGGCAAAGCACCAGATTAGAACCATGTCCACAGCTTCCTGGATCTTCGCTTATTGTTAATGGTTATTTCATATTACTCATAATATATATAATTATTTCATAATATTTCTTGTGATGAAAGTGATGAATGTTTCAAACGGTACTTTGCGGATCAGAATCTTCTCAAACATTCAGTTTTGGGACTTCTTCATATCGGTCAGCCTTTGTAGTGACCTGATAAGGAAGAGCAGGAGGGGACATGCTCATCCTGGGAAACTGAGGGGTGCCACAGGAGAGAACAAACAGATCACACAGGCACTGGCCTGTTTGCCGCACTGACATTAGCACGTCAAATGACAAAGAAGGATTAACGATTGTGAGCAGATTGTTGAAAATTGTCCATCTGTTTTTTCCCACCACTTCTGTTTCTTGTGATGACACTATTTCTCAAATATTCCTCTGGCTTCTTTTTTTTAAAACTTTATACCAGGCATTCACTAATTGCTGGTAATCAGGTGGGTTCTGCACAGACAGTAATCTGGCCACTGAGCCCTCGATGAAGACTTTCTCTCAATGTGATTATGTAAACAGGCTGGAAAGACTGCTGGGGCTAATCAGGATTACAATTTGTCTGTGTAATTATACGCTATCTACAGGGAATTTGGGGCATTATCCCACTGCCCCTCAGGTTCTAGATCTTCACAACAGTAGTAGAAGAAGAAGCACAGAAGTATGACAAAGTGGACAGTCTACAGAAGAATCACATGGGTTCACCTAGAACTGGAAGGAACAATATACAATTTTCTAGGATACAAGAACTTGGAACAGTAACAGTTTTACTCCCTGGATCCCTGATGCCTCTTTTAGTGCTGACATCTCACCGGATAGCCTTAGTGGTGTACCAAAGTACTACTCAGCTCACCCACTGGCCTCACGCCCATGGCTTTAGGCCTGGGCCAGGCTCTTAGATGTTGCTGACAGGTCCCTGCGAAGGTTGGATATAGTTTGCTGGTTCTGATTAAGTCGGTTCTTCTCAGGGATCACTTTTAATATAAGCAGTACTCTTGGGGGAGAGAGATTGGCAATATCTTGTCTTCAGGAAGAAAAATAGCTCACCGTTTGTTGAGATTAAATGTAATAGGTTGAGGAGAGGCTGCTTTCCGGAGTCAAGGCTACAGATTCAAGGTGGACTGTCTTCTGAACCTCAGGTGCCATTTTCAGAGGGGATTAAACTCTGTTAACTGTCTGGAGGCACATTCGCTGATAAAAATGTGTGCATTTATTTAGCCTTATTCAAGCAGTGGTTCAAATTTAGAAAACCTGACAAGTCAGAAATCTGCAATCACATTATCGTTGAGATAATGTGTTAATGCAATAACTGTGTTTATAAACAGGTACTAATGCAGCAGAGCATTTATTTTTAGTGACAACTAAATTGCTGAATGTAAACCCCATATGTATTTCCTATGTGTTCACTGAAGCATAATATCATTCCAATGAATATTTGTTTATTAATCTTGTTGAGAATTGTATCTACAGTATTTTACATTTCCAGTTTTATTCACTTTATAACTTGTGACCGTGGCATGCCCACGCACCTTCATGAATCTTCCTTGGTAGTGACTACCGCTGCTCCTGTTTGTGTCTGTGGCTGTCGACTGGATTTTTGATATGTGACAGGAGAGCAGGCCAGGGAGAAGCATGGTCAGGGAAACAAAGTGGGGTGATGTGAAGGTAATTGAGGAGGTAGACTGCTCAGTGGAGGTTGCTGTGATCCCACAGCATATTTCAACAGCAATTAAAATGGTATGTGAGGATAGTTTAATAGATACCTGTTTAGACTCTCAACTGCACCACTTTGCTATCAATGTTGAGGAGGCAGCACAGGGGAATGCATGTTCCATCTAGTTAGAGAATAGACTGGGATAGACCTAGACAGGCAGACCGTACAATCTCAGTTGCCTGTGAGATGCTCTCAGATCAGCAGTTTAAGACATTATTGATTTCTTCATAAATTCTCCATTGATCTTAACCGAACAATTGACTTGACTGTTTAAAAAAACATTTAGGCTTCTGCTATGCATACAAAAAAATGCAACTGTTGGACTAATCATTTGATTTAAGGGCTCCATTAGGTGCACATTGGCCTTTGGTCATGGCCTGTGGAACGAGAAGGGTCCGGCTGCGGACTGTAGCTTAGGGGGCCTGGTGTGAGCGAGGTGCGTTGCGTCAGTGCGGGTCTCGTTGTAGGTCAAAGTTCATCAGACTAGAGAAGGCGGGATTTGAAGAAGAAGACGGTAATATTTAATGTAATTGCGCAGCAGAAGCTGCAGGTAGGTAATTACAGCTCAGCGCAGCAAAAGTTTAATCTATGATGTTAATGGACAATCATATAATCTTTACTTTTATATTTTTATTAAGATCCTTACCAACATTTTTATTGTTCTGTGTTTTCTTTTAAATCTTATTTTTTGTATTGTGGTATTTTATTTTTTATTCATTTTATATGTAACATTTGTGGACATCCTCAATAAACATATACCAATCTTGCTGGTTGTGTTATTGTCTTTGGTTTTTTTATTTGTGCCATGTAACGGGACTGTTAACTGTTGATACAGCTTGCCTTTAACATCCAGCTTCCACTGGTGTGAAAACATGCATATCAAGATTAGTGTTTCACTTTAAATATGTTTATGTAATATTAATGGAAGTTAATTTTAATATCTTTTAATGTTAATACTATTAGGCCTAACTGTTAGTACTATTGAAAAGAAAACTTAAATAAAATTGCACTACTTAGCACACTACACTTTTCTTCTGCTAAAGTCATCCTGTTGTTGATTACACTTCCCTTGTGTTTGTATATTATTGTATCACAGGCTTCTTTCAACTCAGAAGTACAATGTCCACACATGCCTGGTACAAATTGGGTAGGAATAAGTATGCGCATGTGCAGAACAGACCATACAGAAAGTTGCGGCGGCTACATCCAGTGTTGCCAACTTAGCGCTATTTTTAGCGACTTTTCAGACCCCTTTAGCGACATTTTTTCAAAAAAGCGACTAGCGACCAATCTAGCGACTTTTTGGACAAACCTTAGCAACTTTCAAAATTCCAAATATCGCCAGTACTGCTAGTGTGAGGTCTTACTTCCCCGCTGCGTCTGTTCAGTCAGTGAGCGGCTGAGAGGAGCAGCACATTCCGTTGACTGCACGCCAGCGAACATAGACATAAATGAGCTGCGCATGTGCATGCTGTGTTAGAAGGAACCAATCAGTGATCACATAGCAGCTGTCTTCTCCTTTGTTTTAAATGCTACTTTCCATTGAAAATAGTTGGCAACACTGGCTACATCCAATCATTACAGACTGTACCGCGAGGGGGCGTGAGCAAGGGGTGCGGCGTGAGTGGTGCTACAGGTCGTAGCCGGACCTTATTGGGCAAAACGGCGATTTTGCGTGTATAGTAGAAGCCCCCAGGTACTTATGTATGAGACCCAGCGTGAGTGTACCGGAAGCGCTTGCTAACTAGCTAGCTAGCAACATTTTTATTTAAGTTCACAGCCCCCCCTCGGAGTGCCCCCGAGGCAACTTCCCTAACTATGGCATAAGTTAGTGCCTGAATCTAAATCAGTAAATATATGCATGTTGACCGGCTAACCCTACAGCTGTGCACATCGGTCGTGCAGGTAGGGTTAGCCTATTTTGTGTTGCAACGCTATTGCTATATTGCTATATAACGCTATATCGCCGGTTTGCGTACAATATACATGGCTTTTCCAAAGTATGTGTATGTGACGCAAGAGATGCGATTGGTTTGGTAGTGCAACTAGGTCTGCTGTTGTCTTGGTTACTTGCCAGACTGTGACTAAAGAATATTAGATTGAAGTACAATTATTTATTACCTTTGATAAACGCCGACAGGCAACGATGTTTAGAAACTGCAGCATGGAAATGATAACTACGTCGCGTGTGAACATGCGCTCATAGGTGCGTGTACGAAATGAACATAATATACCATATGTTCAAATAAAATTCAATAATTATTTGATCTTATTCATTTGAATCATGAACGAATTACCAATTACTTTTTCTATTAAGATATTTATTTTATTGAGGAAAAAGGGACTGAAAAGATTTAATTTGCATGCATGTTTGTTGAAAAAAGATTTTAACATAATTATTTTGAATGTTCGGCCTCGGATTTGTGAAGTGATCTACTTCAAGTAATTTGGCAAGTGATTTTCATGTAGCTGATAATAATATCTAGCAAGTATCTATTATTTAAAGCGGTTATGCTTAAATTTGTCAGAAGAGTTGATCCTGGATCATAAGCCAGTGCGAGCACAGTCGATTCAAATCCAGTGACAGCACAGACCCAGTCCAGACATCTTTAGCAGGTCAAACACACCCAGGTGAAATACATGCAGCCTCAGCCATTATGAGCACAGCCAAAGATGTACCACCAGCAGCAGTCTTAACAGACTTTATGAGGATTTTTCTATAAGATTTTTCCATTCAGGCCTATAACGGGGACAGACTCTTTTAAAGTTAGTAGTGAGAGCAATCCAGTGTCAGGTGTGACTGTGCAGCAGTGGCAAATTGTTTACATGGCTCACAGGTAACATAGCATACATAAAATACGTCTGTGTGCTTATGCTCCGGTCAAATCCCTTTCTGACACGACCAATATTAGGAATATATAAGGAATATTAGGTAAACAGGTAAGGCACATACTAGCACATTACATACTCTTCACTCAAAATAAATAAAAAAATTTGCATGAGAGATGTGGGGGCCTGTGCCCCAGTAGAGTTTTATGTCTAGCAAAGCCCCTGACATCCAGCAGGGGTTGGCAAATAAGTTATCCATTAGATAGGGGTGAGAACATAACATAATATTTCAACTAAATGTTACAGTGTTTGGTTAGCTCAGCTGGTAAAGTGCAAGACTCTCCACTATAATTGTGGGTTGATCCCCTGTCAAGAGATTTTTTCCCCCTTCAACAAATTGATTTTGACGACTGTTTCACATACTTACAAACAAAGCATGTGCTGCAGTGTTTGTGTTGATCCGCTTCCATCAACCTATGGACACTTATTTTCATTTCCCCAGTATCTCCAGGCAGAAGACATTTAGGGGGGATCACATTTTCTGATGGCTTTTCAGAGGTGTGTCAAGCAGGCTACAGATTATTTTCAGTGTCATTCAGAGTCTTTCAAAGTAAAAGATCTCAATTCAACTCGAAATAAAGCATTGCTGCAAAAATCATTCTTGTGCTTTTAGCAGGCAAAACCCCTAAAGTGGAAGTGATTTTGTGAGTAACTGTTGCTGTCATGACTGAGATCTATTTCAGCACTGCTATCAAAGTATTTAGGCCTATTTTTTATTCTTTTTTTTTGCCACTATCAAAGTACCATGATCTGGCTGCGGGCGGTAGACTAGACAGTTGATTGATGGTAGATGCCACTAAATCTTATACACTTAACCTTTAATACCTGCTCTGTGTGTGTGTACATATTGGATGTTTTAACCTGCAAAATGTAAACATTTTTTACAACACAAGCATGTTTTCTATACATGCTTGTGTTGTACATTCAAATAGAGTGTAGTTAACGCAGCTACGAGTGTCCTTGTGTGTCCTCTATATTGCAGGTTGAATTAGAGAGGAAAGGAAGGGGGTCTTAAACAAAGGGATGATGCAGAGGCCTAAAGAAAATAAGCAATGTCTGTTGACTAAAATAATTAATCAAGGAAATAATAGTCACATTAAGGTGGCGAGATTGACGTGTCCACATCAGCAGGTCTAAACCTACAGGTTGGCATGTACATAATTGGTCTAATGCTTTATGGAGAACCTGCTAAATGTTAATGAGGTGGTTTGAATGTTAAGGATTGAGTTTCACAGTTTTCCATGAGGTGCTTTGCATCTAAAAACATGTCCCCAGTAACTGGAAGAAGATGTTTACTTGGAAAGTGAAAAAGAGTCAGTATTGTTTCAGCCTCCGCCGTTGTCTTTAGATAGAAAAAGACAGATTCTTGTTCAGTGCTTCTTTCCTTTTTCCCTTTTTGGGGAAAGTGAAGTGTTGATGTTACTGTTTGTTTGGAAGATTGGAGGCTAGAGAGACAGCCGTCCTATTAGATGTGTTGTTGGCTCACAGTTTTGTGTTATACAGCAGCTCTCACAGTGGTGGCCTGGCATCAGGTGCAATATGGCTCAGTAGCACTTTGAGGAGGTATTGGTGTCTAGCCATAAAATACTGTTTCTGCTGGGAAGTAAAACACCAGCAGCACGCAGACTTTGGAAACAGTTATTATACTTGGCTACGCAGACACACACATGTTGTTTCCTTATGCAATGGTGTGCATTTGGTGTGTGTATTTTTGCACGTGCCAGCTGTGTTTCAGTGTGGCAGTGTATTTGATTTTAGTATTTTTCACCTCAGTGGTTGGCAATTTAAAACCACCAAATGGAATATTTCAGAGCCCTTTTCTAAATTGCGGTGACACACTCGTGGGGTAATAGTCATTCTCTAGAAAGCCTCTTTTCGGTTTCCGTTGTATAGAGCCGATTTCCCTTTCATCAAGCACGCAGACAAGAATAGTGAGGGCCTGCGATTATGCACATTCTATCAGTATGAACTGTGAAGGTGCAGCACAGCCATGCAGATAAAATCATTCTCTTTGGGGACATCAATTTAAGATTTCTGTCTACTAAGGGTGCTGTCTTTGCAGTCGTCATTGTTGTATTCCTGGTTGTGCTGATGAAAAATTATTTTCTCTTCCCTCCACATTTTATTTCTGTGGCTCAGAGTACAGCTTGTCATAGATCTAAAAGAAAAGTGCTTAGATTTCTAAAAACAAAATTACCTCTAAATATAACTCCTAAGTGCTGCAGCAACTCTGATTTGATATTGTGCAGACCTGGAAGATACATGATCTGAAGGTATGACAGCAGACAAGTGACAAAAGGGTCATTTTTTCCCCCCTACCTTGCACGTTTCCTCTGAGCAATGGTTATGTTCAGTGTTCAATAAAATCTATAATTTAATTTTTTTTTTTTTGGACCTCATGAAATCAATACCCAGCAATCAAGGGGGTGTAAATGTATAACACTATACTGTTCCTCTTTGTTGTGTTTTGTTAGGGGGTGTGGATACTTTGCATCAAATGATGCCTCCCGGGAGGTTTTTGTTGACCTTTGTTTTGCTTGGTAAGGGCTCTGTCTCTCCAGCCGGTACTCTGTAACTAGGCTTCATGATGGATATCTCTATATTGGCTGAATCACCTTAAAGTCAGGTTTTTTGTATTTTAACTTTGATTACTAGGACTAGGGTGCTGTTTTCTCCCTCTCTATTTGTAATAGGCCATAATAACGAAAATGGTTAAATGCTATATGGAAGAAGAGGTGTCCTTGACTAAGCATACACTACAGTCAATCATGTGGAAATGGAGTATCAAGGAGAGAGATAGAGGAAATAATACATCCCAAAAATAAGTCACGTTGAGGAGCTTGAAAGCGCATAGCTCAGTAGACTTGTGGATACTGGGCTTAGGATTTGTTTGAAGAAAGATACTGTGATGTACGAAGGGTGAAGGCAAAAAAACTTTCATGCATAAACCGACGGGTGGTCCAAGTGGTGTTCAAAGCAAGGCTCATTTCTTTCTGAAAGTCTGAATTTTTGCATTTTAGTGTTACTTAGTTATTCATGTAATCATGTATTTATTATATCCACATTGCTGTGGATATTTATGCACTGCTTGAGTATTTGCATTTAAGTCATAAGTCAGTTAAGTCAGTTAATATTTAAATTTGTGACAGCTGAAGCACTGACTGTTGCATTCATATACAGTCACCATTAATAAGCTATGCTGCATACTTATTTAGAAGAATATATATGGTCCATTCTCCTTTTCACCCTTTTCATATATAGGGTATTCAGTAAGTCACTTATTACAAGTTAACTCTCAAGACGTTTTGGGGACTCCGAGGCTCTGCTCAAGCATCTACTTAACACCATTTTCTTTCTGTTTTTGAAATATTCTGTTTCTGTATTCATTTTCCATATTCACAGTATAGCGTAACACAACATAAAACCAGTACCATAATAAGAACCATTATACACTCTTTTCTTTGAGAAGAAATACCCACCAGGTGTAGATGCTATTTAAAAAGCAGGATAAAAAGTCATAAAGAATCCTAAATGAACACAGTAGCAATAATACATAATAACATAGTACCTTAATGAATTCCACCACTGTGCAGTAGGAAAGCACTCATGAAACACTTTTAAAAAGAGAAGATGTGTAATTTTCCATTTGAACATAGACATCTTAGTTTGTCAAAGACTGAAAGAACAAGACCACCTCTACGTTCTTTGGTCCCTATGCTCAGTACAAGAGAACACAATGGTTAAAATAAGCACCATCATTGAGATATTATTAAAAAGTGATTATCCAGGTGTGTCTGATACATCAGTAGCTCATGTGGCAGAGCATGTTGGCCATTAGTCATATGGTGGCTCAGTACCGAGTTCTTCCGGTCAACTTGTTATTTGACAGTCCGTGAGCAAGACAGCAAACTCCAAATAGCTCCAGATGAGTGTGTAAAAAAAATATACATTGGTTAAAAGTCAGAGGCATCAGCCAAATGGCTAATGTAATGATACAGTCTGACACTCTCGATGTAGCATACATTCTTCTGACACTGCAGACTTTTCAAGTTGTCATCTGTTTACTGTGTCCAATAGACCTTGCCAAATGTCCTGAGCCCTGCAGCCAATGTCCTCTTTCTGTTGTGTTTGTCCACATATCAAAATGATGTTTTACCCTAACCCTCATGAAGAAGCCTTTGGTATATAATGCAACAATGATGTGGCTTTCCAGATGGTCACTGTTCACAAGTAACTGACCTACTGTCAAAAAAATTTTAGAAATTTTTGTTAATGACACTTTGAATAAAATATGCATTGTTGCTCCATGACATTTACACTGACTAGTGCCAAAGGAGGGCACTACAACATTTCTTTCAATGCCAGTACATTGCATGCCGTTAATCAGGGCACAAAAACTTTCATGTCAATTTTACTCTGATTGCTCTGAGCCACAGGATTTCTTTGGATTAGATAAACTTTATTGTGTCACTGGAAAAATTGTTTTGGACTCACATGCTGCTTCATAAACTGGGGACAATAGACAGTTGATAAAAGACAAATAGAGCACAATAGATGCCGGATAAATTCAATGCACTTTGAGGACAATATAGCAAACGGAACACTCTAAATATGCCAAACAAAGTGCCGCAGGCTTTCATCAAAATTCCTATAGCAGTTCAATCAGTACTGCAGGATCCCAAAACAACTACCTAAAGGGAGCAGGTCACACTGTGAATGTTTATTTTCCAAGCCTATTCTATGATGGTCTGTTCAAAAAATAGCCGATTGGGATGGGCAATCTCTCATACCCATCAGCAATCATCCATTACCCAATGGTCTGTTTGTCACTCATAATAATTTGGTTGGCAGTAAATGACTGCTCCTCCCCTCTCCCTGCTGCACATAATCATTTCTCTTTATGGTGCAACTACAAATCTTCATTAATGGTGAAAGAGAATGTACTTGCTGTTTACTTGTTTAGGGGGTATGTATCACTTCATACACTAGTGCATGTACTCTCATTTTCTTTCATGCTTAAAGTGACTCAAGTAAGTAAGCTATTTAGCCTGCAACAAATTCTATAATAGTACACCTACAATGATGCATAATGTATTTTCTCTACAAAATAAATCTTATTTTCCATCTACACAGGGTACACCACTGTGTTTAATTAACTGCTTCATTCTGCCCAACATCTCTGTATTCACTGAGCAAGTAGGAGAGAATCACATCTATTAGTCTTGCTTTGCCCTTTGCATAAGTGAGAGGCTCTCCAAGGCCAAGAGCACATGTAAATATGCATATACTCACACACAATCACACACACAGTCACACACAATTAGGACTGACAAAGTCACAAACACCTTCAGAAATCCTATCAGGACGGGAGACAACTTCCATTTTCCTGTCCGTCTTTTACTCAGCAAGTATAACAATCAGTTATAAGCATCAATGGTGTGGCGCGGTGAAAAGGTGGCGGGCAGGGGTAAATGTAACTATCTGAGGAACAGCTGGGAACATTCTTCAGCTGTCTGTCAGCCAGCCTTGACTGCCCACTGTGGCCCCTGTTTGTGCCAGGCTCATGCGTTATGATACTGATTCATATTTCTGAACCGCTTTTTCCCCACTGTGCAATCACAGCATGTTGTTAATTTGGTTTCTCATCACAATTTATGGTCTGTGCGGCAGCGTGTCACTAACGTGGGGTCAGGGAAAAACCCTGGGGAGCGTGTTTTTACTATTGAAGTGATGATGGAGGCCGGAACAGCAGTGACAGTGGAATTAAAAGAAAACATATTGGTAGGTGTACGTGGTAAATGGATTTAATGTATGTCCTTTCTAGAGTACATGTTGTAGTCTCATTTTCCTTTGAAGAAAAAGATGAATATTTACAATGTTCTTTTTTATAGATAGAGTTTTATGTAGATGACAGTGCTTAACATATTACAAGCTCCTATGATCCACACCATTGAAAGGGGAGAGTCTAATTCATAAGCTTAGAGGGGAAAAAATGGAAAAACAAGGAGGGCAATATTGGGGTGGGGTGGGGCCGAGTTGCAGAACAGGAAGGGAGCGAGGGATCAAGAAAGGGGAGAACAATTAGCTGAAGAGGCAGGGAATGGAAAAGGTGAGTGAGAAGGAGAGAGGGTTATTGAGTTGCAGGGAGAATGAAGGATGAAAGGAATACACATAGGAGAATGAGAAAGAGGGAGAGAGAGAGAGAGGCAGAAAGAGGGAAATAGGACATTTCTTAGCAAGGAGCATCTGCTCTGGCATCTTCAGGACATCAGAACAATCAACCGGTCCAACACTGCTCAGCAATTTCCACAAACATTATTCTGACCAGTTTGCAATCAGTTCATGTGGTTATAAGCTCTGGGTGACACAAGAGAGCCTCAAATAAAAGACTAGACTTTTGCCTTCTAAAGTTCTGTGGGTCTAATTGCTACTGACCCCAACACAAATTTTGGGGGCATCACCCTCGGCTCTGTTGATATCCCCTACAAGGACTGCTCATCCTGCCATGAATAGCCGCAGTTACACACTTGCAAAATTGTGTGGTAACCTCACCACCAAGTCTTGTTTGCTTGATTTGCACTCATGTATCAGAAATCGAAACTGCATGTCTCTGGTTTCATATACTTTTATTTGGCTGTTCTAACAGTCTCACTCTAGGAGACATCAACTCAAAGAATAGTAAAGAGTTAATAGCAATAATTTATAACACAGATTTCTAATGACTTTTAGTTCCAAAATAATGGATCCTACATTTCCCATGATTCAACTGAATAGCTTCTTTCATTACACTCTCCTTACAGCCTAAATTACAACTTCTTTCAAGCCCCCCACCTCCTGTTAGATAACGAGGTGACATCATCAGGTTTTTATTTTCTGACTCAGAAAGCTCACTCCAGAGACAAGGTAGACATTATACAACTGTTTCCATGGCACTCCTTGTGACAAGTAACCTGAATTTCATTTGTATGATTGGTGGAGTGCACCTTTAAATCTTACAACAGATAATTATTTCTATAAACACTATCCTTGAGTTGATGTCTGTTAGAGTGAGACTGCCAAACATTTAACCAAAAGGTTAAATGTTTGCAAAAAGTTGTTTTTTGCACATTTCCTTTAAATAATCATTTATGTTAGATTAATAATGTAGAGGCTAACAGAATATAATGCTGTTGCTCCCACTGTCACTGTTGGACATTTTGTGCAATTGCACCTTCCTTATTTTGATACAGCATCAGAAAAATGGAAGAGGTGACTTTCCAAGATGAGTAATAGACTGAATCCGAACAGTTTTTAAATACCGTTGTCATGCGTTTCTGCCCTCATAATTATCTGATGCTCCTGCTGAAGTTAATTAAGTCTAAACTGTAACCACAACAGCAGCTGCAGGTGGGCTCACCTTCAGTAACGGACATGTCTTCCTTAAAATTATTTTTCAAAACCAGTTCAAAAAGTCAGTGTGGATGTGGCTGATTCGGTCTTGTCTTGACTTCAAGTGCTCTGACCTTTCTTTCAATTTGTCCTATATACACCAAGTCAAAGCATTAACTGCTTTTAGTTGGACACAAAAGCAAAATATGGCTCCTAGGAAAACATGTTCATAGCTCAGACATATTTGTAAAAAATGAAGGCAATGTGGATCAGACACCTAACAGGTGGGCTCTATTTCAGATTGTTAAATTCAAGGATGTGTGACAACTTAAGTGAATTATCAGCGAAAATTGAAACACGCAACAGAGCTCTGTGTCCAGACCCCAAATGTAATAAATAATATCACAGTTGTTGTTGGTCAAACATGCTGCAACGTTGCATCTGTCATCAAAAATCCACACTTTTACAGTCATACCCTCAACTTTGTTAGATCAGTGAAGAGGGGTGTCTTGGTAATTATGATATTCCTGAGTACACTTTGAATGCAGCAATAATGACCCTGTCACAAGTTGGATTGCGTGGCGCATAAGTGTTGCCATGATTACCCTGTTGGCTCATTGGTGGCAAAAAATAATTACAACTTAGACATACAACAATTCTTGGCAGGAATTTCCCCCTGCTGCATTTACAGCAGCAGCTCATCATCAGACACATCATAAACCTGTATGGGCATAATATATAGCCTACTGTATCTATAAATAGATCAGACTACTTGATCACTGGATACCGGAGGAGTGAATTGGTCTCTGGAGCAGGTCAGTTATCTGGACAATAGTCGAAGATGTACTGTACTGTCGGGGACTATGGGTCCGAACCCCTGTGGGTATAATATCCTGAAAGTGTTGTAAGATGTAAAGATTGTGAGAAAAAAAGGTTCCAGAGGATTATCATCTTTGTGACAACATGCTTGTTTTTTTGTGAATTATAAACAGCTGCCAGGCTTTGTTCAAAAAATAATGAAACATCTTGACAAGTGCCAAATTAATTGTGAGTTTGTCTTGGAGTTTAACATTTTGACTGTTTGTTCACATCAGTTTTTAAGAAGCCATACACATTATCGGGAGAAAATTTCCCCATACTGCAGTGCTGTGTGTGTCTGTGTGTGTGTGTGTGTGTGTGTGGCCAACACTATGCAAAACATCCTTTACCTACCAAGTGTGGAAAGCTAATTATACTAGGAGTAAATTGTGGGGGAGAAACCATGCATCTTAATTAAGTTTGCACTTCATTAGACAACATGTGAGATGGCCTCAAATAAAATGCCACTCTTGACAGAGTGTGAATGAGAGCATGTTCATACATTGTTTGTGTAAGTGTAGGAGTGTACCGGGTGTGGAAGTGTGGAAGATTACTGTACTGTAAATGGGTACTGTAAATGTCTGTGCGTGAGTGACACAGATTATGTTTGTATATGTGTTTGAGTTAGAGTTACTTGGCTGTGGCACATTTGCTCGTTTACATTAACACCACAAAGGCGATGACATTGTTGTACTTTTGCAATGATAGTTTAATGCTTAAACTAATATGTCAAGGGTATTGATTTTCAGCAAACCAGTGCAACAAGGTGCAAAGATATCTCTTGTGTGGGTTGTGAAACAGAGTGTTAAGGGCGTGTGGCACCAAATTGGAAGACCTTGCTTGCTGCTTGTCTCTGGGGCTTTTGAGCCCCTGGAAAGAAGTGGGCAGTAATGATACATTACAAGCTTTTTGTTCAATATAACACTGAAATCATCACTGCAGTTCTCAATTATGTGTTTCTCTCCCATTATTACAGCAGTAGGTGTTGCAGCCTATTATTTTTTTTTATTTGAAGGGGAGCTGAGAACACAAATGGAAACACAAAAGTTGGCTCTTATTCAGCTGGTTGCCACATTTCCCTCACAGTATCTGTCAGCAGAGAACATTGTGGATTTTCCAAACAGTTTGTTCTCAGTTGAAGAAATATTGCATCTGAACATTACAGGGTGCATACAGTTGTTACACTAAAACTGTTAGTTGGAATAGCAACTGCGCAGGCCTATTTAAACATTGGAAAGCCATTCTGTTTTTTTTATTGCTGCTTGGATGTGTGCATCAGGCAAAATGAAGTACATTTCTGTTACAATCCCTACTTCTTTTCTCCCATGTGTTGAACAGCATTTTAATTTTTTTCATACACTGTGCGTTTGACAATGACTGGGTGTTTTCTTTCTTTCCAGGTTTTATCCATACTTGCGGAGGCACTTTAAAAGGGAGGAATGGGACGATAGAAAGCCCCGGGTTTCCATATGGATATCCAAATGGAGCGAACTGTACCTGGGTGATTGTTGCCGAGGAGGGGAACAGGATTCATATAGTTTTTCAATCTTTCGCTGTGGAGGAGGAATATGACTTTTTATCTTTGTATGACGGGCATCCACACCCGGCTAACTTCAGGACGAGGTAAGGAAGTGGCCCTGAAGCCATGTACCTTGAAGGCTGTGTTTGAAGGCTGGCAGGCAGGGACGGGAAGTAGAATGGAGGAAAGCCTTCAATGATCACTTCTGACGGAAAGTTCATCTTTAATGTACACATGCCAAAGACTGCTTATTCTTGTCAGGGAGGTGTCAGGCAAGTGACACACAAACGGTAGAAGGCTCTGATTTGGATATAACATGTGAGAAGCTCATTTTGTGTTTTGGTTTCAAAGGAACCAACATGCAAATATGCTTCTTGTGCAAACAAAAAAAGACTTTAAATGTAACACATTTATTCTTATTCCTAATAATAATGATAACAATATCAATACTACCACTACTACTACTACTACTAATAATAATAATAACAATAACAATAAAATACTAGTACTTATAATAATAATCCATTAGGTTTGTGTGCAATTTTGATACTCTGGACCATACAGTCCAGAGTTTATATATATAAAAATGTTTCCAGCAGTAAAAAAAACAACCAAAAATATATGGGATTCTGCATAAGCACAAAGTCCAGTAGTCAGAGAAACAAATATTTCTTTCCTCAAACATACTTAGTGTTGTAGATGTGTTTGGATTCCACAGTAAATAAACCCATCAACCCGAAAGCAATGAGCAGAAACCCCAGCATTTATTTCTGAATGAACATGCAGTGTGGGCTTCAGTAGCTTAATGCATGGGTCAGCTCAATAGCCACCATTCTTTATTCAAATGCTTCACTGGAGGAGTCAGAGGTGGAGAAAAACATGAAAATCAGACACAGAGATTTCTCCTTGTTTACTTTAGTCACTGAACAGGCAAACAACTGTTTACTTACTGCTTCTCCCCTGTCTCTAACATAATTACTTGGCTCTCCCCTTAGTTTGATTTCGACAGACAATACCGTAAGTATTGTTCACTGCTCTAAATAGGCAGTGCCTTTATAGCTACAGAAAGGCTAAAATTTAAACAAAGACATTTTCTCAGAGTACACCACGCTTGAAGGTTTTTGGAGGATGTATACTGCTCAAGGATTTTTATTAATAAATATTCTCATTCTTTTTTATTAAACACACTATCACCAACATGAGCTCAATCAAACCCTCAAACCTTGTAAATTGATTTAACTGTGAAGGCTATACATCAATTATCATTGACTTGCCTAGTGAAAAACAATCCTGTATAAATATATAAATATTTTGTTGTTTGGCTAGGAAAACAGAACACATTTTACATCTGATTCAGAAAGAATCTGAACTGTTGCATTCTTAGGATGTTCTGTTTCCTACTTTCCCAAATGAAACCCGCTTTAAAGAATCGTTTTGTGTTTGGATTTCAAAGGAACGAGTCACAAAGGTTTTCACATTTTCCTTGTCAAACCAAATTGCTCAAAATAAACCCACTCTTAAGAGATAAGTGTGCTGTGTAGTATGAGAAGATTATCTCTCGTCTGAGCTGATACACACATCAGCTTTTAAACCTGTCAAAAGCTTTTTTTAAAAGGACATCTTAGTGTCTGATTATCCACTTGTATTCACAAGCACACTCCATCAGAGGTGAAAGTGGGGTCCAGCATTTCTCTGTGAAACACTCAAAAAGACAGTGCCAAAATGATTTCTCCTGGACCGTTTACCTGGCTCGACTTCAGTGGAAGTGGACCAAAGTCACATGCTACTACAGTGGAGGATGTATAGCAAAGAGTGGCAGTGAAGGGGAATAATTCAAGAGCTGAATCATTGTTGATACTTGAATGATGAATAACTTTAGATACTTAAACAATTATGTTGCATAATGCTGATTTCAAGGTTAGGCTTATGAGAGGTTTATCACCATACTGGTTTACTACACATAAATTAATGATCTCACATACATAATTCTTGCCACAAACATGGTTTAAAAAGCCTCAAAATAAAATTGCACAAGTACTGAAATAGTCAAAAATATTCAGCATTACAACAACACATTGGCTCAAACCAGTGTTATAAACAGAGGACATTTTAATGCCAGTAATTTGAATTTAATGGTAGTATAATGGCACAAAATCAACAAGTTATGGCAGGCATCATATGTGATAACACATGCTGTTGACGTTGCTTCATTTGCTGAGATAAATCTGTTGGCCGTGGTGTTGTTAACTGGTGTTGTCACAGTGCCAGCTTTTTTTTTTTTACTTCAGTGCCAATAGCTACTAACTTTAGAATTCAGAGACCCTGTGAAACCTCAGCTCAGTTTTGAGAAATCAGCTCATCTTCAATCCGTGAAACAGAATGTATACAATACAGCAAGTATTTCTTAATCACATTTAGTCTGTATAATTCTGGCGCTTTTGCTCACTGGAACGTTAGCTACCTGGTAGGTAAAGTTTACTAGGCCTGGTTAGATAACAGCTAAGTGTAGCAAGCTGAGCGTCAAGTCTTCCTATGACTGTTGGACAAAATAATGGTTAATGAAATGAATACCAACATAGCAAAAAGATTAGCATTATCACTGCATTTGCAAACTTCGGGTAATTTGCTATATGTTCACTGAATTGCGGAATCACTGCACTCTTAAAAACGTTTAATTTTGCATAGTTGTTTGTTATTTTGACACTAATAATAGCTATATCCATTTATTTAATTCCCCTGGCAAACTGTCATGACTTGCTGTGGTGCCTAAATATACCAGAGCCATAATTAATGTTATTAGGTGCTTTTCCTGATGTGACACGTCAAAATGTCTCCTGAGAAAAAGCTCTGTTGTGGTTGATGATTAGAATTAAACTTGATTGATTTTATTTTCAATTTTGTGTAATTTACCAAACAAACAAACAAAAAACCCAATAGGCCTACTTTAAACTGTAAGTTAACGTTACTCTTGTTATTTCTATGTGAAGTTGTGACCACTGACACAAACTTTACAATAAATTGCAGTTAAAAATATAATCAATACACAAGTATATAGGTTTTTTCATAAAACTTTGTTTTATGAAAAAACCTTTCATAAAACAATTATTGTATGTGTGCCCTGTATTTGCTACCAAGTGAGAGCAGATTCTAGTCTGGATAAAAGCTGGACTGTTGTGTGAGAAATAGGCAGGTGTGCTGTCAGGAGTGTAAGGAGCATCACTTAGTCTGCGATTGCTTGGGTTTAGGCAGGAGCTTAGATTAGATAAGGTTAAGGTAAGTAGCCAGGAATGTTGACCTGCTTCTTCATCATTGTAATCTGTCAGGCCTTTCTTGTATTGTTACCTTTTTCTCTAACTGTAAGTGTATCTTAAAACTAGAAGGTAAATTTAGCTATTTTCTGTTCAAGAAGTGGAGTTGACTGTTAACTGGCTTCGTGGTCGTACAAAAAATGTTGGTTGCTTATCCACAGCTGTTTTGAATGTGTTGTAAGGTCACAAGGTTAAATGTCTTGAGATATGACTTAATGGCACCCCAGTCTGTCCTTGCTAATAGTGTACCATTTCTATCAGTTCCTTAATAATTGACATTACAGCATTAGATTTCGCATTTTCTCTCAAATCTCTCTGCCTTTGTCTTACCTTCAACTTGTAAGTATTGGGGAAGAACAGTGTATCGTGTGTGTGTGTGTGTGTGTGTGTGTGTGTGTGTATGTCTGTTGAGTGACACTTATCTCCGTGGTCATTCTTCGGTTTTTAACTTTGCTATTATCGCCGTCTGTTTTATAATTCTAGCAGTGATGCAGGAAGTGCTTTGCAGTTGCAGCTATTCAACAAACCAGTTATCAATGCAAAACTGACCCACTGTTAGGGGTGCAAGAACTAACCAATACAGTCGACGAAAATCGATTATTAAATTCGTTAAATTCGATTCGTTCACGACGTCATCGGGCCGTAACGACACCGTCATCTTAACGGAGTAAAGTGATATGAACAGTAAAGTTACTAAAACAACACAACATCAGCGCTGCAGTAACACCTCAACAACCTAAAACCTCCAAAGCGTGGGAGCATTTCACTCTTCACAAAAAAAGGTTGTTAACTGCAACGTCTGCAAGGCTGAGCTTTCCTGAAAACACCGGAGCACCTGAAGAGGAGGCACGTAATGTTGTTGCTCTGTGGATGATGAAGACTTGTCTCGGTAAGCTAGTTAATTAGCAAGCTAGCATCACGTAAAGCCGTATTACTTCACGTAGCTGTAACGTTTTCTATACAGTTTCCCTTGGTCAGTTTGATTGAGTGATTGACCCATTGATTATATTTCTGACATACCACAATATGGGTAAAGGAAGCAAAATCATGTAAGAGACTAAAGTTGGTGACCAGTACAATGAACTTGAACAAGGTCTTCATGTGTTACCTTAGACTAAACATAAAACAAAGACTTAACTGACAAACGTTGTCACATTTTAATTATTTTTGCGTGGTATCATTCATCTGGACAACTGAAGTAACGTTATGTAAAATGATAACATGGTGGGGTTTAATCACCATGATATGAGTTCAGCCAAAGGTGGTAAACAGCATTATGGAGATATTATTATTGCCCAGCCCCATATCTATGTATAATTATGTGTTACAGATGGGCAGTTTTTACTTTGGCCTAATGATTATGGATATTATGTGTAATTGTAATGAGAAATGAAGATAATATATTTCTTATAAGTAAAGCCGATATCAGTTGATTCATATCAAGTAATCCCATTTGCTGTATATATATACCTGTAGGGATAACATGCTCCTATTGTGACCTAATGTAACAGTTTAATTTGCTGTTCAATAACAATGTTAATGGGGATTTTAATTGCAGGCTGTACTTTTAACCTGGTTTACATCTAATCTATCTAATCTACGCAAAGCTACTGCTAATGACTATCACAGAAGAAATCCTGTGGGTATTTCACAATAAAAGCAAAGCATTCTCTTCAGCAGAAAGCTTTTACTGTGAAAAACAAATATAGAAAGTGTTATCTTTACTTTACAGCACACTGCTCTTTATCTTCTGTTTCACTTGTTTTTCCAGCATCTTAGCACTGCTTTGTCCCCGTAATTCTGGTGGTCAGTGATGATGGATAAAGCTAGAAAAAACCCTGTGGTAGTGAAGCGTAGAAAAGCTGTGTGAGCCGAAATGTTTTGATCAGGAGTAAACAGTGTGATGAAGAGTTTGGCTAAAATTGAACTGTAAATAAGTAAAAAAAACACATTTGTTTACAATTCAATACAATGTAACTTTCCACTTCCAGTACACTGAGATGTTTGTTTACAGATATGGCGCTTCAGGCACCTGCGATAGATAGAGACCGCAATGTTATTCATCCAGAGAAAGCACATCAAAGCTGATGTCAGGGAGGTAGCTGTGTGAACTCGATGTTTTGATAAGAATGTATGATTGTCCTGTGCAGTATGTTTGTTTGCCAGTATTTTATAGTCAGACTGTAGAAAATAAATAAATGTAAATGTAAGTGAATTTAAAGTAAATTAGTTAACTTAACACTTCTCAATTAAATGCACAGGTATTTGTTTTTTTAGTCATGACTTATGTGCCAGTCATTTTTTCCACAGTTTAGGCACTAAAGGAACCCTTGAACTCATGTGTTACTCTTATGGACTATGACAGAAACTACAGGAGAGAACTTGTAATTGTGATAACATGTCTCAGGATATAGGATCTTGAAAGAATCTAGATGTTTTTTTACAGGAATGTCTACATTTTACAAAATGGTGTATGTAGGGCTGTCGCGGTGAAGTAATTACCTCTGCGGTAATTTGTTGGGGCTCCATAGCACGCTATGCGGTATTATTGCCATTTTTTCGCTCAAAGCAGCTTTATGGTATGAGCAAGCTATTTGCTGGGTGCTGGTCAAAGCTACACAACATTGCCGAGCAAAATCATTTTTGACCGTGTCTTTTCAACTGCAGCTATATAGTTACCTTCAAGGCATGTCTATCAAGTCACTTTACATACTGCATACGCGTTACAGAGCTCGTTACCCTTGTGAAATTTTTGGAACACTAGCAAATTGTTTTTTAATTTAACACGCACTGAAGTGTAAAGTATAAACACTCTCTGCGGTTGGCTTGGCCAAGTGTTTGCGGTTATCGCAACAGCCCTAGGTATATGTGGGTGTACAGTAGTAAAATAAATATTGTTTGTGTCGTTGTTGTATGAAGGTGTATAGTTCTTGAGAATTTTTGTCCTTTTTGGTATTGGACAGTGTTAGACCACCTAAATAATTTATTTTGAAATTCCACACATATTTACCATTTTAAAATAATATATATACTGGACACTTTATTAAGTAAACCTGTGCAATTGATTCTAAATCCAATACAACAGCCCTGTCATAACACCTATCTCTACAAAGCTCATAATGCTCAGGTGATGTTAAAGGTGGTGCTGTACTGGAATCACATTTTATAGAGAGGAGTTTCTATTTTTATCCTTTTTATTTACATACATGAGAGGGACAGCATATTATAAACACCTCAATATAGTGCAGTCAACTATAGCATTCACCAGGGTGGGAATTATGTAATTATAGGGGCAAGGCCATTTGGCCTCCACCTTTTCTTTTTTTTTTAGGGGCACCTAGGCCATATGACAGGGCACAAAGGCCATTGAGTACAATTCAATGGTTTTCCCATTCAGATTGATACCATAACATCCTAATTTGGAATAAGACATGGATTATGACTTTTTTAATAAAAAAAAATTTAATGAGAGAGAACCATTTCATCCAGAAGGTATACACCCTTAACAACAATAGAAACAACACAAATGCCAGTAAAAGCATTCAAAAAGTTAATTCAGTCCATTACATGTGAGAATGTGTGTGAGTGAGAGAGAGATTGATTGAGACAGAGAGACAGAGAGAGAGAGAGAGAGAGTGTGTGAGGGAGAGAGAGAGAGAGAGAGAGAGAGAGAGAGTGTGAGGGAATGCAGTGGATTATTTCAATCAGACTCATCACTTGAAAGAGAATCTGACTCAGGGTCAGGGTTGGAGTTCAGTCAGAGGAGATGTTTGTTGTCCTACGTAGCTAACAGCTAGCTTAGTTCACCATGCAAAAATGTCAAATACCGGTAATACTAAATGTTACGTTCAGTCAAATCCTACCACATTAATCAGTTACTTATCATATCAAAACAGCTTAGCTCGTTTGCTGTGCAGATGCTTACCTGAGTGAGTGTCGTTCTTCTGTATGTGCTGACGTTACATGCTTCTTGCACTGCTGTTTTGAGGCGTGCGTGTGAGATCATCGATGTGATTATGACACTGACTGCACCTGCGCGAATCCACGAACTAATTGAAGTTCAGAGACCTACTTGGGTGGCTCGCTGTAATTCAAAGCAAGCCCACTATGCCGCACTGAAGCTTTATACATGGAACTTGGACAGGGCCAGGGCACACAGGCCACTGTGGCCGTATGATGATTTTTTTTTTCACGGGGCATGACGGCCAAAGTGTAGGGCAACGGCGGGCCGTGGCCGCGGTATAAGTCCCACTATGACTTCAACGCTAAACAATAATCATGACAATTTAATTTGTCAGTGACAGTGTCAAGGAAAATTGAACAATATAGGCATTATAAAAATAGACTTTATGGGAGAACAGTTGCATTGGATAGTACAAGTGTACCAATAAAGTGGATACCGAGTGTAGGCGTCTTGTCAAGTCATTAGCTTTTAAGAGCCATTGCTAATTAGTGGTGTCAAATATAGGGTTAACATTTTGCAAAACAAGAAACCAAAGATGATATTTTAATGCGAATTTTTCGTTTCACATGGAAATAATCCCACCATTCACAGAGAAGGAGGAAAAGCACAACTAATTCTTGGTACGAGACAAAAGCAAATGGCTCAAAATTTTATGGGTTTTTCCTGATCCGACCTAAACCTCTAAATAACACCATTGTTCTTTGTGTTTTAGTCACACTTTAGTTTTTTCCAAGTTCCCCCGCAGTGTGGGACTGTGTTGTGTGGCACCAGAAAGGATAATTCCATGACAGAGTTAATGTGCCTTTCGGGCCCAAAGTGTACGCTAGTAGAAGACCTACTCTTACCCAATTAATTCTCTCCAAAACAAAAATCACTGAGAAGAAGGGGAAAAAAGCAACCTCACTGTGTTTTCTTACCCTTTGTTTAACTTTGTCTAAAAAAAAAAAGATGCAGCACAAACTTTTCCACTCTCTCCTCCACCAAGTAGTTCTGAAAGATGCTCATTTCCATATTGCAACACCTGAAGTTGTTTCATTTTTGTGTTCTTACTTCCAGTCTGTGAATGCATGTTGACGTGTTGTTCGCTCAGGTGTTTCTTCAGCTGGAATAAATAGGAAGGTGAACAAAATGACAGGCAACCCTTTATTCCAGCTTTTCTTTTTTTCTTCTAGGGTGATTATAAATAGAAACCTTGATAGAGATTAGAGAGGCCTTTAATTTATTAATGCGATTAATTAATTAAGGAAGAGATTCAGAAGGGAACACGACAAAAGCGACAATGAATTTTTAACATGAAAAAGAATCGACATCTCCGTGATGGACCTGATTAGTGTGTCTCTCCATTGATCTATGTATTCTCTTTGCTCTGAAGTTTTCTCCCCCATCCCTCTCACTCGATGCTGCTCTTACATTACGTACAATCCCTCGTGCCTGAGAATGGCTGGTTGAAGCCAAGCTCATTATTGTGCTGAAATTATATGCTGAGGAAAGGAAGTGAGTTAGGGTAATAAAGCCTTATATTCCAGGGTTGCCCTGCACAAATAATGACCTCATTACTGTGATCGTTTTGCTGCTGTTATCCTACAATTACTATGACAAGCATATATTGAATGCCATGTTGATAAAGGCATAGTTTTTGCTCCAGCTTGTGAATAATCAATCTCTCCATCAAGGTCCTCAACTAAACCAAGAATCCACAAAAGATTTTAAAAGACGGCGTAAAACATGCTCTTTTTTAGTTGGTGAATCGTGGAACTGCTGGTGTATTTTGATATTTTATATTCTAAAACCGTACATATTTATATGTTGTTAATTTTGTCCAAGTTGGCTGAGCATTGTTAGAGTAGGAAACTCCTTCCTTTCAGTCTGGATAGTGGTGCTCCCTCTGTGAAGTATGCATCTAAAATCCTCTATGTGTTGATAAATGTGTAGTCAAAGACACCAGAGGATCAGGTGACCTGGAAATGGACAAATGTGTTGCTCAGCTCAATCTGAACTTTTTGTAAAGTTGTCTAGTAATCTAGTAATTGCTGGTCTAGAGAGAGGGCTGTTTATTAGGCAGCCACAGATCATAGAAAAATACCTAACAAAAAACTAGGCTTCTGTTTTCAACTAGCTTTCAATCACAGAAGACTTATTAAAACAGAAGTATAACCTCAGCCTAATTCTTGGTCATTTCAAATTTAAAACAGTCAAGTTCCTGTACACATTATACGTTTTAGAGCCAGATTATGGGGTAAAATCTCATTTGCCTGTGATTTCTGAATCACGCTAAAGTCATAAGCAATATTCAAGTACAATTCAAGTCCATTATAGTGGACTTCGCAGATTGGAAAGTGAAATTTTATTAAAATTTTATTTTTATTATAAGTGTTTTTAACAACTGAGAGCTCTCCATCCCGATATTTTAGTTGTGAACACATTGTCTTGCACTTAGTGTTAGTATGACAGCACTCTTATGTCAAAGTGGAGTGGCCAGCGTTTCATTACAAGCCTGAATCATAGCAGTGGTTTCTAATTTTTTTGAGATTTATCCAGAAGTGACAGAGAGGTTAACTCACCTTAACCCTCCGAGTCACTTCAGGTGGTAGAACTTAAATCTGTTTGTTTTGCATATTGCTACTCTCTTGATATGCCCCGTGATAAAATCCTGGAGGCTTAACAGTACTAGTCATGGAACAAGTGGTGCCACTAGTGTCAAGCGGTTAGGTCTATAGTGTAACACACAGTGCAGAAAGTGCAGTGCATGAAAATTGTGCTGCTGGCTAACGTCAAATCGGATACTAAAGAGAGAAGTTTGTTGGCATGTGGTTAACAGAAATGGCCACAACCAATCCAAGTAGAATGGTGAAAGACATACATGAAAAATAAACAATACGTTCATTATCAATCATCAGTCAATCATTAGTCATTAATGGTTTCAAGTGTGGACTTTGTGACTCATTATGACTCTTGTACTTTATAAAAATCACTTTCCAAATATCTTAAAGTAGGTTTTTGTGAAGTGAAAGCAGGATTAATGGATGTGCATTACTTTTTTTTATCCCCAGCCTTTGTCACCTCCAACCTTGATGTCCTAAATCAAATCTATGCTTAGTCTGTCTTCTCCTCCTTACTCAAATATACTAGAATCACAATGTAGATAGCATAAATGGTGGTGAAGCAGAGGATTAATTAGCTTTTGTCTGTACACCTGTGCACTAATTACATTTTTTTTAGATGAAATGATAGCTCATATTTATCCCAGTTTTGTTTTTGCGTCTTGACACCCTGCCTGTTTTCATCAGGAGAATTACTTGCAGATGCATGATACTGTAGAAAATGGCAATGTTATACTTTGCAAAAAAAGAAGTGTAGCACACTAGACACACAGAGAAGGATATTAACTTTCTGACCATTCACTAGGGTTTCGCGTATTACATTTCCTTATGCAATTCAAGAAATTACATTTTCTTCATTCTTATTAAACATCGAAGAGCCAAGAATGAATTAATTGATAGGATGTTTTGACCTTTATTACTGCAGTTATTAAAACGAAATGTCAGTGTCTGGGGCTGCTGTATTGAGTTAGGACATGTCAGTGCAAAATAAGTCTATTCATCATCCCCCGCTGTTTTTTTTTCTTTATTTCACGGAACAGCCAACCAGAAGGCCATTATTTACCTTTGTTAGTAACAGGTCTTGTTTTACTTCTAACAGTCAACTAAGTCTAAGTGGTTCACTAATTATTGCTCAGTAGATCAGTCCAAACACTAAAGGGCTCTTCTTACCTCTGTCTGTTTTTGTTCTTTCTTTGTCCTTCAAAGGAGACACAAAGAGGTTAAGAGCAGTGTAGTAACAAGGAGAGGTGGGCAGACACAAACAAAGAGGCAAAGCGACACAAGCCGTGAAGCAATAAGACAGGAAAAGGAAAAGTAACAGTGAATAAGAGCGACCCCATGCAACGAGGAACACAGAAAGTCAGAGAGAGCTACTGTGACACAGAGGGAAAGACAGATGGAGGTAGAGAGACAGTGAGTCAGACAAATAGAGGTACATCTTTCCTATCTCTCTCTCTCTCTCTGTCTCGCTCTCGCTCTCTCTGTCTCTCTCCCTCTCTCTATGGCACGCCGCTGCAGTGACACACTAATCAGATGGTGGGAATATCTGACAGCTACCTTCAGGGCTAATGTAGTGTGTTCAGGTGGAAGGAAGGCCTGCATCTGTCCAGGCAATTATTGGCACACAGTTTCCAGGCAAAGAGTCATTCTGCTGTTACTGGTGCTGCTTTGATCCATAAAGGGATCTGTTCAGACACCTGGCGTCTCTAGACCCACGGTGACATTTTTTGTTGACCTGGTGGAGTCCAGGTGTGGCAGAACTGTTTTTTCTGTCTCACACTTGTAGCACTTTGCAATTTCAACACAAAGTTTAATTTAGTATGACATTTTTTCTAAATTAGCTTTGATCAGATTTATAGAAGTTCCTATTTCACTTGTGCCTGAAGGAAGTCATAATTACTGCATACTGTGCCACTGAGAAGGCTTCACAAATGTTGTTTTTGTTTTTGAACAGCTTTGATCAAATCCATCAAAGCTTTTTCAATCAGATAATTTAGTTCTGACTTTTTATGACCTCTGATGCATCAACTTCCATCGCCATCAAAGGTCAAAACCAATAATGTTACTGATTGGCTAGAAATGGGACTGCATATCTATCTACTGCACGGTGGAGGACCTGAACGTCTTTGGATTAAAATATACAATCATTTTGTGACAGACACCCTCCTGTACTTGTAATTCCTTTTCACCCCAACAAAGATGTAACATACAGTAAGATATGCAGATCTTTATGGTGTTTAACAATTCATTTGTTATCCTGTTTTGCTTAAGTGCACAGTAACCTTATTCATTGGATGTAAAGAAGTAGTATTTTAAACCTTCGCTTTCTTACATGCAAATTATATAACACCTTTTTAAAAAGAAAGTTGAATGTAGCAGATCTACGACTGTTCTGGATAAAATCAAGCTTTCCTGTCACATTCACACTCTATTCCAGTGAACCACTAAGGGCTTTAGCAGTGAGCTTGAATAAACTGTAAATTAAAGGAGTGTTTGTCTGATTGTTTGTTGATGGTTAAAAATGTGATTATAGTTGCTATGACTATGATAACGTTTCACAACGTCTATCCTTTTTTTCCCTTCATGTTCATATTGACTGTGAGGCTCTAAACTGCTGTGCTTTGACTGTCTCAAGTTAAAATGAAAATGAAAGTTCCCTGGTGAATCTGGCCTACCCCCCAAGGTCAGATAAAGGCATAATCCTGTATTTAAAATGTCTTATTTGTAGAATTTCAAATGGAAGTGTGATTTAGTTTGCAGAATTGTGTCTGATATCTAAGTTACAAGCTTCTGTCTGTCTGAGGGGACAGCAGACCCCATGGTGTTTATTTGTTAATGACATTTTCCAACCATTCACCTGATGCTCCTGTTGCCAAAGCAACAGTTGGCACTAAATGCCAGATGATGGAGATCTTTGTCTGCTTTTTTGTTGAAACATACTTGGGTCACAATGTGCTTGTTTGGTTTTAAACAAACCAATGTCAGGTTGCTCTTTTTTATGTGAAAGCAATCTTCATGTCCTTCCCAAATGCTTCCGACAAGAAAAATTCAGATTAAGCGTTCCTCAGGCAATAGCACATTTTAAAGCACATTTTTTAAGATGTCATTTGTTCAGGCTTTGTTTTTAGGTTAAAATTATGCATGCATCGTCATCCTGACAGTTGCGACTTAAGACATGACCTGTCTGAATCAGAAGTAAGACTATGAGTACTGAATTCTGACCAACTTTGCCTAGACTGTCACCTCCTAATCCTTCTCACTGGCAGCCTTAGAAAAGATGTCTTTCTATCATGTTCACTAACCCTTTGACATCCTCATTCCATTGCTATTTTGTGCTGATGACAACAGTGCAATCTCAGAAGACTTGGAATGTGGGGCTGAGGTTCACTATGGCAGGGCTAAGCTTTCTCTGCAGCATTTTATCCACCTCGCTTGTGGTCATGAAAAAATGTTTTCTTTACTTCAGATATCTCGGTGGTCGTAGGACACTAAAGAAAATACCCAGGTTTTAGCTCATCAGGCCTAATTCTTCACATTGCCCTGTAAATGTTGCCATAACACTGCTACTGTTTTCTCTGCGGTCTTTGTCTATCTGTATCACATGTTGCCATAGCAGCACAGCTTTTTCCTATCCCCTGTGCACTCTGTTGGAATGGCACTGAGAGAGCGTTGTCGCAAACAAAAGATTGAGGGCTTTATTCCTTCTGTGCAACAGCAGGTAACATTGGGACCAGAGAGCAAGTCCTGGGTTACACGCTCTTTTCAACGTGACTTTTGTGAACAGAAACACGGAACCAAAGTTAGATCAAACGCATGTGTATACATGTGATATTTTACTGACTGGAGCTTTGTCTCCAGCACAAGTTTCAAATCATCCAGAGTGTGAGAGAATTCCTTCACATTTTCATTGTTCTCATCTGTATATATTTTGTTGCTATTGTCAGTTCCAGTGCAGAGAACAGTGTTTCTGAGCGGCAACAGTTTTGGCAATGACTTCTTTTCCTTTATGTTTCTGCAGTGTGCACTATGTGTGCCCTTGGTTAGGCATCTAATAATATCTAGATTGTGGCCGGTTTGGACATTGCCAAACCAAATGTCATTGGGCAACATGAATAAGTAAAACCTTAAAAAGAAAAAAAAAATATTTCAGTGTGCCACCCCTCTCTCCTGTGCTTGCTCTTTTTCTTTACGCACTCAAAGACTTTTCTTGCGATGCACAAGCTTGCCTTCACATTTTAATTTAACCATGATAGCATGCAAATTCAGTATAGTGCTCTTGTGTGTGATTAAGCTTATAACAAGGTCACATTTTAGGTTTTGTTTCCTCATAAATGTATTCAAAATTGGATCATGTGGCAATTGACTTTTAGTAGTATCTTGGCATGGTGTGCTGTACCTGCCACAAAGGGCAATTATTTACTGCAAGGACCAAGACAGTTCACAGTGCTGTAATTGGAAACTCTATTGAAGCTGTAAATACAGCACCCTCTTCTTTGCTGTCACAGGGGGAATATCAGTTTTTTCACATTTGGCCCACTACAAACATTATTTACCTGGCTTATTGTCAAGTAGGTGGTTCAGTCACATGGACAGTCCCAAAATTAGCAAAGTGAAATAACAAAAGAAAATGGCAAGGCAATAGAGGAGGAGACATTTTGTTTCATGAACAAGTTCTGTTCATGCTCCACGGCCTGGCTTATAGGAGTGGAAGGTCGATAGAACATCAGCAACTGCCGCTGAGGAATGGTCAGCAACACATCTTGTTTACGACGTCGTGAAAATAAATGGATTTGTTTGGATCTGCACCTAATTTGAAATGCAGTAATGAAGAGGCCTGTTACAATGCAACTGCCAGCCCTCAAACACTATTCAACAATAGGGAAGGTTTTCACTTTGGTTTTGATTGTATTGTACCCAGTATATTATTGTGGGACAAATTGCATCACAATTCTCAGAGCAGTTCTGTTTAGACACAAAATGCTGCAGCGCACAAACTCACCGGCAGTGTGAGGTTTGTGGTCTTTGAACAGTCATCCTTTTTAGTGATAGTTTCTGCGGTGAACAGTTTTTGTGCATAATTACATTTTAGTGCACACATCTCTCCACTGGAATTTATAAATTAACAGTCAGCCACGTCAGCTGGTGGCCTATCTAATTTGAATACAAAAATTATGGATGTTTAACAAACCCAGGTAATGCTTTGGTTCCTGCTTCAAAGCATTTCAACAGTGTTGTGTGTCTGGAATCATTCCAATTTGGGTGAAAAAAGCTTAAGTGGTTGTGTAGTAGATTTCACTCAGAGGGAACAATGGCATCCATTGCTCACGAACCTTTGTGGTTTTTAGCATGTGAACGCTTAAATAACAATATTTTTACAATAGGTTTTACAGGTTTTGGTGAACTGTCATCAGATTTCATTAAAATATTTCATTAGTCTTAAATTTAATGAGGCTCAGACTACAACAGCTCAATGTAATGTTTCATATAAATGGGGATGATATAAATGAAATAATAGCTTCAGTACTGAGGTCTCTTTCTCTTATCTGCAGGTTAACAGGATTTACCATCCCTCCGCCTGTTACCAGTTCTGGCTCCATTTTTTCACTGAGGCTTACCAGTGACTTTGCAGTAAGCGCTCATGGATTTAAGGTGGCTTATGAAGGTAAGAAAAGTATTGTTTTCTACTCTTTGTCTTTTACTGTGTTGACCAAAATTTATAGAGAATTTATGTTAGAGACTACGATCAGGACAGCTCTTCATAAACTGAGTTTTCACTTTCACAAGCAAAATCCATTTATTTACACCATTTATTCTTAAGAGAGGGATGTGTGATCACACTTACTCCACCTGATTCCCTGTAGGACTTCCAATGTTGCGTTATGGAAACATTAGGTACCTCAATTAAGTAAATTAATCTCATATTTTCCAAATCAACATCCCTCCCCCCAAAGTCCTGAACCTTTTTTGCGACTCCAGAGGTGCATCTGAAATTGCATGGCAGATGGCGATGGGAATTAGTTGAACTAATGGATGTACTGAGTTATCTGTGTTGAAGCAGAGCTGAGTGCAGCGGGAGGCTGTCTAAATATGAACTATCTTTCTGTGACCACCTCTCTTACGCCTGCACTCTCCCCTTTCATGTAAACTCCATTGCTTATCCTCCTATAGTTCTTTCTTTCTCTGTTTCTTCTTTATGATATTTTCTGTCATCTTGCCTCCTTTCCTACTTGGGTTGTGCGATATTGACAAAAAATGACATCTGGATATTTTACTGGATTTCGTCGACCAATAATTAGACAATATTTGGCATTCCTCAGAAATGTTTTATGAAAGACTAATATTGTACTAGCTCGCTCTTTTTTATAGGATATTAATTGTAATTGTATTAATGACATTAATGGAAAGGTCTTATTTACTAAGCATTCCAATATAAACAATAAATAAAAAACTGAAATACTCATCAGTGCAAGTATTACTGACATTAAACAAGCAAGTATGGGTGAACCATTGCATCTGTTGCCATGAGTTCTGTCTTACCTGTTGTCGTAATAGCTTTGAGTCTATCATCATCACTGTAGCGGTGTTTGAACCGGAGTTCAGAACTGGCGTGAACAGCTGACTCCCAAAGCTGTTTCCAAAACAGTTTAGAGATTGACGCCTTTCGGGCAACATCCTTTTTTTTTTCAAAGCCAAACCACCTTCATGCAAAGTAAGGTTGATCCACGTCTAGCAATTACATCTAACAATGTAGATTACGAGGCTGTGTGTCAGTGTTTTATCTCCTGCTGCTGTTTGTTCACTCATGTGTAACTTCAGTCATGAATTTTTTGGCATGTTTAACTCTACCACACGTGTACTGCATGTGTGATGAATTGACGGAGTGAATGTGTGGACATGGTATTTTTTGATGTGATTTTTTGATGTTATTTTTTTTTTTGCAAAGTGAGTGACATAGCCTACTCGATAATGTCTGTTCACAAATCATTAAAACAACATTTAAGATGTTATTGTTGATGTTACACATCACACACCCATATTTCCTACCTGTCTCTTCTCTTCTGTAACCTTCTCCTGCACAAGCAGGCTGACTCCATTCTCTAGCCACATTCCTCCTCCCTTCCACGATGTTCTTTTCCATCCCCCTTTACCCCCTCCTCTTCTCCCCACCTGCCCCAGACCTGGCCAGTCCAGGACCTGTCCCCTCTCCATCTGCCCATTTCTGCTCTGCATCTCCTGCTCTGTTTTTCTCCCTCTCCTGCCTCCTTTTATGTCTCAGTCTGTTTCCAGGTTAATTAGATCTCGTTCCTCTGCCTCCACCTTTTGCCTGTGTAATCTTCAACCGAATTTATTGCTGATTTGGATGCTAATCATGTTTTGTTACACATAAAGCATAAATATTTCCCACCACTCAGTACTGAATAGTTTTCCAATAATGAAAATAGGGTATAATACATCAAGTGTACTGGACTTTGTTTTGTGGCCACTTGGTTATTCTCTGTGGTATGGTAATACTTGCTATGTTATCAATTTTAAATCGGTGAATAACCTACACATTGTTGGTATATGCAATAATCAGATAAAATGTGACTGTCCAACCCTATTTTGGATGTAATATGATGGTGTTACAGTAGATCATAATGGTGCAATTCAATTAGAAATGTCAAAAAGAAAGTTACTTAATCATCACCCTCACGTCATCATAACCATCTGAATTTCCATTCTTTTCATGAAAAGAATGGAAATTTATGATGATATTCAAAGCCATATGACTGACGCATATAAAACACAAGTATTCAATGTGCTCAGCTATAATATATTCATCTGCAAACCATGGCCACTCACGGTCGGCGCTGTGTACCTTTTCTTCCTTGTTATGCTGATATGTTTAGCTACATCTTACACATAAATATGTATGTGCTGCTCATTCTTATGACTGAAAATGACTGATGCTTGCTCAGAGATGATTGAATCATAACTGCAATTAAGTGGATTTGAATCTGCATGCATACGAAGGACACAGTGAAGGACGCTGGCAGATCAGTCTAATTTCTCATGTCTCCCTGTCAGTTCTTTGTCAAGTATGTTGGAATGCAAACTGGCTCCAACTTTCTGTGAATTGTATTACTGATTAGTGCTCACTTTCATCACCACTCTGTTAGTCCAGTGCTACAACCTCAACACTTAGGTATGACCTGAAAGGGTCAAGCTGCATTTATTAAGCAGTAGAGATATGGGAGCTTTTCTACAAGACAGCCAAACAATGGCCACTAGTGCTTATATTTTCCAAGGGATAAAGATAGGCTGCAGCCATACAGCGTGCATGTACTGAGCTGGGAGTAATGCTATCTCCTTGCCCTTTGTTGAAGATTGTGTACTTGCAACGGAAACATCGCTGTGCCATCTAAAACCTGCCTCGATGCCATTTCACCCTGCCCACCCTTTTTTGAAAAATATTTTGAAAGACAGCTGATCCATCAAATAATTTGATCTTTTCTCCCCAAATCATTTCATTTATCCCTCTGTGGCATGCACCTTGTTCACTGAGTTGGAAGAGTGTGCGTGTGTGCATGCATGTATGAGCATGTGTTGTTTACCAGCTACTTTGCTCTATGTGTTCAGTCAATACTCTTTTCCCCGTCTGCATGAAAATCCAGCTCAGCAGCCACTCAAGCAGCCAGCTAGCAAGCTAGACAGGCAGTCTACAGGCAGCTCCTGTGGGGAAAGTGTGCTGCTTGTGTGCTTACAAACTCTGCCACTCCGTCAAACTTCCATCTTCTTCAAAGCGCTACAGAGTCATTAGATATACAGGCGAAATAAATAGCTCAGCCCCAGAGAAATCTTGCACCCAACTACCTCATTTACTAGTTCACATAACTCACTCATTACTTCTGTGATGAGGGATAATGCGAGCCAGTCTCACTCCCACTGTCTGTGAATGCAACCGTAGGTAAAAATTGGAGAGCATTGTTTGTCATGATGACAAAACGTCATTACTGTGGTCTTTTCCCTTTTATTGTGCAATACTGGTGTTGGCCAATAGAGTTTTAATGGCATCAATATTTATATTAAATAATAGAATAATAATAATTATTACTTTTATTTAATAATTAATAGTAAAGTATGACTTAAATTCTCCTCAGGGCACTGTTCTGAAAGAGGAGGAAACTGATAGCCAATTAATTTTTTCAGTCTCATAAAATGTACTAAACTGTAAAATTAGATCTCTGATTAATAATTTAATTAATGAATGTTTCCCGCAGACAGACAAACAACTTGGGTGAGGGGGGTGGTCTTTACATTTTTATATTTTCTATTTCTACTAGCTTATTTCTTATTTCACTATTTTAATTGTAGTTCATTCTCCACCTTATTTTAAACCTACACCTACAAACCTACACCTCTGCTGCAAATACACCTGCTTGCTTCCTCTTCCTTGTCTCTCTCTACATGTTGGCTCTGCTGACTTTCTCTATGCGCCAAAACGTAATAAGTCGCCAAACTCGTCTTCTGTTTTTTTCCACCTGCGTTGCGGTTTTCAGCAGCAGGTGCGCCACTTGTGGAGGAGGCTTGTTAATCGCTTAGCTTATCAAAATGAGACCAACGTGGTAGCTAAGGAATGACATTTCCACTAGTGTATTCACTGTTACTTTGTAAAATATCCACCGTGCCCGTGTCTATTTAAAAGATAAACAAAAGCAAAACACAAGATGATCTCACTAAAGTGCACTCAAAGACACAGAGGTGTGTGAATGTGCAGAACAAAGAGAGCATGTGAAGTGGGAGCTGTAAAGTTCCTCTCTGTCGTGTGTGGTTGTGTTTAAGGCCAAATCTATGTATGTGATCTATGTAACAGTGCCACGTTAGAAAGAGTTAGTTAGCTTGCATGAAAAGTCACTGTCTGTGTGGAACCTAATGTTAACTAACATTGACTTAGTGGTGTGACTGAAGATGTTACACAAAAATCTCAAATTAACCATGGAAACAATCACAACAATAAACCTCAGTGAAAAACACACCAGAAACATGAAATGTACATTGAACAAAAGCTAACAGCCCTACGCTTAACCAGTCACGCTGTTAAGCTATGCTATGCCCCAGTTACGTTACCAGTCGTAAAGGAAAAGAGGTTGCTTTGGTGTGCTAGTAGATAATAACTTTAAAATATCACACTTCCTTTCTTCAGCCTGCTAATGTTGCCTGTATCTTTTATTATGGACATGTAGCCAACCAAACCACTTGTTCTGTTATAAAGGGTGCTGCACATGATCTGCCTTCTCCAACAGCTCAGGTACCCAATACAATGTAATTTTTTCCAAAGTGTCTATGAATACTTACACACAGTCCCTCCCCCCCCGCAGAGTTTAGCGTGAATTCCCTGCTGCCAACAACTGCATGCACGTTGCGGTTCCTCAGGGGTCTATTTTAACTAGCCAGCTATTTAGAAACGATAAAATATTCTTTGTGTGGTTCATCAACGGTGATAAATTATCCGAAAGTCCGTGAGGTGGGGACAACTCTGCACAACACCAGTAAAGCTGGGGCTCCGTCTCTTCAGCCAGTGTTCCTCTTCTGCCACTACACACATACACGCTATACCTACACTTGCACCCTGACGACCCAGGGTTAGGGTTACAATTTTGGATTTATTTCCGCTCTTTAAAAAAAAATTATTGAAAGTTTTAGTCTTTTTACATATTTATTTACAGCATTAAATGTTGAAATGTATATTGTAAAAGGCTGTATATTAACTTATTGGGAGACAATTGGTATTTCTATGTAAAATCAGGCATTGAGTATTGCCAAAATGGCATGATCCTTATTTTGCTGCAAAGCTTCAACTGTGAGATTGACAGTTGAATCAGGCTCCGCCCATTGAAGCATCAAATCTTTTACTATTTGGGGTCAGCCCTAATTAATTCCCTATCAGACATTGCTATTAAACAAAATGCAACCAAGTCAAAAAATAAAAACATCAAAAGAAAGCTGGCCTCTCTGCAATGAGAGAATTCTGCTAATTTAGGCTATGACAATAAATCCAGTCAACATGTGACGTAGATTTATATACCATGCGTAGCCTACATTTGTTCTGAAGAGACTAAATAGGCTTTTATACGCTGTTAATGGAAAGTGAAAGTATTTCTGCTGATTGTGAATGGGTCACACAGGCTGCTTTCCAACTCGGTCAGTGGCATAGTGTGCAATTACTAGCTTTGAGTAAGATAAGTAGAACAACCAAACTTTCAAGTCAAAAGGTATTTGCCTAATTTTGGAAATGTTTGCATCTGCCCTGCTCATTAATGTCCAACACAAGCGCACTGGCTAAAGATCTTGTGGAACCGCATGCATACAGCTTGGATGAAAGCATATACCAAATGATTACTGTGTTGTGTGTCGGCCCAATTTTTCAACAGTTCACCGGGAAAACCAGTGCTCCCCATCCCCAGTGGTGTTGCCAAAAGATGATGGAGCATTCTGCCGACATGTCTTCACTTTCTTATCAAACTAAAAGCCTTCGCAGATTTATATAATTACGACTTTGTGATGTTACATAAAATTGTGAAGCAGCAGCGGCAATAATTTTGCGCTGGCCTCCTCTGCTGAATGTACATAGCGGAAACCTTGCATGCAGGTATGATTGTCCCTACTGGTTGAACGATGTAACATAAATAAATAATTTTTATTTTAATTTTTAGTCAATATCTAAATATCTTATATCAATACACTGCAAATCTTTGATTAGCTATAGGATCACTAAGTAACCATGGACATACTAATTTTTTAACTTGTTGGAAAGCTAGACACTTCTCACCTCACGTGTTCAGAATCAGATTTTGGTGGACTGCTAAGGTGACATAAGTTAAAATTTATGTAACTGTAGTTTATGTAAGTTAAAGTTTTTATAAAGCATCATTTACGGTTTTAAACTAGGCTTTATTTCGCAGATTGCATGGTGCTTTGTGAGGTTCATAGTACTCCATTGGCATTGTATTAGCATTGTTTGTATTCGTTTTCCCACCTTGAATTGAAGTTTGAACAGGTTTTCATGAGATGATGGTTTTGCACCTGCACCAGCCCCTGTTGTTTGGCAGCAGCTGTTTTCCCACGGTTCAGTTATATCAACAATTTATTTAGGGTCCTCCAGACAACAACACTTGTTAGCTCGGGGCTAACACTGTATCTAAAACACTTGATTTCTTTAAGGGGTTCTTTAAACCCTCATAAAAGTAAAAATCCTGATCCAGTGATAAGTGCAGTTATTATTCAAAGTATTTTTTCAGTTTCACATTCAGATATGCAGCCACTGTGACTGCAACTAAGGCATAGCATTTTATTTTGCCTTCAATGAGAGGCCTTATCCAAAGTAGCTGTTTCAAATATTTGCAACACATCCTTTGAATTATTTCCGGGGCCATGTCTGTCTGAAACATTAGTTATGACTTTTCATACACCAAAGGCCAATGAGTCAGTGCTGGTATAATTACAGCTAGGATGCATCTCTTATTTTTAATTAGTGACCTGGGGTGAGTTTCTCCAAACACTTACTTGCTTGAGCAGGTCTTTTGTTTCCCTGTGTAGGTCTCTCAAGAACAGCTGCCAGAAAGTAATGATTATAGCAATGAATGTCTGATAGTTACCGTAAGTCAGTTTGAATGTAATGTGACCAGTGAATCTAATAATAAATTAGATATATTACACCATGCACACGAGCATTCACTAAAAAGCTGTACAATCTGCTGCACAATTAGTATTGTGGTAGGTGCATAAATGGATCATACTCTTGAATAGAAAATCCATGGCATGTTATTAAAGAGAGTTAAATTTCTTGGAAAATGTAGAGTCACCCTGTAAAATTATTTGTTATCACATTTTCACAGTGCAATCTGTCTGATGTCCCAGCAACATCTGGCAGCTGAAATTAGAGCCCTGTTCAGGGTTCACAGGGTAGAGGCTGCTTTTGGTTATGATTTGGAACACTACTTGCAACAGTCTACAAACTTTTGAGTTTTCAATTTTAGTTATAGTCACAGCCAAGTCACAGCAGGTTAATCAAGACACTTATGCACAACAGCACGTCTTGAGTAAAATCAAATGCAAAGAATAAATTGGCAGATTTAATATGGAGAGACAGTTTCAAGAATGTATTTTGAGCTCTGAGAATATAGCAAAAACACGTCAGAGATTAACTAAAAGAAAGGAATTTTATTCAGAGAATCATTTTGATTAACAAATTAGTAATTCATCTAATTTTAGAAATAAAATATTAACAAATTAAACTGTAAGAGAAACAACCTGCTAGGTTAATTAAGACAATATAAAATAAACTATACAGAAAATCATAGTAACATGATGTGGTGTCAGAGGAGACAAAGCCTTAAAGAGGTGGTATTATGGTCATTTTCAGGTTCAAAATATTAATTAGTAGGTTGTACCAGAACAGGTTTACATGGTTTAATTTTCAAAAAACACCACATTTTTATCATTGCTACAGCTCCTCTTTTCACTGTGTGTTGTACACTCCGCTATTGAGCTACAGAGTGATGCATCTTACTTGTACCATATCTTTTTTGGGAGTTGCACATGCGCAGTTCCCAGATAAGGACTACTAGCCAATCAGAAGCAAAGAAGGGCGGGTCGTAAGAAACAAGGTAGTTTGATCCAAATCAAAGCCGCTTCAGACTGCAACCGTAACCTAGCAGATGGTATAAGTCCACAACCACACAACATCATTGTTTCACATCTTACCATAAACCGCTACAAAAATCACCATATTTCAACTCAATTTTACATAAAAATTGGCCGAACAATTTGAACGTTTGCTCAGTAGCTTTCACATATTTTAGGACTAAACATTGAACTGTTGCCGGTGTTCTGACGATCTATGCTGACTTACCAAAAAATGCTACCATAGCGCAAATTGATAGACTCGACTCTACTTGGCTCTGTTCCGTTTTCCGTTGCATATACCCATAGAAAATATGTAGTTTGTCGTCATAGCGACACCGCACACAACTGCCGCGACGTAACGTTCAATGTGACACACACACCAGCGATCCACACAGCTTTCTCTTTTTTAAGTTAAAACGTTTTAACATTCCTCAGAATGTAAAGACAGATAAGCGGTATGAAAACTTTCCAGCTGTGTTTTCTTCTGCTGTTGTTGCTGCAGCGATCTGTGTAACGGCGGGAGCAGAGGGCTCTGTGAGCGGGTGACTGGCCGGCCTCACAAGCTCCTCCCGCTGGTTGGCATAGGCTTCCTTCGCAGCCACTTGCGGAGCTCCTCAACTCCGAAAATATTCAAGCACATTTTTGTTCCGCCATCACTTCTCGTAAAACTGTCAATATTCAAAATCTACACAGCTGATTTCTCACCTCAGAACTTCTCAGAAGTGGATTTAGTGATGAAATTCCATACGAAAACTGTAAAATAAACTTTCTGTTGCTGGCTTCTGTCTGGTGCAATCAGCAGTCTGTCGTGTTTTAATGTTACATTTTAGTATCCCTCAGCTCTGCTTGGAACCTCTACGGAAGCTTTATGATGCGTTTTCATTGTGACCTCACATAAGTCAAGGAAGTGAAGGGCTGGACTAAAAACAAGCTGTTTTCAAGCAGTTCTGAGCACAGCTTTCTGTGGGAGATGGGAACTCCCTTTGGGCTGGACTTTGGGCTTTTTCACTTTGCAAACCTGTTACATGCACAAAAAAGATATATAACTCAATAAAGGAGAGGGAAAAAGCCAAAAAGCATAAAACCACCTCTTTAATGGCCCCCGCCAGGAACCAGGACATTGAAAGAGAACAACCACAACACAACACACCCAATACCTGGCAGAGGCCATGGGGCTGTCACCATTTTGACTAATTGCAAATATTCACTGAAGAAGAAATTGTAGTAGGTACACACAATGTTACCTTCCACTCTGCTAATTTTGCGTCTTTAACAGTTACACACCGAAGAGTCATGCCAGACGTCCACGTGTTGTGGCATGAAAAAGGCAGTAATGTTGGTAATTGCAGGGTCTCATATTTAACATAATAATGATTTTTCTATGTGGTTCTGTAAGAAATTGTTGGCCCATAGACACTATTTGTTAGACAGTGCTGTCCACCACAATCGGCAAAACATTAAATATCCTTTTATTAATATAGTAGTATTTTTGATGTATCTGTGTTTCATTTAATTTAATTTAGTTTTTTTAGCCCAACTTCATTAGCCAGGCATACAGTATACTTTCTTATAGCTAATAGCTATTAATGGCAAATACAATATGTTACAGGCCAACATTAGAATTAGTTAACACTGATTATTTTGGCAGCCAAAAAAAAATTATACACCAGAAAACTTAAAGTGGTAGATTAGCAACATTCAACCCACATACCTTGGCAAGCATAATACCTGACATGTGCAGTACAGTATGTGAAGGATACACATGCACCTAATGTTAATTTTCTTCCAACGTCATTGGCACCGTTCTCCACCAGTAGGCTTGTTCAGCAGCCAAGTTTTAGGATTGGCTGATGAGTAGGCATGGGCAGGTACGATATTTTGATAGTAAATATAATTTTTTCAAGGTATGACTGAATTACGATAACAGCTCTAAAATGTACTTTTTAAAATGTCTGGTCAAAAAATATCGACTTTTTCCTGCTGAACACAATCTTTTTTATTTAACACATACTACTGCTGCTAAGAATAACATGACATAACGCTCTAAAATCATTTATTGTTATTTCAGTGTTGATGCAAACACATAAGGAAAGAGAGTGGGAGTGTCTCACACACCCCCATCTGTTGTACTGTCTCTCTCTGTAGAACAGACAAACAGTGGAAAAGACAGAAACAGTTGTTTTTTTTCTTCTTTTTTTTAATGTTGTCATTTTTAACAGATGCAGCCTGCACGATGGTGGAAGTATAGACGTGATTCGAGTAAAATTTAATTATTGTACTAAATTGCAGAAATGTAGTACCCTGCTCTTCCCCTTTCTGTGAAGTAGGTATGAAACTAGCTTATGTTAGCTAGTTAATTAGCCATGTTATCTGCGTTGTAGCTGTGTTACTCTCTACTCTGCACACAATCTGCGGGATTCCTGCACTTGCTGTCTCTGATGGGCAAAAAAAAGAAAAAAAGAAAAGCTGATACCGTAGCAACAGTATAACGGAATATTTTTGTGGTTTTGAAACCTTGACTTTTTCCCTGTTAACCGGCCCATGCCTATTGATTGTTGAATATCTGAAGCCCAGTGTGCCTTTGGTATTCCCCAGTGACTGTCACCATCCTTGAATGATCAATGTCAAGGTAAATGGTATTGGTGTGATGCAAAGCACAGTACCAGTCCCTGCAGTTGACTTTCTGCCTTGTTTACATTTTTTTGATGCAGATGTTTTCAGCTCAGCAGTATGCTGACATTCACTGCATCAAACTGGAAAGGGTTGTTGTGGCATTTGTAGAAGATATTTAGATTGCTTTTAATGTGCTTAGTCACACTTTGTTGAACCACAAATCTGATATTTCAAACAAATAAATTCAAATTTCACAGGCTCTCTGTATTTCCCATGGAGACAGATTGCTGTTTTTTTGCCAATGATCATGTCGTGTTCACATTCTTTGCAGCATGCAGTGCATAGCTGCATTTGATAACAGTGAAGCAGGGCTATAACAAAATACCAGATTTTTGGACATTGATTGTTATTTTTTTATGAACACTATGAAGGGATTGGTCAACACAGTGTATGTTTACTAAAGTTTTAGTTTCTTTACCTTCTGTTATTTAAATCTATTCTAACCTTAGAGCTTAAAGTCACCATATACAATTTGTTCACAACACCATGGATTATTTATGAGAGGTTAACCTTGTCAGTCAACCTCAGACATGTCACGTAAAACAATATTACGTGGTTAAAATTTACATAACTTTGTGTAAACAATAGTTTCCATATTTGCTAATGCAGAATAGTTGCATATGAATGCTAGTCTAAGGGGAATGGGTTGCTCCTCCTCACCCCTGACTGCACGGGTCAGATGTCAGCCCTACATGGAATCTCAACTCTGGCTCTCACTCCTCACCCCTACACCGGTCAAGTATCATTAGTGCTGCACTATTTATGCCCCAAGCTCCCATCATCCCTCAGTCTACACCTGTCTCACAAAAGCCTCAATAAAATAGGCTGCCAGTCATTAATATCCATTTGTATATTGGTTTTCACTGAACTTTGTGAGTTACTTGTGGAAGGAGGTGCCTAACAATGACATGCATGAATCATACATACATAGGTAATAAATCCATCACATATTTCACAATTTGAAACAGATTAATGTGTCTAAATGTAGCTGGTATTAAAATGTGAGAATGCAAATTAGAGCCTAACTTGGTTCGTTCTCAGTGAAAAGGTGATCAACTTAAAAAGTAACTGTGCTTGTAGGATTTTGGAAGATACTGTATATTGTTTAATTTTTATAGTAAATTCACAACTACACCCAAATGCCAATCTCTCACACAAAAAAATGGGTTCATTATGTTTTATGTTTTTTGTAGTTAGAAATCTTACACACCCCCAGTGAAGCTTTGGAATGTCGAGCTAATATGGTCACTGTAGTATTGCTCTGATATCCACCTGCTGTATTCTCCTCGCATTCTGTTGGTATTTAATTTTGCTCATAAACATAAACAGCCGGCAGTTGATGCTGAGGATTTATATTGTATTCATTAGAGATCATACGTATGAGGGATGTATATCTGCAGTCTAAAGTGGATTAGTAATTGGATTTCAAAAATGATTCCTGGTAATTAACATTAGAAATCAATGAAATCGACTTCAGGATCAGGATCTCAAATGTACTCATGCTCATCTCTTTGATGTCTATAGATCAATCTAACACACAGTTTTGTGGATGTGTAGAAATGGCCTTTTCTTTCTTGGGCTGCCAGTTGGAATAATTAGCCACAAACAGATGGCACATTTAAAAAATAATAATTGAATGTGACTGCATGATCAGTCACAAGCTGTAGGACGGACGGAAGTTTTATAATTATATCAAGAGGAGGACAACTCTGGAGCCGATCAGATTAGGTTGTATTGATCATTACCCACAAATTCAGTTATGCATTGTTCTTTATCATAAAAGCTGATCCAATCCAAGTCCGTGCTGATTTATGTTACTCTTAAGCGTGGATGCTTTTCACTGAAAAACTTTTTTGACAGATATAGCTTATGTTAAATATTTACATGTGAATGGATGATAAAGCATAGGTTTATCTTTATCACATTTATCGGTATTATAATCAACAGAGATAAGTTTAGAGCATCATTAAAACAACATTATATACAAAGATGGAACACCATCTTTTAAATCTAAATTTAACATCTTTAGAAAGACTTTTTTTGCTATATAAATAATCGCTGTTACAGGCAAGACCTCCTTGTTCAGTTTGACAAAAGCACTCAAAATCATTACTCTACAGCCTGACTCGCACAGGTTCAGTGACATGAACTCAGGTCACACCCAATGTTGCCTTTAAGCTGAATAGTCAACACTTAGTCAATTTAAAAACTAACATGTAACTGCTGAGGCAAAATAAGCCGATGTGTTGTTGTCCTGTACTGTGGCTTGAAATAAAAACCTTGTTGATACATTTTGTGCTGGCTGGACGTGTCCTGGGGGATTTTGACAGAGACACTGAGTTATGGTGGTCTAATGGAGGGCGAAAAATGTACTGGAAGATTGTGTTCAACCAAAAGAATACAAGCTTGAACAGCCCTCCAGGCTTGTTTATCACAACTTACAGTAGATCTTTATCAAAATTCTCTTTCAATAGTTTGCCAAGGAGTACACTGATCATAAGCACTTTGGCTCTGTCAGCGTATAAGGATAGAGCTTGTAATTTCTTGGGAATTGCTTTCTTGTGCAAGAAATATAACTTCAATATGCTGTCTTCCAAAATGTGTCTGCCTAGGGATTTAAAATGATATTAATGCAACATTGTACAAGTAATATTTTATTGTATCATTGTTATGGTTGTTCTGTCACATGCAGTTTTTCTCCTCTAACACCTAAGTTTGTATCATCATAAGCAATAAATGATAGCTACACGACAGGTACAGTAGTAAGGAAGTAGAAAATAGAAGCTAATGAACGGCCAGATATTAAGTTTGAAAAAATCCTGTCCTTCTGTTAATATGCCTATTTTAGATTCCTCCAAATTGTTAATATTTTACAGATTTAAAGAAAATGTGTACAACAAAAAGTGACGGTTATCAATACACTAAAATGTGCCAAACGTTGGGTAAGCCCACTATTCTTGTTAAATGATGTGTTGGCCTATCACAAGGCTCTGCGCTTGGTATCAGATAATAGCAGTCTAGTGCACATTCAGTGCTTTTTGTTTTTGTGATGAGGAGTTTTTCACCCTTGAATATATGAAAATAAAATATGAGCTCTGCCCCTACTAAGCGAAGCAACCATTGAGGAGTGTACATTAAAATGATTATACTCTGCAGCTGTAACTTCTTATTTCACGTCTTCCTGACATCTTTTTTAACTACCTTGCTTTTTCTTTCCTTGTGCATCGTGCTAATGTACTTGTTTTTCTCTGCCCCTCACCGCCGCTTCCAGCTATAGATTTATGTTATTTAGTGAACTCTAAATGTAAAGAGATGGGAAGACACCAGTGCGGTACTTCAGCACTCCCTTGGAAGTGAACTTTATATTCTTCCCCTATTCATTTCAGCTCTTCAGACATAACTAAGCATATGAGTAGCAATGGCATAAAATTCAGACATTTGCTAGCTCATAGAGTCAAGCACTAATGTCAAGGTCACTAACAAGGGCAAATAATAAATGGAAATCTTTTAGGTAGCCAAAACTATGAAAAATAAACTTTGCATACATTAGTAGAGACAAAATTAATTAAAACTGACTACTACTCTAAATATTTAATACAGCAACACATTGTTATACTTAACAGCCCTGTCTTCTGTCTTCATTTTCAGAGCTAAGAAGCAGCTCATGTGGAAACCCAGGGATTCCACCCAAGGGAATACTGAATGGAACTCAGTTCAACGTAGGTGACAAGATCCGTTACCGGTGCGTCACTGGCTATGTCCTGGACGGACATTCACTTCTCACCTGTGTGACCAATGCTGCCGGTGTGTCAGTGTGGGACTTCCCTGTTCCAATCTGCAGAGGTGAGGATGGTTTCACTGAAAATTACTTACTAATCATTGTAACTGAATGTGATGACAGCTTCTTTTCGCCAGCTATACAATGTGATTGTAGGATATCCTGGAGAGTACATGAAGTTTTCTGCATATTTTTTGGGTTCCCATAAGACATTAAAAATGATAATATTATTGGTTTATTTTGACCTCTTGTCTTTTGATTTCCATGCATAAAGGTAATAGCTTTTGGATGGATGGCTTGATGGCTGTGTGATTGGGTGACTGCTCTTTGCATCTGCATTTGGGATGTACTGATTTGGACACCTCTTTAGAATGTGTAGTGATTTTGCTTATTTGATGCCTTTTTTCAGTCGGTGAGCTGTTTGCTCCTGCTGCTTTACTGAGGTCACAGTAACCTCTCCTCTCAGACTGCATGAGTAGAAAAACCAGGCTACATGTTCACACAATATTTTTCTCTTTCTTAATGTTGCAAGATAGCTCAGTTGTAACCATGTGTCTATGGCAAAATTAACTAAATTTGATGCACAGGTATGTCTTAATTAAAGTGACTGGGCTGCCACGACCAAAATAACCATTCAGCCACCTCAAACACCACTGTAGAAACAAATGCAGCAGGTATGTTAGAAATAAGCAGTAAGAGATGCGATTTTTCCATATTAATACAGAATTCCTGATTTTACAAACTCCCCAAAGTACATAATAAATGCACAACTGAGATGAGGCTTCAGCTAGGCGCAACCATATTTTGACAAACTGTAATTCTAATAGTTTTGGAAACATATCCAAACATATGTTGTGGTTGCACTTCATAGAAGCCTGGACTGTTGGCTGGAAATGCTTTTGCCTTTGAGAGCCTTTTTAGTTTTTATCTTAAAATTTTGAGCAGTACAAAATGAAAACAACCTCCATTTTAGTTTGTGTGGTTTCCCACTAACTCCAGAACTACTGACCATTAGATGGACTAGCAGCAAGTTGATCATACACAACAAGCACAGCAGTAAAAACAGACATTTCCGAGGCCACAGTCTGCTTTTTTATTTTTAAAAAACAATGCCACATTATTCAGTCGGACTGTGTGCCTTTTCTCTTGCCTGACAGATTGAATATACTGAGACTGTTGTTACATGTTTATGGCAAACACTTATATGTGGTAGAAAACAGTAACTTAAATGTCTACCTCAGGTCAAGTGACCCAAAAATAAAAATGGATTGTTTGGACATTAGTCCAATAGTTTAACATTTTTACACACAATCAATGTGCAAGATAAATAATTATTATAAATCATTTGTGTACATTACAAGTATCCACTGGTGAAAACTCTCAGTAGAAGATATGAGATGGAGCATTTTACAGGTCTATGCTTTAGGTTGAAAATCCTGGCATCTCAGCTAATAATGCACCAAAACACCCCGTGTGAGAAAGCTCTTCAGCCAGCAAGCTTTTCCACATTAATATGAAAGTGTTTGTTTCACTTAGCATGCATTTGGCAGTTCAGACTTTAATAGTCCAAAAACTGAAAAATAACATGAACATAAGCGTACAGCAAGCGCCACTATCATTTTACAGTATTTAGATATTTCAAAAAAATTTCAGCAATCTGCATTACTTGAGGTGTAATAGATTTCCATTATCTGAAACTTGTCAAGGTTTGTCATGGTTTTGCTTCATTTTCTACTCAGTACTTCCTAGTGTTTTCAAAAATACTGTGTTGCCCATGATATGAACCCTTAAAGATGCTGCATATAGGTAATTTAGGATGGTGGGTGAAGAAGAAGCTATAGCATAATAATGGTTTCCTTCTGACAGCTGGTTGAGAATTGACTGTTGCTTGACTTACCATGCTGTTTATCCCTTGTGCTGAGATGAGACCTGACACAAAGGTATGCTCAGTAAGTATATAGTGTGTCATTTTATCTGTATTGTTAATGTGTCTCTACAGAGGACTGAGTGTGGTTGTTTGGCATTTTGGATTAAGTCCAGATACTATGAGCACTCCCTTAAAGAGGCTATTGTGATATAGAGTAAAGTGTTTGAGCTGCAATCCTTGGAAGCAGCTTAGCATAGCATAAGTTAAATCAACGTTAGAAACTTGTCTAAATGTCCATTTGGATATTTCAATAAACAATTTATTGCTGCATTTGTTTAACACAAAAAAGGGTGAAGAGATTTAGGGATTTATTCCATTTTGGGTTTAGCTATTCCAGGTAAGCAACAACTTTGTTGCTTTTGCTGCATCAGCCTCTCATTACCCCACACCACCACCAAGAAGTGCAGCTGTACTCTTATTTTGAGCTGGGGAAATCCTTGACAGCTATTTTTAGAGACAGCCACAACTTCATACAGTTTACTAACTAACTGCAAAGACAAAGAAACTAGCATTAGGGAAAGCTCTAAAGAAAAGGATTGAAAGCCATTGCTGCACTCAGAGCATTTCCTTCCACTCTAACAGAATAGTTTCTTAATTTTTTTTATTATTGCTGTATATTGAAAAATCCCTATCCTAAGATCTGACCCACCATGATTTACTGAATCAAAAATTTATTTTCAATTGTCTTATTTTTAAATAGATTGATCTCATAGTTTTCTTTATTGAGATTAAAAGCAGGGAATAACTATATCTGCATCTTAAGTTATGATCCTAAGCAATCCCAAAGTCATCAAAGCAAATTTGCTCACGCCAACTCATTGTACAGTGCAAGGCACAGCAAAAAGAAAGTGGTTCAGCATATGTTTGAGAAATGACAAGCTTGGAGGACACAAAAAGCTGCAGATGGAGGGTTCCTTTCTATTTAAAGATGGTGTTAGCCTCTATTGCCACAGGCCAGAAACATCACTCTTTTTCAGGCCTGGGCACTGCTTGAGCCACTCTCTCTCGCCTAAATCCGGCCCGGCTCCTGTATGTGGGCAGATGGTCCTTTGATCTTATTTCCTCAGAGATCCTGCCCTTTCTGCTCATCACCAATTGTTTCACACTAAACACACAGCAACACAAAATCTCTCCCCAGTCCTCCGGCCACCCCCCACTGTCTCCCAACACCTCAGTCTCTCAACCAGTCACCTCCTTTTACTATACTCTCTCTTTTATCTTTCTCCCAGTTCTCTTCTCCATCCTCATCCGACTTCCAGAGTCCACCGTGTTGTTTATGAAGCATTTGTATGTGTGTGTGTGTGCGTGAACGGCGGACAGACAGACTGAGTGATAGAGGAGCAAAAAGAGAAAAGTGCTGGGAGACAGACCAGACCACAACAAATGCTGTTTAAAGCGGGATAATTAAGCTGCAGACCCAAGATTTGACCAATATTAAACATCATTACTAAACTGTGGAATTATCAGATAGATAGACGTGTTAACTTTCATTTAATTAAAAGTGGTCACTGCAGTGTTTACCCTGGAGGCACAACATGGAAGTGAGTGTGGATAACCTGATGTCATTTAGTATTTTTTTCCTTAGTTTGTCTCAGCCCACACACCACTATAATGTTTATCATCTCTATCATTGAGAAAGGCTAAATGTATGGCTTAGATGGCTTGAAGTGGCTTGGGTTACAGGACTCTCATAATAATTATGTAGTATTCATATACTGTGAAGCTATTGTAATGCCAGGTGTCTCTTTTGAAAGGCAACAATAGAGCTTGAAAGCTTGTCTCGAAACACAGACAGGGGTAAGTTGATTTAAGTGTAGGGATGGCAAGTGCTGAGTCAAAGAGACTAAAAGACTGACATAAAAAAAACAGACAGAATCAACTCCAAGCAGAAAGGCAGTGAGATGGAGAATTAATGGCTATTCAAATTTTGAGTTGCTGCTGCCCCTCCCAGGAGCCCGTTTCAATTCCTTCTATCTAAATTGTCTCTGGACATTCATTAAACCAGGCAGTGAAACAGCAGACAGGGACAGCATGGTAACATGAGAATATGGTCTATTGATACACTTGCTGCCAGCCACTGTCCAACAGAATAAGAGAATTAGTCCACATAAAAACATTGCTCCTTTAAAACATGTCCATATCTTCTAATGTGACTGGACTATGCACACACAGTTCTCTTTGCAATGCCGTTTCAACTCTCTGCTACACAAATTGAGAATTTAAATATGAAAGTGTGACTTGCCCTCTTACTCATGGCAAGATTTTTCAGCATATGTATGTGCCAAGTTGTCCTCTACAGCTAGAAATGGTGTAAAAATATCTCAATATCTATAGCAAGCTACTGCCAGCAGTCCTAACATTAAATAACAGGCAACCAATTTAATAGCATTGGGGTTAAGAATTGGGTTACCAACATTAACCTCCATATTCAATATTCATTGATTCCAGAAGAATGTTAAAATGAGGATCAATACATATTTTATCAAATAAAATGGATCCTTACTCTTATGTAGCATTGCAATTGCCATATTGCTCTTTGAATCACACTTCTTTTCTCATAATTAATTTAAAATTTGAAATTATAGTAATTAAATGTAATTAAATGATGCCATTCATTTACATGATGTAGTGGGAACTGCCTTCCTGCACCCATTACAGATCTATTCCTCATCCCTATTGATGTTTAACATGACTTGCAACTGAGCAAATGAGGGACTTATTGTAGCCATAGTCACTGCCTTTGCATTAACACAAGGATTATTACAAAGGAAAAACCTGAGGTAGGGTAGAAAATTATACACGAGTTCCTTCCCATATCCTTGGGGGTGAATATTTCTAAGTAGAAAGACAAGTGTTGTATATCTGATCAAAGTCAAGGGGAGAGAGAGGCTTAATCCCTCCTCAAGTAGCATTAGATTGCTGATGCTGGGGATGTAAATGAGCTCAGCTAAAGCAGTTCTAATCCTTACCACCATCTTTTTTTTTACGCTGCCACCGTTTTTAAAAGAGACTGATCCTTCCTCGTCTTCAAATCCAGAGCATGCTCTAATGATTTGCTAAGGAACACATTGCCCAGCATTCACTGCCTCTTTTATGTCGCTAAAACCTCGCTGGCAAACTGTACCTCAAATGCTGCCATGCCTCCCTATGAAACACTGCATGTGAATATATGGAACCTGTAAGGCATTATCCAGTTGAAGCCATTTAAAATTCTTATGCTGTGAAGCATCTTTTGAGCCTCAGACAGCAGTTCGCCGGTTCATGATTTACAGTATCATGCATGGATGCTTCTTAAAGAAACAGCTAAGAAACCTGTCTTAGTACTTCTGTACAATAATGAATGGCTCCCAAGCACCTATCCAATTTTCCTGGCAATTTAATTGTCTAACTGTAAACACATTAATGAGTTATAAATGAGGATATTATCATTAAATGTGGTTGTGGAAATCTATCTCATGTCTTTGAGGAAGCCCTGTGCTGACATATTTGTGATTAATCCATAGCACTCAACCCAGAGAATGGTTTGCTGCTTTTTTAGGTTCACCAAAATGTCTCTTTAAAGTTGCTTGCAGACAGTGGGCAGTTACCACTGTCATGTCTGCTATTTTTTAGTCTACACTCAACAATACCTTTTGTACCCATCACTTTTGCACATGGCTTTCAGCTGCCACCACCTGAGTTAAATGATGTTCAGCGATGATCAGAGAGCATGTCTGTTATCATGAAAACCACTACAGAGGAGCTATTTTTTATTTGTTCCGTCCTATTCTGGTGTACAAAGATCTGAGGAATAACAAAGGGCTTTCATTTCATTTCATTTTTGTTTACAGTTTGTGGGAGAGCCTTTTCATTGCCTCTTTTTTCCTATGATAATGTCAGGAGTATTATTTGCCATGGTGGCAGCGTTTTGTCCTCTGTGCCTTCCAGTTAAAATCTAGAACATAAACAGGATGACAGCCAGCAGTTTCGTCTCACTGTCTACGTGCACCTAAAGGCCTAACTTAATTTACTCTTATCTACAGCACTGAGTCATGCTGCTGTGTGTTAATATTTGATTGATTTATATATTAGTTTCATCACATGATGGCCCTAGCAAATGCCTTGCAGATTCTTTGAGAATTGCGCTAGTTATATTTCTTTAATATTTAACAATATGAAAAAGTGGACATCTTATTCTCTAAGTACATGCAATTCACTTACAGCTTCCAATGCATACTGAAGGAATTTGAGTTTGAAGAAGTGTTTATAGTTGAAAGACCTGGGGATGTACATTATCTTTTTTCTTTTCTTTTCGACTTTGTATTTTTCTCCTGATCATTGCAAACTGAGCTTGTATAATACGTCTGTACGGTTTCAATGGCTATTCTACTATTACAGTCCCCTCCAAAAGTACTGGAACTGTAGGGCAAATTCCTTTGTTTTTGTTGTTCACTGAAGACATTTGGGTTTAAGATCAAAAGATGAGTATGAGAGTTCAGAATTTCAGCTTTTATTTCCTGGTATTCACATCTAGATGTGTTAAAAAAACTCAGGACATATCACCATTTGTATGAGACCACAGCATTCTTAGGTGAGCAAAGGAACAAATAATGTTAAAGTAAATAACATTTAATATTTGGTGGCATAACCCTTTGCTTGCAATAACTGCCTCAGGCCTATGACCCATCGACATCACCAAACTGTTGCATTCTTCATTTGTGATGCTACGCAGCTTCTATCAGTTCTTGGTGTTTCTCCCTTCAGTCTACTCTTAAGGAGGTGAAATACATGCTCTGGGTTAAGGTCAGGTGACTGACTTGGCCAGTTCCACTTTATTCCCCTGATGAAGTCCTTTGTTTTGTTGGCAGTCTGCTTTGGGTCATTGTCCTGCTGCATGATAAACTTCCTTCCGATTAGTTTCAATGCATTTCTCCGTTAATTGGCAGACAAAATGTTTCTGTACACTTCTGAATTCATTCTGCTGCTACCATCATCAGTTACATCATCAATAAATATTAATGAGCCTGTTCCAGAAGCAGCCATGCACGCCCAAGCCATGACATTACCTCCACCATGCTTCACAGATGAGCTTGTATGCTTCGGATCATAAGCAGTTCCTTTCTTTCTCCACACTTTGGCCTTTTCATCTCTTTGGTAGAGATTAATCTTGGTCTCATCAGTCCATAAGATTGTGTTGCAGAACTTTTGCAGCTCATCTCAGTACTTTGCAAATTTCCATCTGGCCTTCTGATTCTTCCTGCTGACGAGTGGTTTGCATATTGTGGTGTGGCCTCTATATTCCTGCTCTCCGAGTCTTCTTCAAACAGTGGATTGTGATACGTTCACCCCTGCACTGTTGAGGTTGCTGGTAGTGTCACTTACTGATGATGTACACAGCTCTCACGATATTTCTGTCATCAACTACTGTTGTTTTCCTTGGCCGACCTGTTCAATGTCTGTTGCTCAGTACACCAGTAGTTTCTTTCTTTTTTCAGGACATTCCAAATTGTTGTGCTTGCTATGTCCAATGTTTGTCCAATGGCTCTGGTCAATTTTCCTTCATCTTCATCTGTCAGTCACATGTTCCAGTAGTTTTGCTCTTGCGTGGTTCAAACAAAGGGTGGTATGTCCTGAATTGTTTAGACATCAGCAACACATTTAGATGTGAATACCAGGAACCAAGCTGGAATTTTGAACTCTTGTCTCATACTCATCTCATCTTGATCTTAAACCCAAATGTCTTCAGTGAACAACAAAAAACAAAGGAATTTGCCTTACCATTCCAATACCTTTGGAGGGGACTGCATTTCTTGCTAGCTGATAATGCTTTAGACTGCAATCCATTTACTGCCTGCCTTTGCTACCGGACCTACAGTATAACAAAGGTAGTGTGCACAGTGTGTGTTTGAGTGAAATTACCCAGTGTCCCCCAAAGGGATCATTGAAGTTTAATCTCATCCTTAAAATGGAATACTCATGTTGATGTCTGTCAGTATGCAGCATAATACATCATAAATACATGTAGTCAATATTTTTGGCTTTTACAATTACTTATTTTATGTGGCTCTGTAATACAAATCAATATCAGTGTCCTGAGTGAGTTTATAAAAATGCTTACCACATATTTAGAAGTCTCTAAAGCTCAACCCCTGCATTTTTACTAAGAGAAGACCATCTAGTTTTAATGGTTAACATGAGTTTAAAATGAATTTAGTTGTAAAATGTCATTAAATTACCTCATGAAACGTTCATGCTTTTTTTCACGGCTGCTAATAATTTTCATCCCACCAATTTATTTATAAAGTCGGATTAGTCATACAGAAATCATAGCTGTGAATCTGCCCTGTTAGACTTATTTTGTGTTCCTTAAATGTTAATGAGAGTTTTTGTTTTCTGATGTATGTGGTCACTTGTGGTCACATTGGCTATGTTTTTCTATCGCGTATAACCTGCATCCAAAATTGTCACTCATATGGGGGGTACACTGCTACAACAAACTTTTTTAACAGACAGACACACCAAATATTAAACTATCTAGTAAATGGTGAAGGATTTCAGATGAAGCCCCAGAAACTCAATGTATTGTTGACTGTGGAAATCAGTCCACCATTGTCTGGTCTGCTGGACGTTCACTTATCAGTAGAAACATTCCTATGTACAAGTGACCACCTTAAAGCTATCATCATGCACAACCAGTATGGAGTACATTGTCTGTTTTACATGGATGATGATTCAGCTATAAAATAAAAGTAAAAGAAAAAAAACCAGTAGTTTTTGAGAAAGATCATTTTCTTTCTCACAAAATAGCTTGGCTGCTGCTACACTCGCCTGAGCAGCCCTGGCATTTACTGACCTGACATTAGCTTTCTGAAGCCTTTCTAGCTGGTTCAAATAAAACACTGACTGACGCAGATGGATTTATTAATAAAACATTGTTGTAAGATGTGTTGACAGTCAGTCAGACAGGTTCTTTGTACCCGGCACTGTTTTTTCACTTATCTTCTATCATATTTGGTGGTGATCCAAATACAAAAGCCAAATACCAAAACCAGCTAGCTGAAGTATAGTCAAGTTTCAGGTGATGTTTAATGTTGCCAGTTAGCAAGGCAAACAAAAAGGATCAGATGTGGTGTTTTGTGATTGGGGTTTGATGGAATGAGACAAAAACATGGGTTAGGAGTGATAAACTCTTTATTATTAAGTATTTTAATGTTTAAATATTGTAATGTATACGTTTGAATTGATAATACTGTTATTAGCAAATTACAGTTCACTGTCTTGTCTTTATTTGTTAAACATGGCTGACTAGTCACTCTCTAGTGAGACAGCATTAGGGCTGCACGATTAATCTAATCGCAATCGCAAATGCGATGTCGTCATGTGCGATTACATAACCACAAAACGGGTGCAATTTAATAAAACAAAGTGTGTGTGTGTTGTGTGTGAGACACACTCTTCTCTTTGTGCGCTGCAGTCTGCTCATTGTGCATGCAGGCTCTTTCATGTGCCTCTTAAAACAGATAGGCCTACGTGCAATTAGAACATAATTCATGAGCAGTATGGCCATAACTTTTAAGACAACACTGTACCGTCCCCCCTCCCCGCCCTGCCGCTAATCGTCAGACTTCGCCACACGAGAGAAATGCTGGTGCTCTGGTCGCTCTGTCACAGAAACAGAGAGTTGTCGGCGGCAGTTGAAGCAGTGAGACAGAAGAAAAGTGGGTGAGGATAAGAAAGGTTTGGGTTTTGCTAGCTGGCCGTTTAACATTCACTGTATCTGTGACTTTTGTTGTAACATGTTCGTCTTTTCATAAAGCCGACGTGCTTATCAGTCACTGTTTGTCAGCCGACCAGTCATAACTTGGATGGGGCGGGACATTACAAAAAGGTTAATGTGCTACAGCAAACTTTACAATATGGTTATTGACAAGTTAGTGCTTAGCATTAACAAATTAAAGACCTATGTAGAGAATTTTTCTTGCACAAGGATTAAAAAAATAAAAACAACCCACAGCAATGACACTGCTGTAGCTAGATTTAATATTCAACTTGTGGTAAAATAGTAAACTATTATATGAAATTATAATGAATGTTGTACTATTAACAAAATACTTTTAACTGAACATTATACTCTTTATTTAATGTTATATTATACAGTCACATATTAGCTCCTCCTCCCGGTTGTGGATAGTGTCTCTGCAGCCACCTCCTTTGTAGAGCAACATACCCCCCTTGTTCTGTTTTACATCTGTTTTGGTAGTTATTGTTATAAATATTGTTTATTGTTTAACTTTGTTTAAGATGAGGAATATATATTTCAAAATGTCAGTATTTTGTGAATTTTCCTTGAAAATCAAGCAAGTAGAGTAATAGCACCATTTGTTCCATTATAATCGAATCGCAATTGCAAATCCCAAAATTGTCCACAATAATTGCAATTTCTTTTTCTCCAAATAGAGCAGCACTAGAAAGCAACATTACCACTGAGTAGATACTGTTTCCATTTTTGTACGCCCAGCTAAAACTATTTAAAGGTAAAACAATCTAAAATATAACTAAAATAACTAAGCATTATGATCTTCATGAAGGTAGGACTTACTGTTGTATCTGTCCAATCTTTACTTAGACTCCATTAATTTCAACTTGCCTAGGTGTAACATCAACTGAATGTGTCAGTATTAAAATGTAATTGTCCTTTTTGTCACCAGCTTTTTAAGTAACAATATTTCAATTTTTGAAATGTGAACATCTCCCCACACTGTTAACATATTTAAATTTCTAATACCTTACTCTTTTTTTGTTGTGTGATGGCAACAAAGATGCACCATCAAGTTTTCTGCCTTAAGCTGCCAATTTACAACTCATTCAGGTTTTTATGTTAGCATCTTAAAAGTAAAAAAGAAAAATCTTTCTGCTGTTAGGACCAAAATCACTTTGACAGGGGACTTTTGCTGCCGTTGTAAACAAAACATGGGGTGTTGCTGTATCCAGTCCATTAGTATGTGCTGAAGGTTGAGGCGATAAAAATTATTCAGCAGAGGCAGGGATATATAAACCAGAAAGGGGGAAATTCCACACATCCCCCCTGCAAATCGCACCCTGGTCATGGCCATAGTGTCTGTAGAATCAACATAAGAAAATATTTACTTGAGTTTTTAATGGCTGTCTGATGGAGAAGAGCGGACATGATTTTTTTTTTAACTTTAGGATGCTAAATATGGTAGAATTGATTTGTGGTTGAACTGTTTTTTGATAGGTGCACCTACTCATAATCATTGGATCAAGTTTCAACTCTCACCAGTTCAACTCTCAACCAAGTTCTTACACTTATTTGATGTCATTGTGAATGGTTAAATTTAATATTGAATTCATTAGGACACCCAACATAATGAATTATTGTAACCATTTGATCTGCAAAGTGCAACTCGATTGTAAGACATTCCTGCCATCGGTCTTTTTTTCTGTATTCCTTTGTCATTTTTCTTTTGCTCTTGATTCACTTCACTTGTCTCTTTTCTTTCCACCTATTATTTTGTATTTTCTTTTCTCTCTCCTCTACATCACTTTGCTCCCTCTCATTATCTAACTATTCTTTCTTGCGTTCATTTTAATGGCCATGAGGATCCTTTATGCTGCCCTTCTGTCTGTCAACAAGGTAAAAAGTGCTGTGGCTTCTGTGGTCTGACTCGCAGTACTTAAAGATCAGTTTAATTTCAGCCTATAGCCAATTACTATACAAATCTGTTGGGCACTCTTTGGAATGTCATCTTAAATGCTTTGAAGGGACATACAGTTTGTCACTCATAAGTGTTACATGGTAGTGAATAAAATGATTTAAACTAGAAACAAATCATGACTGCACATGCTTTTGTTGTTAAAGGTCTTCATGCATTCAATAACTGAAATCCTGCCCTTGGTGTTGTCTACAAATGAGTCTGTCCTTGATATGAATCATATATGTGTGAACATCAATGATGTCTCACAGCATCATTGCTATCCCTGCCCTTCCTAGAAAGACTTTGATCAATTGCTGTGCTTCAGTTAATGTGTCAAAGGACATGGGCCAAGCTAACTAGCAGTCCCTACTCCCTGCTCTACCATCTTCTCCCCTTTTTTCTTTATCTTCTTTTGTATTTCATACACCCGCTTCCTTGTTCCTTGACCAATCGTGTAATGCAGCATACAGGAATGTTCTAACGCTGGCAGCTCTGACAGCCCTGAGTGGAGCGCTGAGCCATCAAAGGTTTCAGCTGGCACAGCTGAGTGTCACATATTAGTCTTAAATGATGTGAAAACTGTGAAAGCCCTGCCATCATTAGAATTCTTTAGGGAGAAAAAACGGATACAGGGATAGAGGGGAGGGTGGTGAGTAATAGTAGAAAGATCTGAGAGGGTTCGAAGGAGAGGAATGGAGGGAGAGATGAAGAGATGAGAAAGGCTGGGGGAGAGGGGGGAAAAGGGACGTGGAGTGAAAGAGAGCAAGCCACTGTTATGGTAGAGTGCATTAACATTCAACTGACGTGCCATGCTCCCCACATTGGAAAAATATACAATTTCACAGCATTATAAGCCCTGTTCATCACTGCATTTGTTTGTTTCCTGAAACACGAGGGGGCTCGGCGGACACAATGATGAATTACTGACTCCTGGATGGAGGGAGCAAACAAGATGGGAGGAAAGAAAGTGAGGACCTTTCCTGCCATGTAAAAACTAAGCTGAAGGAAACAGTATCAGAAGTAGTACAATATTCATTGGCAAATAGTTCTGCCTGTTGTCACTGAATGATCATGATTCTTGTCAGTATGAAAAAAAACTCAAGCGACCTTTTTAATCTTAGTTATTAAGTATTCCCACAGTTGTGCTGGAATTAGCTGTTGAGGATGGACTTGACAAACTGTGGATGTATGTAAAACAAAACTAGAGACCATCTTGTGATGAGATCACACCGGCCGCGACGCCTGTCAACATTTTAACGTTTTGACCTATAGGTACTCCGTCGTCATTACTACATTATTACATGAGCACTCAGTACGCGACTGCATCTTTGTGATGCTATTGTTTTGATGAAATCTGTCATGATCTCAGCTCGCCTCTGTGGTAGTTCCTGCTACAGTAGCTGTAGCAGCAGTACCTTATTTTTCCCTGATGCACACGCACGCATACGTTTTAAAAGAGTAACTGTAAAGACAATAATGGGAATGTCTAGTAATGATGTGTTTAAATGGCCTGCGCAGCTACCACATTGGTCTTTCTCTGGTTTGCATTTATTTGAGTGGACAGATGTTTTATGCCTGAGGCCGCTTTTTTTCCCATGTTGAACTTTGAGCACTAGCTCTGAAATAACCCAGAAACCATGTGTCTGTCCTCCCCTCATTCCCCCCACCCTGCCTTTCTTTTTGGTGACTGACAGCGGAGGACACATGCGGTGGCACCCTTAGGGGCTCCAGCGGGCTCATCTCCAGCTTCGATTTCCCTAGCGGTGACTCCCCTGGCGCTGGTGGAGGTGGAGGTGCTGGAGGCCTGGGTAGCAGCGGGGAGTGTAAGTGGACCATCCTGGCAGACCCAGGGGACACCATCTCCCTGGTTTTCACTGAATTTCAGATGGAGGAGAAGTCGGATTATCTGGAAGTAGAGGGATCTGAACCGCCAACCATCTGGTGAGTTAAGATGTAAGGTGGAGTGAAGTTGTGGAGTTCTTATATTTCATCAGATGAGCATTCAGTTGTTACATTTGTTTGTTTAGTTTGACTGTGACAGGAGGTGCGTATGTGTGTATTTGGATGTGCGTGTGTTGAATGGTGTTTACAAGGTGTTAACAGAAAGATGATTCTGATTTTTGTGAGATGAAGATATATAGTTGAGGATGCAAGGTTGGTTTCCTAAACGTTTCTGACTCATGTATTGATTGGAGAAAGATAATCTGTATGACAATCTCTCAAGAAAAATGTTTTGAGTGCTACAGTTAAACTGTTAAATCATGGCCTATTTTCTGTTAGAAAACAGGGCTGCCAAACTGAATGTGGGCCAGAAAGTTAGTTTTGCAATCCAGATTGCTAGCACTCAGTGTTTTTTTGATCGACAAGGGAAGGTTCCAGTAAATTAACTAGTAAAGTGATGTTTATTTGTGTAGCCCAATATCACATTATACATAAATATACATAAATGTTTCAATGGGCCTTACAGGCCCACAGCTGCAGTTCCAAACCCAGACCTTGAAAATGTTACCATAGACGAAACATTGTTTAGATGGCTGGGGGTGCAATAAAGACTGTAGGTTTAAAAAAGGAAATTACAAAAATGAACAAGAAGTTGTAGTAGTTAAAATGATAAACTCTAACAAAGGGGTTATTATCCAAAAATAAGATTACATTTAGTTCAGTAATAAAATTTTTCTACTTATCTGAGTAGTTTTTCTGCCTTATAGAGACAGAAGGTTATGGGCTCGCATAGAGAGAATAAATAGTTTTCAGTGTAGATTTACAGATCACAAGAGAGCTGGATACTGTATCGGCAGCTCTAGATTCAGGATTTTGTCTCAGTTCTTGGGAGAACAAGGAGGCCTGCCTGCTGAGATCTTAAAGCATGCAAAGTAACCAAAGTTTGGTATATATGGTCTGGATGGCCATGTAATATTTTATAGAAGCAGTACTTTAAGATCAGACGCATGTATTGGAAACTTAAGAGAAAAAGCCAGCTGAGTGGGATGCAAATGTACCTTTTTAATGAATTTTCATGGATAGCTGTGTGCAGAAAACGTTTTAGTCGTGTGGTTCTGATTGAATTAAATCAATTCACAGAGAGGGCACATGATTCCCTGTCTCATAATTCAAATTAAAGTGCACATGAATTACAAGTCTTCAACAGAATTTTGTTTAAAAAGCAACCATCTGACACTTTATGACTCTTTGATGTATAAGTCACTCGCAACTGAAACAATGAAATATGAAATAGGTTTAACCTTGAGGTTATGGTTATCCATCTCTTCTGTGTCCTATGTGAATGGGAGCATCCGCCAGGTTTATGTGATCCTACTGGGCATTAGTTATAATTGCCTGAAAGAAGCTTTAATCAATCACTGAGCTACGAGCTTTGTTGTCCCTGAGAGTTGTCATCTGGAGTCAGAGGGAGAGAGAGCGGCAGACACTGTGTCAGTGAGAGACACAGAGAGTCAAAAGGAGAGGTGCTCTGAGTGTGGTGGTGACTGCTAAGTATTGTATGTTGATGTAGCTAAAGAGAGTGTGACAGGGAGCTGATGTGGGATGACGCTGATTTGTTTTGGCAGACCGTCAGGTAATCCTCCTTCCTCAAAAAAACATTGACCTAAAATCAAGTCTTCCACTGACAAATGCCTCTCTCTGTATCAGGATTTGTTGTTTCAGGAATGGTTTTAAGTGGTTAATTATTTACATACATTTTACTACTATTTATTTTAATTAATTTAATCATCCGGTCACAAAATATCTTCACACGTTGGAGAGACTGTCTGACTGTCCTATTAATGACAGAAACTGTAGACCTACAGATGAGGAAAGAAAATGGATACTTGGCAGGACTGGACAAATTACAAGCATCTATGAATGTAATTCAAATTAAACAACGCATTTTTAAAAAAAAGTCCTGGTACACATTAACTTTAAAACATCTAAATGTGGGTTTTAGCACTTCTTTTGTCACATTTATAACATTTTGAACAATGTATAAATTGCAGATTTAATGGGTTATAATAAACCAAAATAAATCTCGAAATAAAAACTCCTATCGACAAAAGCGTCTTATCTTTCAAAATCAATGGCTTCAAATGTGCATTACATCCAATGATTTGTGCTGCGCGTCGCGTGAAAAGTTCTAGACAATTCAACTTCAGCAACTGATTTGATTACATTAATGTTTAAGTTGAGATTTACAAGAAATGTTTTATTCCTACTGTGTAAAGGGAATACTGCTGATAAAAAAGCACCTTATTTGTTTAAGTTGTTTGCAAACCACATGTTTTTTCACTTTTGTTTATATAGGAGTACATTTAAATTAAAAGTGCGCAATACACCACTTTAGAATTTATTTTTCAATCTTGAGCATAACAATGTGATGAATTGCGGTTAATTGCAGAAAATCATACAATAAATTGCAATTAAAAATTTAAATCACTGCCCAGCACTTATAAAGACACATACTGCATTTATTTATCAGGTAAAACAGTTAAACAAGCAGCGCCTTTATTTATGGGAACTTTTGCTTATGTTTGTGGTGAGCGGTCAGCATGCATCACTTGATCTCTTTAAAACTCCAAGATGATGTTATTGTATGTCACCAAATGTCGGAGGCTGTCAGGCAGAGTTTTCATTTTAAGGCCTACAATCCAAGTGGGACCCAGTGAGCTTGAGTGTTGTGGGGCCAGAGTTTTAGAGAGATGGCTTCAACTTGGCCAGGTAAACAAACAGACAAGCAAACAAACACAATTCAGAGTGAGCAATTCTCACATGGCCATAAAATTCATTGCTCTCGCTCCCTCTCTTTTTATGAGTGTCTCTGACGGCATACAAGGCCATTGGACAGCTAAACTTTTAAGCATTCTAACATATAGCACCAGCTGCAGGCAGAGACAAGCAAACTGTCAATTTACCCTTGAGGTTTAGAGCTGCTTAACGATGATTGACAGCCTGGAACCTCAAAGTCAGCCAGATTTAACATCTCCTCTTAGCCTTATTCAGGCAAATAGACTGAAAACATGACCCAACTTAACTTGTTATCCTCTCTCAACCTGTAGTATTGCAGATTTTTATGAAGTGATAAACATGAGTAAAAACATGAATGGCAAAAATGAATAGCAAATTAAGAAACCTTGATCCCTGACAAAATAATTAACTTCGATGCTGGAGAATAAGAACTGCAAAATAAATTCACACGACAGTTAAATTTGCAGAAATTGATTCTTAACATAATTAGTGTGATTAACACATAAATTGCACATACATTTATAATTATTTAAAATATATGAATATTTAACATTAATAGTTGTTACAAATTGGAAAACATAGTAGCATTTTCAACTGCCCAACCCTTCCAGCCAATATCCTGAAAGTGGATGAAATATGATGACTAATACTTAAAAACAATTCCTGATAATTAATAGTACAAAAAGCACACAGAATCAGGCAATAGGGCAAGAAATATGTTTTGCGGACACCTCTTACCAGCTTTTATCCTATTATCAATTGAAGACCCCTGTAAATGAGTTTATTGATTCCATTGCTGTCATGCTGGGGAAGGTTGATGTGAGGCTACACATCAATCACTGTTAAAGTAGACAAAAATAATCTCTGTTTCCTTTTGACAAAAGCCAACAGTGGACTCTGGCTAGACCAAGGAAAACAGTTCTTTGTTATTCGTCTGACCTTTAATATGATTGTACAGCACTGTTCAAAGGGCAAAAACAACAAGCACTAGATTACACGTCACTCATTATTTCATATCCGGACACAGAACATTAAACCTGAAAGGCTTTGTGGATATTAGATATACTTTTTTGCTTACATAGTATGAACTTTGATCAGGAAATGTTCTGCCTTATTTCTTACCTTATGTCTCTCTTTATGTCTGCCTTATTTTCTACCTTCCTATCCATCCAGTGTCTTTGCAGATTATTTGCTTACCTACTGTAGCATTGACTCAGCATGCTGTAAACATACTAAGAAATTGCTACTTTGCAGATTGCTACTTTGCAGAGCAATTGGTTCACTGAATATGAACAATCCTATTCCAACGGAGTGGCTAAATGGCTGTCAGAGGAAGATTACAAAATTCTAAATGGGTTGAGAGCAAGAGGTTTCCTGCAGCTAAATGACAAACTTTGGTTAAATTACCATGTGTATTAGATTCAACTTCTTCTTTCTTGGATTTATTATTGATCTTTCTAGGAAAAATATAACCCAACCAAAATGTCTCCAAAAGCTATCCTCTAATGCGGTCAGACTGGGAAGCAGTGTTAATTGAAGAATTTGAATTGACAATTGACCCAGGTATTCCACCAGGGCAATTAATGTAAGGAGCTACTTACGCAGTGACTGGCTTACTCTTCTCAGAAGCCAGTCTACTTGGCAGACAGACACCAAGGTGCATACGTTCATCTCTGATGAGGGAGTAACTTGAGGAGTCATCGACAGCAATGGCTTCTTCTGTATCACATTAAATATTCTTACAATTACTCCCTCTTGTCAGATTTTATAGAATGTGTGTGGGAGGAAAAGACAAAATCACTTGGCTCTATCTTTTTTGACAAATGTGAATTGATCCCTCATTATCTAGGCTGCACCTACCTCTAACATGCCTCTCTGTGAAACTAAGTAGAGACACCAGAGATTTCAACTTATCGCTCTGGCCTCAAGGCCACATTTGGCCACAGTATGTGCACATTGGGACTCGTTACGTTGGTATTTTGATGAGATTGCCATGCTCCCTTGAACCGCTCGTCCAATCAAATAAAGCCTATTTTACTCAGGGAACGTCATGAAAACTCCCTAATGTGCCTTGCAAACCTATGTCAGAAACTACCATTAATCCTTTAGACACCCCAAATTGATGATATGAAGCATGCTAAAACCAAGCACACAAAACCACTGCACTCATGCCAAGAAGTAATCTCCAAAAAGCCATATTGTATATCTATGAAGGAACAAATAGACAGCCTGAGTGAGTCTGCAGAGATAGAATGGCAGGGCATTATGTGAGGAATCCATTTTTCCAATTGGACTTTCTCATCTTTTGTCACTCAATATACGCTGGAGGAGATGCAATAAGTAAACAGTAGACCACACTCACTTGTTCTTATCTGTTTTAAGGAGACTGGGCAGCCCACTTTCCTCAAGTAATTTATTTGTTTTCATGGCAGTTACATTGGATGAGTACGACTGACAAGCATAGAGGTTTTGGGAAGTGGACCTAAATTATTTTGCATAACCATTTGGCTGCTGTTAAATATTATATCACAATCTGGACAAATAAGGACAACTTGAGAAACAAAAGTGATAGAACATATTCCCTGACATGATACGGTATCACTTAAGTGCTCAGTAACAACATACAACATTAAATATATTCATCAATGGAAGCATGAGGACATTTTGGCATGAAGTCAACATTTTCTCAGGTCACATCAGGTGCTACAAGTCTTCCTTCTCTACCAGCTTCCAGCCTATGAGGACATTTGTGTTCATTAGGGCGTCTGCCCTTACTGGCAGCACAGCAGCTGGAGGAGTGGTGAGGGAGTGTATTTCCTCTGTGCATCCCCAAAATGGTATCACAATATATTATATATATTTTCACATTGCTTTATATAGCAGTGATATTTTTGCATGCAGACTGTTATCGCATAAGTTAATAGAATGGTTTACTGCAGATATATACAAATATGCTCATTGAAGTAAGTCCTCTGTAAAGTGTCATTACACTTTTATTTACTGTTGAGGGCAGAGCATGTTTCACTTCCCCTGCCATACTTTGCCATTGTGGCAACAGTATATTCACCTACGCTGGTGTTAAATTTGTAACATCACTCCTGTGCTGCCCGGAGCATCTGTGCAACTTTTGGATGGGTACAGCTTTATTGTCACACTCCATTTTCTTTTAGAGTTTTAACAGAAATCTTGTGATAATTTGCAGCTTCCACTACAGGAAACATTGAGGTAGTTTCCTCTAAATAGTTCAGCTACCTGAAGGCTGCTCTTTTCCATTCTGCTCGTTATTGGTGTCATTAGCATTTTATCAATGACGCAATGAGAGAAAAGGTCGACTTTGTGTGAAAATCAATTACCTTTTAACTGCCATCATCTCCTCTTGTGATGGATCATTGGGATTAAAAATATCAGTATTTTAACATCGCATTTATTTTGCTGATCAATTGAAAATAAAACAGGCAACAGTCTATAATCTGTCAGAGAGATTTATTTTACACTCTGAAAAAAGTAATGAAGTTAAAATTTAAACCACCACTGGTATAAGGGGAACTCAAGTGGCAAGTAGACCTACTAATGTATTTCTTATATCTGCAACGTCCACCCAAGGAAAAAGTCACCCTCTCCTTTGTTTTTCCTCATCACTCACTGTCTCTTTCTCTTTCTCTCACTGCCTCTTTCATTTCTTTCATTTTGCCTTTGTGGGTCTGCCCCTTAGGTGGCTCTGCAGTAAATGCCAAAGAAATTACACAGAAAAACAAACCTTAAACATGACTGCACACACAATAACAAAGAGGTGCACGGATGGGGGCACATACACACAGACAAAATAATAAGTTACACATTGTTTTTGTTTTTTTCCACTGAGCCAATTTGGGAACACGGGGATAAATTGTACCATGCTCTTTTTCAGCCTGTCCCTCCTCTGTTTAATAGTTAGACTGGCACTGTGCGCTATTGACTGTGGTATGACAGGGTGCAGCGCAAGGATTGCAAGGAAATTGAAAAAAGCCAGAGCTGGTTAGACAAATGAGAAGGCCCCTGGCAGCTTTAAATCTCTATGATTATAGAGTGTCCCTGATGCTGCGACCACACACTGACTAAAACTTCTGATCTAAAACACATACACAGTAAGACAGACTGCACATACATAGACATGTCTGCACATTGGTAAAACACATCTTTTCTTTCTATTACTATTTGTTTTTCCCATTCCTCTCCCACACATATACATTTGTACATATAAGAGCACAAACGCAAACAAGCAGATCTGCGGGATCAAAGTAACCTGGTCTTTATTTTAAGGGCACCATTTTCTTTCCATGCCTGACACACCAGCTAAAGAGATGGAGTCCATCTCTTTAGCTGGTTTATTTTCTCACCTTTAATTCTTGTGAAGTCATTTCTCCAAGGTTTTCATTTTCATTCATGGTTTCTTCATTTTACTGAATTGCCTTTTTTTTCCCTTTTTTTAGGTGATTATGGTGAGACAAGGAGGCTAGTGACCAGAAAGCTACAGAGTTGAATTAAATATTTTTATTTCTTTACGCCCAGGCTAACTGGGATGAATATTCCAGCACCCATCATCAGCAACAAAAACTGGTTACGGCTGCATTTTGTGACAGAGAGCAACCACCGCCACAAAGGCTTCAGGGCTCAGTATCAAGGTAAGACATGATTACTTCATTTGCACATTGAAATAGATGGCCCCCTACTTGAATGAAAAGGCATCATCGTAGAAATAACACACCGTAATTACAAAACATGTTTTTGATCTTTGTTAACTGAATATTAAACAGTTTGATTAATACCCCCTCTGTAGAGGGCATGAAGGCTTTTTCTGCTCCAAACCACTGACTTCAAAGGACCTTCTTAATCAAAAATCTGAGAGATAAATACTGTACATACTTTGCCCCTTATAAAAACTCAGCTCTGGCAGCTCAATAATCCATTACCCTGACATTGTTCTTTGGCATATTTATATGTGCTTCATATACTAGGGTATACCATAAAGGCCCCAAGCCAGATATGAACCCTGGAACTTCACCATAAACATCTCTATAAATATTTTCAGTAATATGCATGTGTGGAAATAAGGAATCAACTGCATTGCATATCTTATCTATTGCAGTGCATTGTCGTGCAGTGCTAAAACAATGTTTATAATGCATTTGTTATTTATGATGTAAAGGGCAAATATTTTTAAGCAAAGACAGGCACTGTGAGGTTTTTGTCGCACAGTACACTTTTGAGCAAATAACAATGCTTATCTGGTCACTAAATAGATTCACATGCTAATTGTGTTCATCACAGGTTGAATTAACAAGTTGACCTACAGTGTCGTTCAGAGGAGAGGCTTTGTCTCACTTTGTTTTCAAATTCAAATAGCCTTGTTTTTGCTTAAAACAACATTCATTGCTTTTGGCTATTCTGTTGAAACTTCAAAATGATGAGAGCCACTTGCATCACCTGGCTTTTGTGTGCAATCTGGCCCCTGCTGTGTTTAATTAGACTGTTTTAAGATGTAGCAGTAAGTAGCAGTGCAGGCCTTGGGCGGCTCTTTGATTCTGCGTGGTATTTCCCCCCAATAAGCTATAACCATTAAATCTGCTCTGACCAATCAATTTACATCCACTGTTTAATATGTCCAAGTTATATGAACAAACAAACATGAGAAACCAATATAGGTTTTATAAAATTGCCAGAACTATCTTTAGGAATGTATCAGAGCCTTTGGACTAGTGTCTTTTGAAAAATCACACCATTAGCAATTACATTTTGATGTTCTTCGTTGGACCAAGTATTATCCAGAGAAAGAAACACTTGTACTGTATCTTCTCACATCTAATACTGTAACTTCTTTTATCTAATGAACTCTTTCTATTGCTCTCGACCAGTGAAAAGCTCTGGAGAGCTTAAATCCAGAGGGGTAAAATTATTACCAGGAAAGGACAACACTAACAAACTGTCTTTGAGTAAGTCTTTTATTTTTCTTATGCAACTGTTTTCATTGTTTCTTTTGTTTTGTTTTTTGTTTATGTAGGGCTTGCGTTCTGGGTCTTTATTTCTTTCTTGTCTCTTTTATTTTGCTGCACCATTTGGTGAAGGAATTAAGCTACAGTACTAGATTTTGCAGAAGTGCAGTCTCTTTTTCTTTCCGATGACCTATTTCCCCTACTGTCTCCGGACTTCCTGTCCTGACAGAAATTAACTCAGCTAGATCAGGCCTAGTTATGTATAGTGCAGCAAAATGCTAAATTTGATCATTTTCAGTCGGCCAATAATTGCTTGCGGATCTCTGTCATTAACATAAATCTAGAACACAATTCCCTCTAACTCCACAGTGTACTAAACACTTCAGTGATAACAGGTTGTAATCTTTATTACCTTATGTGTCATAGATTGCATGGAGAGATGAATAATGCAGAGGGCTGTAATCTTTTCTACGAGACAATACTGTATATCATTTAAAACACTATGAAGAGACGCTTCATATGACGTGTGGATTCATTGCATATTATTGAACCCGTAACTGTATTATAACCCGCAACAATTAACTTCAAAGCTAATAACTTCCTGAAGAAGTCAACGAAGAGAACACATGCTGGTAGAGTGTCTCGCATTAAAACGGAAGTGTCTTTGTGTGTGTGGGGTGATGTCTTATTGCAAATATTACAACAAACCTTAACGATAATTACTACACTACATATTTCATGAATTTCATTTCCAGTGCATGCGGTCTTTGATTTACAGATCATAATGTGAGGGGGAGATGAGCTTGTTAAAAGTTAGAACACAGAAAAACACTCAACTATTTTCCTACTCCCAAGCCACCTCTACATTTCTACCATAGTAAAGGCTATACTCTATATGAAACCATATCTAAAAGGCTTTTTTAAGGCAATTGATAGTTGAAGGTTATTTAATCCTCTTAGTCCCCGTTGGGCACAGATATATTTCCTTCTTTTTTGTCTAGCTTTGGTAAGAGAGGTGCATTTACCCTTGGCACTCACGCTGATATCACAAAACATGAGTGTATATTCACAACAATGCTGCCAAATAACTGGCAGTTGAAAGTCTCTGACATTGAGAGATGAGGTCGATTTGTCTAACTACGTGATTCATGGGACCTAATGCTGTTGCCAAACATAACCAGTGAACATTCAAACAGACAGAGTTAGCTACTATTCAAGTGCTTTTCACTGTAGTGGGTGTTTTTAAGAAAGTACGGTGCTTTGGAAATTAAAGAGTCTCTCTCACAACCTTCTTGGTCCTTCTCTTTCTCACTCAGTGAATGAAGGAGGAATCAAACAGGTGTCTAATTACTGCCCTGACCCAGGGGAGCCTGAAAATGGAAAACGAACCGGCTCCGACTTCAGGTGAGTTGGAGCTGCAGCAGCTGAAGCGACGGCGCCCAGATTTGTACAGAGGAGAGTTAAGTAGCGGGACAACATGCTCTGCATCCAATTTCAGCAGTATGACATGCAGCATGTTCCAAGTGTTACTGTCACATTCTATTAAGTCAACAAAATCTGTGTGCGCATCCCAGTTTCTAATCTTGTTATGTCAACCTGCATCAGTTTTGGAACTTTGTTATATTAGAATCACATATCACGTAGTGTTTGATCTATTTACCAGAGTCATGGACAATCTTTTTTACGAACATTGTACAGTGCAGTCTTATTTTCTTTTCATGAACCAGACTCATTCCACTTTCAGGAGAGAAAACTTTCAGACTATTTACTTTAACATGTAGCAGTCTTTGATTACAATTTATTCTTGTTCAGTGTACAGAATGCTACAGAGCGGACTCTTACGGCTTTAGAAACCTTCTCTAGTTATAAAAATGAGCATGTTGGATCCTGTCAATTGGCCAACAGCAACATTTAAACGCGCAGTATGCAATTGTTGCAATTATAGTCCTCATTTTTGAGCAACTGCCATTGCCAGTGGAAATCTATTTGACACGAATCAGGGAGAAATCATGTTCAGTGACGAGGTAATGTATTTTATTCACGTTACATTTAGTCACGTTCACAGACTTCCTTCCTCACTCTCTGACGTATCCCGTGTTTCTATGGAAGTTATAGGAATTAAAAGGGGTAATGGGCATATGAAGCCTGTGATAGGCGACCAAATAGGATGCACCGTTATCTTGAAAAAAATTATGTATTTGTCTGTTTTTGGGGAAAAATGTAAGTATGGAGGTAAGTAAGGAATAATGTAAGTACGCAACTGGTCAATATTTTAGTGTGGGCATTTTACATATTATACCTTTATGCCTGCGCTTAGGTCCCTGCACAACAGAGTGCATGTTTCTTTTTCCATGTAAATAAATACCCTCTGTGTTAAGATCACGCTCCACTTCACTCTATCAGCTCTAATTTGCAATATATTTCATGTCTAGCATTTACATATGAACACAAGTGAGGTGTTTATTTGCAAAAAATGCTCACCGCATTATGCATCATTGTTTCTTATTATGTTCACTGAATTTGATATATTGCTGCACAGAGCAATGCAAAGCTGCACTGAATGATGGGGGGGGGATATGAATTTGATATTTTATCAGGAGTCATTGTTATGTTATCTTCTCAGCATCGGAGCAACTGCTCAATTTACCTGTGATGAAGACCATGTGCTGCAGGGTTCCAAAACGATTACCTGCCAGCGCGTAGCCGAAGTCTTCGCTGCTTGGAGCGACCACAGACCGGTCTGCAAGGGTGAGCGAGGCTCCTGAAGAGCTAATAAAACAGTTTGATTAAGGCAGTGCCTCTGGATATAGGCTCTATGCAGATAGAGGAAAGTTCATTTTTGTTAATTATGTATGAAAGCCTCTGCTGCAGCACTCTACTTTACCATTCCAAAATGCGCTGCCGGTTTTTCTGTTTCATAATACCTGGAGCACCTTTTAGAATTTGATTAATGGAAAAGCAGCTAATAGACCTTCTCTCTACTTGTGCAAACAATATATTACCTTTCTGTCATATTACATATACAATGCAGGAGTTATTGCTCTGCTTTCTGAGCATATTAATTGTGAATTTAATGTTCATAGGACTGACTTTTAGATTTTGTAGTGATGCTTATTATTCTCTGTGTGATGTAGATCTGTGTGTATGTATATTTTGTAAATGATCTGGGATATTTTGAATTGTCTGCATCTTCAGGTTTTTTATTTTTATTCTATTGCAGTGAAAACATGTGGGTCAAACCTTCAGGGACCTTCTGGAACTTTTACATCTCCTAACTTCCCAATTCAGTATGAAAGTAACTCCCAGTGTGTGTGGATCATCACGGCCAGCGATCCAAACAAGGTAGTACAACAGAGTTGTATTAGTAGTATTATTAGTATTAGAGTAGTATTCTTAGTTTTTGACCAAATCTAATGAAAACCTACCACAACTGTTGTCATGCGAGGACCCAACAATAAGAGGCCTTTGGATCCCTAATCATTATTCCCATCTTTGCTTGTCTCTCTTGACCAGTTATCTTTGGAGATACAGTAAACAAAACACAAATACAACAGTACAACTTTTGTATTTTACTTTTAATAATGAATAATTAATTAATTAATTCAGTTACTTCCAAGATGCTGTCGATGTAGACATCATCTATATATATATATATATATATATATATATATATATATATATATATATATATATATATATAATTTTATTTTTAAGGCCAGTGGTTACTGTTGATCAAAAACAACAACAAAAGATGTAGTTTGATGATGTCTTGAAGTAGCATGGGATCATGGGAGCTGTCATCTTCACCACCAATGACATCATTGCAACCAGGATTCCTTTAGTGTTTATGGTTCAGGAGATTTTTTAGCACAAGCTGAATTATCCCCCAAAACAAACAGACCCGGTGAGTAAAACTGGTAGAAGCACTGAAACAAGCAGTTTCATGTTAGAAATCAGTGTTTCTCTATCACCGTTCAGCGGACACTGGATTCTGTGAGCCCTAGCTGCCGCTAACATGCTAACATTGCTCATTTGTTTCGATCCAGACATCTAATGGACAAAATCCGTCATCTGGTTAAAATATATATATATATGTATATAATAAACGCAAATGGACAGTTTATCCCTAAACACATCTACTATCCCTGGACACGGTGTTAAAAGGTTACATAGAGTATGCATGTATTTTGACTTAGGTTCATTGCAACTGTCCCTCATTAATGTACATGTAGAAGTCGCGGATTGCATTTCAGTTCTCACTAGACCACCATTTTGACCGTGGCTGTCTGCAATTGAGCGATTCTCTTTATTCATCTGGAGTAACAGAAATGGGGAGAAATAATGATTGAATGAGACCAGCATTTCCCCAAAGTGAAGAGGTCAAAGCTGTTTTCCTAATGGTCATTACTGCACTCCCACGTCAAATCTGGCTCTCTATTGGTATTCCAGTGAGTCATACACACAGGGGTGTCAGCTAAGTGGTATCCTGCTAATAAACAATAACTAACTAACTAGCACTCATTCAGAACTCACTAGGACTGGCAAGTACCATAGCTTTGTGCCGCCGTGCCCTCTGTTAGGCAAACAAGCTCCTGACTTGGCACTGAAACTTGGTCCATTAGTGTTATTATGGTAATTATGCTTATGCGTGCATTGTAATAGGCTGTTATGCATGGATATTTTGCAGGCATTGTCCTCCCCATGGCCAGAGAAAGGGATGCTTAGGATGAGCAAGCAGCCGTCATATGTTTGTCATCAGCAGATGTGACACTCATGTCATTACAACATCCTTTCTTTCATCACTAATCCATGTAGGCAAAGTGTGAGCTGAGATAATGTGGCTTTATTGTATACTGTCTCTGTCTCTGTAGTAGACTCAGTTTTACATGATTATTATTAGTGTAAGCAGCTCTTCCTTGTGTGATCAGTTAATTTGTCATCTTTTATGATATGTACATTTGGTAAGGGGGAAAAAAAGATACACCAGTGACAGCTGACAAAGATGTCTCAAGGGTGAATGCAGACAGGCAATTAAAAATTATGGAATCTTAAATTTGCCTTGCCATGATTAGTTGTTAGTATTTGATTTGTGCTCTAAAGTAAAGTGAAGAGATGCTGCTGTCAGTTTCTATATTGCTTTGAAGGATGTTTGTGGTGTCCTTTGTTTGCGGGGGTACATGGCATGGACAAGCGCTATTTATCAAATCCTTTCTCTATAAATGGTCAAAAATTTTTATGTGATTTGAGTTTTATGTTTGCCTTTCCAATTTATCTTGATGCCATTGTTGATTTGAGCTTTTGAGATAGTTTCTGCATAATTCATAAAAGTACAAGCCAAAAGGCGATATTATGCAGCCATCTGAATTATGAGATTGGAGGAAGTCTTAGGTTTTTACAGCATTGTTTGATCAAACATGTTGCTGTCTGCTTGCAAAAATGTATAAGACATTAAATAGGCTTTTATCTACATAGGCTTGCCTCTTTCAGTTTAGCTGTCTGCAGAAACACAGAAATGAGCACCCATCTTATGAATTTCATCCAAATGAGATGGTGGGTTATTTGGTAATAAAACTTATGAATCATTTGGAATAACTGCTTATTGAGAGGGTTGGCTTACATAAATGAATTTCATGAATAAGATCGACTGTCAGCATATGCTGGGCAGTAAATTTGAACCAGTTGGGCACAGTTGAGTGTAAAGAGAATGGGTTTTCAAGGGCAGATGTTGGGGCTTTGAGCCTTGTAGTTCATAAAAGTCTATAAAATAGACAAATTGTCAACATGATATGTACACCAACTATAAGCAGTCTACTTTGACAGACATGGCGTTGTTTCTAAATCTTACAAATGCTACTGCATAAGCGCTGCCATGCTGCATGTTGATATTTGTCAAATGATAGATTATAAAAGTGACTTATATTTTATTACAGGTTATTCAGATCAACTTTGAAGAGTTCGACCTAGAAATTGGGTATGATTCGCTAACAATCGGAGATGGAGGGGAAGTAGGTGATTCTAAAACAATAATACAAGTGTAAGTACTACATAAAATACTTCATAGATATATATTGTGCTATAATATTGCTTATGCAGTCAAATATGTTGCACGTTGGTTAGACCTACATTTTGTTAGATAATGTTGTGAAGCTACGATATACAGAGATGAATTGAATGAATTCAATGACAGCACCATTAAAATAAGGACTTGCTATGTTGCAACAAACTTTGTACTGCCTTTTAATTACTGTGATGTAACAGTATATAATTTAAACAGTACGTAGTCTTTTTGTTTCAGCTTTGGTAATGTTTAAAATAACACTGTGTGATGTTTGAGAAGTAGGTTAACATTGTAGCTTTCTTTTTTTCCTCTATCTGCAGCCTGACTGGAAGCTTCGTCCCAGACCTGATTGTCAGCATGTCCCATCAGATGTGGCTTCATCTCCAATCTGATGAGAGTGTGGGCTCGATCGGCTTTAAGATCAACTATAAAGGTACGCAGACATTAGTGCTGATATCATCTCTCACTGTCTGCATTCATGTCTGTGACTGTTACCTTCAGTCAAGCAATGAGTCAGTTTTCCTCCTTGCCTTTCTCTCCTTCTCTCTGTCTATCTGCCTGTCTCTCACTCTCTCCTGTCTCTCCCTCAAAGAAATACTTCCTTAACCAGGCTCTCAGAGTCTTCACCTGGACCTTTAGAGATAATGTTACAGGGGGAAAAAGTACCTCAAAGTACTTGGCTTGATTTAATTCTTTCCCCCCATTCCCCTCTTTGTATCCCTCTTTCCTGCTCTCCTCCCCTCAACCACAGAAATTGACAAAGAGAGTTGTGGTGACCCTGGTACACCTCTGTACGGCTACCAAGAAGGTAGTGGCTTTTTAAACGGAGACATTCTGCGCTTTGAATGCCAGTTTGGATTCGAGCTCATTGGGGAGAGGATGATAACCTGCCAGAACAACAATCAGTGGTCGGCTAATATCCCCATCTGCATATGTGAGTCCAATACATGCTTTTTATTCATGGCAGCAAATGAAGCAATTACTTATGCGTTTGGAAAGTTCACAATGACACTAGGCTATTGGAGGATTAATTACAGTGTTTTTAAATGACCATGCAGTGCATTGTGTGTAAACGGCAATATACATAATCTAAAATGGGGAAATTCATAGAATGTGGTTGCCTTGTTATTTGGGATTGATTTGAAAGAGAAGAAAGTAGGGTACACACTGTTATGCTACATAAATACTTTCTGAAGACGACCTAAACCCCACCTGTGAGTTTCACAATACCCAACCCATATCCATATCAAAAATCTAGTCTTTTGTTTCTGTGTCCATTGGGACAGTGTGCAGTATTCCCATATACTGTATGTCTGTATTTTTGTATACTAACTCCAAACTGTACCATCCTTATCCTTACAGTTTCATGTTTCTCTGACTGTTCAACACCCATGGGAGCAGTGCTGTCTCCTGATGCTGAGCTAGTTATACAGTACTGACATTGTTCTGTACTGAACTTTGCACCTGATCCTGTCATTGCAGAATCCGCATAGATTGTCATGTGACTAGTGAGAGTTGCTGTAAAACAAATTGCCTCCCCTGGGATATTTAAGTTTTTTAATCATTACTTATATATTTCACCCCCTCTATCACCCAGTTCCCTGTTTCTCCAACTTTACTGCTCCCATGGGGACAGTGTTGTCTCCTGACTACCCAGAGGGCTATGGAAACAACCTCAACTGTGTGTGGCTGATTATCTCTGAGCCTGGCACCAGAATCCACTTAGCCTTCAATGACTTTGACCTGGAGCCTCCCTATGACTTCCTAACTATCAAAGATGGGGACCAGTCAGGAGCCCCACTACTAGGACGCTTCTCAGGGGCCGAAGTCCCTTCCCACCTGACATCCAACAGCAATGTGCTGCAGCTGGAGTTTCAGGCTGATCACTCTATGTCTGGGCGAGGGTTCAACATCACCTATAGCAGTAAGGGACTGTTTAATCTGTTTAATTCAAATGTATCATAGTACAGCATTTATAATTAAATAATTGCATGTACCAATTTCTTTTTATGGCTAGGGATTAGTGTGAATGGAACTTAGCAAATATCATGACTGACTGTCTGAGCTCTTGTACACTTTTTAAAAAATTAACCAGCGAAATGAGAAGTATACACTTACCGCCCACTTTATTAGGTACACCTTGCTAGTACCGGAGGATCCCCCTTTTGCCTTCAGAACTGCCTTAATTCTTTGTGGCATACTTTTAACTAGGTGTTGGAAACATTCCTAAGACACTTATCCATATTGTCAGGATAGCATCACAATATTGCGCAGATTTGTCAGCTGTACATCCGTGATGAGAATCGTTCAATCACATCCCAAAGGGATTGAGATCTGGTGTATGTGGAGGCCATTGGAGTACAGTGAACTCATTGTCATGTCCAAGAAACCAGTTTGACATGACTGGAGCTTTGTGACATGGTGCATTATCCTGCTGGAAGTAGCTATCAGAAGATGGGTACACTGTGGTCATAAAGGGATGGGCCTGGTCAGCAACAATACTCAGGTATCCTGTCATGTTTAAACAGTGTTCAGTTGGTACTAAGGGGCCCAAAATGTGCCAAGACAATATCCCCTACACCATTACACCACCACCAGCCAGAACCATTAATACAAGGCTGCATGCTTTCATGTTGTTTACACCAAGTTCTGACCCTACCGTGTAAATGTCGCAGCTGAAATCGAGACTCATCAGACCAGGCAACATTTTTCCAATCTTCTGTTGTCAAATTTTGGTGAGCCTGTGCGAATTGTAGCCTCTATTTCCTGTTGGTAGCTGACGGTAGTGGCACCCTTCTGCTGCTTTAGCCCATCTGCTTTAAGGTTTGACATGTTGTTCAGTGATTGTATTCTGCATACTGTTTGTGTTAACAAGCGATTGAACAGCTAATAAAGTGGCCGGGGAGTGTATGTAGTAAAATGCACACAAATGACATATTATAATTATAGCTCTAATTTGTGTGAATGTGAATGTCCTCTGTTCTCAAACATACCCTTGTCCTTTGTTCTGTGAAATGAAAGCTTTAAGGGGAAATGCTGCTTCATTGCACTACAGTTACCTTAACAAAACAAAAGGACAGTTTAGGACAGTGTATACAGTGCCTTTCTCTTATACCTCATTGCTTAATACAACGCCATCATAATTATCTTTGTTGTGGTGAGGGCACAACAAGCTCTGAAGACAACGTACTGTCACCCTCAGGTGTAGAGAGCAGACCTCTGTTAGGTTTTCTTTTTTCTCTCCTATGGACAGCTACATCCATTTCCCTTATCTCCCTACTACTCAAAGACCCCATTTCTCATTCACACAAGAGCGTTTGTCACTAGATCTTGTTCCCTTTCTTCTCATAACAAGCTTTCGGGCGTAATGAGTGCCCTGACCCTGGCATACCGTTGAATGCCAGGCGCTTTGGGGACAGTTTCCAACTGGGGAGCTCCATCTCTGTGGTTTGTGAGGAGGGCTTCATCAAGACGCAGGGCGCTGACACCATCACATGCCACCTGGAGGAAGCCAAGGTGATGTGGAGCGGACTCATTCCGAAATGCGAAGGTACTGAAATTGAATAGCTAATATTTGTGTGGTTAGTGGACAGGTATTGGGTGGGTTATGTGGAACGTGCAGTTCACCCAAACTGGGCTACATTTATCATTTTCAGGTATTTGTGTAGCTCCAGACCTTTAGTGACTCATCCTCTGTTTACTTTCTTTCAATGTTTTTCATGTATCTAAAAAAAGATTACTTTACTCCTCTCCTACACTCTTCAATCTATTTAAATCTTTAATTTCCTATCTTTATCCTCCCCATCCCTCCCACCATTCTTCCACCTCCCTGCACCTTCAGCTCCTTGCGGGGGCCACTACTCAGGGCCGTCTGGTGTTATCCTCTCCCCGGGGTGGCCAGGCTACTACAAAGACTCCCTGAGTTGTGAGTGGGTCATTGAGGCCGAGCCGGGAAGCTCCATCAAGATCAGCTTTGACAGGTTTGTATGACGGTTCTGCAACAACCTAGCCGTGGAAGATTCACACTCTCTCACACACACACACACACACACACACACACACACACACACACACACACACACACACACACACACACACACACACACACACACACACAAAGACAGACAAAAACTAGCACCCAATCCCTTATGTATTAGAATCACAAAGACTTTAATGATCCCTGAGGGGGAATTTGTTTTGTTACAGTTGCCCACATACCAAGGCATTAAAGAAATAGATGGGAATAAAAATAATATAAATACAACATATACATACTATCCACATACTGCACTGTGTGTGAGCACTACTGTATTTAATACAGACTGAGACCTGTGTATATACATGGACACAACACATGTATATTTACACACATACTGTACATGTGCACAAACACAGAAGGCGTGCCCTGAGCCCTGGAAGCCTCTGAGTTAGAAATAGAAAGTCTGAGGAGGTGGAACGCATCCCTGGACCTAGTTTCCAAAAATGTTGAAAGCCTCAAGTAATTCTTTATTTCGCTTACTGGCTCCCGCTCACTTCGTCAGAGAACTGCAAAAAAAATAGTCTGGCTTTAAGATCCTTATTTCTTACCATTAAGAAGCAAAACCATGAAATGTTCATATTTTGATTTTGATCAAGGCTTTCTCAGGGCTGATACATTCCTTTGGAAATAAACAAAGAGCTACCTATGATTTTTTAGTTTGAATAAAGATTTCCTATGCCTAGTTTGTGCAGTTGGTAGTGGCATTATCCTTCTTTTTTAGATCTTTTGCATTATCCACAATATTGATAGTGATATTGTAAATCTGACGCTGATGTCACGTTTCATGAAACTGATTGATCTTATAGTATTGCAATAATTGGAATACTTACACTTTCTTCTAATTTATCTCGTCAAAATTCGACTTGTTTTCTCTGTGGACAAAAGGCTTAATGGCTAAACTGTTCAATCTGTCAAAAGCAGAAGTATTGTTTTGAATACAAATAATTGTCCTCTCTCTCTGCGGTCTTTACTTTAAGGTTTCAAACTGAGCTCAGTTATGACTTCCTGGAAGTGCATGATGGTCCCAACCTGCTCTCTCCTCTGATTGGCTCGTTCAATGGAACCCAGGTCCCTCAGTTCCTGTTCAGCAGCAGTAACTTTCTGTATCTGCTTTTCACCACTGATAACAGTCGATCAAACAGTGGCTTCAAGATATTCTACGAAGGTGAGTATGCTACTGATGCCTGGATGCACTGCAAAACGTTAACCTGCTAGGAATGCAAAATATTCTTGGGACACTACATGAATATTCTTGTTACTTTTTCATGATTTAAAAACACTGAATACATTATCAATTAGATAAGTCAAATAAAGGAAAGAGGAAAGAATGAGGTGGTTAAAGGCACTGGAAATTTAAATTGGTCTGCCTTCCTTGTAACACTTCTATAAAGATTCTTAAAGTACTTGTCAAGACCAGAGTGTATTGAGGATGTGTTTCAGGCGTATTACATGACAGGCACAACAGTATTATCATAAAAACCTGACTCAAGGAGCTCCAGTTCTCAGGATGAAACCAAATTTATGCAGTTTAGGTACGGGGATACAAATTTGCTTATTTTAGAGGGAGACCAAGGTCAACACTGCTGTTGTAAGTGTTACGGTACCACTGATGTTAATTCTCGAGAATAAATCAATTATTTTCAGTTGAGCAATAGTTTACAACCCCCACTGTTTGCAAAGTGAGACGCTAGGAAATGTCTCCTGGGTGAAATAGATGCCAAATTTCCAGACAAAGTCAGCAGTATAGCTTAATCAGTGCAGTTTATTGCATACTTTTGTGTCGTAAACATACACTGATAAAAGTAAATAGCGAGTTCAATGTAATTGTGGCATTTATGTCAGCATTGGACTCAAAGGGACCTGCCCTTAATCCCAGTCCCCATGTTCACTGTTTTACTATCTAAATGTGTTCTGGCATTTTACTGCCCCTTGTCAGGTGCAACAATAGCCCCAGGTTTAAAGATGCAAGCTTGTGGAGAAAGGTTGTCTTCAGGTGCAGAGACTAAGCAAATCTGGGTGAAGGAGGAGAACTATTAGCTCTCAGAGGTACATAATCGAATACTCTGAGTAACTACCGTCTGGGTAAAATCTTCTGCTCTCAGGGGAGTTTGTGTACTAAACGTTTTTTTTCTTTCCACATCATTATGCATGTGGTGGTAGTCTTTGAAAAATCAAACAGAAAAATAGACTGGACATAGTGTGATCTATTTTCACGATTGTTTGCACTAGCACAATTACCCTTGTCACTCAGATGTGATTCATAAGACAGAGTTTGTTATTATATCTGTGTTATTGACTGAAAGCAGACCACAAGTGCCTTTGTCTTATTATGTTTCACTCTCAAGTGCATTTCTCTTTTGTTGATGAGGCTATTGAAAAGCAATAACAGTAAGATCATATTAGCTTCTTCCATTGCAATTTAGGACATATCTTATTGCTGAACTGCTTTGGGGAAACCCAGCCTTGTTCATTTATAAAATTGGTCTTACAAAGTAGGTCTGTTGTGAATTATGCTGTGAATAAGGCACAGATGCATGATTTCCTTTGTATGTAATGGATAACATAGATCTGTTCAGTTACAAAAAATACTACAAAATATTATATTTATGCCCATATTCAATGTATTCTTTTCTGTAATTTTACTCCTGACACTTTATTGCATCCTAGAGGTTAGTGCTAGCACTGATCAATGAATGCCCTACTTCTCTAACATGTTAGGGCAAAATTCACATGTTTCCTTACTAAAAATATTAACTGTTGTTCAACGAGAGTAAAGCAAGATGCAGTATCAGGCAAGATCCCTGTTTTCACACATTAATAATCAGTCTGCCTGGGCTGTTACACAGGTTATTAATGTTAATTACTATAATCTATAACTCACAAACAGTTTCTTATAGCTATGTTACACTGTGTAATTACTATGTCGATAATGCCATGCCACGTCTGCTGGTTATGCACTAGAATTTATTACAATGGGGTATTGAACCTTTTTAGATCGACAGTATTTGTTTGACTTTGCTGTGGGTGCAATTTTACATAAATTTCACAATGGGTGCTGTACCTTTAAATGTACTTCATGCTGGTCTCACAGTCACTGATGCCAAACATCCCACATGGAACAGGAGACTATCTGCTGACATGTCTAAGTCCTTTGACTGGGTCAATCACCTGAAACTATTGCAGCACCAGAAATTAGAGTACACCAGGACACCTCTGAAAGAGAATATAAAGCAATAGTTAGTTGCACCTTGCAGTGTCGTTAATATCTGTTCTGAATATTTTTAATGCATCAAAAGCAACCCTACTTGAAAGACATCCAAATGGCAATCCTGGAAATCACAGGGAAAAACAGGGGCATCTCTTTGCAGCTAGGCATCACTGAAGATTAAGAGGGAGCTGGAACTACTGCTACTACTACTATGCAACCATCTCATTCTAGGAGCAAAGACAGAAGACAAAAATGTTTTTTATGAAAACCAGAATTAGTGGTCCAACCATGTATGGGACAGGAGGAAGTATATTTTGATCGAGGTCATACCCCCAACTCTCTCTCAGCATGAAACTACCGCCCTGTACTCCTCCTCGCCACCTACAACATGTACTTTTGGCCTTCCATCAGTTAGTGACTTGATTAAATACAATAGAAAAGGGATAGCATGAAGATGAAACCTTGAATCGACAAGTCTATTAAGGTTATTTAGAAAGAAACTGTCTCAGCAGTCTCAGCAGTCAATGCAACTCTCAAGTCTCAACTCCGTCTTCATACTGTCTGAAAAGCACCTTTCTTTCTTGTGCAGTGTCTTTTGTTTGTCATGTAATATATTTTCCTCACTTTTGAGTGAGCACAAGTGAGCATTCGTTTTTAAAGTTAAAAGTCACAATTAAGGTCAAAGAAAATCTCTTACTTTGAAAAACTTGCCTTCTCTATTATGTATGTGGCCCGAGACCTACCTTTGTTGTGATGATGGTAATAACATCAAAGGTTCTGTCAGCCGCACTTTTTTTTTATGAATGTGGCCTAGAAATTTTACTGATCGCTAAAATAGAATTGAGATTTCATGTTTCATGACTTCAGTATACCTCTGTAACCTGACAGTCATATTTTATTTGCATAATCAAGAACAGACCCTCCTCTGCTGTATAAATAGTTGAACAGAATCTGACATACTGTTTGACAGAATGGAAAAACATGCAGTCACTTTAACAGTATTGCTGTGCATAATACATAGTCATCATGTCATAATATAATAAAAATGCATAACTTGGTATGATCAGTAATATACTCATACTGGTTAACTCTTAAACCTAGCTACTGGTTAACATTTGTGATTTAAAATGTCGAATACAACAGTAGATACATTCAATTGCCATGATAAAGATGTACATTTCTGTCAAAACCTATTTAACCTACGAAATAATGGTTTGATTCCTCTAGTGGTTACATTGGACACATACTCCTGTATGGATCCTGGTATTCCAGTGAATGGCCTACGGTTAAGCCATGACCTGTCCATTGGGTCCACGGTGTCCTTCCAGTGTGACCCAGGATATAGGCTGAGCCACGAGGAACCACTAGTTTGTGAGAAGAACCACTTCTGGAGCCACCAGCTGCCCACTTGTGATGGTACGTATATGAAATGTAATATAAATTTTAGTGAATGTTAATCTTACGTGGAATATTCCTTTTTTTGTTTATGATGTTCTTAAAATTACTCCAGAAGACACTATATAACATCGTATGGTCCTTTTGAACACCTTAAAGTTAAAATACTAAAATACAATGGCTTTGCGGCCTTGGAGCATTCTAACATGAATACGTATGTGGTGCTGCCACTAGTAACAAGCAAGAGGTTTCTAAATTCATTTTACAAAAGGTAACTGGGTTCTCACAGCAGCTGCTTCCATTGCTGTATTTATTTTAAAACCTCAAAAAACAAAAGACAATACATAGCCTTGTTGGCAAGCAGTAACGACATAGGCATTAGTGACTATGAGTAGCCCACAGCAAGTCTGACTAACCAAACAGACACTTGTCAAAATGCTTTTTTTCAACAAATAGACCCAGTCCTTGTGTGAACATCTTACTTGGGGTGTTGTGAATCATGTAATACTAAGTAAAGATGGATTATGCTCTACTGCAAAGCATGATGTTCAGCATGTTCCTGATAGTTCTGACATCTCACATTGTCTCACACTCTCTCTCAGCTGCATTAGTACAGTATTGCTGTTTGTGCTGTTCAGAAAGACACTGATGGACAATTGTGCCTATTATTGTTGCAGTTTACAAACCGTAAATGATTTTTCTTAGTCACGGATCACTCATTTAAAAAAATATAATGATTAAAATACATGCAAGGCGGGAAGCAGTATACCGTGCATATGATGTAGTGGCGTGTTTGCATGGCTTCAGCCCAATGGATGTCCTTTAAAACTCATTTCATAACTCCAAGCATTGTCTTCCCTCGGTTTGTGCCAGACTGGTGCCAAATGCTTTGGCTCTCTGCCTATGGAGCCTCTAAAGTAGATAGTTTGCCAATTGTACTCATCCACTTTTAATGACTTTATGTAATTTTGGCTCATTAATAAAATATTTGATATAATTTTGTTGGTGGGTAAGGATTCAGGCCTTGATGTGTTGTGCTCACTGGAGGGCCCAAGGGTGGAAGGAGAGAGGATAAGAGGGGGGTGGGTGTGTGCAGCTGTGGAGCCGCAGGCATTTCAGTGATCCTCCAAAACATCATCCGACATTCATTACTTATAAAAAAAATGAAAATATGTACATGCACAAGAGTTCTACTTCTAATATTTGTCAACGATCGCTGTTTTTAAAGAAAGCATCTGGGCATTTGGCTGTCATGCCACTCTTTCGGGCCAAACGTTGAAACACAATGACAGCATAAGAAAACGGTTGCAGGTTAGCTGCTTCTTTAGACAACACTCCCTATAAACGCAACTGTGACTACTCTGCAATTCAAAATGACTTTGAAGTCACAATCAAAATAAAGCCAGATGCTCTAATCCTCTGAATATGCATGTGTCAGTTCTTTTGAATTGTAAGTAAATTTAATGGATTATCATGTTTTTTGACAATGTCTTTCAGTTTAAGATGGCAAAGGAGAGGCAAAAATATGGAGGGATAGCTGAATTAATGAATCATTTATTGTCCTGGCAGGTTTGGGGAGAGAGGGAGAAAAAAAACATTGTGTTGGCAGAATTACAGGTACTCATAAAAATAGCTGGACAGGATGTGATATGACTCAAATGCATTATTCATTTAAATCGCTCCTCTGTCTTCAGGTGAAGGATTTATTGGTTCATTTACAATTTTCTTTTTTCCCCCTACCAACAGTTAAGATTCATTATCTTCCCTTTCTATTCAGCATCATGTGGGGGGGATATCAGGGGACCTGGAGGGATCATCTTATCACCTGGTTACCCAGAGCTGTACCCAAATTCTCTAAACTGTACGTGGACTGTAGAAGTCAGCCATGGAAAAGGTAAGAGAACCCCACTAATAAAACATTCTGCTACATATAAGTATATGAAAAACAAATAAAGTAAAACATTTTTAAATCAAGACATACATGTATTTTGTACTTCTTGTGAATCATTTACATACTATACCTCACTAACAGCGCATTTCATTTTATAGTCTTTACCGCAGTGAAACACTCAATAGTCCTGACCATATAATGAAACACTAAATTAAAGCGACACCCCCCACCACAGATTACAAGCACATTACAGGGATTTATCATTATAAATGGGTGAAGCATATATTTTACATCATTCAAATTAATTTTTGGGAACTGGCCAGGACATGTGTAGGGATATTAATATACTCTGAGGTGTTCATTTAAAAATTCAAAAATTATCTGTGATGATTTTTAAAAGTGTGTTCACGTATCAAATAATTCAGTTAAATTCACATATTTTCTTTCTCAGCAGTTCTTCTACTTACTTTGCTTATTTGAGACAATTCTGGACACTATACATTCCTCCATTGTTCTTCACACTGTTGAAATAATGAATTTCTTTTTTTTTTACCTAGCTTATTTAATCAGCAGCTTTGACATTTCAGTGATTCATCTGGTAACCTGATAGTTTTATTCACACATTATTCTTTATTTAATTAGTTTTATTCCACAGCACTCACTGTCAGTTATGTGATCAGTAACTATTTCTGCAAGACGTTCCTATTCATTATTATTTGAAAAGTACTCTGAGCTTATCTCAGCTCCGCTAAAACACGGGCAGTCCTAGCACATAGCTGTATTATCCCTATATTTTTCCGTAGTGTTTCTTTTTATCCTCGTCCAAAAGGCCCATTGAAATGCCAAATTGTACTCTCTGCACATTACCAATTGATGATATTGTCAAAACTTTGATGGTTGAAGTCTCACAGAGCTATCAGCAATCCCTTCACTCTTTGAGTTCTTTGACACTATGTTAAATTTCTACCATAAATGTTTCCAACTTGTGTTTAACTTCTGCAATCAATTCCTTTTCTTCCAATATATGACAAGATTAATGTAATCACTGTACACATACATATCCAACTCACCAGGCTCATGATGGCAAGTTAAGGTTTGTATCTTTGAACACGGGCAAAAATCCTCCCCTAAATACTTCACACATTCCACATTATTGTTGTGTTTTTCCTGTCATATTTCTTTTCAGTTAAAAAAATAACTTAGCCTATGTTAATTTATCAACTGTATTATGCTTTTTATTTCTTACATGGGTCTTGAACATTCAGCAGTAACTGGTGACATAAAACTCAATTGCACCCACAACTGAAAATCCAACTCGAAGTGATGACAACTTCTTAATAATTAACAAATTATAGTCAAATCTGATACACTGTAATATGCCATAATAATTTTTACAAAATGCTAAATTAATTTAGTGTGGGGCAATTAGCATCCAACCTCATATACATGTATAAATCTCAGCATGATAAACTAATTTCATTAATTATAAATGCTAAGTGATAAAAAGTAAGCTATTAAACATCACATTTGTATTGATCATGTGGGAAATTCAGCCAGTTGAATATGATTTAGAGAGAGATGGTCTCATAATTCACAGAGCCCAGCCGAGCAAAACAACAGTCTACAGATCATCATTTATACCTTGAGATTTAATTTTGTAAACAGGTACATCGGTGTAAGGATACAACAATAATCTTCATAGCATTGAAGTTCCCAGAAGCACACTTATTTACATCAAGTTGAAAGAAACTTCTTTGTAATACCTGTACTAGTACCCAGGTTGAGTTTGCACTATAGTCTTTAGATTTTATATAGCTTATAGATTTTCATCAGCACTACCTGAAACACAAATGGTGCTTCCAATAAGGGGAACTCCTCCCTGCATGAAGAAATATATCAAGCTCTTGCTTTATATTTGAAAACAGATTATGAATCTTTTATCATGGCACTGATTTTCCTTGTGTATTTTTATCCTGTGGCTACTGACTGGAGGAAAAATTCATCTTTAGGGATAGTAGCTGTGTAACTAATTCAGTAATTACCAACAACCCCTACCTACTATATTAAAATATTGGGATGTCCCCTCCTGGGGATGGCCCTTGATTAATTGATCATTTGCCTTTACTCTTTGTTATATAATTGCTGCTTTACAGAGCACAATCAATCATTTCATTTTGTTATTTATTTTAGGGCCATTTGGGACTTTCCTTATCAAGTGAGCCAAACATCGCGGTGGACATTATAGAGTCATATTGAAACAGATTCAACAGATGGCATTAAAATGGCAGCGTTTATTGAAGTGAAAGGCAGCCAACTGGCCATCACAGATGTTTTGAAGATGTTGTTATTGGGTCTGAGTTACAGTGTGAAAACAGAAGCAGGATGTAAAGACCCAGACCTCGTTTTCCAACCTAAAACTTAAATAATAATTTGCTGATGGAAAAATGAATTATGTTTTCGTTATTCATGTGAATTTGTATCTTTGGTCTGATAGACCAGTTAGGGATGTGTTTTAAAGTTTTAAAGTTTTACATAATGGGTGGATGCCAAAGTATGAGAAATGCTGACTAATGCACAGTTGAAAAGGCCGTGCTTTTCAATCTTTTTTGGTTTTCTCTGTAACTTTTCTATTCACTTTTGCATTTTTTGCTTTTAATCTTTTTTGTGTCTCTATTTAAGCGTAACATTTTCCTTTTTTTCCTTTTCATTTTAGTATGATAATTTGAGTAGGCTTAATTTTAGTATGCTCATTCCTAGTGCGGCTGTAAGGATTAAAGCATTTATTATTTAATGAATGAAAAATGTGTTGTGTAGATGGATGTTTCAGCGAGCTAAACCCACATTAACATGACTGATTTTTAATCATGATAATGACATTTAAAATTATATTTACTTTTTGAATTGAATAATGATCACGTTCAGTTTGAGGTCATTGCATTAAATATCAGTCCTGCAGTGTAAACAGAAAATCCTTTCTGGGTCAGTATGGACTTGAAAACATCACGTGTATGCGTTTTGTATTCTATTCAAAGCTTTTTCTCTGTCTCTATTACAGTGTTTGTATTTTCCTGGAAACCTTTAACGCTGGACTTATTTTCCCCTCCAAGGTGTCCAATTCACTTTTCACTCCTTCCACCTGGAGGATCACCATGACTACCTTCTGATAACAGAAAACGGCAGCTTCGCCCAGCCACTGGCTCGACTCACTGGCTCAGAGAGGCCTGCACCAGTTAACGCAGGCCTGTATGGGAACTTCAAGGCCCAGCTACGCTTCATCTCTGACTTCTCCATATCGCTGCAGGGATTCAATATCTCCTTCTCGGGTATGAAGGAATGTGAGGGTTCTGTTTGTAGGAGGCAGGAAGTATTGGATAGATGTGTGGACAGGATGGTTAGAGAAGTTTTTTAAAGAGGAAGGGGGATAAAGTGTGCGGAGGAGGCTGAAGGGAGGAGTGATGATGCTGAAAATGTGGTGGGTGGAGTTGTTAAGTAGGAGGGTTAGAAAGCAAACGACACCATGACAGACAGAAAGAGAAAGACAGCTCGTTCAATGATGAGATCAAAAGTGCTAAGCCCCTTTGAAGCGTGCATAAAGTAACATGTGAGGAGAGATTTGTCGGTCGGAATAGGAGCAGGCTTAAGGTAGACTTAAGGTAGACCATGCCTCAGGCCGTGCTGATCAGAGGAGGATAATTAAGAGACAATGAGGTCACGCAGGTAGAGGGTGTCTGACCGTGATGGGAATGATCATCAAAGCATGCCATGTGGGTCAGTATCCTCAGGACTGAGGGGAAAAGGGGGCACAGAAATAATGGGACCTCCATGCAGAGACCAAGGAATGGAGAAGTAGAGAGAGGGGAGGAGATAGGAAGCTTAGAGAGGGGGTGAGATAGAGAGAGAGAGACAGAGAGAGAGGAAAAAGTAGATGAGACAGATGGTGATGTTGAGTGAGCAGGGTTGATGGAAAGGGTGGAGAGAGAGTAAGGGAGAGAGAAAGAGCGAGAAAGAGATAGATATAGTAAAGTAGAAAAAAGGGAGAGAGAGAGAGAGTCTGCTTCATGAGTGTAAATGTTTGCCTGCTGTTCGCTGAAGTGAAGCATAACTTAGGCATTCATGAATATTCATGAAATTTAGTTTGTCAGTGTTGTGTGCGTATGTCCTGCATGCTCTATAATTAGCTTCTATAGATTTCCTGATAAGAATTCATTTTTTAACCTTTTACGACCTTTGATGAAAATTTGCCAATGCTGTCAAGCCACGTCCTATTGCAGGGTGCTGCTGTAACGTTTTGTTGTGTTGAGATCGATAGGCCTTCGTAGTTCTGCTTACTGCCAAATACAAGCCGTGAGAAGAATGCTGCTGGGAGTAAGACCTTATTCTTCTTATGCAGCCTGAGTTGCGTCTACATCTCAACTGATAAGGCCACGTATAATAATATTGCATGCAGTGTGGCCTAGTTTTAAGAGAGCCCATCCATCTTCCAGGCATCCAGGGTTCAAACATTTGGCATGTGTCCCAACCTGATGAAGTGTCCTTGAGCAAGCCACTTAATCCCTAAAGCTCCAATATTGCTTACTTTGGCTGAACGTACATCCAGAGTTTTAAATTTTTTTTGTTTTTTTGAGAACACATAGGGGATTATTATCAATATGAAGTGTAAGTAACAATTCAGTGTAATAATTCTTAGTAGAGTATTTGTAGGTGGTAGTATTGCAGGTAAGGCAGCATTTTTATTTGTTGCAAGTGATTGTAAAATTTGTAATTTTTTTTTTTTAGAGTACGATCTCGAACCCTGTCAGGATCCTGGAACGCCTCGGTTCGGCTGGCATACAGGCTCCAGGTTTGGCATTGGGGACTCACTGGCATTCTACTGCAACACGGGCTATCGTCTACAAGGGGCTAGGGAGATTGTGTGCTTGGGAGGTGGCCGCCGTATGTGGAGTGCCCCTCTGCCAAGGTGTGTGGGTACGTGGTCAGCTGCTTTTATTCCGTTTTCTTTCCTGTTTGTGTGTGTTTATTGCAGTATTTACACTGCTAGCCAGTGTCAGGCTTTAAATGTATTTGGCAGAGACATAAACTTTTTATTAGACATTCAAGAACTCAGGGGAATTGGATTAATTTAAGTAAACTGCAATTTAAAAAGTCACAGCTGTGATTAATACTGATTGAGCTGCTGGGTTAAAACTATCCTAGGAGATCTCTTTTCTACTGAAAGGTAATTCAAGGGCAGGTCAAGGGAGAGGAATTCAGGGACAATATTGTTTTTCACCCCAGAGAAGCTCAGTTACATTATTTGCACATTTTGAGAGCCGAGTCCAGACATGTAGTTGTTTATAGCAGAGGCATTGTGTCATTTAAACTAGTTGCATCAAAGCCTGTAATGGAGTGGAAATGCATATTGATTCCCCCATTGAAAGTCCACAGTTTGCGTTTTACTTGTTGATTGAGAACAGTTCATTTTTAAAAAAAAAGTAATCCTCTAGCTACTTTTTGGTGCCAGTGGGGTAAATCTTAGAAATGAAGCCTGTAATTTTTCTATGCTGAGCGTTTAATAGTCTACTCAACGTTTCAGAATGTGTCAGCGCCAGTTGATTATTATGATACTAAAGTAATAAAAGGGATGGACACGTCCGTAATCCATAGTCACGATTATCCAAATAAGACATTGAATCATACTTTTATCTCTTTAGTAACATACTAATGAACCAGTTCAATATTAGGGTATTGATTCCAAATCTAATAGTCTGTTTTTGCAGTGCCTTTTGTTGTATAACTGATTGTAGCTATTGTCTGTGTTTGTTTTTGTGTAGCCGAGTGTGGATCGACAGTCTCCAACAATGAGGGAATTCTTTTGTCACCAAACTATCCAATGAACTATGATAACAGCCACGAATGTGTATACAGCATTCAAGTCCAAACAGGCAAAGGCATCAACATCAGTGCCAGCACATTTCAACTTGCCCAAGGTGACATCCTCAAGGTAAAGACACAATACTACGGCTCTTCTTTGTTGACAGAAAGATAAAAACCAACAAATAAATATAGGGCTTCGGTTAAGAACTAAGTCAAATCAATTTATGTCATTATTGTAGTATATGTAAGTATATGAGGTGGGTCCTGGTGCTTCTTATTATGTACAAGATGGGGAACTAGAAGAGGGATTTAGTAGAAAGCACCAGGCAGAATGCAGATTTGTTTTGCCTTGGAAGTCAGAGCAAAGGTCAAACAGCAACAGCAGCATCATCCCTTTGGGAAAGAAGGGATTCATTTCTTTGCTCAAGGGCATTTTAACAGTTTTAGTAAGCACCACAGATATGATGCCGATGACTATATAGTCCCAACTTCACAGCTGGAATGTATCTTTTTGGGATGCATATGCCTTGTCTCCAGTTAACAGAGCATTGTAGCCTACTATCTGTGTTTCTTGTAATGGAGTTGTGTAGACAGTAATCTTTTGTACTAAGTCATTTTGTGAACATCTGAAATGTAGAAAGACATACTTTGAGAGCTAAATTGACTTGAAGAAAGGGAAAAACAAAACAAAACAGAGAGGGCCCCAGTAGTATTTCAAAGGAAATGCCCAGAGCCTTGTATTTCATTCCTTGTTATTTCACAGACGTCGATCAGGATAGATCAGGTAGACTGCTGGAAAAAAGGGTGCTTTTTCAACACATAATAATTTACATTAGGCGTGTGGATCATAAAATATGTGATAGTATGAAGAATAACAAATGCAAATTTAAAATGCACTTATCTTTTACAAAAATGCACAAAACGTAAAAAAAACAATGTACCTTACTCTTTGCGTGGGGAATGCTTTTAAGCTTGCATTGGATTTTAGCACTTAAGTATTGAGGAACATCTAATATTTGGTACATAACTGCTATTAAATAGTCTTTTTCTTGTTTGGCATCATGAATCCCACCAACTGCCTTGTTAATTCAGCTCAACAGAAGCAAAGTAGCAAATCAATGGGAAGAATTATGGTCACTACAATCTAATTTTCACATCTCATTTAGGACATTGGTTTTGCAATAGAGGTGCCATATAAAACAGAGGATATACAGTACTAATAGTTCTTTTTAATTGTGTCTCTCTTTCATCAGCATTAATATTTAATTCTTAATATTAGTATTCTATTTTATTGTGGGTACTTAATGCTCTGCAAGCAGCAAAACTCTCCATCATATTCTTCTCTGTCTCCCATCAGGTGTATGATGGTAAAGACGGCGCAGCCCCACTCCTCGGCACGTACACAGGCACGTCGATGCAAGGTCTGTCATTTACCAGCACCTCCAACTATTTGTGGCTTGAATTTTACACTGACCAAGAGGCGACGGCAGCGGGGTTCCGGCTCATATACCACAGTAAGTCACATTTCATTTCTTTGGGGGAGGAGGGCCTTAAAGCTTTTCCAAATGAGTGAATTTAGCCTCTCTTCAGGAGACAGACTTTTCAACTAGCGGAATTTAAAAGAACATTTTAATTGACCCTCACCCTGCTTCACTGTGTCTATCATTGTCAGGGTATCTATTAAACACAGCATGGTGTTTCTGCACCATTCCTTGAAAAAAATCCTCCCTTTCTCTCCCTCTGCCCCTCTCTATGTGAATCCCTTTACCCTCTTTTTCTTTGCTCACCACTCCTGCAATTAGCGTCCATGCCTGCCTAACTGTACCTTGTTAAAACAGGTGAATTATTGCTGGGTTTGTTTGAAATCAGTTTGTGTGTGTGTGTGTGTGTGTGTGTGTGTGTGTGTGTGTGTGTGTGTGTGTGTTAGCAATTTGTGAGTACATGCACTGTATATTGTGTGTGCCTCTACATACAGTTTGCGTGAGTGTGTGTTTCTGTATTGAAAGTCTGGGTCATTTCTGTAAGTGGGCCAGTAATAGATGGGTTTCGTTTCTCCCCCTAATTGGCTTGCTGACTGTGTATTGTTGCTAACTGTTTCTAATTTATTACTGTGACGTGGGAATGTTTTGGTGACACTGCATTTTGCAGTCCAATTTAAACTGTTTTTGTGTTGCACCTTCAATTGAGCCCTCTGAATTCTTTTTGTCTTACCAGTGGGTTTTCTAAGGTAGAATTCAACGTAGTTAGTGAGAATGGCAACAAGCCAAGTGCGGTTTTGACTTGAATAGTATAAAAGCAAAGAAAGTTTTTAGCTATCTTGCGGTAACTAGGCCCACACTGGCAATTTTCAGTCTGAGATAATCGCACCAAATGTGCCGGGTACAAAATGTTATACTATACCTTTTATAAAATAATAGTTTTCCAATAGAGTTACTCATAGTTTTGGTTTTCCAGTCATGACAGACAAAATCCTGACTGCAAAAATAAAAATAAAATGAACATTAATCAGGAATGTGTTCTGACTTACAATAACAAAATAAATTGCCATCAGCATCTACATGCAACTCTAATTAGTTCAGAAGAAATTAAGGTTTAATTACAAGCTGCCTTTTGAGTTGCAGAATTGCCCATAATTAAGTATCACATAATTAGATTTAATTTCTGATTTTCCAGGGATGTGCACAAGGTAAATAGCAGAATGTAAGCTAGCGCCCTTTATCTATCTCAAAGTGCAGCCTTTACGTGGTCTTTTCAACCAGAATGAACAGCCCTTTTCAACTTGGAGACTGACTGCTGTGAACAGTGCGAGGACAGGAGAAGGTGGGCTATGGACAGCTTAAATCTTGTCTGAACATGAAATCTGATCATGTTTTCATGACTCTTTTACCAAAAATGCTGAGGTAATTTTCTAAATGTGAGCAGTAACTGCTGGCGATTTATACTGGGCATGACACTTGTAATACTACCATAACATCTGGCATGGGCATGGACCTTGCTGTGAGAAGAGACCATAAATCAGCACTGCTGGGTTTATGTGCAGCCACTGTTGCTGCATAGCAGAACACTAACATTTAGTACCTGAAAGAGAGGAACACATAGAATGGTCAAGTTAAGAGCTTGGGAGTTAAAAGCTAAAGAGTTTTTGCATTAACATTTTCTTGTTTGTGGCTTGTTTATTTCATTTATTTTGTATTACGGTATTAAGTGTTATGAGTGGATAGGCTGTTAGTCAGTTGTGGTAAATGTCCACGCTCAATTGAACATTTAATTGTGAATATCTAATTGTACTCTCCGTCCAAAATGAATCCTTTACTGCCAAGTCATATAAATGAACTGTAAACCCAGCCTTCATCTGTGCTCAACTGGAAATTCATTCTCAAAGCTTAATCAATACCTCTTTACAATACAGATAAATGGCGCTCCTTTACAGAATGGCTGCTCTCCAATGTACTTGTTTTAAATACTGAAGAGCTGTTCTTGTGTTTGTATGTGTTCATGGTCTTCATGCGATGTTCAGCTCACATTCTTCTCCACCCTCCTCTCCTTCCCCTGTGCCTCTTACTCATCTAGGCTTTGAGCTATCCCACTGTGATGATCCCGGTGTACCGCAGTTCGGCTTTAAAGTCAGTGACCAGGGTCACTTTGCTGGGAGTGCCATCACATTCGGCTGTGACCAAGGTTACACTCTGCACGGCAGTGGCATACTGAAGTGCATGACTGGGGAAAGAAGGGCATGGGACAACCACCTGCCATCATGTATAGGTAACCTTTTCTGCCTATGTCTGTATGCTGTCTTTGTCTCAATGTTTGGTCCTAAACATTCTGTCTCCTGGTCCCCGTCTGTCTTTCTGTCCATCACTCTCTTTCTCTCTCCTTCTGTAGTAGCTTATATTATTCAGGCCAGGCACACCGTCAACATTGCTCAGCTAGGTATTAATCCTTAGGATTTATCCCAAAGTGATTTCTACTTAATTGAACTGAGTTGAAAGAAAATACGCTGCTTGTCATTTTGTTAGACAATATAAACAGATCTGATGTTTTATTGTGAATCATTGATCTGCCTGTGTTCTTCATGCAGAAACGGTTGTGTAGAGACATTAAGAACACAATAGTGAAGCCATCTCAATTGCTGTTGTGCTTTCACTGTGTTGCTTTGACTGTGTTTCATTCACCAGCTGTGTTACTTAGATGCTTTAATCCACAAGAAATTGATCAGGATTTTTTCCAGAAGTAAAGGCATAATTATCTATTCATAACAGTATTCATAACAGATTGAGTCATGGACATGATGTACAGTCTTGGCTGTACTTTCATATTCAGAACATGCTGAGACAAAGTGACATAGAAATGATAAAGCTATTACCTGCATGCTGCTAGAGTCTGGAAGGTGTTGCGAGTCAGTGTCTGTTTCTTGATGTCTTGCAATGATGGATTAGGGTAAAAAATGATTTACAAATTCCAGACGTGTGCAGAATTGCACTTTAAATGCCACCGTGTCCTACTGCCTTTTTCCAGTGAAAAATGTATTTGTTCCTTTTTCAGTAAAAGGACTCGGTCTGACGTTGTGTGTGGCATGTTCAATACAAAAAAAGCTAAATCAATCCTATTGATTAACTGTTTAACAGTGCTGGATCACTGAATGGTCAGTGTTGAGCTTATATAGTGAGCTTTGTATCTGTGAGCTGCATGTGAAACAAAATTTCCAGCCATTTCTCCAGGGTCACATCTTGGCTCCTGTCAAGGACTTTTAGAATTGCCTGGTGTTATGATACTGATTATAGTCTACCACTGTGGCAATCTAATGCAATTTTCCTATTAATTAAATGCCGTTTGTTCTGTAATATAGATAGTAAGACGATAACCAGGGGAGAGACAACATAGATTGATGATAAGATATTCCTTCAGCCATTAGTGTTCGTAGCAGTGTCCTCCCTGCAGTGCAAGTCCCAGCCTATATATTCTCTGGACACAGTCTTTTTAAAGTTAATTAATGGCATCATTAGGGGGCATATTTAGAGACAAAACAAGTTTTGCATCTTCGAGTGTCTCTGCCCAGGCCAGGGAATCCTTGTTGAAGTCCCATTACCTGTTAGAAAAAGAAAATTGTTAATTTTCAGCAGAGCTTAAACTGTTGCTCATTAGTCTTCATTGTAGACTCAGTGAGCTTGGACTGTTCGGTTCCGACACACTGTATCAGTGTTTGCTTGTCTGTCTCCATTACTTTTTATCTGAGTTTTCATATTTGGAGGTTTTCATGTATTTTGTTATTATTTGTATGTGTGCATCCAGCGGAGTGTGGTGGCAGTTTCAAGGGTGAGTCTACAGGGCGTATCCTCTCTCCTGGGTATCCCTTTCCCTACGACAACAACCTTAGGTGCACCTGGACAATCGAGGTCAACTCTGGCAACATTGTCAGGTAACACAAGTTGTTATAATAACATGGTCATATAGGGCATGCAGATTTATCTATATTCTCTGTATCCTGTATGAATAAAAAATGGTTTTCTGTTGTCATTGAATATTTTTATAAAATTGTTATAATTTAGAATATTTTATTAGGATGTGCAATAACTTATCAAAATACGGAAATTGTAGTAAGCATTATTACTCATCATGATGGTGAGGAAAAAAATATAGTTGGCTCATAAACAACTAGTCTTATAAAGAAACTAATAGTTTAAAGGCAAAGTAGGACACTCAGTGGATTTGATTGACGTTATCATGAAACTGCAGTTTATACACAAGGAAATTGCCTGGAACTGAACTGATGGAAATTGATTTAAATGCATATTAAATTAACTAAGGTGACTCTAGCTTTACCTGACGAAAAGATGAAAACATCCTCCAAGTGTTGTAAAGTTCAGTTAAGATTTTAAACATGAAAAATTCTCCTCTAAAGCTACAGTAGATGTCATCAGGAGAAACAGCCTGCAGCCGCTCCATTAACAATGATTGGGAGAGGGACTTTGTAGACACTTTGACAGCACCCTGGGGAATTTTCCCGGGACATGGAAGCATTTTTTTTGGTTGAGAGCTCCTGGTATTACTGTGAAATAAAACACATTTGGGCTTAGAGGTCGAAGTAAACATGGTATTATTTCATAAAGTCAGCCACACATTCTTTGTCAGAGGAGCTGCTTCAGGCCATCTCTTGATGAGATTGCAGATAAGTCTGCACTCTCATATTTCTAACTTTGGCAGATATTGATTGATGATACCAAATCTCAAGTGAAATGCCCAAAAGCATGGGGGCACTGTCTCTAGATGCAGTATATCTCTCCTTTGAACTTGTGCCAAGTTCAGCAGCCATTTTGCTTGTCTTCTTTGGGAAAAATGTTTTTGTTTGAGATGCAAAATTGTGCAAGTGAGCACAACCATCATTAATTTAACTTGACATCAGTGAATAAACCATCATACAAGCTGAATTTATCTCAGTCTGATCGTATGTTAAATGCAAAGACTTGACAAATGATTGAACTGAACTAAGCCAAAGTAACAATCCCTTGTGTCCACCTCTCCCAGTCTCCAGTTTCTTGCGTTTGACACAGAGGCATCCCACGACATCTTGAAGGTTTGGGACGGGCCTCCTGAGAACGAGATGTCTCTGAAGGAGGTTAGCGGCTCACTGCTGCCTGAGGGGATCCACTCCACTCTCAACATTGTCACCATTCAGTTCGAGACTGACTTTTATATCACTAAGTCTGGCTTTGCCATTGACTTCTCTAGTGAGTATTTCCTTCTGAGTAGTCCTAACCACTGTAGATGTATACTGTAATTTGTGTGCTCTTAGTGAGTCACTCTGAGGAGTTGAAAAACATCAGGGATTTAGTTTAGTTTATATGTACATAAATATACAGGTATGTCAAAATTGTAGACAGTCTGAATTGAGAATGTGTCATAGTAAAAATGTCATAGTAAAATTGTTAAACATTTACGTCTAAGCAGTGTCATCATGCAATAAGTTAAAAGTTTTCTGACCAGGATGTCCCCAAATTATTAGACTTTATGGTGCAGCTAAGAGCTGATATAATAGGTATTTACATACATACATGTTCTGATGAGTATGCAGTTTCATGTCACCTCATGTAAAATGAGTTTGTAAACAATAAAAAATTTTTTAGTATACAGACATGTCAGCGTAGTGCTAAAATTAATTACATGGTATTTAGCGCACGAGCTGGACGCTGAAATAGATTCTGGAGATGCGTACTGTAAATGGTTTTCACTTTGAAAACAGTAAATCAAATGGCAATATCACATATACCAGGCTCGCCATTACCGTTTAATTTCACATTTGTATTTTTTCAACACGTTTTGCTTGATGTATATTTGCGAGACGTGTTTGTATTTTGGGGGGAAAAACAACAACACCAACACTAAACCGCAAATATACTCAACTGTGTTAAGTCTCTCAATAAAATCTGTTGAGATGGGAATATTTGAAGAATCTGTCATGTTTTACCAGTTTAAGAAAACAGATTAGGAAGTTATATCGGAATTTTGACTGATATCAGTCTGGAATCTGCTCTGTGCTCTAACTATGTTTGAGCTACAGTATCGTCTTGACAGCTGTCTACCTTATGATATGAAACTCCTGCACTGTGTGTCTGTTGATTCCCTGTACTATGCATGCACATTCGTGTGTGTCACACGTGTGTCTGTCCTTCAGGTTCGCTTGCGACAGCTTGCAGAGATCCAGGTATTCCCATGAATGGCAGTCGCAACGGGGAAGGGCGGGAGCCCGGTGACTCTGTGACCTTCTCTTGTGATCCTGGATACGAATTGCAGGGGGAGAGCAGAATCACCTGCATTCAAGTGGAAAATAGATACTACTGGCAACCCAGCCCTCCAAGCTGCATCGGTGAGAGAGAGGGAGCCAGTGTGTGTTAGAGAGAGGCGGGGGGTGGGTGGAGGAGACAGAGAGAGGTATATAGATTGATGGAGAGAGAGAGAGAAGCAGGGAAGTGTAGGGGATCAGAGTGAAAGAGGGATGGAGAGAGGATGAGGGAGCAAAGGAGGTTTTCTATTAACTGCCTGTAGCAAAGACTATAATTCTCTCTCACTGGTGTCTTAAAAATATGTGTAGGATAAACAAGACTCTTCAGATATGTTTGAGTCTGTGCCAACTCTTATATGGACAAATCCACTTCTGTAGCCAGTCAAAGACTGAGCACTCTACGGTCTCCCAACATACTGTCTTATTAGAGCTTAACTGCTAATTACTTAACAATGCAATTAGAAATAATTACACTAAGTAGTTCCAAAGAAACCTAGATGTTCTTGAGTTTCTGCCAACCGGTCTGAGGGATTTTTTCCTGGCCCGTAAAGAGCTCGGCGTCTGTAGGTCTTGTAGTATAATGACAGAGGCAAGTCTGTATGCGTGAAAACTTGATGTTAATGTCACCTGTCTGCAAAACTAAGTGTTACCACACCATTTAAGACCAACACACTCATCAACGTGTAACCGACACTTATTCATATTGAAACATGACAGCTGTTAGTTCATCAAACTCAACAAATGACAAGTGAAGCTTTTTGTGAGGCTTTAGGATTTAGGCACAGAGAGTATCCCCTGACATGCTGAGGCGTTAAAAATGTTATTAAGAAATCATAATCCATTCAGCTAAATCCTAGAGCAGCAATGTCCATATTTATTAATTAGGGCCCAAGCAATGACTGGTGCAAGGACCCTTTTGCAAGGATTATTTAACACGCACAAAAGGTGAAAATGTACATGTGATTTGGCTTTTGGGCGTTGATGTGACAGAAAGGCTCCATAACACCCTTACCGAAATGAAAAAACAATTACTTACAGGCTCTGTACTTTAATGAGCTCTTTCTAGAGAATTAATCAGATTGACTCCATATTTGGGCAGAGCAATCTAAAGACAATCGTGATGAAAAGTTATTAAAAGCTTTCGCTGAAGTGTGTTTCTGTGTCTGTCTACATGGCAATATTGAATCATAGTCATTGCACAGCAAGAAATTATATGTTTTATACTTTGATGTTGTACTCCTAGCAGGATGACCAGATCCACCAAATTTGGGCAGTAAAGCCGTGAGACATGGATGATGCTATATTTTGAACCTTGTTAATTTTCATTAAAGTGGCATAGAGTCAAGTTTTGATGTCTCGCCATGACACAGAAAATTCTTTAGTGTACACAGTCAAATCTGTCCCAAACTTTACATTTGATAAGAACACATTTACAGGCCAATATTGAATCATAGTCATAGCGCCATCAACCTGCAACAGGAAGTTACCTTCAACAAAGTAGTCCACTGTCGTGTCTCTCAAAATAAAGACAAAAATGCCTAAATAGCCTAAATACAACAGAAATAAAACAGGAATTAAAATGCAGTTTTAGTGCATTTTTCACCATTTACAGGCGCTGTACTTTATCTGTACTGTATCTCCTCCTAGAAAAATCATCAGATCAGCTGTAGCTGTAGAAGACATCTATATGCCACTTAGGATTCATAGTCATTGCGCCACCAACTGGCAAAAATAAGTAAGCCTAGTGTGACAATCATCATTAAATTTACATGAAATTTTGGTCTATACATGCTGTGCTGGAACATAACATATTATTAATTGGTGTTTTCTAGTGCCACATAGTGGACAAAGGGAGTGACAGTCAACTCCTTTGTGCAGTGTCCAAACGCATGAAAATTCAATGCATTGCCTCAGGTGCAAGGGCCTGTTTATCGCTGCTTGCAGCTTTAATTGATTATTGAATAGTCTACATTAATTTGTAGTCCGCATCAATAAATAGTGGAAAACATTATTAAGATAGTTACATAAAGAGCATGAAGCAGTAAGTAAAATGTTCAGTTTGTTGACAGAGTTGCAGAAGTCAGAAAAGCTGACCTTTTAAATAAATTATTGTTGGAAAGTTTATTCTCCGTATTTGTTGTATGTTTATTCTCCATATTTATCATATTTTATGCTTACCTGATACGTACAACTACTCACAGCAAACCTGCATAAAAAAACTCAAATAAAAAAGAGGCTACATCACAAATTCATTTAAAATATACCAGAACAATTCAATGCCTTGGTATGACAAATGTCAGAAAAATGATCTTTTAATCATAATGTAGGGAAATAATGGTATAGTCTCTCTAATGCCCTGTGTTTGGCCTGATGTCACTGCAGTACCTGGTAGTTACTGATAGAGGTTGACAAAGGTCATAGAATTTGACTCATTATATTTAATGGCCTACAAGTGCTCATTCCTTACCTGTCTCAAACTGAACTCAGCTCAGCCAAAGACCTTTCAGCAGGTCAGGCACATTTAAAGACGTTCTTTGTGATCACTGTGTGCAACTTTCTCATCTATCTCTTCTTTTTTAATCTCTCAAGCTCCTTGTGGTGGCAATGTGACTGGATCTTCAGGATTCATCCTCTCTCCAAACTACCCACACCCCTACCCTCACAGCAAAGACTGTGACTGGCTTATTGCTGTCCACTCTGACTATGTCATTTCCTTGGCTTTCATCAGGTAATATGAGCTACAATGTCAATTATACTGATTTTAGTTGAAAATTAAAACAACACTGGATGTCTAAATGTCCAGAAATGTAAAAAAGTCTTAATTATTAATGTATTAGTTACAATTTAAAACACAGGGGTTTGATGCATTATCACATGTTATTTAAGTTAGCTGAGACAATATTATTAAAAAGAAAATCCAGAAATTTAAGGTTCCTGCAGGATATGAACTGTGGCTCCGATAACGGTAAAAAAAAAAGAAAAGTTGTCCTTTAAGTAAATAGTCTAGTAGCTTACAAGATGAAGCTTTCCCTAAACCTTTGTTACCTACCTGAAACAGAATGGAGTCAGTTCCCAGTGGCTGCACAGCGGCTCAGGTTTTGCCATGGAATTGCTTGTTTTCTGCAGTGGGACCAGCCATAACATCATAGTATTGAGCAAAGTTGGCCATGTGTGTTAAGCAGAGCACCTGAATTTGAGTCCAGGTGTGTTGGGAGATAGGGGGAAAGCAGTAGTGCCTCTACACTCACACAGAAGGCACCTATTTCTGCTACTTTGCTGAAATGTGGTGAAACAAGATTTCTGGATGAATACTGTATAATGCTGGCAGAACTGCGATATGAGTGCACCTCATTCCTAGGCTCACTGATACTCAGACCGTAAGCTTTACATTATTAATTTCAGTCTAAGCATGTAGCAGCAATACTTGCAGAGACATCTCACGGATAGGCCTGAGGGTACTTTCATGGGCAGTGTTACTTTTGACTGTTGAGTATTATTTTTATAGTCATGTCATAAAGGGCTGAAGAGGGAGAAGACTCCCATGCACTTTCCCTGTTCTTGAGGTGAAGGAGAGAATTCACCATGTTTCTTTTTCAACTATGTCCTTCAAAAACATCTAATGGAGTTAGCACATTGCTGCTTTCTGTCTTGGGAATGCCAAATGAAAGGATGGAGTTATGATTTTAAATTGGAGTTGCCTTGATCCAACTCAAATGCAATTATCTCCAAGCTATTTACATTTTTGTCATAAACCACGCTCATTATTTTGAAAACAAATGCTCCTCTCTCTCTCGCTGCAGCATGTGATTTGATATACAGTGCTACAATATGAAACGATCTTTTCACACTGCATTGCCATTGCCGTCTGGGAAGAGTTTGTGCCAGTGTAGTGTCACAACAATTTAATCTCTTCTCACCTCTTGGGGGAGATATCTTTTTTTATCTCTTTGTCTGGAGATGCAAAACAAATCGCTTGGCGTGACTCACTGCTAGCACTGCGGTGCACACTCTCCTTTTGAAACCCTAATGTATTTTAAATCTCGCATACAATCTGTACAATCTGGTGGTTAAGACTTGGTAAAAATAATAACTGTTTTATCTCTCAATTGTCTGTTTCTTTTGCTTGTCACAGCTTCAGTATTGAGCCCAACTATGATTTCTTATATATCTACGATGGGCCAGACAGCAGCGCTCATCTGATTGGCAGTTTCCAAGACAGTAAACTTCCTGAGAAGATTGAGAGCACTTCCAACTACATGTACTTGGCATTTCGCAGCGATGGCTCTGTGAGCTACACTGGCTTTCATTTGGAATACAAAGGTACTCTAAATGCAAGTCGGAGTCTATATGCATTTTCACAGAATATGTTTATGTATTACAGCAGGGAAATTAGTTAGATACATATATAAATGCATTTGAAAATAACATCATTGAAGTATGGTACTGTACACAGCTTTTTGTGTTGAGGCCAGCTTTTATTTCACAATATCCATTATCCTTTTCCACCATGTTACTTTTTAATAACACAGTTTTAAATCAAACACAACCTTCATCCAAGTAAGTATTTATACCATCATTTTAGACCGTTGCCACTGTTCTAAAAGCTGTGTTATTTTGATTGGCAGCCAAACTGCGGGAGGCGTGTTTTGATCCAGGGAATATGATGAATGGCACCAGAATGGGTACTGACTACAAGCTGGGTTCTATGGTGACATTTCATTGTGAGGCTGGCTACCTGCTGCAGGGCTACTCTACTCTGACGTGTGTCATGGGCAACAGCAAGAGACCAGAGTGGGACAGAGCCAAACCAAGCTGTCAAGGTGAGAGGCAACACTAGACATACATTAAAGGGGCCCTTTGTAGTTTTCAGCGGTCTCTAGTGGTGATGTTTCAGATTGTAACCGCTACCATCCCGAGCATGTGCTCATGTGCATGTCAGGGGTGGTGGTGGAGCACTGGATAAGACACATGTCTTTGGTGTGAGAGACCCGGGTTGAATCCCTCATTGTGTCCCTGAGCAAGACACTTAACCCCTAGTTGCTCCAGAGCCGTGCGACCTCTGACATAAATAGCACATAAATTACATAAATTTTCCACTGAGGTGTTGTCCTGCACCACTATGTTGTATAAGTTACAGCGACTGAGACTGGCGAAGAAGCTATATACCTGAGTATCGGTATAGCAACAGTAAATCTAAATTGAAAGCCAGATCCTCTAATCTAGCTGCTTTGCATCACTTTTGGTTTTAGAAACAAATCAACACTTTGACATAATAACAGCGGTACACTGTACAGTAATCTAGGTCACATTAGCTTTTGAAGTAATGTAGCAAGCCATACAAAAATAGTATTTTGCAAGCGATAACATTAGCAACTGGTCGGCGTTAGCCGGCAAGCTAATGTCATCTAACTTGAGCCAACTAAACGCAAAATCACACTATATTTCGCATGCTTTGCCGTAATATTAGCTTACCTGTCCAATAGGATGAAAGCCTAAACTATGTCAGTTTTTTATCCAAAATAAAGTAGAAGACTAAAAACGCCTTTCTGATGCTGACCATGTTTTCGCCCGATGTCGATCTGATTCTCATATGGCCTGACGGGCTTCAGCACATACGACTTTTTGGTTGTTGTTTTTCATCCTTACATGGAGTTTGTGTTGGGAGTCTGTGTTGTGCTGGGAGACTGTCATTTATTGGTGTTAGCAGACTTTATTTTAGTAGCTGCAGTGTTGTTGCTGTGTGTATGTATAAGAATCACTAGGGAAGAGCACACATGAACTTCACAGCCAACATAAACCAGTGAATTTTGCAGGAAATCAGGCATGATTTCTTCACATAGGAAGCGGCATACAGTCTTTTAGAGGTAACAGAGAAAGCAGGCAATTGGTTTATTGTTATAGAAGAGTTACAACCTGTTCACAAATAGGCAAAAAAGTGATTAATTTCATTAAAAGACTTCATATAGCCCCTTTAACAGAAAGCCTGAGTAGCTGAGAACTGCACTCCAGCTGGTCAGTATTTGACACTGTGTGATGCCAGGCTGTGTAGAAATGAGTTGAAATGAGTTGAAATGTGGTGTAAAGTGGTGGGGTCGTTACAGAAATGAACAGAAAAGAGTCTACGTCAGTGTCCCAAAACATAGCAAAACTATGTCTGTAATGAGTGGCCATTTCTAGAAGCACACACTTGTGTATGCCAGATGTGTGTGTGTGTGTGTGTGTGTGTGTTTTTGTGTGCGTGTGTTTGTTTTTGATGACACCCTCAAAAAGTAAAGCTGTGGCTGAATATCATGTTTTCTGATACTATACTTTAAACATTAGACTATACTTTTTTTTTTACAAACATATGATTTTCAAAATTGTATGTATTCTCTCTTCTCTCCAATACACACCCAAATGCCAAATATGGTTTACAGCAGCTGAATCCTATCAGTCTAAACAGACTAAATCATTGTCCTTCCAGCACTATAAACACAGATAGCAGCAAGATCTATTTATGCACTATTTTGGGGGTTCTCAGTTGATCAACCCATAAATCTACCAATAAACTGACCCTAAATATGAAACCTGCAGTTCCAGTAAGCAGAGTAAGATTATCTTGGAAGAAATGGCCGATGATCAAAAGCAATATTAATACATTCATTACATGCAAGATTTTGATTTTACAAAAAGTGAGGCAACCTTTGTGATAGGGGAAGGTACAAGAAACTAATTAATGGAAATATAAAAGGCATGATGTTTGATTAGTGTAAAGAGTCTACCGTGTCTGAAGAATTGTTTGTTTGAAGCAACTGCATAAAGTGTTGACAGAAACTGGTTGAAAAATAGTCAATGTACAGTTTTCAAATTCACCACAATATACCAAGTATAAATTGTTATTATTCATAGAGAAATCTGCAGCATAAGCATTCCATAGCGCTTTTCAATATTACACAGACTACAGTGTCAAGGAGAGAAGTAAGAAAAGATGAAACCCCTCCCTCTGGTGACATTACACCATTTTTAATATTCCTCAAAGTCTTTGATCTGCCAAGATTGAATTAGAATTCAGTTCTCATTTTCAGCTATAAGGGGAACCGCGGCACCCACTCTCTCACCAGGGAGCCATTCATTACTTTTACAGTCGGCACCTGTGTTAAGTTCACTGGACAGCCCTGGGGTTATGTGCTTTACGAAAGGGTCCATCAGCAACTCTCCATTTAGTATTTTCACTTTGAGACCAAATTTGAACTGATGACTTACAAGTTGAAGGCTAAAGCTAATGGCTTCAGCTGGCCCAACATATGGGCTCCTGTTCCAGAAGTTGATAGTAATCAGCAAAACATACAGTTCTTCTTTAAAGAAAAACTGATTCCTATCAGCGAAATAGCCTTTTCCATAGTATTGATTACTAATCAAAACCTATCTTTTCAGAACAGCTTTTAATGTATGATTAACTGGTGTGTGTCATCATATGTGTATTTATACACATATGATGACATATGATCTTTTAAACCTAATTATTTTAACTTAGGTGAAATGTCTTTGAGTGTCATCAAGCGCTTTATAAATAAAATGTATTTTTATTGTTGTTTTATTTGTTGTTGGTTGGCAAACAACCATACTGTAATAGATCCATCCATCCATCGTCAACTGCTTATCCTGTGTTCAGGGTCGCGGGACTGTAATAGATAAACATCCTAAAATGATATCTGTTCTATCTATTCTTTTCTAAATCTGTCTCAAATCCAGTATATATACAAACTACTCAAAAAAATTAAGGGTACACTTAATCATCACAGTATAACATTATATAAATTTTACTTCAGGGATATCAATCTGTGTAGTTAGGAAGACTAAGCGTTTGTGAATCAGTGTCACCTGTTTTGGTGCAAATGAAAGTGACAACAGTTGAAATGGAGAGGCAACAGCAAGTCAACTCCCAAAAAGGGAATGATGTTAGGGATGTACCAAATGTTCGGCCACCAAAATGAATCGGCCAAAAATAGCAACAAAAAAAAAGCACTGTCGGCAGTGTGGAAGCATTTTAAAGTGTAAGAGAAAGACGCAAAAATCGCTGTTTGCAGACACTATTCCACTGAATTCCATCTGTGGCTGACTTCTTAGAAAAGGCAACAAACGGTCTGACCTGCTTTGAGTGTTTCTGTCACTCGTTTCTGAGAAGGCAATTAAGCTAGCCGCACCTAAATTTGGAGTGCACTCGTATTAAAGCCTTTGTGGTAAATTCACTGAAACGGCCCAGTGCGAGCTGACAGTCGGTTAGTCGGTCAGTTTTACTGCAGTGTTGCAGTATGAGAGTCCTACCTGAAGAGAGTCTTCATGTTGTGCGATACGAGAACCACAGACAACATAATTTATCAAATTGGGTTGGACTTGATGAATTTAGCGTGAGGACACACATGTGACAACGTCCGGTTTTCAGAATAAGGTGTCTATTCAGGATGGAAATAGGATTAATTGGATTATATTCACAGAAAGTATAAAATATATTACATATATACATTAAAAGTAAATCCATCCATCCATCGTCAACCGCTTATCCTTCATACAGGGTCGCGGGGGGGCTGGAGCCAATCCCAGCTGGCATTGGGCGAAAGGCGGGGTACACCCTGGACAGGTCGCCAGTCCATCGCAGGGATTAAAAGTAAATGGACACATGTAATTTACTTTATCAGACCGTCTTGAGCTTCGGATCCACCCACCATAGTCTCTCCAAATCCTGTGGGAAACACAGAGTAAAAAGCACATTTTGACTATTTAATTTATGCAGTGGTAAAAAAGGCAAAATAAATGGAAAAATGTAAATGTACTTTTTGGTAATTCGGCAATTTTTTCAGTTTCAGCTTTCGGCCAAGAATTTTCATTTCGGTGCATCCCTAGATTATGCAGGTGGTGGCCACAGATAAGTGTTTTCTCCTTATGCTTCCTGACTTTCTGATTTTTCTCTAGTTTTGCGTTAATTTTCTTGTCACTGGTAGCATGACCGCACATTCAGTTTGCACAGGTAGTCCAGCTTCTCCAGGATGGCACATCCGTACTTATCATTGTACGAGGGTTTGATGTGTCTCCCAGCACAGTCTCAACAGCATGGAGAAGATGGCAGGAGATGTGCCGTTACACAAGTAGAGCACGACAGGGCCGTAGAAGGGCATCAACCTGGCAGCAGGACCGGTATCTGCTCCTTTGTGTGAGGAGGAACAGGAGGAGCACTGCCAAAATGACTTTCAGCGGGCTAGTGGTGTGCATGTTTCTGTCCAAATTGTCAGAAACAGACTCCATGAGGGTGGCATGACGGCCTAACGTTCTCTAGTGGGATCTGTGCTCACAGATTGGCCCCCTGTTCTCTTTACAGATAAGAGCAGGTTCACACTGAGCACATGTGTCAGATGTGAACGAGTCTGGATACATCTTGGTGAACGTTATGGTACCGGCAACATCATCCAGCATGACCGGTTTGGTGGTGGGTCAGTGATGGTCTGGGGAGGCATATACTTGGAGGGTCGCACAGACCTCCACGTGCTAGCCAACGGTACACTGACTGCTGTTAGGTACCGGGATGAAATTCTCTAAGCCTTTGTCAGACCTCACACTGGTGCAGTTGCTCCACAGACTGCCCGGGAGCTCACTGATGCCCTGATCCAGATCTGGGAGATCCCCTAGGGCACCGTCGGCTGTCTCATCTGGAGCATGCCCAGACGTTGTCAGGAGTGCAGTCAGGCATTGCTGTAATGAAAGTCATCAGGTGGGATCAGACTTCATTTTCGGTGAGATTTTTAATGCAGAACTATATAAATGTAACCTTTTTTAATGAATGTAAATACGTGTGTGGGTGTGAATGTACGCATGTGCCGTGTGTGTCTAGGTCACTCACTGTCCCTCGGGTTGTTGCATGTTGATACATATTGGGCCGCAAGAAATGTCCTGTCTCCTCTTAGGAGTATTTTTAATTTTGAGAGGTCATTCAGCTCTTTGAAATCTGTGACTACAGGTTTCACATTTTAGGATGAAGTGCAGTTCTGTCTCAGCCTCACCAGTAACACATCAGTTTAACTTTTTTGATTGTGGTCACTGAGCCTGTACTTTGTTAAGACCTGTCTCTGCTTTCTTCCTCTGACAATTTAGATGTTGATGCTGCCAATTTTTAGGGCCAGGTTATAATCTTCTTTGACTTTTAGCTTTTTTTCCAAATGTTCCAAATAGTTTTCTTTATATTGTGTTATAATTTGGTTTACTCTGATTGACGTTTTGAAAGCAGTGTTGTTCTAAGACTGGTCAGGGTGTGCATGAGAGGTGGTAGTTAGCCTGAGCACAAAATGACATAGAGGACTCTTTTCTGGGCTCTTGGGTCTGGAGGGCTTTAGGGTGTCTAGGACACTGGATTTAAGGTGTTAAAAACATAGAGTGTTTTGTTTTGAGTGTTAATCAGTGCATATCTGCCTAATTTTTCTTTACATACATTTATTGGTGTTTTTCTGTGTACTTGTAAAGTGTATCTGCAGAATTGCACAATTTTTTTAATAGTGCATTTACTGCCATTTTGTTATTCTGTTATGGTTATACCAAGATAGGTATAACTCATATATAGTATCACAGATACTGTATATCTGTATAGGTATAGATGCCGACTGATAAGTAAAAAGAAATTGCTGTACAGATATGCCAAAGATATGTCAGAGTGCTCCGTAGATATCTTGGTCACATTTGTAATCGGAATCCTGATCAGTAATGATCAGTTACATTTGTCATATTTTAAATTTAAATTTAAGCACTGTCTGTCCCCGTTTTAGCATCTCACCCAACATTCAGCACATTAGGTTTGGTCTGTTGTGCTGTGATGGTTACATTAGCTCTGATGTCTGTTTAAATAAAGTGGATTGCAGGGCTGGGTCAACATCCTTCAAATATAACCAGTTAAAAAATCTTTTGAAAAGGCCTTTAATCATGTATTAAAGTTTTGTTGGAGTTTGGACTTTGAAAATAATCTGCACTCTCTTGAAATTAAACCTAATACATCACCATCTGAAATGGCAAATCTGGTTCTCAATATCATCATATAGATCTAAGTAATAACTTAGCTTTGTTTTCTGGATGTTTAGGTTATTCCTACCGTCTTTAACAAAATACAGAATGATTTGCGGTGTGCCTACGTCTCCTAAGCTCCACACTGAGCTCTCAGAATGGAACTAAAACCGAGAATCCCTTACTTACCTGCTGTGCTCACCTGCTCTTGATTGAATTTAAAAACAAAGGGCTCACTACAGCCCCAGCTTGACTGTCTAAATGACATCAAAACATGGATGAGCCTAAACTTCTTTAACCTAAACAGAGACACGACTGAGATACTTGACATAGGTGCCCTTGGGCCTTTAGCTTCTAATAATCGCTATAATAATAATAATAATAATAATAATAATAATAATAATAATAATAATAATAATAATAATGATAATCTAATAATTCTCCACTATTAGATCATGCTTCTTCCAGTTGAGAACTATAGCCAAGGTAAAGGCCTATCCCCCGGAGAGGAGCTTCTTTTGTTCACACTCCAGCTAGAGTGCCAAGATCTGCCAATCTCCTCCGCCTGGATGTGTCTAAAAGCAGGCTCACAACCAGAGTCAATCAGGTGTAGCTGCCCCTAACCTGTGGAACAACCTGCCGTTCCATATCAGAACCGCCCCCACTCTCTGATGCTTTAAATCTTTTCTTTCACTTTTCCTTAGAGTAAGAAATTTGTTGATGATGATGATGATAATTATAATGTAAATATATTACTATTATATACCATATATGCTATGACATACTGTGTACTCTAATTACCACCTTGGTCAACCTTGGTTGTTTTAAGTGTGCTACATAAATAAAGTTGATATTGATATTGGGAGTGGTAGTGGAGCAGTGGATAAGACACCCAGGTGTCTCTTTGGTGTGAGAGACCCGGGTTCAATTCTCCACTGCGACACATCCACCATTGTGTCCCTGAGCAAGACACTTAACCCTAGTTGCTCCAGCGGCATGCAAACTCTGACATGTATAGCAATTGTAAGTCGCTTTGGATAAAAGCGTCAGCTAAATGAATAAATGTAATTTAATGTAATGATATTGATATTGATTGACAGTACAGTGTGCCCTCTTTCCCGCCAGCAGCATTCTCATATTCCTCACCCACTACAGCAATATGGCTCCCAGTCTGTCTGACAAGTCAGCTTGAATTAGAGTCCCACTTGCCGTCATCACATATGTTTGATTACATGCATTTTGCTACCCCAACAACCAAACGCGGATAAACTGCTGATCCGTCGTTCTACATTAGCGCCTCTGCTCATTTTTGTTCATCCTCTCCTGTGTTGTTCGATGAAACAGCAGTGACATGTGCATTGTGTGGGCCACAGGGGGTTCAGAGCAGCTGGTGACAGCTTCCCTCCGACAAATGACTGTGTGTTTGTTTACAGTTGAGGCTCCCCTACCTGATGGCTCGGTCCGTGAGGTCTGAGGCAACTGCGTTAGAGGGCCTCATGGCAAATTAGGTACATCATTAACAGCTTAAGATAGGACTCTGAGATGCAATGCAGGTGCAAGTCAGACCACAGCTTTTATTAGTAAACCCAGTAGCCAGTTGAATATCTACCCACACTATGATGATGGTGCAAGTTTATAAGATCCAAGCATCCAAAGGTTTTGTTTGGGGGTGAGACGTGTTGGCCCCCTCCTTGTGGATGAGGTCTTCATAGCTTACTGTGGCACAAACTGCATTACTGCATACTACCATGAATGGATGGTCTTTTCTAATGTTGTAGTCAGTTAAGATTGGACTTCTTATGTGCAAAGTGTGGTGACTGAAAGCCTGTTTCAGCTGAAGAGTAGGATCTGGGTTTGTCAAAACATGCTGCTGGGCGATACGAGCTGATTGAAGTCGCAGGCGTGTGGAACTTTTGTGATTGTATGTTTTGTTGATTGATGGTGTTTTTAGGTTATTTTGAAGGCAAACAGTACTTTTCCTCCTTGGTTGTTTCCCTTTTAGGGTTTAACCCTGTAAACACATCTTGGGCTTCCTTTTCTGTCCTTTTACAGCTCACCTTTCTTTTGAAAATCTCCCCAAAGTGTCTTTTAAGTGTCAAATGATTGTTGTATGCTGGCCAAAATTATATTTGTCAGCAGCTATAAAGTTCAAAGGGGACTTTTCATTTCATTTTGTGATATGAACTGCCTACCTGTGCACTTCTGCTGGTTAAAATGGATTTGCTGATTGCATTTTATTGCCTCATTTCCCCAGGTATTATGAGCTGGTTGTTTGACATTTGTTAACTGTGCTTCTCCGTTGCCTCTCTTCCTCTCCCCCGCAGCTCCCTGCGGAGGTCACTTCACAGGTTCAGAGGGAACTGTGCTGTCCCCAAACTACCCACATAATTACACCAGAGGCCAGAGCTGTGTCTATGACATCTTTGTCCCTGGGGACTTTGGTAAGCATTTCAAGCATTATTTTCACCGCGTTGCAAATTTTTTTTACCTGTAGTCTGTTCAGCTTCTGCTTATAGCTCATATGTGGTGTCGGTTTCCAGAAATATTTTTACTTCAATCATGAAGTGAGAGGAGGAGGCTAAAAGAGACTGTTTGTGTTTTCTGTGAGCCTTCTGTTAATGATGAGGATAGTCTGTGAAGAAATGGAGGCTTATTCTCAAAGCTGGTCATAGGTGAAATAGTAATACCAAACAAAATGTTCAAACTTGCATAATTCATTTCCCTGTAGCGCTTCATTTGTATTTCATGCATTTCAGTGTTTTGTAAGTTTGGATTGGTATGTTTGATGGTTACAGCAGTTGATCATCACACAGGTTAAATGCTTGTCTGCTTCTGGATTAATATTCAGTCCCTGTGTACATGCTTCATATCTGACAACTGAATTGGCAGAGAATCAAGTTGATGGTTACGTTATGAATTGACAAAGGTCATTGAAGGCCACTGCTATTCTTCACAGTGGTGTGTGTCTAATGAAATCACATTTAATCAATACATACATGTTTGAATTCCATATCAACACACTGTTGGGGGAGGGTGGGGGTGGTGACTCCTCTTCAGGCTGTTTCCCATGAGAATCTAAATAACGTCAGTGTTTGGGCTTTAGCAGGAGGCGTGAAAGCACAATAGGATCAGGGAAAACAAAAATTGATTGTGTTGACATGAAAGATCCTCTGTACCAAAGTTAATGGAGATGAAGGTCAAGCAACAGAGGACTGTGGGCAATATATGGTGCAAGCAAATGCACAGGTGCTCAGTTATATCCAAGCGCCCCTGTATGTACATAATTCAGCAAAGATGTCCAGGAAACCTTCATGCGCTTCTGCTCAATATTCCATGTTAGTCATAAAGAGCTGCCGGGATCGTAGGCAGAGGCTTTTATCCTGTAAAGCCCTGTGCTTATGAAACACGGATTAATCCCCAGTGTGATGATCCAGCCCGACAGTTTACATCCTCTGTTGCCATCTCCCACTGCTCATCGAGTCCAGGAACCCACAGGACCCACTTTTTTATTTATTTATCATAAATATTACATACAAATGCAGCCTTTGCTTAAACTGCCTGGAAAAGCTTAATGGAGTGTGGAAGTCACCAATCAACATTCCGACCTGGGCCTGCAAATTTTATTCCAGGGAGTGCAGACACAGATGCTACCGAGGAGTCCCAATGAACAAGACTGCTGTGGCTTGGCTTGAGGGAAATATGTTCTGAGTAGTATAAAGCAGCTGGGATTCACAGCTAGGGCAGAGCAAGTTGAAAATGCTGGGACTACAACTCTAGCTAGGATGTAACAAGAAATCCTAAATGATCCAAAGCATGTGCCCCTGATTTCACTATATGAATCTTTGATATAGATGCTAGAAGCTAAAACAGATAATGCCCTTGCACCAGCATCATATCGTTAGAATTTAAAAAACAAGCTCTCTGCAGTTTTTTGCAGTAATGTTGATTGACAAAACTGAGCTTATTTCGGGGTAGTATTTAAGTGCTCTTAGTAAACTAGCCATTCACTTGTTATACAGTACAGTATGTTCTATATTATAACCACAGTACCACCGCAACAGTATTTATTGTTTGTTTATTTTAACTTTAGTTACTTTTCTTAAACGTGTCAGTTAAATTATATTAAAATAAAGCCAAGTGATGCATGTAGAGAACCAATATTTTAGTGTTAGTAACCTCCAGATAAAACAGTATGGAGATAATTTCTGTTTTCTCTGTAGCAGCATGGCAGCTGAGTCTAGCCTATAGGCAGTGTGATAGCAGAAATCACATTTCAGTGTCTACTATAGAGGTAATTGAAATCTGTAGGCGTCTAGGGTAGAGTATCAAACGTGTGTCCTAGTCTGTCCCCCATATGACGGATAGCGTAGCATAAGCCTTTGATACATTGTGTCAACTGGCAGGAAAAGGTCAGTGGAAAATATCATCTCGCAACTCCGGCCCAGTGACCTGAGGGTTTTACACCTGGGGGGGTGTTGCAGTATTATGTGGATGCATGCCTTCTTGTTGCAAGCACACTGTGTTACTCCTCCTCAGTAAACGCAACAGGTTTAAAGTTGGAAGGAGTACATTTAAAATGAATTAAACTGTGTGCTCTTAATGATTATTATCAGATTATATGATTGATTATATGATTAAGTAAGTGCCATCACAGTGCCTGACATCATATTTGAGTTATGGTGCCAGGGTGGCAACCTGCCATCAGCTGTTGGTTGCCAGAATGAAAGCAATGTTTGAATTGTTGATCATCAAAAAATGGACATGGAATGCATAAAATTAAAACAAGTGGCTTAGTCTCTGTAATAATGCAAAAAATAATATTAACAGTGATAGATGTTTTTTAATTGCATATTTACAAAGTAGACTCTAGTTAATGCATTAAATTATAATAGGAAAAATTAATTTCCTTCCTGTAAGCCTTATCAGATCTGTACTTCATCAGTCATTTCACAGCTATGTTTAATCTGGATGTGCAGCAAATAAGGCAGGGCTGGGAAGTGTTCTTCATATTTGAGGGAATAATAAACACAGTTGAAAAGTTTTTCAAGCATAACCTGAATTTATATTACAGTGTTGTCATGTTCCCAGATCTTGGCAGTTCTCACAGCTGATAATATTACTGTTTTGCAGGTTGTGAAAAAATAAAAAGTCTTCCTTTAATTTCAGCTTTGCCATTTGTGACAGAGTAAGTCAGTTAGGGATGTTTTTTCCACGTTTGGCTGTCTTGTTGCTTGTGCACCTGGCTGGCTGGCTGGTGAGTAGTAGTGACAGTACACTCTGTCTACAAAAGTAAATACATGCGACAGCAACACGCTCATTTTCCTTCTACACCAAGGCAAGGAATTCAGAATACTTGATTTGTTGTTGTTTTTTTATTTTTATATAGCAATAAAAACTGCTTGCCAACAGGGGCAGCCACATCAAATTAAATGGTTGAGAGTGGTTCAGATCTTGTTGCCTGGGGCAAATGGGCAGCTGCTACTGTTGAGCCTTTCAGTACAAGGCATTAAGTATGACTTTGGGTGCTTCACAGGACTGTTATTTGTCGTTTCCTCGAGCCTCGCTTGAACCAGAAGTTGTTCCGCTCCGCCATCTTGCAAGCCATCCCAGAGCTCTTATTTGCGCTCCAAGGAACGAGGATCGATGATCGAGGAGCAATCTCTGAGGAACTGTGAGCGAGGATACACCAGTGCATCCTTCGCGGAAGTCTTTTACTGACCGACACACCCCCTTACTGGGTAGCTGTTATATTGATTGGACAATGCAGCTGATCTGACTGATCTGATGCATCACAACAGATAGGCCTAAAATTAAACTCCAGTGTATCACTGCAAAGTCTTAGGCTATTTTTGATTTGTTTTATGATTCGCTGTCTAGTTCATATCTGAGTTCATTGTATGTCTGAACAACAAAAGCCCCACACACAACTTTCTTCATTTTTTAAAAAAGAGTTTATTTTATTTCTCCCAACAACTTTTAGAATGAAGACAATTAAAATTGCAAATAAAATGTATGCAGTAGTGTTAAAGGAAACACATATTTCCTTGTTCCTTCTCTCCTGGGTTGGTTTCTTTGGGTCTCTTCCCTGGTGGGCGGGAAGATGCAAGGAAAACACTCAAGTGAGACAAACGTGGATGCAATTAAGAGACTTGAGAAGCACCGTCTGATTTTTGCATGTAGACATAGAGGACTAATACTGATGACATAATCAGCTACATTTCCCTCCTTTTGTTTTGTCATCGTTACTAGATTTCGTAAACGCACAGGTGTACACTGTGTGTTTTAAGATTCTCTGACAGGTTGTCATAGCAAAGGATTGCGAGAGCTTAAAACATTTTGAGAGTGTTTATACAGTATAGATTTATTGTGCTCTATTCAAGCTGTCATAGTTTCTGTCTGAATGACTGAACAAACCCGGTGGTAGGTGCATACCTCCCTTTGGACTACATTTTACTCCTGATATACTAACATAATGTATGCACATAATAAACATCCATCCATAACATCATAATGCGCCACAGTGTAATCTAGTTCAATTCTGCCTGAAGCATCACCTCAGTCATATAAATAAATGTCTGTCTTTTTGCATAGGACTTTCTGGTCCTTCATACTCATATCCTGTACACACATGTTCATAGAGGCACTTATGCAGCATGTTCCAGTTGATGGTTATTAACAATCATAAGAGCATTAGACACCAGTGATTAAAGTACATTGTGAGTATATTCAGTAAAAAGGCTAATTTGCAAACCATCATCTCTTAGTAGCTCAGCACTCAAAATTATCCTCTGTGCATAGCTTATTTTACTTTGCACCATTCAGATGTCATTAAGGTACAATGTGCATCTTCCCTTTAATGTTTAATTATTCTGTCAGAAATAATGGTTGTAGTCATATTTCAAACAATAACTCTGCTTCTGTTTTAAAGAGATGAATTATTCATGGCACTCAACCTTTGCCTTGGGCACTGCTTGTAAACATGCAAACATATAATGCCCCACAGGAATTCATTTTTGTTTACACCAAGTTCAGTGGCTACTATATAATGTGTTTTGTCCTATACTCCTACCAGTTGGAGTTTTTTTTTTAAAACATGTGGACACATTTTTCTTTGACAACAATTCCAAGTCATGCTTCTAGGTTAAGTGTTTTTTCCCCCAGCTTAAGTTTGTACTGTTTTTAGTTTGCTTGGAGGATTTGCTTGTTCAGTGAATCCTCCTTTTTGAAGCTTCAGAGGTGAGCCAATTTCTCCCAATTAGCAGGAGTCTCCATGGTATTTTGTGTGTATATATATATATTTTTTTATTGTGTTTTTGTTTTGAACTGCATCGTGCATGAAATATTCCCAGTGGGATGTAGCAACATTCACTCCAAATATCATTAACAGTGTAGATAACCTTTGAAATTGACTGTGGATACAAATCTCATTAAAATTGAGATGATTGTCAGAAGCCATTTACATGACTGAAGTTAAAAATTAAACTCCTAATGCTCTGAAATAGCATCGCCATATATACCTGGGCCTGGTTTTAATAAGGTTATGTAGCATATCAAATAAGCAGAACACCATAGTTTTAATTGTGGTTACCTTTCCAAAAGTTGCATTTCATCCTAAGTTAGTCTCTCATCAGAAGGATGTCCATAATGAGTCATCGGTGAATTTGATTTTATAGACACACCTTACAGTCACCTCTGTTTATGTGTCCAAGGCTTTTTATAGCGTGTGTGTGTGTGTGTTTATATAATAGTAACAACAACATATGCATATTGGTTGCCACAGAATGTGTCAGGAGGCGAGACACGAGCACTGACAGATTGCAGTAATAAATCTGGGCTGTAACAAGATGGACAGAATGAGTGAGAGAAAGAGAGAGAGTCCTGTGGATACTGCAAGAGGTAATGGGAGTGTCTAACTACGAGAAAGAGGCACATAGATCTTGGTCGAATGTGAAAGACTCAGAGGGAACAAGTTAGATGGAGACAGTGATAATGAGTGAGAGAGTTATAATGAGCAAGACCTGGAATGAGAAGAGAAGGAGAGAGAAACAGAGTGCTGCTGAAAGCGATCATAGAAAATGTTGACCCCGGGGGCTGATTGTTGACTCATCAGTGATGTTTGCTGGAGAGTAAGAGTATGCCTGGGGCCACCTTAATACATGACTTGCTACATCCCACACAAAAAAACATTACCTTGTCTGTCTGCGTCAGCTTACGGTGTATACACTACCCTCTGTGTGATTAAACAAATATGAACTGTGACCTCTACTCTGGCCCCACCTTGATGTAGAATTTGTTTTTGCAATGGCGCTCCACAGGTGCACATGTCTGTGGATGTGTAATTAGTGTGTGCCTCTGTCAAATTTGAGTGTTTCAAGCACTCACATGAATGACTGCATTTACTAGATTTGACAACCTGTGGTTTTCAAGTTGATGAGATTCTAGGTACCCATTATGTATGTGCAATGGTTTGTGCTAGTTGTCAGATAGGCCTCTAAAATGTACTGTATGCCGTTTCAAAAGTCAACAAGTGAAATGGAGGTAAACACCCAAGCAAAAAGAGTGCAGCTAAAACGGGAAGGATAAGAAGCCAGTTACAAATCTTTGTCCTCCTCCTCTCTCTCTCTCTCTCTCTCTCTCTCTCTCCGTTCTCTTAAAGTGACCAATACTTACAGCTTTCAATGCACAGAGGAGATTTTTTTTTTACCCAAGATAGAAGCCTAATGGACTGGATGCAGCTTGTGCCAAGGTGCAGCCACATACTCCCTGCCAAAAGGACTGATGCAATATCACTGTGATAATGGGTCATTAAAAATATATGTGTCTGTGCTGTCATACAATCCCTCTGGTTTCTGTAAATGAGGCTTGTGTATGCTGTCACAGCCCAGAATCTCAGAAGGCCTGTGCTGCCACAAAGCAAAGACGACAGGTAGCTCTTCCATAATTCATAGCCAGAAGGACAAACATATGCTGCCATTTTCCTTACCTTTCGGAGTTGCCTGTGCTGTGAGTGTCTTTAACACCTTATCTGGGCTTTGTGCATATTTTGCCTTAAGGCACATGTAGCTAATGCAGTTGCTGTGGACAAAAAATGGGGCTTGCATTACATCCCAGTCACATTTGTGGTGTCCTGAGTAATTGCTCCTTCACAGCATGACCCAATGTAAGTTTACCTGAGTGGCTGATTACCAGTACAACTTCTGTTTCCTACCTATTTCATTTCCTGGCATCATGGACATGCACAGTAGCTTGACTAACCAAAAATGTGTTCGTTAAATGGAACTCCAATTCCAACAGAGTGTGGTGATAGCAGAGCAAATGGTCACCAACGCATAAGAAGTTTACAAAAAAGTAATCAAATGGAAGCCAGTATATCATTGTATAAATGGCAGCTGAAACAGACTATCACTGGCCACTTCTGACAGACAACCACCACTTCTGACAGACAAAAAGTTTAATCCCACTTATTCTCAGTGAATTTTGAATTTGCAGTTAAACAATCTGAATAGAAATAAAAGTTTTAAAGTGCAATAAGGCTGAACTCAAACCCCATAGATATTTTTTACAGCAAGAAAAGCACAGGTGAACTACTAACAATAACAATGTCTCTGTGTCTAAGGAAGCATTAATAATGTAAGCTGATACCACTGTTAAGTTAATTAACAGCTTTAGGCTACAAAATAATTTATATTGAACTGTACTATATACTGCTAGAACAACATCATGCCACCAAGGCTGAAGTCCATACCAAAAACCTGTGCAACTGATTATCAATTACAAAGCTTCCTCTTTATAGCCTAATTAGAATTACCAGATAAGAGGACAAAACTCTGACAATTAAAGAAAATGACTGACAATAAATTAAAAGTCTAGGGTACAACAAGCATTGTTAAGATACATAAATTAAGTAATCTGATGCTTCTTATAGAATTAACAGTAGCATAAAACATCATGGCAGACAACACAGATCTCAGATGTATAAACAGTACATCTCTGCAGCCACAGACACACATATTGAAGCAAAAAGAGAGCTGCACATTTTTTGCCACTGCATAGCATGTGCGCACGAGAGAGTTACATCTATCAATGAAAGTGTTATTGTACTCACCTGTCTAAACGTCTTTCTGTGAGTCTTATGCACTTCGAAGTCCTCCACACTCTGCTCTAAGTTTAACTTCGTTGCTTGTGCATCCTCTAAGCTTAATATAACCACTCCACTCAGCCCCTTTGTTCCGACATAACTAGTCCACTCAGCCTCTCTGTCCCACTGCACTCCTTAAAGTTTTCAATCATTTTGAAATGAATGCAGTCAGTGGTCCAAATTACCTTGAATGCAAAGTCGAAATGAAACAGAGTAAATCTAGACAAACACATGAACACGGGGAAAACGGCTGGACCAGAAGGTCTGTATGTGAACGGACAGAGTGAGGGGAACAGGCAAACTAAATAGGAGGAGATAACGAGACAGTGGTCAGACGAATCAGGGCGGGGCAGACTATCACACAGGTGATAAAACACACAGAGCTCACGAAGTAAAATGGTCTGAAACAAGAGGAGAGGTGAGTAACAAAGTAAAACAGGAAACACAGAATGAAAGAATGACAAGGAAAGCATAACCTAATACACAGAGCAGGAAAACACAAACTAAAATAAAACTGGAAATTTACAACACAATCCATGAAAACCATGTAGCCAGACCCAGCATTCATGCACATTAAACAAGTTATTAATCAAGGTACAACATTCTTTTCCAGGTGTGTCAGGTGAGTGCAAAGTGCCACCTCTCACGGATGTCTGCTCTCCCGCGGCTGCCAACGCACCATAATCAGCTTCTTTGCTGTGCCGCATTTTTTTGCTGACTATTTTAAGTGACTTTTGCTGTTTCTCTGCATTGTGTGAATTGAAATGTAGCAAAATAATTAAGAGTAAAAATAGAGATTTTTTTCTAATCGTGTATGTGGAAAATGTAAATAACACACGGAATTAGGAGCTGAAAATGTCAGACAAACTCTGTTTAAGACCTTTCAGATACAGTCAAGGGTAGAGGGAGAGAGAAGCCCTGCAGAGTCAGTCAATGTTCACTGATTAGCTTCCACATGATACCTGAGAACCAGCGCCTGTTATCTCACTATTATACTCCTTTTTAGATAAATACTCCACCAAACCTGCTTTATCACCACAGAGAATTGATGTGTTGGCAAGGTTTTGTTGAGTTTTAGCCATACCTGAATAAAATAGCATACAATTGAATGTCTGTAAGGACACTACTGTATGTAACACCTTGAACATTCATTTGTAACTCCTGCATTCAAGCATGACATTGTCACATAACATGAAAAAGTAAGATTGTCCTTGAATCTTGTCACCTGAAGATCTTTTCAGATAAACTGATCAGTCTTCGTTTTCTTACAGCTGGGCCATGTGCATCATGGAACCTCATGCTTTTCATTTTGGCGCTTACGTTATCAGGCTAGAGCAGCCACATAGCTGTGTCACATGCACGACTGTAGCCATGCTTCATCTAGAGTGTCTGTGTGGCCAGCACCCACGTGCAAGCAGCAGTTCAGCAAGGTAGCCATCACATGAAGGAGTTGTCTCATCCAAAACCAGTAGAGGAATTATGTTTACATCTGAGGCAAATTTACTCTATGTATTTATCAGGTTTGTTTATAAATCCATATACTGTGGGACAGACTTACCGGTAATCACCATTACTTTTGTTGCATATTTATTTTGGGGGCACTACCGCTTTTATTATTTTTATAGAAACAGTAGAGAAAGGGAGAGAGAGGGGATGACATGCAGCAAAGGGCCCAGTCGTAATTGAACTCAGGCCACATGGATAGGACTCAGCCTTGTGGTACATGGTCTACCAGGTGAACTACCCAGGGACTGACTCTTTTTTGGAGGGGGTAGTAACATTGTAACGGTGAGTTATAGTCAGTGAGATTTTAAAATGCAGCTCAAAGTGCTTTACATAGATATGCCACACAAGCACTTAAACAAGTAAAAGGAAGTACATAAAAATAAATAAACATACAATACAGCAGCATATACATAATCCACAAGCACAAAAACACATTTTAAAGGTATTAAAACAGGTAAGGGTAGCAGCCAGGGCTACAATATGAAATAAATACAATATGTGTAATCAGTTAAAAGCAAAAGCATAAAAGTAGGTCTTGAGCTGCTTCTTAAAACTATCAAGAGATGAGGCCTCTCTTATTTATAATGGGAGTTTGTTCTAAGCCATTGGTGCATAATAACAGAAAGCTGCTTCACCAAAAGTTTTACTGTTCATTCTTGGGACATCAAGTAGACCAGCATCAGAGGACCCAAGAGAGCAAGTTGGAAAATAATTAGATAAATTGTCAGACAGATGGTGCTAAACCATGAAGCGCTTTAAAAACAAGTAAAAGAACTTTAAAATCAATTCTAAATGCTACAGAAAGCCAGTGGAGAGAAGCTAAAATTGGAGTGATGTGTTCTCTCATCCAGTTTTAGTTGAAGCTCTTCGTGATTCTTCGCATCGTGATTTAGTTGAAGCCTATATTAATATATTTTTGGGGTATACCAGTAAAAACTGTTACAATAATCCAATCGTGAAAAAACAAAAGCATGTAACAACTTTTTGGCATCTTCCAAGGTCTGACTTTGGCAATGTTTCTTAAATGAAAAAATGCAACCTTTGTAACACTGTTAAAATGTTATTTGAAATCTAACTCAGAGTCAATAAGGACACCTAGGTTTTTGACAACACTCTTTTCCTGAACAGCCAGACATCGCAATCTATTAGAAATAATGTGTTTCTTTCTCTTAGAGCCAACCACAAGAATTTCCGTGTTGTCCTCACTTAGTTTTAGAAAAATTAGACTTATCCATTGTGTAATGGAAGACAGGCATTCCACGAAGGGGTCGAGAGCTTTAGGGTTGTCTGGTGCAACAGATATAGCTGTGTGTCGTGTGCATAAAATTGAAAATTCACTCCATGATCACTGATAATTTAAGTAAGTGGTAACATGTGTGGTAACAACAAGGACCAAGAATGGAACCTTGTGGAACCTTGTGGAATACCTGAGAGGATATTGAGATTATTTGAGACATGGTCAACAACAAAATAACTTATGCCTGTCTAATAGGTATGGAACCATGATAGAGCAGTGGCAGAGATACCAACCCAGTTCTCAAGATGATCTAAAAGAATATTGAGGCCCATGGTATCACAGAAATCAGATGAAGGAGTAAAAGGATGGAAACATTTTTACAATCAGAGCTCACCCTGAAGTCATTGACAACCTTCACAAGTGCTGTTTCTATGCTATGTCTCTTTCTGAAACCAGATTGAAATGTATTGGATCCCATTTTCATGTAAAAACATATTTAATTGTTTATGCACTATTTTCTCCAGAATCTTGCGAAAAATGGCAGATTTGAGATAGGCCTGTAGTTGCTCAGCACCGAGGGGTCATGGTCATGCTTCTTCTTTATATACCTAATAGCATGGCACTTGGGCCATCCTCTTGTTTTAATATTATGACCTACATGAACTAATTTTACCACATAGTCTGAAGTTATTCAGAATATAGTCTGAAGTTATTCAGAATATACTCGGAATATGAATATGTCTTGTGATGAGGTGGCAGTGATAATGTATACCTATGTCCCAATACCTATGACTTGAAGTAATATTACTTTGAGCTTTAGCACAATCGATCAACTACACACAAGTGAAGAAAGATTTTAAAAAAAGAGAAAAGAAATAAAATATGATATAGAGGGAAGAGAGATAGAGAATGAAAGAGCCTTTCTGAGATTATGACATTTCTCTTCCCTGCTGTATTGTAATGATCCTATCTGCAGCACATGCCCTTGTTTTTGACAGGGAAAGGAGTCTATTCCAAAAGCCAAGATGATAAAGAAACCATATGAAAACTGAGAAGTGCAGCCAAAGTTTATAGCGGAGGGGCAGTAGCATTAAGCCAATCAGATATGTTGTCTTTTTTCAAGCCTGTTCTGCTCTTGTTTTCTCTGTCATTGCCCCAACCCTTTATATATCATATATATTTCTTAGCTTTTTAACAGTGCTGATATTGGTCAAATTGAGACCCATCCTCAAAATCCACATCACCCTAGCCTGTTTTCAGTTACGTGTTGACATACATCTGGCCACAATAGTCTGCCAAATCAAGAATCTTGGAAGAAAGCAAGTCGTTTGGACAGGTTAGCCATTAGAACAGCAAAACCACAACCAGACTGTTCTGTTCCAAACTTGCTGTTGTAAACATGCTGGACTCAAACTACTGTCTCTATGTAAATGTGGGACACTATATTTATTTGTTCTTGGTTTGAACATGACAGATTGGCTGAGCATATAATCTCTTGCAGTAATGCCCTGTTAAAATTAAATGACAACAGAAAGAACAGTGTTGTGCAGTTAACAACATACACCTTCAAAAAGAAGGAATTCTATTTAGCAATTTTTACCTGACCTGACCTGATTATGTATGATATTGCACAGGAAAGATGTGTATTATCACAGTTTTGCATAATAATTTTCCAGTGATCTGTCTTTGCTGTGAAATTAAGCATTAAGCATTGAAGAATAAAAGACAGGGTGGAAATTATCTTGCCAGCTACACACGGTGCAGGGTTTGTTATAGTGTAATGGTGTGGAGATGTTTTCTTGGCACATAGTACTTCCCCTTAATACCATCTGAGCACCACAACATACTTAGACATTGTTACTGACCAGGTGCATCCATTCATTGCCACAGTCTACACTTTTTCAAATGGTTACTTGAAACAAGCCTTGTCACAAAGCAGTCATCTTCCCAAAATGGTTCCAGGAACATGACAGTGATTTTAATTCACTTCCCTTCCCTACACTTTCACTATAGAGAACCTTTGAGATGTAGTGCCAAGGGATTTTCACAGTGTGAATTTGTGGTAAATGTCTGCAGGAACTATGTGTATTGAGTCAGAATTGAACCAAGAAGTTGGAACCATCACTTTGTTGAATCCATGCCTCAAAGAATTTAGGCTGTTATTGAAGCAGAAATCTCTTATGCAATTTTAGCTACAGTGGGTGTTCTAAAGTTAATTTTAAAGTATTACTTTTATATGACTGATCTTCTCATGTCGTCTTTGTTTTCTGTTAATGACTCTAATGTACTGCCATTCAAATGTGATTGCTTTAATCACATGATTTGTTTAAACAGTTCCCGGAATCCATTAATACCTGGCAGAAACCATCGAGGATAGTAGAAACAATCACAGCCTTTTGTCACATTTTTCAAAATGACTGCTTTCAAATGGAAGACAAATTAGATAATCATCGCAGGATAGTGACATCAACCTGTAATTGTACACTTTCTGCATTATTTAAGCCCAGCAGAGTCCAGCATAGAGGAACGCACAAAAGCATGATCTAAAATCCAAAGAGCTATGCGATAAAAGTGACTTAACTGTTTTGGGATAATTCAAGGTGAAGATACAGGCATGAAAATGCCAAGTGCATTGTGTTACACTACCAAGACTAGGCCCAGAGGACAAAAGATTCATCATAGTCCTGCATAAATTAGGAAACAAGTTTACAGTGATTTATTGACTTAATATCTGGACGTGATTACAGCAAAGGAGCAGATTGGCGTCATGCGTCGGTGGTTTTGGATTAGAGGCAGAGATGGGCAACACTGTACTTCTGAGAGTGTGTATACATGAGCTTCTGTTTGAGTTTGTGTGTACACGCGCACACACACACGTGCACACACAAACATGCAGGGGAGTGTAGCCTATTCAACATAGCACGGTGTCGGTATGCTAATATCACAGTGTTGAGCTGTCCCTAAGGGTAAAATCATCTCTTATTCAGACTGTGGTTCAGCCATAGGCATTCTCACTACTCAACAGATAAAGAAACAGGTCTGGCTGTGTGGCTCTGTGCGAGTACACCTTTTTGTGTGTGTACATGTGTGCGTGTGCATTTGCATTTTTGTTTTTTCAGCTTTGTCATAGTTTTTTGGCTGTCATTTGTCTGTGCTTCGGTGTGTGTGTTCACTCTGCTTCATGTCACACAGAATAGGTACTAAGGCACCCTTATTATAAAAACATAGCTGTTACACATTCCGCACATTCCCTCCTCCTTGCTTGCTTCATGCCTTAAGCACTGTCATTTGGTTGGTCGCTAGGTGGTGAGTTGAAAACACCGTGTCTTGGGACATAAGGTGCAGTATTGCCTCCAGTGGCTGTTACGGGGCGTTTAGTCTCTCAGTTTCTTACTCTATCCGTATAGCTACAAAGTGAAGACGACAGGAAGCTGCTCCATAATTCATAACCAGAGGGACAAATGTATGCTGCCATTTTTACCTTTAGCAATTTCTTCTGTTACAAGTGTTTTTAAACACATTTTGAGGTAGGTTTTGTGTGTATTTTGCCTTGAGGCATGTGGATGTAGCTAACACATTGATGGAAGCTATTACTGGCTGGAAAATGCATTTACATTTTTGGGGTTTTTTTAGTAGTGATGCCTGCTCTTCAAAATGTGGCCCAAATATAGTTAACCAGTTATTGCAGCTTCTTTCTCTAGTTTAACACTTATACAATGTTAGGTAATTAGTTAGAATTTAGCTGAGACAGCTAATGCACAAAAATGTGAAAACTGCCCTGGTTTAAACAGGTTTACTGTTCATAAATTTTGTATTCTCTTAGATCGAACCCACTAGTCAAAAACAGGATAATATTTTATACTAATGTTCCCTCTGTCAAAGCTATGATGTGTGTGAATTCTTAACTTTTTTTCTTTTAAACAATCTCTTTTTCAAACCACTTCACACACTTGATCATTTAAACTGAGTGAGCTAGGAAATAATTTTCTTGTGAAGGTAAAATATTAGTAATTTTTCATTTATTTTCATAACATGCTCCTCTTATAAATCAGATTTCATTATGACTGTGAAATACCAGGCTTGTAGCTGAACACAAGCAACTCAATGCTCTGTATCTGTGATAGAGGCACATGCTTTTCCAAATGACAGTAATGGAAAAGTGTAAGTTACGGCATACCTTGGTTATTTGGTGGAGATTTGCCTAAAACATGGTAAGAGCATGTTGTGTGCACCGCCTCAATTAACCACCAACAATGTGACTGTTGTTGCCTGATTGTTGACAGATATTAGCTGGGGAAAAACAGGTTGAGGATGCTAATGAGCTCAGCCCCATGGTACGCACAAAAAATACGCTTATTGCAGTAATGCCATAGCCGTCCATCTTCATCAGGATGAAGGGTAGCGAGAGAGGAAAGAAAAGAGAGGTAGGGATTAAAGAGCCTTTGTGAAAAGAAAATGTAGTTTCCACAAGATGCTTGTGTACCAGAAGGTGAGATTAAGGCTGTTTCACCATTGGTAATCTACACATACAGTACTTTCATGCACAATCGCACATTCACAAACACACGGTATCACAGAAGTAGTGATCCGGTCTATATATTTTGGTTGGAGAAAGATCGGATTATTTTCAGGAGTGTGTACACATTGATATAATCAGGAATGTTTAATTGGAAATGTTAATGCAAGACATTATATAAATAATTCTTTGTTCATTAGCATATGTTCTCAGTAGTTCCCCTCGCTGCTTTTTTATGCACTCTCCATGCAGCTCACACGTACCCTTTCCACCAACGCAAATGTAATACTAGTTCTGGGCTAGTGTTAGTGCAGGGTTCAGAGTTGTGTTCAGAGCTATGTATTACGACACCATATACATCTGTATTGTCCGCTGGCTGTGTTACACTAGGTTATGCTAGCTGGCTCGCTGTTGGTCCGCCAATATAACCAAAGCTAGCATAGCTACTAATTAGCTAGTTGCCAAACAGCTAAGAAATAGTACATAGCTGGCAGACAACAACTTTAAAATACTGTTTTATTTGGTGTTATTGGTTATGATAAGCGGTTCTTGGTTCTAGACCAGAAAAGTGTTGATACCATTCTGGAACCAGTTTTCCTGACTGAGAGCTAGTTCTTTGACTGTCTAAGCACAAGAACTGAAAAGAAGAGCTTAGTCACTGGCTATGCGCTGGCCCTCAACTTGCCTTGGTGAAAAAGACAGAACAGTCTGTCACTCTATCAGCTACGCTTGGGTAGTATCAAGGTATTACAGTATACTAGTGTATAAGCAGAACACCGCTTCACAGATGTGTCCAAAACTAATGCATTCAAGTAAACTCTGAGAAGTTAGTGTATCTGTTTTCTTAAACAACACTCTCAATGTTGGCATTTCATAATTCCTATTTAAATTACAAACATCAACACTTTTTCCTGCACCGTATATTGTTGAACAAGCCACCAAACAAAAATTGGCTATATTTGAAACCACCTACTATAATAGCAGTACATACTTATTTGGCCAAAATGTATCATGTAGAATGCAGTATGCAAACAAAAGTGAAATCTGCAATATGTTAAAAATACCCAGATGTCATACTGATTTGGAAAAATCAGTTTTCATCGGACCGGTCTACCTTCCGTACTGTGTCTCACGGTCACAATAACCGGTCATTACTGAAATGGCAGCAACAGAACCCCGTCAGTGTTGGACAGGGAGGAATATAACTGTTGTCCCTAACAAAAATATATCTCAACATTAGTTTTAAGTTATGTATTCTGTGTTGTTTTCTTATTTCTTGCTAGGGTTTACATTGCTGTCTTTATAATATCAAAGTTTAACTAAAATGTTGTAGCTTTGTTATGGGTAGTAGGCCAAATGTAGCTATACATTTGTTATAAGCTCTAGCCTAGTTGCAATTGTGTTTAGTTCTGCTTACACAAGATTAAAGTAGAAAAAATATTTTAAGTGGTCATTTATACTCCTGTTGTTTACCTCTGCTATCCAAATCTAGAAACATACTAAGCCTGGCCTACCATACTGCAAAATAAACAGATATAACAATTTCATACAGCAAACTACTATGAAAAGTATGTCGTAAATAACTGCATACGTTGAATATATAACGTGTTTCCAAATACAACAATTCACTGGGGGAAAAGTGCGCTGCTAACGGCAGTTTGTAGACTAGATATCTGATTAGCTGCTCAGCTGTAGCATATTGAACAGCATGTAACACCTGCAAATGTCACTTGGGTCTGGTTAGATGCTGGTTTGAGCCTTACTCTTCAGTACTACTAATAACAGGTTGTCTGTCCATGACATGTCGGCTACGGCGCAAGTTTGTTTACTTTTCTTTCTTTTCTGAGCTTCAGCCTGCATCCTGCTGTCAATCAAACATAGACACCAACACGCCCCTGCAGCTGCTTAGAGGAAAATAATTAATTGTTTGTGATATTTCCTCAAAGACTGTTTTGTCCCCTTTTAATAATAAAACTAGAACAATAAATTGTTATAAAACCACTGATTATTATTATTTTTGACTGCAAAAGGGATGACTAAATCCAATTTTAGTTTGACTTAAGTATCACGCTCTGTGTTGTTAAAAGATTATTCTCCACATGTTAAATGCCATAGCACAGCAAGGAAAGAAGGGATACCTAATTATTGGTTGTCAAGAAAATGTCACAAAGGTTTACAGTATGTGAGGAAATACTGACCGATAAAATACCAGGATGCATATTGCATTTTGTTTTGCAGCTCTTAGTGCAGTAGTTGTATTTTTTCTTTGTATTTTGAGAACTAAACAAGTACAAACCGATCTAGGTACATATGCTGCTCATAGTGCATTCTCACACACTGTCCACCCAGTGACTCTGATTGAGCAAGTGGCCAACTGATGTGTCAGCAGTGCTTTTAAGTAAATCAGTTATATCAGCCACTTACTCCAAAGAGATTTAGTCCATAAATTCTGTTAGATTTAGTGATATAAATTGGTCAGGTACAATTTTTTCTATGGTGCCCATCTGGGGAGAGACGCATGCAATTTAGATTGGATACATGACCCTTCAAACTAAAGGGAGTGTTCTAGTCAAAACAACATTAACCTCTGTGTTACTGGTTCAAGGTGTCAACTTTGTCAAAGCAGCAGCAAGACTCTAGAATGATTTAAAATATATAATAATTTAAGTTCTCAGCATCTTAACTGATAAGTGTTTATATAATATGAATATTAAATAATACAAACCCCAGTTAGTGGGCTGAATGTTAACATAATTTTTGATTGCCACGAAATCCAACATCATGTTTTGATGTACCTGTATTTTCCTCTGTTCTTTGTCCCCTGCCTCTTCTTTGCAGTGCTATTTGGTCAGTTTGTGGTATTCCAGACATTGACCAGTGACGTGGTTGAGATTTATGACGGATCCTCCACAGATTCAGCACTTCTCTCCTCCATATATGGATCACACTCAGGTAAAAGCACAATTCTGGAACCATTAAGCGTAGCGTCTTATTTTATTCATGCTGCTGGCTCATTGGTATGAGTAGTTCTGTCGAAGCACAGCATTTTGCACTGTAGGAAAGACGGCACATCCATTTCTCAGTTCAATTCAAATCAAATAACTTTTTTCCCAGACAAATTAAAAATCTAAAATCCTGGCAGCTTTACGCTGCCAAGGACAGCGATTTTTGTTCCCTTATTACATTTCTGTAATGATGATATAATTAAACATAATGATGATACATAATACATTATAATTATAATTGAATAAACTTCTGAGATCTCAATTCAAATAACAAAAGCAAACCAGATGTTGTAAAAAATACTCTACTTGCTTAGACGGTGGCACAAAGTAAAAACACACAAATCAATCAGATCTGCTACTTCCACACTGAAGTGGGATCACAATCTACTATATGTTACACAGAACTGAGAACTGAATCAATGTTTTCCTTTTTTGTCCAGATTAATTTACAGTTGATAAGGTCATGCAGAGCTTGTTCATTTATTTCATTTATTTGTCAATAATTTTTATATAAATGTTATCTGTGGACATCACCTAAAGAGTTGATATTCTCTCCTTTGATTCTGATATTTAGGCGAGACACTCCCTTTGAGTTCAGGAAACAAGATAACACTCAAGTTTACCACAAATGGAACAGAAACAGCCAAAGGATTTCATTTTGTTTACCAAGGTAAGGCTGCTTTTTCTGACATGTTTTTTTAGAATTTTTATGTAGAAACCCATTTAAGTCTATTTGCTTGCCAAAGATACTTTAGCCTTGCACTCATCACGTAAAAGGGCTGTTCAGCAGAGTACCAATGGCTGTGGCTGGGCATGGCTGAGCAGAGCAGGATGATGTGGTGTCAAACAGCCTATCCTGGCACAGCTGAAGAGAGTGACTAATGACGTGCGAAGAGATCCACAAGGGCTTTATTATTTCTCTCTGCCTCTTTTGTCTTGCTATGTCTCTTTCTCTCCGTTGTCTTTCTGACTACCACACCCACCCACCACTCTGTGTTTTTGTCTTTCTTCATCTCATGCTCTCCTCTCTTATCCCTAGCTGTCCCCCGGACAAGCGCCTCTCAGTGTAGCTCGGTCCCTGAGCCCCGTTTTGGGAAGCGGATAGGGAACGACTTTGGCATCGGAATGGCGGTACTGTTTGAATGCAATCCAGGCTACACGCTGCATGGCTCCAACGCCATCAGGTGTGAGGCCGTGCCCAATGCCCTGGCCCAGTGGAACGGCACTGTGCCCACATGTGTTGGTAAGCATCCTCACCCTCCAACCCTCACTTCACCCCCTGCATGTGCACACGCACACACACACACACACACACACACACACACAAATATCCTAAAAGATGGAGCAGGTGCACAGAAACTGTTGGTGTCTGTCTTTCCTATCCATTATTTAACCTAATGCCTGTCATCCATTGCAAAACATCTGCCTATCTCTGGTCCTAATAGTTCAGACATACACACAACTAATTGTCACATTCATTTTCAACCCAGACAAGGGGTTTTGGTTCCTTTGCCTTGTCAGAGTAATGGGAAAATAAATACCAGTGTAAAGTGAATATGCCCAACAGTAACATCCACTTTTCCAGTGACATTATCAATGTAGCCCACATCTGTAATGCTGTTTCAGATGAATTTAAACGTTTATGTTCTAATGCAGTTCACAACAGACCTGCAAAAGGAGGTGTTTCTAATACATATATACATTTATTTATAATACAGGTTTTCTCTCATGGTGCATTATGCATTGAAATCTGTGTATCATGAATTTATACACTGAGATACTAGTTTATCATGTACATTGTGCATGATATACTGTAGTATATCTGTTAACAGCCTACAATGTATGTGCACAAAACCCTGCAATAAAACCTTTGTGCTTTGTGAAGCCTAGCATCACACTTAATACTTGACTAGGATAATATGGCTGTACTTGTTATCTTTGCAATAAAAATGTATCATTCACACTGTGAAAGGAGTTGCTGGTAATTAAGTAAGTTAATAAGTTAAGTTTGGAAGCTTCAGAAAATGATCATCCAAATCTGCAGCTCCCTTGAATTTACGTAGCTTTATAGTAAGTTTCAGTTCATTATTTAACTGAATAATCCACAATGTTACTGCTTTGGTTTATTCTCACTGTGTTGTTTTTGATGAACATAGTGAAGTATTTAGCAGCTAAAGAGACAGCTGTTTTTCTCAGGAGTTGGTAGAGACCAAAAAACAGTGCTGAAAGAGAGTAAATGTTGGACCATAGACTGTATGTGTTGGACCTAAATTCATTCTTTAGGTAGCCAGAAACACAACTCTGTAACTGCTAAATGTGTAAATGTGTAATTTGATTGCTAACAAGTTCATCATATGAACTTAAAACAACTTGTTTTTGCTGCCCCCAAGTGGACAGAAAATCTGTATAATTATCCCAATCCCTATATCTGTTTTGCCATATCTGTGAATGAGTTATAAGCAATTTCTGTCACCATAATGGATGTAGAATACCATTATGGTATGACACAATGCTTTTATAGCAGTCAAACACATCATCAGCATAGCAAAACACCTATTTGTGTAGATTTTCTGGTGGATGAAGACAGGAACTCTTAGGCATGTGATTTCTATGATGTCATTGTTTCACATAAAATATTTAAAGGTCAAAACAACATATCTCTACATGGTTCTTTGGCAATCATACAGAGAGCAATGCACACAGAAATAAACCTGCATAGATATTCATAGGCATACACATACTTAACATTCATACTCATGAACAGATTAGCATGCCTTGTCTGCACACGCTACACACGCAAGCATCAACACATGGAAACGGACATACAACCTGTGTCTCACAAAGACACCCACATGTCTACCATGAGAAGATAAAGAAGTACAAATGAAGTCGGAAGAAATCTATTGATGTCAGGCATTGTGCCAGCTAGCAAATATTCCCAGCCGGTGAGTGCGGGAGATTTCCAGCCAGGGTTCATCCAAGTTTACTGCCAAGTGGAAAGGGAATAGCAGTGGCATGCGCACTTCCATTTTAAACACAGTGATTTTTATCTGGAGATTGAATCTGGCTGCAGCATCTCCCCCAGCGGCAGTGTACTCGCCCAGAATAATGGATATAGTTTCATGGAAGCTTCAACAAAAACACTATGTTCAATTACTTAAGTCCTCTTTATGGGATATGATGGCATCAGACACCGCTCTCCTGTGAGGTACCTGCGTTTCAGAAGATACATTTCCAGCTCCTTGTGATTGACCTGGCTCATCATTCAACACTTGTACTGCTTTCGATTTCACAATTACAAAGGTGCTTTGCTGTTGAGTTGCACAAGCACACCGTTTTATCATGATTTAATTAGCATCGCCTGAATGGATACATGAATTGTTGAATTTTATGGAGAATGTTTCCTTGATAAATAGTTTTTTGTTTGTTTCTAGATAGAGTTTTGACTTGAAGAACTTTATGGTGAGCTTTATAAAATACAAATAATGCAGATGATCTCTCTTTCAGTGTCATGTGTAAATGGTTGAATCTCTTTCAACATCTGCTTATGTTACCATTAGACTGTGGAAATGAACAAGGGTCTTTCACCTGTTACAATAAAAGTAAAGTAAAGGTAAATATTGATAGTAGAGCACCATTTTTTCTTGGTTTGTTCCTTGTACTTAAATGACTGCAAGCCAACCCAGTATTACATAAGATCACAGATTGCCATGATTCATACTCAGTGTGCTCACGCCATGGAATGCACTGTTGGCCTAAACACTTTTTCGAATGTGTCAACAAGTAAACTGTGTCGCACTGAGCTTGTTTTTGTGTGGATTCTCCTTTTGAAATAGCCTCCCAAGACCAATTAGTGTCTCAGTCTGGGGATGTGTGGTAAGGCCAGGCCAGAGTTCCTCTCTGGAGCAAGATGAGCTGCTCTTGAAGTCCTGCTAGTTTGCTTAGGTTTCTGCAATGAAAGTGGAAATTACTGCCAATTTAAAAAGCAGTGTTTTATAGCCGCTACTCAAGCATTACAAATTCTAGAGCAACATATTTAATTTAGATTAAAAAAGAAAAATCCCCCGCCCACACCTTTCAAAACATTGAGACCACATACAAAAGCAATTCATATTTTGTAAATAGTTTTTTTGTGATTATACTGTGGCAATGTTCTGTTTTGTTAACTATAAAGTATAATCCATTATGACTTTGACCAACTGGCTAATATCTGGAATTTCTTTTAGCCTCCAAAAATAAATACAATTTTGCAGCAACATTTTCTTTAAATACACTTCCAATTAGACTTGCAATTTTGGAAGAGCTGCATTTGTCAAAGTTGACTACACTTTCTTGAAGCAAACTAACCTTGAAAAAATGGCAGGAGTGTTCAGTTTGGTGCTTAACTTTAAGTTTGTATTTAACACTGCACTGTTTATTATAAAGACAAAACAAAGATAACAGACATTATAGGATATGATGTATATAGTTTACATGGTGTCACATTGTGGGGGATGAAAATAATTATTAGAAAATTCTTGAAAGGATATTTTTGACTCATTGGGGTACCACCCTGTTTATATATAGGGAAATTAAACCTAATCTGTGTGTGTGGGGGGTGTATTTCAGTTATCTCAGTAACCGTTCATGTAACTTAATTGACTTCAAACGTGTGTTTCTTGACACCCAAGGGAGTACATTAGTGAACAGCGCTGAGCAGAGCTCTGCATTAGCGAGGACAGGGAATGCTCGCGGGGGCACGTCATAGTTGCTCGCGTGGGCTGGGCTTATGCTGCTTAGCTCTGCAGCAGCGAGAGCAGGGTATGTTCGCGGGGACAGGGCTTCGATGTGATAGTAAATTGTTGAGGAGTTATCGTCATCATGCAGGTTTGATATATGTTACAAACGAATGTGTTGAAACTGAGTTGTAATAGTTGAATTTTTTATGTTAAGTTCTATGGAAGCGCTAGAATATCTGGCAGCATCTCCACCACTGTAATGTTGTTCAGTGTTATTAATGCTGTGTTATCAATTAGGGGTGGGAATCTCTGGGTACCTCACGATTGGATTCGATTACGATTCAGAGGGCTGCGATTCGATTATAAAACGATTATCGATGCATCTTGATGCATAATATTTTTTCTATACAGGATCCCTGGATAATTACTAAGCATTTAATTTGCACATTAAAATCCAAAAGAAATTTGCTAATTAGCTTAAAAGGACTAGTTTACATCGCTAGTTTACTTTATTAACCTCAGCTCCATGGTCCATTTCATTAACAACCAGTTGTCAGACTTCTGAAAACTGAAATATAATTATCAGCATGTACAGTATGTGTACAGGACAGAGCTGTACACCAGCTTAGTCTCTGCTTGTACCTGATGTTCTCAAACCTTGACTAGTAGGTTAGTTAGTAATGACATACAGCTGATAATTAATATTACTTCATTACTAATTTAGCTAATGTTACATTAATAAATAAATCTTTTTAGCAACTTTTACGGGACCCAAAGACGCTTTATACATAGTTACAGTGACAGAACAACAAAAAGTCATTCAGGATTGAATGCCTGGGTAAAGAGCTGGGTTTTAGTAGTTCTTTGAAAGTGTCCAGACAGGGAGCGTTTCTGTGGGGATGAGTTCGGGCGGTGACGCTGAAGGCTGCGGAGTCTGGTGTGGGGGACAGAGTGAGCTCTTGTACAGTGAGATGTTAGCTCGAGCTAACAGCCTTCACTTTTCCAGCCGTTGGGGAAACCACAGACTTTTATTAACGGTCACACAGCGACCTACGCTGCAGTTTACTACCAGACTGAAACTTACTGCTAATATTTTTCACCGCTAACTTTCACCGTCACGTTCTGCCGCTCTCTCTCTCTCACTCGCTCGGCCTCACACACACAGAGCTGCAGAGCGTCACGATTGTGTGACATTTTGGGGTTATTCACATAGACTGGTTATTCATTCTACAGCGGTGACGAATACAGGGGGACACTGGTCTCTCTGTTGTGTGCGCTCCCTAGACGGTCCGGGCGCTGCGTTTCTGCGAGTTCTGCCTTTTGCGTTCCGTCACCATTATGTTATCAATTAACATTTAAATAATCGATTTTTAGACATTTGTGCATCGATTAATAATCTTCCACGTCCGCATCGCGATGCATCTAAGAATCGATTATTTCTCCCACCCCTATTATCAATATTGTAGGTCAGGGGTCGATTGGTTGACAGACCGGTTAGCTCAGTCAGTAGTAGACATGCCTTACAATCAGAGGGCTGTGTGTTCAGTATCCCATTTTGCAAATGTACTGTTTCACATGCTCTAAATAAAGCATGTGCGTGTCCCTGCGATTTATCCATATTCATCAACCTATGAAGCTTATTTTCATTTCCCCAGGGTGTGCACTAGTTTATTAAACTCAAATTTTTATTTGATCAGTCTCTTCAGAAGGAATTGTCTCTTGCTTCATAGAAAACACACTAGTTCTTACTGTTCTTACTGTAAGTAAGGCATGTATTTAACGTTATAGCTAAATACCAAACAAATTATTAGGAGAAAGATTTATGACAAAATCTAGCAAACACAACAAATGAATAGCAGATATTGTGATGAAAAAACCTGACTTCACTGGCAATAGTGAAATGAAGAATGTCAACATATGGATTCATTGAAATGCAAGTGCCGCGTTTTTCCAAGCTGGTAAAAACGCCAGTAACATGACGAATGGCTGAGCATATTTTCCGTGCTTTTTACCCAGCCTTCTTATCACAGACAAAACAACTTTTCAGTTTAGTACTGAGGCATTTAAGAGCTTGTTGAGAAAACAGTTAAATTGTGTGCTAACTTTAAATAAAACACAAAAGAAACTTAAATAAAGCCTCTAAAGTAGCCTAAAAACAAACACACTTGAGCTCCAAGAGAGTGAGGGTCAGCCTAAAGCTTAGATCATGGTGTAGCTCTTTTTGTCTGCTAGGTTTTTGTGTTGAAACCTATATTCCTTTGCTATATATTTCATGGAATTTCACAGAGTCGTCAGCGCTCCAGTGTCTATCTGAATGTGGGAGAAATTGTGATCCCTACACCTGCCTAATTAACATATTAATTTAATGCAGTATAAATAAAGGATTTGTATGCAAAAACAAACAAGTATAAAAACAATTAGGGATTTATTGTAGAACTGTTACATTGAAGTAGTGCACGTGATGTGAAACACCAATGTGTTTCACACATTATGTGCATTTTGATATCTTGATTAAACCACTTCTAATTAAAAGTTGGTATGAATTCCCTCGATATCAGATAGTGCTAAATGGTGTCTCATAATGTGTGTAGTCTGCACGCTTGTCTACCTGCGGTAACTCTGACATATGAGCCTGGCGCTGATTGAGATGGGTGTGGAGCATTCATGCTTTTATGAGTGTCATGATTTCCAATATTGCTCGACCAATTACATTAACTGACAGCTCAAGGGACTGGAAGGAGCTGTTAAATTATACTGAAATACTGGGTCTCTCCCTGAAATGGGTATGTTGCTTGTTGTGAAGAACTAGAACTAGAACAAAACAGAGCAGCCCTATATTTTGTTATTCTTTAAATGGTTTTAATTATTTCTCCAATCTTTATTTTAGCATTGAAGGTTGCTAATTATAATTATTTTATACTGTTTACTTATATGTTCTGGCCTTAATCTTGTATAATTGAGATTTGGAAACCCAGCAGGAACTGATAAAATATAAAACAGTATTATTGACAATGTTAGTCTGTTCAGTCAGCATGTTATTTAGTATATATGGGCACATACCTTCTTAGAGCTTATAGGATATAACCTTCTGACCTTCATTTTTTTCATTTGCAGTGCAGAATTACACAAAGTGTTCTCCTGTAGTTTTGATGCAGAAGATTTCAATACGTAATATTTGACATGTGACATACGTTAGCTGAAAATGACTGTTGTGGCGATTATATGAAAGTGAGATCGCACTACTGTGTGATTGCTCTGACTAGAAATAGAAATCATTTCTCTAATGTGTCACTCGGAGAGAAAGGAACAGAGTAGTCAGTAGTGTAAAAAATTGATGAGTTTGAAATTGTGGCAAGCTGATCGCTGAAAATCCCCCCCCCCCTCCACACACTCACACACGCACACTTTTTGTCTGCCATTTTTTTCCTTTTGTGATAAATAGCATATTTTCTTTTTTCTCTCATTTTCTGTGTCTCCCCTTGTCTTTCACGTGTCTCCCCTTGTCTTTCACATCGGACTCTCCAGTGGCAATGGAAATGGAAAACAATGATTATGAATGACCTGTGCTGGGTAAACCCTTGTCCTTGACAAATAGCATCTGGTTCTTCATGAAGAGAACACTTTGTACTACTCTGTTGAACATCTGAAGGACCACCTCCACCCTGAGTGACAGCTTTGCTCATAGTTGTATAGGAAAACTGTTACATACAAATATTAGTTAACCTTGAATATCAGATGACTGATAAACCAATTACTTGCTTCCAGTAAGTTCCATTGTTTCTCTAACCTCCGGTTCAATTTAAGCATTGTTTCTGCATGAGGAGCAAAGGGAGAAAAGGACTAAAGCAGACACACAGACTTTTATACCACTTCTTTTTTTTTAGAATACAGCATCTGTCATTGATATTGAAATACATGTGATGTGCTGGTGACAGCAGAACATTGGATCTGAACAGATCAAAGCAGTGAAAATGCAAACACACTTCTGTTCTTCTGATAGTGTAAAAGAAAAGCAAAATTGGTCATTACTCGAAAATAGGTCATTGCTTGTTTCTGTATTAGCCAGCAGAACTGCATTCAGTGGGAAGCAAATACATTTTGTTCTGTGTTTTGTTGTGCGTAATAATCCAATGGATTCTGCTCTGCAAGGCTGGGTTACCACAATCCTTAATGGACAAAAAGTGGAGCCAAACACTGTGAAGAACGTTGCTGGCCGGATACAAGGCCAATTGGCTCCCGTCTGAAAAGCAATAAAGAAATTGTAGCTGTTATTGCCCCTTTTTCATTTCACTTTTTACTCTTGCTCAAATATATCACAGTGCCTGACAATGTCAGCACAACCTGGCCAGTGACTCCGATTCAACATTCATCTGAGAGCTGAGATGCTTGATAAATATGTTACTTGTGGCACTGGTAGAATCAAGGCGAGCTTAGAGAGGAATAGCAAAGATTTGATTTGTGTAACCTGCAAAAAGATAAAATTACACATCAGGTTGGAACTGTGTACATCTGCGTAGAGCAAGAGGCGAGTTTGTGCTGCCATGCAAAGCTCCACTGAAGTGACAGTGATATCATGTGGACCAAGATGCATTTTCCAGTTCAAAACTGTGAAATAAAGCATTTACATTATATACTGTAGTAGTAGAACCGTCATTATCATGACTGGCTTCATCATGGAACTCTAATCTTTCCTTGCTCCATATAATTACATTACATCAAGTGGTATTACAGATACTCATTTGAAATCCATTTATTAGCGGTCATTTATAGTAGGTGGAATGATGCTTTTAAATACTTGACATTTTGGTACTTCCCCATTGGGACTCCTGCTCACTCCTGGCGCTGCAGGTGTGTGCAGACTTCACATCTTTCAACCTGAACTTTGTCGTGACTGACTCTCTCTCTCTTTTTCAATCTGTTATCTTTTGTCTAGTTCCCTGCGGCGGGGTGTTAACTGACCGCAGAGGCACTATCCTCTCTCCTGGATATCCAGAGCCGTACGCCAACTATCTAAACTGTGCCTGGAAAATCTCTGTACCTGAGGGAGCCGGCATCCAAGTGAGAGATTCAGATAGTACTAGTAAAATGTTTGATGACAGATTAAAAGACTTTTTATGTGGAGTTTTTTTACATGGTGTAATTATTATCCAGATAGCGATTTTTCTACTTAAGTACATTTGTTTTTTTTTGTATTTGTATATCTTTCGTGCTTTCTTTTACGTTTGTATTAAGGTACCTTTCTTTTTCAGATTCAAGTTGTGACCTTTGCCACAGAACACAACTGGGACTCGCTGGATTTTTTTGACGGGGTTGATGGCAATGCTCCAAGGCTTGGTAGCTACTCAGGTAAAACTGATACAACTGAATTTTGGTTGTCAGCTCCCACTTGAATTTCAATCAGACATCACAGGGCCGCAGCAGCAGACAGATGCGGTGATGGAGCTGATGACATTTGGCATGTCCTTTGAGATTGCTGTCTAAAAATAAGTCAAAAAAAAAAAATATATCCCTGCTCCTTTACACAATATCCCTGTCTCTGCATTAGAGATCTTAGTAATGTAGCTCCTGTTTCAGTCTGGAATTTTACTAATGTAGTGTAGCCTCTGGGCTTATGCTAATGAAAATGGTGCTCTTGCCACATGGTAACCTACTAGAAAAAGGCAATCACATTATTTTAGATGCTGATTCCTAAAATTAAAGGGCCTGGTATAGCATAATGACTTCTGTCTCTATATGGCCTATCGGTTTTATGAGACTAGGTGTCAAATTTCTCAAGTGGAGGATATCTCATTTTGGAACAAAACTCTTTACGTATTGTAATAGCTCCACAGTACAGCTGTCACCGTGCAGGGCAGCGTGCAGTGTGAAAAGGCTAAGGCATTTTAAATGGCTAGCAATCAATTTTATCTTGGGCTAAACTGATGAACGTGATTGTGAATATATATAAAAGTCTCCATGCAAATTGCAGAAGGCATACGCCTGGAATAGAGAAAATGATCCCAGACCTCAGTGTTGCCACACATACAGAATATTCTGCAGTGCAAATTCAGAGTTAGAATGATAGACCATGTTCATGTTCATTGGTTTGATTTTCTGGGTCTGATTTTTCTGACTAAAGGTCCAAAGGAAGTATGTTAAACATTATGTAAACATTTTTTATTGTGCTTTTAACATTTGAAACACAACTTTCCACATACAAGGCCATACAAAATATAACATTTTTAACTTACTTCATCTACACCAAACTGAAATGAGCAGTAGTTAGTTTTGTTGAGAATTTGGATGCTGGATGCTGCCTTGAAATTATCATCTGTATATCACTGCATATCAACTCAAAGAGCTTTACATAAATTTTAGATTATCCAAAATGTTTTCTGATCAAGGACTGCATGAAATACATCCATTGCCCTTTTTGATTTTTTTTAAATAGTCTCTGCTCTTCATTTCCTATTTTATGCTTATGATTGTCTGTGATTTATTGCATTATGTGAGACCATTATGCTTTCAGGTTGTCAGTCTGTCTAAATTGGTGACATTTTGATCACTGTGATGTCAAAACAACCTGGACGTTTTCTCTCAAGAATTGACGCAGTAATTATGGTCAATTTTACCGTGACATCATAATGTCCTACTGAAGTGACACTTTTGACTCAAAGGTCAGGTAGCTGTAATTTAAGAATGAATTGAGTGATTCCAGATTTTAACACAGGTTGACTGGGACGACTAAATCAGTAAACAACAACTAGCACAGTATGTTCTGTGTGCCTCTCACTTCCTACTTCATTCTGAATTTTAAGACTCATTAGAATTTCGTGACTGCCAACAATGTATTGGAGTAGACATAACCGTGACCCGTGAGTGAGTTTCACCTACAGCTCAAAGAGAGGCTTCACATCTAAAAATGCCAGGAGAAAACAAAAGCTCCTCATTTTGTGTAGCTATACTCTTTATGAGATAGAATCCATCACATCATAATTATCAAATATATGTGTACCTGTATTCACTACATACTCTGGACAGACATGAATGTAAACTGCAAATGGTTGACTTGTTTTTTTTTTGCATCATATATACCGATATACTCAGCAACTCTCATTTAGCAAGGCTATGAAGGGGAAATGGACAGTGTGGAAAGCCACAGTGTCCATGCTCTTACTGGAATTTGGTTCTGGTTGAAATAAAGATGTGGAATCAGGAGAATGATTTAACAACAATACATCAGAATAATTTCTGTATCTAAATTATTATATATACTGCATAAAACTGAGGTGCAATATATGGTCATCTAATGTACATTTGTTATGGTGAGCTGAAATCTGGAATACAGACTAGACATGGTTTTAACTAGCTTCTGTATATTGCATTATACAGGTACAACAATTCCCCAACTGCTGAATAGCACATCCAACAACCTGTACTTGACCTTCCAGTCTGACATCAGTGTATCTGCCGCTGGCTTCCACTTGGAGTACACAGGTATGAGGAGAGACGACTCGTCTGCCTTACTGTCACTTTGTCTGTTGTCACTTTGTTTTCTATGTGTCCATCTGCCATCGGCTTCCAGCTGCTGCACAGGGGTATAAGAATTAAGAGTGACTGCCGGTCAGGGTTGCACAGCTGGACATGGAAAGAAAGAGCATGTGGGCGGGGGTGTTTTTTTTCTTATTCTTTATCTCTTCTTTGTATCTCCTTTTCTGGCATTCTAGCATGGTATTCCCCAGTGGTGTCGTTTTTTAAGTCCTCCCATTGCCTCAAGTTACTGGACTCGCATTCTCTTTTATTTAGGGACTAAATTTGCTCATATCTCAGTGGGCCATTCACTTAGGAGCATATTTGCAAAGGAGCGTACTAAACATTTTCCTTGCACTAAAATTTAAGGAGTGTAGCTGGCCTCAGTGGAACGACTGATTTACAAAGTCCTCCCATTCAATTAAAAAAAAATGAAAATAGGGGTGCTGATCTTCAGGTGATGCATGATATTAAATAATACAATCTTTTGTGACCACTTTCCCCACTGTTATTTACATTTCAGGCATTTCTGTCTTTTTTAACGTCAGGGTAATTTCTTTCTTTTTTTTGTCTCTCTTAATGTTAGAAGATGGATTTTAAGTTGGTACTTTCTCTATCTCCTCCTCACATTTGTCTGCTGGTTTGTTACTTACCACTCACCCACACTAAGGCAGTTTTCTTACTAATGTATGGCTACGGGAGATCCATTTTAAGTGAAGTGCATCAAGGGCAGTGAAAAGCGTGACCACTGTGAAAGTAAAGTGGAGACGACATGAACTCCATAATTTTAAGACAAAGTAACCCATACACAACACAGCTAAAGAATAATATGTTGGGTGAAATCAGTTCCCACACAATCTAACAGTCAGTATGTGTTGCAAAACAATAGAAGCATAAAAAACATTGCTGTCACCGAATCTGTCCTCGCTGTCAGTCGTGTCAGTTTGTGAGCATCATATCACTGTTGAGAACGATTTCATAGTCATGTCTCTCGCAGTCAGTGCTCCCACCCTTCTCTTGCTTAAAACCACTCCGTAACCGTGTCTCTCTGTGGGCTTTCCTTTCTGCAGTACCCCACCACCACAACCACCACAGCTACCTACTGCTGAGAATCACTTTAGTGCCATGTCTCACAGTCAGGTCTTTCCTCTCTGTCTGTCTTACACTTTGCCACTGCTTCACTGGTAAAGTGCATTCCCTGATGCTTTGTGTAAACCAGGCTTCCTTGCTACTTTTCCTGTTGCTTTTCATATTTGTTAGCTTGTCTGCCATATGGTTCTACTGTCTGCCTATTGGCAAACATTTGTGTATGTGTGATCAAGCCATGCTGCTTCTCTATGGAACTGCTCATTATGTATTTCTGTTTGTGTGGTCTGTTGTTAGTGAAGTTCTAATCTACTGCTTATTGCAGAGTTCATATTTATTTGGTCATTACCACAGCCCTCTATTCTGTCCTAGTTCGTTGTATCTTACAGCCTGTGGTAGGCTTGAACCATCCATTTATTTTTTTACACGCTCCAGTTTTTAGCTGCAAATTAATGATCTGAATGCTCAATACAGTGGGAAGAAAAGGGCAAGAGGGATTGGCACAGACCCAGCTAGTCAACCATCTGTTTTAAAATGTTTCCTTTGGGTGATCGTTGCAGTGCATTGAGACCAGTTATAGAAATTCTGTATACCACCAGCCATTACAGCTTCTTAAGAGCCAAGCTTTTAGCCAACTTTCCTGAGGCAGACTTATGCTATAGTTGAAAACAAAATTGGAATGTTCTCACAGGCAATATGGTGGTTTGCATCTCAAATAAAGTCCCACACTGTGCTTAAGTTCCCGCAGTCTACAGAGGCCTATGTGATACATGGAGCAGCTATCACAGCAAAATAAATCGGTTGTAGACGGATGTTCAGATGGAAATGCAAACCAAAGTATAATTTTAATGTATTAAAGGCAGAGTCTGTGCTGGGTTAATAAGTCATTCCTAGTAATAATGTCACCCACAGCTGATTGTGAATGTATCACGTCCTTCCCACTCAGTTCATTTAAATACTTCAAGTACTTCAAGTGCAGTGTCTGTTTCATGGTATGTAATTATGAACGGGTTCAACAGTATGTGCATCTCCTGTGTTTTTGAACACATTAGGCACCAGACTTTAAGCTAGGTGCACAGCAGGCATCCTCACGATACGTACTTAGTCCAGAAAGATCTCCTGACCCACTGTTTTTAAAAGGATGAAAGGAGCTGATGTGATTGATGATTATTAAAACCACACTTTGAAACCGCACTGATTAAACCTGCAGATATAGTAATTCTTACAATTAGTGTATTCATCTTGCTCCAGCATCTTTTGTCATGTTGTGCTACACCCTAACAAGATGTTTTTTACACCTCTGATCATTATAATGATTTCCTAGCAACATGCCCAGGTTCAGGATATTTGAGGCCTGTGTCAGTTTTTTTATGACTGATATATAAAAGTCATGATGGTAAAGTCATGAATATTGATTATGTTTGCAAATGACAATGATCCTGTTTTTTTATACTGTCTGTTAATGATGCAGATCACCTGGTTATCAAACCGATTAGGTTGGTTGTTTCATTTTATTTATGAATGTAGCAAAATGACAACTGGAGAAGGATGATGATCAGCATAAAGAGGAAGATTATAATGATTGGGAATTTGTGATGAAAATAATCATAATTCATATTGTAATAATTAATATTGAGATTAGAAAATGTAATTCAAAATGCATGACTAAGACAGAAAAGTGTATTTGATGTACTATCAATTCTCGGCTCCACTCTTCACCTGTTTGTGTATGCTGCCACTCAGTAATAGTTTACATTATCTTGGTAAATTTTTTGCAACCAACCTCCCCCTACTTTTTGGCATAACACTTGCTGTTTCCTTGTAGGTCAAATATTTTCTTTAAATACTTACTGAAATAATTACATATATGAAAATTCACATATTTTATTGAAAACTGGAGTAGATAAAACTCTCAGCTACTCTAAGATGGTAATTGGTGACGCAGACACTGCTACAATTTTATTGGCTAGATACAATTGGCAAGGCATCCTGTTGAAAATATCAGGCGTGTTTGATAAGGATGGGACTCCCTCCAGATTCGGTTGCACACTCTGGAGCAGTGGGTGTCAACCTTCCACAGCAGGGCAATAACAGTCCTTGGCAAAATGTGTATTCTGACAGTTTGAGTGGAACCCATCTGGAGCGCAACGGGAATCAGCGCCGTCTGTTAGTGGGCACCCACTCTTAACCTGACCAGAGCGCTATGGCCTATTTGTACCCAGTTAAGGTCAGACACATTGCCTGTGGCTGTGTAAACTGTGCCCTTACTTTGACTGTTATTGATATGACTGATAAATGCAGACTGCTTAACAACATAGCCAGTTTTACACGTAACATAGTTGAATGCCTTCTAACAATCTATGAAGGTTTTGTATGATTTAGGTTTATTTTTGGTATGCTGCGTGGCCCGTCAATGTGTAACTGCAAACTTACACTTTTAGTTTTGTTCCTGTATATAATGAAAGAAGTTGTCAGTTTCACCAATCATATATTAATTCATTTTCATTATTCTGATGACTACTGCACTGCAAAGGGGAAGGCTGATTGTTCCCTGCAGTTAGGAAACATGATTTATAGCTGCATTGAGCTTTCTTGTCAAACTTACATCATGGCAGCCTTTCACCATAGCAACAAACGCTGCTCTCCTGAATTGCATCACCAAATCTCCTTGAAATCAATTAAAATGTCAAAGTCATTTGAATTTGTCAAAGTAATACTTTTATTGAAACCCACATATGACAACACTTCACAGCTTCAAAGAAGACGCCCACTCCCCCTGTACCATAGCTCTTCTTTAGTCACTGTATCTGTGGCTGCTCTCATTTTGCTTCCTGCTCTGCACCTCTTAGGATACTGTCTCCTCCCACTTGAATATCCTCTCTAACTTTCAAAAGTTGGTAGAAGCTGAGTGGAAAGGCCACTCCTGCCATTCAGTGCTCTAGAGTTGCCTATAAATTATTCCATTTCTACTGCCATGTTTACTCACCTCATATTGTGTGCACCTGGTAACTCTCTTTGCTCTCTTTAAATGGGCTTGTGCGTGAGTCTTTGTGCATTTGTATGTATTTTTCTTTTTTGAGTGGTGTGTGTGAATGTTATCTGTATCTACACATAGCTGTGTGGATACGCTGGCCTTTTCGTCTCTACCACTCACCCTATGGCCTGCTCACTAATTATGCGTCAAGGTGGAAAACTCCTGTATAAATGTATATGTGGTTTTCAAAAACATGGTCTCCTTTCTTTCAGGTCTTTCACAAAATGAGCATTTTTTCCAAAGCTTCTTGCTACTTTTCATTAACAGTGGGTGTTTCAATAATGTAATAAAAGTAATATGTGTTCTTGTCTGCCTGCAGATCTGAATTTTTATGTATTTAATTAGTAGCCTTTCAAACAAATGAAACTGAAACTTGACTACATTTCTGTCTTTTCTTTTCTGTAAAAGTGAATGTAGCTTAAATTTACCTCAAATACCCTACATTAATATGATCCATAGCTAGTATCGACATTACTTTTAATCCATTAAAACACAATATCATGCCTCTCAGTACCTGGCAAGTGGCACTGTAATCACTTTGTTCCAATGGAGTTTAATGCTTCTGTCAAGTAATACTTCAGGGATTGCTTTGTAATTTCACAGTGATTGCTTCAGATCAAAGTCAGAAGGATTTTGCGATTACAGCCACTGGTAGAATAGCTCTGTGACTTGTCCTAGTTTTGAAATGTTATGATGAAGGAAAAAAAACAGGCATACTCTATTATGCAATTACAAGCACATTAAAATGAGGCACTGTGTAATTACATGTTAAAACGTTTGGTTATAATTTAATTATTCCCATTTTCTCTATATTGAGCGATTAAATGTAAATGTTGCCATTGAATATACAATGGATGATCAACAATGAAACAATAATTTATGTGTTGTGCAGTTGCGGGATTTGATTCTACCCATGTTGTGCAGAAGAATGATCGCTGTCCACACTTGTGTGTTGTGACTCTGTCCTAAGCAATAGGTTTGGATTCGTGCCCAGAGCCGCTGCCACCCAGTAACGGCCAAAAGGTGGGCGACCGCTACACTGTGGGTGATATGGTGTCCTTCCAGTGTGATCAAGGCTTCTCATTACAGGTAGGTGAAAGCATACAGTGCTGGTATCCGGCTCTCTTATGGTTTTGATAAGTGAATCATATCTACCTGCCTGGAGTGACAATTTCAAGGGAATACCCCAGAGGATGAGAGTCTGTCAAGGCAGCGTTACTAAGTACTTTTTATATGACATTTGTGTGTGTGTGTGTGTGTGTGTGTGTTTGAGAGAGCGAAAGAGTGAATGCAGGAAAGTAATGTGTGAATGTACAAGTGTTTGTAACTGTGCCAGTATTTATGCCTGCATGTTTATTTGCAAGTGTGTGTGTATTTGTGTGCTCCTCTGCTTGGAGGTTCGTGCGTGTTTGTGTATGTCTGTTACAAAGCAGCTTTAACTTCTCCAATCCTCCTCGAGTATATAGTGTAACTGTGGCGTTTTGAGCTGCAGAACCCTCCAACGCCACGGGCGGTGGATTGTGTTAACAGTTGCCTCACTAATCCCACACTGATATTTCTTCCTGACTTGGGCATTCAGTTCTTTTCACATTCTCTCCGGACCTACCAGCAACTTCTTACACACATCTTCAGGCTGAGTGTCTGAACACCAGAAATAGACTTGAGGGCATTGTAAAAACAAAAGTACAAGTATGGCTGAGTCTTGAGTTCAGGTGTATGTGTCTAATAAAACTGTGCAACATGCCCTTGCTTTGGTAGATGTAAGTGCTGGCTGCAGTATGTATATGTAATGTATGCATTTTACAAGCATTTTGGGTGCAGGAAACATTGGGTTTTAAATGAAATAAAACAACAGCAGTGCCATAAATATTTGACAGAGGATTAACCTGTAGTAGCCATCGCATTAAGATTATATTTGTATCCTACAGAAAACAGGATGTTTGTCTTTTCTTGTTCTCTCGGGTTGTAACACATCCCTATGTAGTCAGACCTCAGGTGATACTCTTGCTGCCCAACTAACAGCAAGACCGTCCCTCCCTTACTCTTGATACCATCAAATATTTACACACCACAAGACCTTGAGAAGAGGATTTTGAGAAATCCAAAAATCTGACTGGTAACTAATTCCAAAGATCCACAGGGCAGAGATAAAATTTGCTGCAAGCACCTGTCTGTTGGATCTCTTGGTGTTCCTTCTCTCTTTGTTTTTTTATTACACAATAATTTTGGTGGGGATGTATATATTGTTTTTGTCTGTTTTCCTCAACAGGGTAATGCATATATTACCTGCATGCCTGGTCCCGTCAGAAGGTGGAATTACCCCGTACCTCTGTGTTTAGGTAATGTATTATTTTATACAGTTTGACATTGCCAGCATACAGTGTTTCAAATGAGGTTCTCTCTATTTTTTCCCTTTTTTCATACCAGTACTTTACTCATACACAGCCACACAATAGATCAGTGGCTTCACAGATTAATTTTATTGTATTAGGAAAAGCAACAATTTCGTTGTAAGTCTGAAGGATGGGTGGGTGTGTGGGGCTTGAGGAGGGGGTTATGAATTTTCTGCTTTCCCCTTCAGTTGAAAATCAATAAGGCTTAGCACCATCTCTGTGTGTTGTTTGATTTCTGATACCTCTGATGTGTCTCTAGTGTCCCTCAACACTTCCTCTGATGTTCATTGCCACAGTGATAGATTCCAAAGATTACCAAGGAAGCACTCCACTTACTCTTTTGACACCTCACTGTGCTGTCACCCCCAATTACACATATACACAAACACACACACACACACACGTTAATATGAACACACCCTTACCCTGCATATAAACGCACTAGCCCGCTCGCTGTGCGCTCTTAATGTAATATGTTCTGTCCCTGTGGTCTTCACAGTTCACTGCAGACATAAATCCCGGCTTTACTGTTGACAGGCCTGTTCCTGGGTGCGCGTGGTTGCTCGTTAGCTCAACTCCTCTCTGGTTTACAGCAATATCCCGGATCTGTGTTAGATTTGTTTCTGATAAACTCACATCAAAGTAGTTGCATGTCTGTGCACAAACAGTATAACATCCTCATAAGTGATCTCCTACTCTCTTGTATTTCATTTCATACACAAACAGGTCCAACGGGTTTCCACCACCAGCACCACAATTACACCCGAGATAGCTTTTGTCTCATTCTGGCTTTGGCTGTTAGTCCCCAAAAAATGGCAGCAATAACCCTTGTGATTCCAACCATTTGCCACAAAAATAAGCCTGCTGAGGTTGGGATGGGAAAAAAAGAGCGATGATTTAACTAAAAGTTTACATTGATGCCTCTGGTGGCTGTAATTGCACCTGGGTGTTTGTGTCACAGGTGAGGGGGATGAGTGTAACCTTCACAGCAAGCTTAAGTGTTCTCTAATGCACAGAAGAAGAGACGCGGAGTGTTGTAGGGGGAGGGTGAAGTAATCACTGCCACTGCTGAGCAAAACTGTAGTGCTGTGCTGTATTGAATATTGACTGCCTCATTTATTTTAATTTAAAGCACCACCAAACAAGGAATGTGCCTGAGTCTTTTATCTTTCTACAGAAGCTTTTGTGGAGTGTAATCCACACAGTCAAGCAGAGATGTACATGCACGAGTCACAGACATGCTCAAACACGGACATAAGCCTCCTACCTGAATCATAAACTTATAAAGCACACGCAAAGCAGTTCATTTTCTCTGTTGCACACAAAACTGCAATTCATTTACAGTCTGCATACAAACACATGAACATATAAAGCACATGCTTATGAGCAGACACAGCAAACACACATAAACAGCACTGCTAGAGTTCTTCCTTTATGTACACGTACACATCAATTACAACATGTACTGAAACCCACACGTACAAAAAGACACAATGCTCGTTGCCCTCTGTCCATATTCACCCCCTTAGTCATTGTTTTTCTTTGTTTTCCCATCGAGCCGTTGTGTGGTGAAGTGACATGTTCTTTCTCCTTGGTTGGTCTCTCTCAGCTCAGTGTGGCGGCTCTATGACAGACTTCAGCGGCGTCATCCTCAGCCCAGGCTTCCCAGGGAATTACCAGAGCAGCCTGGACTGCAGCTGGAGAGTTCAACTCCCTATTGGCTTCGGTCTGTCACCCTCCTCTCTCTCTTTGTCTTTTTTGTCTGGCTAGCTGTGATGTCTTCTCTGCTGCTTCTGCATCGCTCTGTTTCTCTGTTCTGTTTGTCTCCTCTCCTCTCCTCTCCTCTCCTCTCCTCTCCTCTCCTCTCCTCTCCTCTCCTCTCCTCTCCTCTCCTCTCCTCTCCTCTCCTCTCCTCTCCTCTCCTCTCCTCTCCTCTCCTCTCCTCTCCTCTCCTCCCTCCCTCCCTCCTCTCCTCTCCCCTTCCCTTCCCTATGCTAATCTTATTGTGTTAAAAAGAACCTGCTAGTTTAATGCATACTTTTAACATTATATTAAGTCACCTCCTGCTACAGTACTTAAAAGGAGCATACACATTCACTAACTTTGTCTTTATTCATATAGTCTTAAGTTTGTCTCCAAAATAAAAACATTTCTTTCTTCTTTTTAGGGATCCACCTGCAGTTTCTTAACTTCTCCACAGAGCCTGTTCATGACTACCTAGAGGTGCGCAGCGGGAGCCTGGACACAGGAACAGTGATTGATCGGTTCAGTGGCCCCATGGTTCCTAACTCGCTCTTTAGCACCACCCACGAGACCACTCTCTTCTTCCACAGTGATTACTCCCAGAACAAGCCTGGGTTCCACATTGTCTACCAGGGTGAGGATCAAAAGATTGGTCCTTATGGTAAAGTTTAAATGGGGCGTTTTTCAACTCATAGCAGCAGTTGAAAAAGTGGAATAATAATAATAATAATAGAACACTTAAAATACCATCAGTCAAGTTAGATACAGACCAGGGACAAAGATTAGTTTAACAAGACAGACACTTTCACTGAGGTTGTACGTTCACAGAAGGTTAAAGAAAAAAAAAGAAAAATAATCAATGCTGACCTCCGGTGAGATATCCAAGAGCACATATCCTTGAATAGTAATAGGGTTGGTTATGTCAGTGGGGTATTGTATGTGCTAAAGCCAAAGTGGGAAAACATTTAGTAAAAGACTAACAATTTGAACTAAACCTTGTATTTTCAAAATGTTAACATTTCATGAAGAAAGAAAATAACTAGACTTAAATTTTTCGGTTTATCAAGGTTTAGAAAGGGCTTCAGCCGCCATAGGAAGTAAGGATGTTTCCAACCAATAACAGAGCATATAATAATACAGGCAATCTGATGATTAGATTTTACCACTGATGCAAGATTTGCAGCCCACAAGCAGGCTTTAATTATTTGAGGTAATCATAGATGTTATAGTGAGACTATAGAGAAGAATTGTTATTTGCTTCTTAGAGTCAGTGTCATAAACCTCCTCTACTGTGTATGGGTTTGTTTCCCCCAGCGTATGAGCTACAGAGGTGTCCAGACCCACGGCCGTTTCGTAACGGCATAGTGATCGGTCAGGACTACAGCGTGGGGATGACCATTTCTTTCGAGTGCCTTCCCGGTTACACTCTGCTTGGAGAGCCATCTCTCACATGTCTGCATGGAGTCAGCAGGAACTGGAATCACCCCGTACCTCGCTGCGAAGGTGACTTGCTAGTGCCTCTTATAAAAACAACAGGTGTTTTCCTGCCAATGTTGTTCATGCTGAAAACATTTGAAAAAAACTTGTTACTAAACCTCTCATACTATTACACTATCAAGACCTAAATATTTCTTCCAAATAGTCTGCATTTATAACACCAACAAATTATATTTACCAGTCATGAGATGCATTTTCTTTGATATTTTTCTATCCCTGTTTCTACAAACATATTGGGGAAGTATTTAAGTAAATAAGAAATGGCAAGAAATCCTTGGGAAAGTTATGCATGCTATTTTCTGAGAAGCTGACTAAAGTGAAGATGGAGATGCTTTTCCATCGCTATTATCCACTAAAAATAAAGTCTTTGAAGTTGTTTTGAATAGAAGGATATAGGTTCTTCAGTCTGCTTGCTTTTCTCTAACATGCCCTTTTTTTAAGCCTCTGACTCACTTTTTACCACTAATGTAGCATCACTTTCCTGAACTATAAACTGATATACCCCATTATAATGATATATGGAGCAAGTCTTTATTACAAAACTGATTACGCCTGTCTTTGTTGTAAATTTCAAGGAGACTCCTCTGAGGTGCAGGTATGATGAATTCTCATCAGTTAAATGAAGCAATAACATATGTTTCAAGTCCACAACAGAGTTTGGTATTTTTCTGAGAAAGTAGTAAATAGTGTTGTTTTGCTCCATAGACACTGTAGTCCATGTTCAGTCCTTTTTTGATATTCCTTTTTTATCCTGAGGGCAGTGCTTTGGCTTTGACTCTCAGTTCAAAGTCAGATTTTAACACATTCCCTCTGAAGGGGTATGAAGGGGGAGTTGTAGCGTCTGAACTACTCAGTGTCATCAAGTTCACGGCAACCAGTAACCTTCCCCTGCAGTTGTGTCTAACAGGTGCATCCTCCCACCCCCCATATCTCAGTGATAACCCAATAACACACAGTTATGGTTTGTTTTATCAACAGTTAGTGGTGATGCAGCTATAAAAGCAAGTTTTATAACTTGAGGTAAACCAAAGACTGGCTTTCTATTTTTATCCAGCCTCTCTGACTTTCTTCCCTCCCTCCAGCTCTCTGTGGTGGGAATATAACATCCATGAATGGCACAATTTACTCTCCTGGACACCCAGCTGAGTATCCACACTTCCAGGACTGCATGTGGACTGTCAGAGTACCTCCTGGGTATGGCATCTACATCAATTTCTCTGTCATCAATACAGAGCCAATCTATGACTACATCACTGTGTGGTAAGTTCTCATTTTCCTCTCAGCATGACATTATTGATCAGTCATGAGTTTATGGCACATATCAAGCACACACTCTTCTCTCTATGCAGACCTGGATTAAGAGTTCTATTGACAATTATTGGTGGGCAGTTAATCGTAATGTTTCTTGAAGCTGTATAAATCACTCTACCAAATAATACTGAGCAGTGAGCCACAATAATACCCCTGTTAAAGTTTCCGACAACTTTGTATTGTATACAGTACATTGCTAATAGTGCAACTCCCAAAAGGTTTATGACAAGTGAAGTTTTATATTCTTTACTTAAAACAACATCTGGAAAGTATAAAAGGTTTTCAGAATAAGCTTCTGTATTGGGATGAGTGTTTCTCATGCTCACTACAAAAGCAAACTCAAAAACTGCACACAATGGATTTAACAGCTTACAGAATGTTAAGGCCACAAGCCAGTTGGAGAAGTTTTTGTCACTGCTTTTGATGTGACACCCGGGTTAGATGTGCCAACAACCATCCAAACATGTTTTATCTGGACATTTGTAGACTAATTTTCCTTTCCCTGAGAATGCATTTTCTTAAGGTCCCTTGCTGAAACAAAACAGATAAAAGCAACTGAGTCACTGTGTGTAACTCCTCCCCTAATCACTAAACTTATGATAGATGTTTTACTCTAGCTCCCCAGTGAGTGTTACGTGAAAAGATAGAAATGTGTACATGCTTGAATGCTCTGGGTTACCTTGGATGTTTGTTAGTATGTAGAAATTCTTGACAGATGATTGTACAGCAGTAAACTACTTTATGCCTGTTATCACTCCAACAGCTGTCTGTCTTTCCTTCTCCCTCTACCTTTCTATAGCCTCTCTGTAGTATAATAAGCCTCAGGCAGTCATGGAGCTGTCCTCATGGGTGATAGAGGAGGAAAATGCCTTCCAGCATCTGGGGCTACCATCCATATTGTAGGAGGGGGGAGCTACTGGCACTACAGTTTTCAAATGAAATAGCGCATAAACAATCAGTCCCCTGATGGTAACATTTCATTTCCCTGCCTGACTGCCATCTCCCATTTTGCTGATCATTCTGAAATGAAACTGCAATAAGGCTTTTTTTTAATATATAAGATATTAAATGTACATACACATACAAAAAAGCATTTAGTGTACATCATTCAGGTGAATAGGCCTGGAGCTACCTGAAAGTGCTAGCAATGAAATACTTTTCTCTTGTACGGAAATAGCATTTATATATAATAGAAAAGTACTGTCTTCTCACATTAATGTTTCTGTTTTATCCATCCACTGAGAAAAAGTATCATGTGATTTGTGATAAATCCAAAAATTGCTATCCAACTTATTTAGGATACTTATTTCATATACAGACATGGCAGTATTCTTAGAAGTTTGCTGCTACTGTCAATAGCAGAGGTGCTGTGTTATGTGTAGTAAATGGCTTCACTGCAAATGTTCTATCCATCCTATCCGTGTATTCATCTTGATAAATGACGAAATAGCAATAATTTCCACAAAAAGTCAATTTAGAAACAGTTTATGTATACAATATGATTACCATAAGAATGTCCCTCAAATGTTTTGTATTTCTGCATAATTGTGATATCAAATATCATCAGATCTTCATTTAGGAATTTGAAAACACATGTGAAGGACCCAGTTAAACAAATAACGCAAAAAAACATTAGCAAGCTTCATTGCACAAACTGCTTTCTTTAGGTCTTTCTATAACATTTCTATTGGATCAAGGTCTGGACTTTGACTCGCTTTAACCATTCTTTGGTAGACTGACTTGTGTGTTTAAGCTCACTGTCTGGCTGCATGACCCACCCTTTGTTCAGCTTCAGTTTATAAATGGATACCCTGACATTGTTGAATTTCCTCGTACGATCTAGAATTCATAGTTCCTTTTGTGATTGCAAGCCATCCTGGTCTTGAGGCAGCAAAGCAGGCACATGCACAGTATTCTTGTACAGGGTTTATCTGAGGTTGGACTCATGAACATTGACAATAGCCAATGCAGGAGAGGCAAATACATTCAATGTTGGATAATTTTCTAAATGAATAAGAACAAATGTGTTTTATTATTTGTTTAACTGACACGAAGATCTGATCAAATTTTAGGTCACGTTTATGCAGAAATTCTGAAGGGTTAACAAACTTTCTAGCTACACTTTAGATGCAATAATCCTACAAATAACATACTCAATCACACAATCGAGCTAAATATAATAATGGTCATAGCTACCTCAGTTGGATTGGGAGAGAATATCTACATATTGCCAAATCATCTCACAAAATATATATTGTGTAGCTCCTTAGGAAGGTGTCCCAGAGGCATCGTAAATAGAAGTCTGAAATAGCTGAACTGGCTTTTTTTAAGGAGGAGCAGTAGAGCATCAGGTCCACTCTGAGCTCCTTCCGAATATTCACCTTCTCCCTCTATGACCCCACCCAGCACAGGCAGCTCATTTCAGCTCTTTGTATCTGTAAATTGAGAATGTCACCTTCAGGCTTAGCTCCATTTTCAGCAGGACATTTCAGTACTATGCCACTCGTCAGTTTCACTCTATATTGTACCCTCATTCAGGAACAAGGCCTATAGATACTTAAACTCTTTCACTTGGAGCCGTAGCCACAACTGCTAAAGGTGGATGCTGTCCAAAACATGCGTCAGACACGACAGGCTGACAACATTCTGGGCCTTCAGCATCTCAGGGTGAATCTCATCCACCACTGGCATCATGCCAGTAACTATTTCAGTGACTTTTACTGCCCTAGCTTCTTATCTTTGAATCCTTTTTTCTAAGTTATAGGTACCTGAAAGAGTTGGTAGACTTGTTTCCATCACTCGAAACATATCACTATTGTCACATCTTTGCCACATTTTGATTGTGCTATGACATTTAGTGTGAGCTACACATCTAATGTAGATGTGGGTACACACTCCCATGGTCATATCTACCCTTCACAGATAACAGCCTACTCTCCATTAAGATCAAAACGGTCATTACGATTCAATTAAATATTGATTCCCAGGGCCACAGTTCTTTATGCATAATGTTATTTAGTTATGGGGTTTTGCGATAACCTACCATACATTTTCAAAATGCTCTTATCCTTCCTGGGTCTCAGGGATTGAACCTAAGTGATAACCATACACCCTCATTACATACATACAAAATATTAACAGTCCCAACTAAATAGGAATGTTTTACTAGAGGCCAACTTTATTCCCCATGAATATGTAACATGGCAGGAGGGGGCTAAAGTACCATACTGCCTCAACATATACTCAGCTTCTACTTTGACACTGCTGATTAATGTGAAATGTTATTCAGATCGTTAGAATGGCTGCTGGGTCCACAAGAATGCTCTAGGATATCTAGACCTGCTCTTTGATCCCAGCAAGTTATTACTGGTGTTTATTCATAAATCATTTACCACACCCCAACAACCTCCACTCTCTCCACCTCTCTGTACCACTGTACCAGGGATGGACCAGACCAGGCCTCGCCTCAAATTGGTCAGTTCAGCGGCAACTCATTTCAGGAGGGGGTGTCCACCACCGCCAATCAGATCCTCATCAAATTCCACAGCGATTTCAGCACCAGCGGCTTCTTTGTGCTGCATTATTACGGTAACCTCCCCTTTGATGCCAGCTAAGTAAAGACCTTGTTCCGCACTGCTGTAATGACCCTTCTTCATTTGATCTTTAGTTCTCCACTTGGCTGGGACTCTGCCATAGTAATAACGATCACAAAAGAAAAGAGGGATATTGTCCTTGTATTTTTATATTGGAACATCTTTAATTTTCCCTTTTTTTGACTCACCATTTGGCCTTTGTCATTTTGCGGCATGGTATTGCTTCCAGTTCCCTGTAAGGATAAATGATGAATGCCTCCCTATGCCTATTTTTTGTATGCGCTATTAAAACGCCCCTTTGAAAAGAAGCAGATTAATAATAAAACGTCCCCCATCTCAACTAAATTAGTGATTGGTTTTTGATGATCATGAACAGTGATAGGTGGCAATTTATGGTCTAATCATGTTTCAGTGTGATGGGAAAGTAAAGAACGTGCTGCAGTTGAATAGAAAATAAATACACACAATCTCTCTCCCTCTCTTACTCTTACTTGAACGCGTACATACACTATTGCACATTTCAGCGTTTGTCCTCTTCCCAACAGCATACCAGCTGAGAACATGTCAGCCACCCCCTCCTGTTGCCAACGCCACTATCCTAACCGATGATGACGAGTTTGAAATAGGTTTGTCTTATTTTATTTTGCTTGTTTACTGGCCAGGGACAATGCGTAATAAAATAAATTTGTGCCAGACATAAGGTAATTTGCTTGGACAGCTCTGGACAGAGAAAAATAATGGAGTAGAGATATCAAATGGTTTTAGCCATTAATTAATTCAGTCATTCTCCTGTGTGTTGAATCTTTTTGTTCATTGAAACTGTTGTTCATATGGTTATATCTTTTCTTTATTTTCTTAAATTATTGTGAATGTATTAATCTTTCTGTCCATTTCACAATTTGAAACTGCTTTTTCTGTAGTACATATTCATTTAAATATATGCATATTTCTATAATACTGCCGCTTGACAGATATTTTTTGCAACCTTCACTATCTCATTCCACTTGCCATATTCTCTTTGTCTCTCTCTTTTTATTTTCGTGGTTTTTGCTCCTCCTTCTTATCTTTCTTTCTTCCCTTTTGAGTTTTTCCATCTGTCTACTTTGTGCAATAGAATGTTAGTTTGAGGGCAGGGCTAATTACCTCTCAATATAAGCTGTTTGTATTTTCAGTGTTCAAAAGTCATTCAGACGTGGAAATCATGTGGCTACTGGCTGCCTTACTTTGTATCTTTGAAAATGAGTGTAATTTTTATTTGATGTTTGTTTGTGTGTGTGTGTGTGTGTGTGTGTGTGTGTTTGTGCTTGTGCGTGTGCAAGTTTGCAGCTCTGTAATGTAATGAAATGCCTTCAGTACTCCAGCTAGCTAAGGGGATGTCAATCTTCATTAGAAAATGTGTTGTTGATTACTGTTTCAAGTGCCATACTAACATAGCTCTTGGGGATGATTGCGTGTGTGTGTGTGTGTGTGTGTGTGTTTGTTTGTGGTTGGGTGGGTGGACTAATGGATGGATATGTTTTTCATGTCCACTCCCGGCCTGTGTGTGTGTGTGTGTGTATGTCTGTATGATTGTGGGTATAAATGACCTCACAGGGGACATTATTCGGTACTCGTGCCTGCCAGGCTTCACCTTGGTGGGCAGTGAGATTCTGACCTGTCGACTTGGAGAGAGGTTGCAGATGGATGGGCCCCCACCAGTCTGTCAAGGTTGGTTTTATTCAGTGTGTGATTTTGAGTCTAGGGGTGTGTTTTTATGTTTTTATGTAGCTTTATGAATGTTCTTGTGTTTGCAAGTATTTCTCTCAATGTATGTCCAAATATTTCTGTGTGGACATGCACCCGCATTTATGCGTATGAGTATTCATTTTCGATTATGTGTGCCTTTGTGTTTGTGCTTGACGCCATTTCTGCCAAGGCGGTTCTAGTCAGCAGCAGCCACTGTTGATACATCATTTAACAGACTGCCAGCAGGGCCCCTTCTAGAGGGCACCTGCTGGCAAATAGCATCTCTATTCTAATTTTTCAAGACTCACAGAGTCAGAATACTACTGACCCAACATCATAGACCTGCGCTCACCTGGAACCAGCACTTGACTGTGAAGGATCAGTGTGAAACACATTACAGATCAGCAGGTTACATCGAGAAGTGTTTTTTTTGCAATGTAACAAGGTAGATGGAGGCCAGTCATAAATGTTGTTTTCCATAGAAAGAGATTGGAGCTTATATTTACCCCTTAATCCCTGCTCATGGGTTTGATAGATGTTTGTATCCATGTTTTTTCAGAAGATGGATTTTTCAAACAAGAACCAAAGGAAAAGAAATGTCTGTGTTGTTTTCATCAGAGATTTTAGTTTAGACCAAGAAACAAATGCCATCAGCCTGCCTGTCGTGCCAATACATCTCTGCCGCAGACAACAGCGTGCTCTGAAACCTTCTATTCCCTGTAGATAGGCATCTTTTGAAGTGCCCTGAAGTCCTGTGTCTACAACTCTTGAGTTGATGAGCATTTCTGTCTTTTTATTTCTAGAAACTATGAGTAATCGCATTGGACGTGTAATCAAGGCATGGCAGATACTCAACAAAGCCAGAGCCTGCATTCATAAAGCATATACAATAGGACCAGTGATTTGGAACCTATTTGCTTATCCCTGGCTGTTATTATTTGATATCTTGCTTCTTCCCCTATAGCGTTTTTGCAGCTGACATTGTTTTGCTCTTAGAAGTGAGAATTTAGCTGATTTCATTTTTGTATATGGAAAGTGCCGCAAATAAAGCAACAAATTGTAATGGCAAAGTGTAAATCGAGCAGCCTGACCTGTGAACCAGGATCTGTAAGCTGTTCATGTTCTTATTCTTTATTCATACAGGCTAAATCCAGCACCAGTGAATAGCTTTATTAGTGTATGCACAAAAGGTCAAAGAGACCAAAACCGTGTCAATTTGATAAAAATAAAATTGATATAGGTCCATGTGTGGGAGTCCTGAAAACAACAGGGCCTAGTTTTACTTATCCTGCATTGGGCCTACCAACCTTTGTTTTTAAAATAATAATTTATAAAAGCACAAGGGGTATGATGAAACAGGAGCTAAAAGCTTTATTGCATACTGCTTCATACCTGTCTGGCATACAGATATGTACAGTCATGTCGAGTCTGCCATTCATGGACTTAGATGTGCTTTCCAATGCTTTATGTCATTGTTTGTTTGAAAGTGACCAAATTAGCAGAACTGCAATCTTAGGAATAGTTAGAAATAATTGTATCAATTTCTTTTGTGCCAATCGAGGGCAGTCATTGACATTAGAGTACTTACTGCAAGATACTGATACTGGAAGCACTCTTGTTATGTTGGTGTTGCCAGCTCACCTTCTCATGTGTTACTGACGACACAGAGCTCTGCCAGGACCAACTGGCGCCTGTCAGCTAAAACTTGCATACTGTACTTCAAACATGTTTTCACAGGTTTTAATTAAAGTGACTAAATTGACCTGCCAAATCATGTTGGGACTATTCTAGTAGAACACAACATTGTGGATTTCTTGTGCAAGGGAATCAGTTATGTGCATTTGAGATGTTTTAAACTATTTAGACAGCACATAGTAAATTGTGTTGTACACTTCTAAGACAGTGAGTCCTCTTAGGCCCGGATCAGACAGAACGCATTTTATACAATGAGAGGAGCCTTTTTTAAATTGTATTCTTTTGGTACTGAGCATTCTGCATGCTGTTTATGAACCCTGGGCGCTTTGCGTTTTGGCCGCCTGCTGTGCCTTGCGTTTTCGAAGGAGTGCTCTGAGTGCACAGAGTAGAAAGAAATTCAACTCTGGGCAGAAAAGCTCCTGACGTCATTCGCGTCATTTCCATTGTCCAATCGAATAAATGGAGAGACCTCTCACCCTTAAACAATGCCAGAGCAAGCACCCTCCATTTGTCTATTTTATTAAAGCAGATATTTTTGGCAACACAAGACACAGACCTGTGAGTTGTGATCACGGTTTTGCTAATATGATAATTATTACTTAGCGGCAAACCAAAGATTACAGATCGCTGGCGCTATAATCTTTGATTAGACTGACAAGATAGCTGATTCGGTGGTTGCCTAGCAACATAGAACAAACGCAGTGCACTGCTCTTTTCAAATTCCACCAAAAAAGGCATTGCTGTGCGTCTCGTGTTTTCGAACCTGGAAAGCGCTGATCGGGGCCTTAGTCAGGTAATGTTAGGTAATAGGTAACTAGGCAAATTAAATATTGTATATAAAAACACATGGATCTTATTACAAAAAACACAATGACTCTAAAGAAAAGGTTGAACTTTTTAAAATCCCTGCCAAAAATAAGCACATTCTGAGGTAAATACAGTAAAATACACAGAGTTCTGTATGTAGTGCATACAGAATGTGTCACTTGATTAGGCATCATGTATATCTTGATCAATCTGCTCCTTAAAACCTGCCTTGAGCATTAAATTGGCATTGTTAGGACTATTTTAGGATGTCTGGGTTAGTATTTCGTTGTTTGACATTTTCATGGATCACCTCATTATTGTAGTCAGGAATTCATTACATTTTCTCGTGTTGGGTATGTAATGTTCTTGTGCCACCTCTAGCATGAAACTAATTGCTCTCCTTGGGACATGTAAAGTTGAACTTAATTTGAGTTGACCTGCTATTCACATCCAAGAGACTGCTACAGTAAGCTTGTAAAAGGGGCCATTTCCTATCAGCAGCTTGCCGATAGGGCAGGAAAAGGAGTCCTCCTGTGTTCCCCCGATTCCGCTTTTGTTTGCGGTCAACCCTTCTGTTAATTGTCATTTTACGCTTATAAGATAACACTGAAATGTCCTTGCTTGGCAGTGCAATTTTACCCTCAAATACCCCTGGTTTTTAAGATATTTCCCCAGGCTCTGTCTTTATGAAAGCCTATGAGGGAGGTTATGCAGTAGGTTTGATCAAGGATAGAACCACAATTGAGTTGACTGCTATGTGTGCTTCATAAACCATCTGCCACAGTGAGGTTGAGTCTAACCCATTAAATGTTGTCATATTGATCTTCACACTCACATTGATTTTCATGTGTCAGAAAATCTAATGAAAAACAATTTCTGTGAACCAGGATCTGTAAGCTGTTCATGTTCTTATTCTTTATTCATACAGGCTAAATCCAGCACCAGTGAATAGCTTTATTAGTGTATGCACAAAAGGTCAAAGAGACCAAAACCGTGTCAATTTGATAAAAATAAAATTGATATAGGTCCATGTGTGGGAGTCCTGAAAACAACAGGGCCTAGTTTTACTTATCCTGCATTGGGCCTACCAACCTTTGTTTTTAAAATAATAATTTATAAAAGCACAAGGGGTATGATGAAACAGGAGCTAAAAGCTTTATTGCATACTGCTTCATACCTGTCTGGCATACAGATATGTACAGTCATGTCGAGTCTGCCATTCATGGACTTAGATGTGCTTTCCAATGCTTTATGTCATTGTTTGTTTGAAAGTGACCAAATTAGCAATTTTGCAATTTTACCCTCAAATACCCCTGGTTTTTAAGATATTACTCTCTTACTTCATCTTGACTATACTTACGTAAGCTTCATTGCATGAAGTCTCTGGAGCTGACAATATCAGTCATTGTTATTATATTGTCATCAGTTGGTGGTTCACACAAGGAATTACCAAGACACAGCAACAGCTAATATTATATGTACGAATCTTTGTATAATTTCATGTTGTATATTATATTGTATAGTTCCAATAGTTACCTCCATGTAGCTCACTGGCTAAAGATGGTTAAAATAACAATATTTTGTTTTGATTCCCTTGGGATGAGATGCTTATTCAATGTACAAGCCAAAATAAAATTAGAAATACTGGAAGACTATATTTTGTCATGTTTACTGGAATTAGTTTTTAAACAACTGTATTTGAAATGTGTTTTTTTATTGATGTTCTGTATTTATCTGCCGTTAACTTTGACTATAATATTAATAGATATGGTATTAACTGTACTTTGGGTGCCTTTCATTTTTGTTATACTAAGGTTACAGACGTCTACATTTGTTCTATAGCCGAAATACAACATTATTACAATGTAAGCTTTAGTCTGCTTTTCGGTTGGTTTCCTATCCTCAACATGGTCCTCTAAAAACCCATCATAAAAAGTAACACTGTCAGCTCTCATGATTGTTTTTTTTAAGTTTGTGGCAAAGCAGTTTAAGCCACAAATGTACTTAGTTAGAGGATAGACTTGTGTTTATTGCCTGGCAACATTAGTTGTTAGCTATTCTATAGTATTGGAGGCTAAATTATTTCAATAACAAACTCTTACCAGTGTATGTACAGTGCATTAGAGTTAAATTGATGTATATCTTAACTGCTGAAGGGAATCAGAATCTGTACAGTGTAGAAATGTATATTGGGTTGGTAGTCCCAGTCTAATGACTAAGAAAATGATGTAGAATTTAAATTAACAATTATTAGTACCTACAGTCTTAAGTCCACACGTTTCCTTTAAGTTGAATTTGTTTTCGCCATGGGGAAAAAAACTCCTTGTAGACGGCAAAAAGGAAAGTGTTAATTCAGCTTGCGTATTGCTCGTTAACTACAGCTGTACAGTCAGTCATGTACAGTAGTAAGCGGGTCAGCTCTTAAAACATTTTTTACAGATAATGCCCGTTACAGATCTCATAATAAAAGAGAGCCAAGGGAAATAAATAAAATAAAAAATCAGGAATGTCTTTATACGAGAATGCATAGACTAACTATTGATCATGTTTAACTGTCATGCAATGCTAATTTATTTTCTGAATAGATCAAGTTGAGATTTGTTGCCTCTCTAATGAATACCTTGCAGTGTTTCCATAAACATTGATTCTGCCATGTACAAATCCTGTCATGCTTTTGTTATATTGTTAATGTATTTGTATTTCATTCAAGTATTTTCCTTGTTGTTGAGATAACATAATGAGACCTCTTGACATTGTTGCCCACAGAGGGCATTCAGCATATTGTGATTTAGGAAATACATTGTTATTTAGAACATCACTGATTTCGGCCCATTGTCTCTGAGGCAAAGGCTGTTCTAGTTGAAAACTCTGCAGTGACTTGCCAGCAGGAATATTCATGCTGCACTGTGTTACAAATCCTTTCTTTTTGCCTTTTTTTCTTGATATATGTCCAATTGTTTCAAGTGACCTTTTTATCTGAAACAGTTTGCATTAACCTTTTTTTATGCGTCATGTTTCTTCACTAGTGGCCGAGAAGAGAAACTTGTGTTACCAGCAGAAAAGGAAAAGAAAGAAACAGGGCTGTCATTATTTCAGACATGTCAGCCTGCAGGAAATGAAGGGATTGCTCTGAGCAGACACACATGAACTCACTCTCTCTCTCTCTCTCACTCACATCACACACACACACACACACACACACACATTATTTTTCCATATAAAGTTACTGTCTCACCTACTGAGTATTATTATTTGATAGATTGATATGAGAGGAGCCTGGTGACAGCAGCAGACTCACCAGCTCAGCCCTTAGCTGCAATATCAGTCTAGGTGAAATGTAATTGTTTCAGGACTAGTTATTTTTGCAATGTAATTTCTACTGTCACACTGGAGCATTCCTGTCTTCCCTTCCCTCACCTCATCTTGCCTCCTCTCTCTCCTTCTCTTCTCTCTTTCTCTGTTGTTTCTCCTCTTATCTCTTTCTCTGTCTCTTGCCCTTATCCTGTTTCTCTTCTCTCAGTCCAATGTCCAGCCCATGAGGTGCGTTTTGACTCCATGGGGGTGATCTTGAGTCCAGGATACCCTGACAACTACCCCAACCTCCAGATGTGCTCCTGGCTGATCAATGTGGAGAAGGGTTACAACATCACTTTGCACTTTGAAACCTTCCAGACAGAAAAGGAGTTTGACATCTTGGAAATATTTGATGGTGGGTTCTGCTGGAAGTCTTTGGTGTTTGTATAATGTAGTAAGCAAGATACCAAAAAAAATACTTGATTGTAATTGCTGTTGTGATCGTCTTGTGTTTTTGTGAAAATTAGTGCTTCCCAGCAAACCACTATGTAAGTTGATGTTCTGAAGGTAGTCTCTTAGAGCTGAAAGTCTGATTTTGGATTCCAGTCATGTGTTCAGTAAAATATATCTTACTGTATGGTTGATGCCATGACTTGATGTCATCTAGAAATGTTACTGACATTAAGTCTGTTGTTCTCACTAGCATATCTAAAATGAATGCTATTTATTCCAAAGATGCATGTCTCATAACTGTCTATCTGATCTTTTTTTTCTGGGAAACTGTTTGTGTGTGTCTTTGTGTTCAGGTCCCAACATCTACAGCCAGAGCCTAGCATCACTCAGTGGTGACATTGAAACACCCTTCAGCCTGACTACCACAGGCCACCAGCTCCTGCTGCGCTGGTCCTCTGACCACGGCACCAACCGACGTGGTTTCCACATTAGATACGTGGGTGAGTATCAAAGTATGTATCCAGCTTATAATCATATTCTCTTTTTAATAGTGCTATTTGAACATATTTTGTCTCTAAACTAGAGAGAAGTGATAAAAGTCATGGGTTTACAATTCAGACATTTATGTTTTAGGCTCCGTGTAGAGACTCTTCAATTACTACAAGTGATAACACATCATAAGGACATCATTAAACCTTCTGTGCTGCAGCTGCTGTATGTTACTGTGGATACAATGTGACCCCATGATTTTTATCACAGTGTGCTGGGAGGTTTTAATATCAGTTAATTTACAAAAAAATACTTCCAACAGAAATGATAATGGCTCACAATAGGAGATGTTTTCACACGCAAAAAACAGGGGCAGGAGGAAAGTCACTGAAAGGCTTCCATGCTGTTTTGCACTCCTTAATTTAAAAGGGTTTTAAATTCTTAATTGGCTCTTTAATAAAGCAAGTGGTGCTAAGCAAGAGCAGCATAGGGAATATTCCTACATTTGAAATGCATAATAAAAATGAATAAAGCACAATAGACATTAATTTTTCATCTTGTGCCTCTCCATTATATTTAATACACGAGTGTTACTGTGAAAGCAAGTCGGTGTGATGAATTTTGTAAATAAAACTCATCCTTGACTTGATTGACTTGAACAGGAACTGACTTAAACTCTAGTGCGTGTCTGTTCGTCTTAAACCTGCAGTGCGGAACTTTTGTCTCCTCTTCTGGCAGTGAGAGTAATTGCACAAACACTGATGCATGCCCATGATGTATGTCTACAGGAGAGCTTAATCCAAGCTCGTGCTCAGAAATAGTTACAAAAGTACGGCTAAATTTCCTCAGTTCCAAGACAATAATCCATTATTTAGGCAGAGTAAATGTAATAGCTGCATACCCTACTTCAAATATTTTACAAATACCAACGTGCCCAACAGCAGTAATGCAACATCCGTGTCTGCCTTAAGATATTTTCCATCTCTCAGCGCTTCCGACCGAGGAAAAAAAGTTAGCTGTGCTTGTCCTCGCTGTCAATCGCTTTATTTTTTATTTTTTATTTACTTTTATCCTTCCTCACTGAGTAGAAAGCTGAGTTGCAATTACAAATACAAATGGCCGAATTGGCATGACATAAATGTTGTCAAAGCATATAAACAGACTATACAACACACTATAAAATCGTAATAAACATAAATAAACTACAAAAGCAAACCATTCCCAATAGTACACATTCTGCCGGTTTGTGGAGTGCTCTACATAGCTCTGGGCTTCCCTAACCCCTGGAAAACCAGCAAAATTATTGCTGGTTGGTGTTAAATGCATCACTACTTCTGCTCTAGCACGGGAATGTCAACAAGTTGTTAAAAACTCTGGTATACTTTGAAAGACAGAGAGATTTACCTGGCGGTGATAGGCCTAATCAAGGCAAGGCAAGGCAAGGCAAGTTTATTTGTATAGCACATTTCAACAACAAGGCAATTCAAAGTGCTTTACATAAAACATAAAAGCAACAGGGAAAAACAATAAAAACGTTTGAAAGCAACATAAAATATAATAATTAAAAGCAATGGTAAAAAGCTAAAAACAAAGAAAAAGAAAACAGGACAGTAAAAGTTACAGTTATTTAATCAGCATTGTGTGAACTCATTTAATAAGAGCTTGAATGTAATGGACATTCATTTATACGTAAAAGCTGCACTCCAGCTTTAAATCCTTGCCATCTCCCAGTCATGCTGATTTAAAGTAATAGTTGACAGCTTTGGCAAAGCACACGCCCCTCCCTCTTATTTTCTGTCCCATCGGCTATTCAGTGCTCATATACTGGAAATCAAATTTACCTTTTTAGTGTTCGATGGGCTGTAAGATGAGAAGGAAGGGGAGGCTATGGAACAGCTAACTGGGGTATGCACACCGTATTGCATGTGTTAAAGCAAATTGAATATGTGCATGCCTATAGGCCAGAAAGGAATAGCAGTGATGTGATTTTGAGGACTTCCTTTGCTGTGTGGCACGCAGCCCAAGTGCTAAAGAGATGTGACACTCCTCAGGCATTTTACCTCATTATCTTTCTGCATTTAAAATGGAGGCTTACTAAATGTTCACCTGGGTCTTTCTCTAGAGAAGCTTTGTTAATGCCCCTTTCTGTGCTTTATTCTTACCTCCTCTCCTATTTCTGTCTCCTCTCCCTCGCATTGCCATTCACCTCTCCTCCTCATCCCTCTACCTCAATCTATTGTAGCGATGTACTGCAGTACCCCAGACTCCCCACAACACGGCTTTGTGGTGAGCCAGACCGGGGGTCATCTTAACAGCATGGTGCGCTGGGCCTGCGACAGGGGGTACAAGCTGATCGGAAAGGGCACAGCTGTGTGCAAGAAGAACACCTACGGCTACCACGCCTGGGACGCGCCAGTTCCCGCGTGTCAAGGTGATCACATTGGCCCTGGCAACCTATTATTTGCAACCTCAGCCTGCTTCTTTTCCTGTTTTTCTGGGGCCTTATGTATTAACGCTGCCTATGCACAAAAAGGTTACGTACGCTAGTTTTCATGCACACAAGTGATGTATAAAAATGAACATGATGTGAGAATGTGCGGGCCCTCCCCAAAGTCAATCAAAAACCTAATTATATCCATTAATACACAATAAAAGTTTGATCATGTATGTAGTGGTTTAATATCAAGATAAAATTAATGTGAGAGGAATAGATAGTGATGGCTCTCACATATTTAATTACACTTAATATCATGTTATCACTTTATCATTTAAACATTCAAACCAGCAGTGGTATTTGTGCTTGCGCTAGTGAGCCATAACTGTTCCATAATGCACCTTTCAATTGTAAAAAAAAAAATAAAAAACTAAGCCACCTCAGATCTTAAATCAATGTCTGCTATGTCATTTCAACAGTCCCCCCGGAGCACAGTGCAGAGTAGAGAGCTGGAGTGTACAGGTGCTGGTCATATAGAATATCATCAAAAAGTTGATTTATTTCAGTAATTCCATTCAAAAAGTGAAACTTGTATAATGTATACATTCATTCCATACAGACTGATATATTTCAAGTGTTAATTCCTTTTAATTTGGATGATTATAACTGACAACTAATGAAACCCCAAAATCAGTATGTCAGAAAATTAGAATATTGTGAAAAGGTTCAATACTGAGTAAGACACCTCGTGCCACACTCTAATCAGCTAATTAACTCAAAACACCTGCAAAGGCCCTTAAAAGGTCTTTCAGTCTAGTTCTGTAGGCTACACAATCATGGGAAAGACTGCTGACTTGACAGCTGTCCAAAAGACGACAATTGGCACCTTGCACAAGGAGGGCAAGACACAAAAGGTCATTGCTAAAGAGGCTGGCTGTTCACAGAGCTCTGTGTCCAAGCACATTAATAGAGAGGCGAAGGGAAGGAAAAGATGTGATAGAAAAAAGTGTACAAGCAATAGGGATAACCACACCCTGGAGAGGATTGTGAAACAAAACCCATTCAAAAATGTGGGGGATATTCACAAAGAGTGGACTGCAGCTGGAGTCAGTGCTTCAAGAACCACCACGCACAGACATATGCAAGACCTGGGTTTCAGCTGTCGCATTCCTTGTGTCAGGTCACCCTTGAACAAGACACAGCGTCAGAAGCGTCTCGCCTGGGCTAAAGATAAAAAGGACTGGATTACTGCTGAGTGATCCAAAGTTATGTTCTTTGATAAAAGTAAATTTTGCATTTCCTTTGGAAATCAAGGTCCCAGAGTCTGGAGGAAGAGAGGAGAGGCACAGAATCCACGTTGCTTGAAGTCCAGTGTAAAGTTTCCACAGTCAGTGATGGTTTGGGGTGCCATGTCATCTGCTGGTGTTGGTCCACTGTGTTTTCTGAGGTCCAAGGTCAACGCAGCCGTCTACCAGGAAGTTTTAGAGCACTTCATGCTTCTTGCTGCTGACCAACTTTACACAGATACAGATTTCATTCTCCAACAGGACTTGGCACCTGCACCCAGTGCCAAAGCTACCAGTACCAGGTTTAAGGGCCATGGTATCTCTGTTCTTAATTGGCCAGCAGACTCGCCTGACCTTAACCCTACAGAAAATGTATGGGGTATTGTGAAGAGGAAGATGCGATACGCCAGACCCAACAATGCAGAAGAGCTGAAGGCCACTATCAGGGCAACCTGGGCTCTCATAACACCTGAGCAGTGCCACTGACTGATCGACTCCATGCCACGCCGCATTGCTGCAGTAATTCAGGCAAAGTATTGAGTGATGTACATGCTCATACTTTTCATGTTCATACTTTTCAGTTGGCCAACATTTCTAAAATTCCTTTTTTTGTATTGGTCTTAAGTAATATTCTAATTTTGGGAGGATTTGGGATTTTCATTAGTTGTCAGTTTTCATCATCACAATTAAATGAAATAAACATTTGAAATATATCATTCTATCTATGTTTCACTTTTTAAATGGAATTACTGAAATAAATCAACTTTTTGATGATATTCTAATTATATGACCAGCAACTGTATACCAAAGTCGGACACTCATGGTCCGTTGTGGACCTGCCAGCCAAACGCCAGGATAGTGTCAGGTGACAGGATACAGACTGCCTTTCCCCAATATTAGATGTGAATTTAGCTTCTGAGTATTTTTCAGTCTTTAACTTGGCTAACTGATTGAATTATCATTGTAAAAATCTGAGATAACATCAAATAGCATTAAAGAATTGCAGAAGAGAGTGTCAGTAGTTTTTAATACTATCCTCTGTGCATATTTTGTTTTCAGTTTAGTTTTTGTGTTTATTATTTGGACCTTAGGAGGTGATGTTGGCGTATTTAAGGTCATTTGCATATTAATTTATGGGACGAGCCAAGGTGTGGTATGTGGCTAGTGCATGTGTGCTCAATTTGACATTGATTGGGATGTGTAAAGGAAAGGTGCACAGAACATGGCGTACGTACTTTTCAAATTCTGAGTATGCCATCTTCCAGGTGTGAAAGATGGCATACGTGAGGCCTCTGGTCACTGCCTCTGAAACCCTGCGCTCAGCAGGCAAACAGGCAGGCTCTTGGGGCACCCGAGTGTCTCAGCCCAAGCTCTTCCCCTGTATTGTTAACAGCCGAACTGAATCGAGCCTGATTGAGAGCCAGCACCCTGTCAGGTGGAAAGGAAACAGAAATCAATCCTCCCTTCTGTCAATTTCCACTCCTTCAAATTACTTTGGCTAACTCGCCATTAGCATGAAGTGTCTGCTGCTGTTGTGCCTCACTCAACTAATTGGGTTCTTTGATGATCACATGTGAAATGTATGCATTTACGTGTGTGCATGATTGCATACACGAAGAACAGACACACTCACATAGCAGCAAACAGCAACAGATGGTGTGCTCAATTGCATTTTATCATGATGCAGCAAAATCAAAATATGTATGTCATGTACTTGAAAATGATTTAAAAACATTTCACACCTGTGATTAATTCTGTCAGTTTAGTAATTGCACACAGCTTTTCCAAAACACATATACTCAAGCGGGGCTGCAAATTAACTAATTTATTCATACAGATGCTGTCCATATGTTATCCGCTAGATGGTGGAAATTACATTACAGTGTATTCGATCCTTCATTCTTTCCCATCCATGTAGCATGATATGCTGAGAATGTACAGTATATCAATCCATCAGTGTTGCCTATGCATGCTCATGCAGAGAAAAAACAATTTCCCTCTTCGACTGAAACTGTCCATCTGCAGTATAGAAGTGTTTAGTGCTTGTGATTAGTGTCTGTTAGGTTGTAACTTAGCAATGCTCACAAATTAATGTTGATTGATTCTCTCATGGGGTGCTAAGGGGCAATGCAATGGCTCCAGGCCATGTTGGCAGATCCCTACCTTTGATGTTTCACAGTATGCAGCTACCATTGCTGCTCCATTTTATGATGTGTGTGTTTGCGTAACTGTTCCCATTTTGTGTGGCCCTGCAGATGTTGGTTTCCCCGTTCTATTCACTCCCTTTGACTTGGCTCTGATGATAAACACCTTGAAACCTCCTAGCTTGAGCTTTCTGTCTGGTTTAAGCTCTGAGGCCATAGTAACCCAGATTCCCTCTGTGCAGGGGCAAGTACACAGGGTGGTTTGAGAGTTTCTGTATGTGTTAGTGCTCCAGACCTCTATATGTTAGGAAATGTCACTGTTACTGTAATGAGTCTTCATTAAAAATAATAATAAAACACAATCCCTACAATATATTCATTGTAGGGATTGTGTAGTTTCATTGACTTGGCTGAATTGCTACTTTTTACAGTCAGCCAGGTAACTTTCTATACATAAAAACATACAAAAAAAACTATTGTAAGATTTAAGGACTTCCATTTAGATAACATACCTCTGTGCAGTGTGCTAGACTACTTACACTCTGAGGTGGCTGAATACATTCCCCCCCAGGGGTCCAGTCATGTATAATACTTTAAAAGAGTTCTCTGGAGTCAGTGGCCTAAGGTAAAGGACTTGGTTGAGTGTTCACAACACAAGCATTCCTACATCATTATTATAAATATATTAGCTGGCTGTAAATACTGCTAAAATGTTGACTATGGTGGTAGGTGAAATTTAGGAAATGTTGCACCTTTGCAGGACCCCTGTACCAGACCTTTTGACTTGTCATAGTGGGAAATGCACAGGTGCAACTCATTTCGTTAATCATGGTTTAGTTCCATTAAGTGTTTTAATAAGCCATTCCAGTCAGCTAAGAGAATACCAGGGCTCTGGCAGTGGCTCAACTAATTTGGATGCAGTTGTCACTAATGTTATTAATTTCACCTGTGCTTTCCCTTTTGTGACATGTCAAAGCTTCTGCCGTGCATAAGGTCCGTTGTCGGAATTCTAAAGGTTCATTCATTGTCAATGTTAAATAATTATTTGTTTTTGGGTTTTTAATCATTTACCATAACTATTTGTAAATAAACGAATAAATAAGAAATAGCTGCTTGTGTAAATTGACATTGTTTGCATAAAGGGGTTACACCCGCAACACTGGTGGAAGTACATACATGTATATTTAGGACTAACATAAACATGACTGTAAGTGAATATGCCACTGCCATGCCTGTGTGTACCAGGCATTTCTCAACAAATCTCTAGAATGCATAAGCACGTATGCCTACAATTGTCCTCTTGCTGCCTGCAGCTGTGTCATGCGGTGTGCCCAGTGCACCAGTGAACGGAGGTGTGCTCGCTGCTGATTACTCTGTCGGCACACGGGTGACCTACTTCTGCAACAGCGGCTACCGGCTCTCCTCCAAAGAGCTGACGACCACAGTCTGCCAGCCAGACGGCACCTGGAGCAACCACAACAAGATACCCCGATGCATCGGTGAGTAGAGAATGTTGAGGGAGGTGGCAGGGGGGATGTAGAGGTGGAGGGAGAGTGATTTAGAAACATGGGGTAACCGCAAGAACCCATAGCGCGATTTAGCTGCGGGAAGGAGAAGTTGAGAGATGAGGATAAGGATGAGTTTATGGAGAAGACACTGATTTTGGAATTTTGACAGCTGTGTTTTGTTATAGTTTGAAAGACCCTCTGGAGAAGTGGAATGTATAACAACATCAGTAGTATAGTGTTTTGTTTTAACAAAACACTATACTACTGCAATGGAAAGTGTCATGAAATATGGACTGCAGTCCCAACAGAAACACGAGCTGTGGTTTCATTACAAAAACACTAACTTGTTGGGTAGTGATGATAAGACGGCTGGATGAAAGGGAGAATAATAGCTGAGAGAAAGTCTGTAGCTAGCGCTGGGATGAGTGTTTTACACACCAGTGCGACTCGTCCAAGTTTGAAAGTCAGTGTAATGAGTGATTGACAACATTGTTTGCTATTGAGACCACTGTTTATTCCCTGCCGTATGTGTCTCACAGCAAAAAGGAAAACAGTTTGTTTTGAAACTAATTTGGTTTTCAGAGAATGACAATTCATAAACAACTTTGTTGTGGAAGAACATTTGTATACAGTAACTGCAGAAAAGTTGCTATTTACATTTTACATGGATTGTTTTATTCTGGCGATTCCCCTTGCAACTATTTGTATTTCCTCTACACTGGTGGGTTGTTACACTTGTTTACAGGTTTTTACTTAGCACTGTGTGTACAAGAGATAAGACAAGAAATTGAAACAGAAGTCAATCCATTTGAATAATCCAAAACTAACAATGTCCACTCCCTACCAAATCCCCTCTTTTTTTGGGACACAGTCATTATGTGCCCTAGTCTCAGCTCCTTCTCTCTGGATCATGGGAAATGGAAGATCGTCAACGGTTCGCACTACGAGTTTGGAACTAAAATAATCTTCACCTGTAACCCTGGATACTACCGCGTTGGCCCAGCCCACATCCAGTGCCTGGCCAATGGGGTGTGGAGCTGGAGAAACGAGAGACCTCGGTGTAGAAGTGAGTGCCTCTTTCTGAAGCAGCACAAAAATTCATAAAGCACTTCACTGAAAAATTTTACTTAACAAAAAGTATAGTGTTCTCATAAATTAAATAGGGGTTTTAACAACATTTTGTAATTGCATTATCATGAAAAATAAAATATCTATGGATGCACGCATGTAGCATGTAGCCCCGTCTCACAAACACGCTGTGTTTGTGTTTTATTAGTTTCATAGAAAAGATTATAGCTGAAAAATCTATATCCTGCCTCGCCTCAAGAACACTAGATTCATAGATTATAAGATTACAGGACTTGATGAATAGCTTATTCACAGCTCATTTAGTCAGCGGCTCGATTCACATTTGTACTACTCAACTATTCCCGTACCAGCCTAGGTTAGATATTGTTTATTGTAGGAATTGGAAATAAAAGCTTTTCTATGCTGCCATGGGAACTACTTTTAAGAAGCAAAGAGGCTGAATAGCCTGTATAATGGCAAAAGGAGATGCCAGCCAGCATGATGAAAGATGTTGGGACAAAGGCAAACACCATCATTATCATCCTCATGAAATAGTACAGGTCACTCCTTTATTGCATTAAGGTCGGTAAGATGGGTGTAAGTGACTGTGCTCTCCATCGACTCTGAAGATGTAAGCCAACTTCTGCCTCCTCTTTTTCTCTCTCACTCTGTTGGTGTCTTGTTCTTTCCCTCTCTCCCTCCTCCATCTCCTTCCTCTTCTTTTCACTATCCTCTTCATCTTCTTGCAGTCATTTCCTGTAGCGATCTGCCAACTCCTCCAAATGGGAAGAAAATTGGGACCCAAACTACCTTTGGAGCATCAGCCATTTTCAGCTGTAACCTTGGCTATGTTTTAACTGGATCTACAGTTAGAGAATGTCTCCTGTCCGGCCTTTGGAGTGGGACGGAGACTCACTGCCTGGGTAAGCAGCGCCTACATGTTCTCTTTAGCTTTACAAAGGACAGCCTTGACCTGGGTCAAACACTGCTGGCGATCTGTTCAGACAGCATATGAGCTTTTTTGGTTGGGTCAACATGCCCAGAATAGAATGAGATGTGGAAACAGGGAGAGGTTTCAATTGGCTCTGTTGCAAAGTGTGTAAACATTTAGAAAGATGTGTGTGTGTGACATCATGCTGGTATTCAACGCTGCCATGTTATTTTCCTCTGGGCTGGCACACATCAGACAGTTTCAGACATTATAGAGATCATCAGGTTAAAATTGTTCTGTGCTGATGGCACAGTGGATATGACGCATGTCTTTGGTGTAAGAGACCTAGGTTCAGCTCCCCACTCTGGCATATCCACCACCGTGTCCCTGAGCACAGACCCTTAAGACACTTAACCCCTAGTTGCTCCAGAGACAACTCTGACATAAATAGCAATTGTAAGTCGCTTTGGATAAAAGCGTCAGCAAAATGAATAAATGTAATCCAATGCAAATGTGCAATCATTTTTGGCCGCTCCCTTTAGATCATTGGAACATGGTGCTGTACAGGAAAGCCTCCATGTCAGTGTGATTTGGTGTTTCGGAAATGTGAAACGTGAGAGCAAGCAGCTATAGAGCCGCAGCTGGCCTGAAACTATGAGACCCTTGCCAAGCTGTACCAGCACATTTTGAGCTGTTGTTAAGATATATAAGCAAGAAAATATGCTACAGCTTAGCTTACTACAGCTCTGTACTGTGTAAGAAAATGAGACATACGTAATGACTTGAGCCGCATTTAAACCCACACAGCAGCAGAATTTGACGGTTTCTCTGGCAGCTGCGTTAGTCCGTTCATCAAGCCTGTGGTACCAGCACTCCAAGCTCCACTCATGATTGTTTCAGTTCATTAAAAGAAGGGCACCTCTCTCTTGTTTAGTAATATGACTGTCAGGGTTAACATAGCCAGGGACCTCTCGGTGTAGTCTCCTACTTCAGCACCATCTTCATAGAATCTGGCTGCTCTCAACTGGAGTGTGATAATAAAATGCTCGGCTGAGTTTCTGGGTGCAGGAGTGAATTAGGGAAATCAGACTCACAGTCGGTGGCAATTTCCCAGGTTTTAAGTGGCAGTGGAAATCTCAGCTAGATTCCTCCTCTATGAAAGGGATTTATTGTAGCTGAAAGTAATACGATTACGTGCATGAACGTATTGCACAGATTTTGAGGCGTTTCACACACGTGTCTCTGTCTACTGTAGATGAGAGAAGCTGAGTTATCGCCACAAGTGAAGCTGAAGCCAATATGAATTTAGAAATAATAATTCAGAGATAATGAGCTGAAAAATGCTTTCCAAATCCAATATGTTTCATGAATACACTAACTAATTTTGTTTGCCAGCATTATAATTCCAAGACCTTTTAAATCACCAGTTTCCTCATTTCATTTTATAATACAGTTGTCAAAATGCAAAGTTATTCAAACGTGATAACACAATCAAAATTGTGTTTCTACCCTGCAACTACCGTCCATTAGTTGGGCGCCACTGCAGGCTTTTCTTCTCAAACACTATAAAGTTGAACTAAAGTATTTTACCACATAAATGATTCCCTGAGATAATTCATTTTGATTTGTAATGCATTTCATGTAGCTCAAAAATTTGACCTCCACATTGGCTACAAATGAATATTATGTCTGACAGTAGTCTGAGTGTTACAAATACCATGCACTCCCAGCGTTACAGGATGTGCTGTCTTTGTCATGGTCAGGTCTCTGTTATTAACTCATAATCTTGTTGAGAAAGAGAAATAAATATTAAGCAAAAGGAAATAGTAAAACATGTTTTTTCCCCCACCGTCCTACAGCCGGTCACTGTGGCGTTCCAGAGCAGATTGTAAATGGGCAGGTGATTGGGGAAAACTTTGGTTATAGAGACACAGTGGTTTACCAGTGCAACCCTGGATTCAGGCTCATTGGCTCCTCCGTACGGATCTGCCAGCAGGACCACAACTGGTCCGGACAGCTTCCAGTTTGTATCTGTAAGTACCAATTCACCAAGTCTGGTTGACTGCAAGACGCTTTGTGTTTAGGTTTAGGAAGGTGCATTTGTGTGACAAAGAAGACCCATTTGGTTATTTTAGAATGTCTCACCATGCACACGCTGTTCAGATGGCACAGAGCTGCTTGAGACAGTTTTGGATTGTAATGTGATAGATTTTTAGACTAATATGGAGATTTGTATTGACAAGAAAGAAAGGTATAGACAAAAATTTGATGATTTGATTAAAAAAAATGTTTTAGCGTACTTTATATGTTTTATCACTAATAAAAATCATCCTGCACTTTCTAAATCTTCCTGCTCCTTTAGTTTGAGAAGTGCTGAAGTCAGTAGTCAATACATGGTAAATTCACCTATTGATGCACTGAAATGTGCTGTTTACCCTTTCCCCACCGAGGTCATGTCGTAATTCCTAATTCCTGTTATCCTCTTTTATCCTCTGAGGTTAATCATGTGATAATGGTATTCCTATGATATGTGTCACTTTATGTCACCTATTGATCATTGTTATTGAATTTTCTCTCTCCCCCTTATTCTCTCTCTTCCCACACACACTATCTTTCTCACCCCTCCTCCCTTTTACCTTTTCTTTGCTTCCTTTCATCTTCCATCCTCCTCTCTACTGTTCTGTCACATCCCATGGTGATGTGTGTCAACTTCAGCTGTCACATGTGGCCACCCTGGTAGCCCTATCTATGGCCGCACCACAGGCGATGGCTTCAACTACAATGATGTGGTGCGCTTCTCCTGCAACAAAGGCTACACCCTGGAAGGACCCTCCACGGCTCAGTGCCAGGCAAACCGCCAGTGGAGCCAGCAGCCACCAACATGCAGAGGTACAGTCCAGCTGCAGAGCTCCTGCAAAATGGATAAATGATTGGCAGTTGGACTGACTTAAAGTATCAGAAGGATGCAAATGCATCTTGACAGTTGAACTAAAAAGCTGCTTGTCTCTGCCAGCATGTTTAACTAAGCTTCAGACCACAGACATTGCCTCAGGAGGCAAGACAGACAGGGATGAAAGGCAAGAATTTCTACAAGAATTTAGGACCAGCAGATAAATCTTATTCACATGCATCTCATCAAACATCTGCAATGATTCATTTCTGAAGAGGGTACCTGTATCACTTCTGCTAAAGCTGTTTTAATTTTTGATAACAGAAGCCACTTCTATCTAATTCTGCTCGTGTGAATCAGGCCAGCCAACAGTGGAGCAGGTAGCTGCCAGCGAGTAGAAGTAGGGTCCAGCCAAAGTGTTGGAACAGAATGAAATGAGTTTTGCAGGTGCTTTGTGATGGTTCAGGAATCAGAAGCTAGGGTGACCACAAGAATTAAGCAGCCAACAGATGTATCATGATCATTCAGGAATCAGCAGCCAGTGACCGCCAGCATGCACAGGCATAGGCACACAGGCAGGGTGGATCGAGGTCGTGTTCACACATCTATTGGTTTGAATGAGACGAGTCTCTATCTGTTCTACTGCTCTGGGTAGAGCATTAGGCAACAACATCTGGAGCCCTGGCCTCAGAGCAAAAGCAGGGAAATGGCAATAACAAGCTTGCAGCAGAATGTATGGAAAGGGGAGAGTAAATGGGGAATTGTTTCTACAATTTTACCAAGAAGCTTGCTGCAGGGAGAGATTACTTTGAAGGCAAGAAAGTGAAGAGTACATTTAGTGGAACCCATTTGATTGAGAGTGTCAGATGGTGGCTGTGTTATAGTTGTGTCCAATTTCAGTTTGCCTAGGTTAGGCTCATTAGTGGTGTGTTTACAATCAGCAGCAATCCAGACATTTTAGTGTGTGACCATACCAGAGACAAGTTTACTCGTTTTCCCAAAATAATGTTGACAGTATGACAATTCTTTCTGGAAATACTTTCCTCTATTTACATTACTGTCGCCCAAAATGGAAACAGACAATGGTTGTATTGTGCAGCGTGATGGAAGCTCTTTATTTTAATAATGCTTTTCATATTTGTTTCTGGAAATTCTTCTAACTTTAGACAGATATTTGTTGCAGTGTGAGGGTGTGGTAAATGTTGGTAAATATGATCTTAACTATCTTTAAAATGCTATAAAACAAGGTAACAGACCAGGAAGCAACCATTAAAACATTCAATTACAGACATGAGTTTGAGCGATATCCAGCAAGGGTTTAATTGGTCTGCTACCTCTGGATCCAGTCAGCCCAAGCGAGATTTGCCAGACTTTGCCCATTAAGTTTTGAGTTTTTGTTGGCAGTCAGATGTGAAGAGACACTGTTTTCAGTACTGTGAATAACACCGTAGAGACAGACCTGGTAAAATATTAAAAGAGTAAAGTCATATTAAACTGTCATTACTCCTTTTGTCACAATATGTCTTTGTTCCCATTAAGCCAGCATTTTCAAACATTTGCATTATTGATTTCATTTGATGTTGCTCTGAACTTAATTTCACTTGAATCTACTTTCAGCTGTCTAAACCACCTTGTCAGCGATGTGTTCTTGGACACTTTAACTGCTTCTAAAATGGATACTTGTGAATTTGTGAAAATAGATGTGCCTTCGGTTCTGTTGTTTTCAGGAGCAAGCATTAGATGTTATTATTATCAACAAAGCTTAAATATAGCCTAGTTTCACTTGTCTCCCTGTTTGTAAAATAAACAGAAAAGGCCACTGATCAGGTCATGTCAACAGTTCTATTATTAACTCACAAGTGAACATGCTGACATTTAAGCAAATGACGCTCCAACCAAAGATAAAAGATTACACAGCTTTCAGGATAGAAAAGTCACATGCCCAGCGATGATACTGGGTGGAGTTAATTCGGCAGTCTGTCACATTCCTGTTATATGTTATGTTTTTTTACTCTATGCCATGTTGAGGTAAAAATATTCATGACAGAATATAATTTGGCCAGATCTGTCAAATTGTTATATGCAGTGGAAATAACTGAGGCAAATGCAATTATAGAAACACATCAAACTTAAAGGAATTATCTAAATATTATGACAAATCAGTAATTAAATCAGATCAGTAATTATACAGTATTCTTGATATCATAGTTTAGTTAAGAATCACTCTCTGCAGTATTTCATCTCCTGCTATGCAGTGGTGTGGTGTGCACTATGAACATCTAGTGCCATAGCAACCTTACGGACAGAGATGACCGTAGATGCAGTATTCATAAGATGGGTTTGGAAACGCTGCCAAGAAGGGAGTATTCACTTTGGTTCAAGAAAACCGCAATACATTGATGCGTATTAAAAGTTACCAGGAACAATTCTGCTAATTAAAACAGTATACAGCATGCGTATGATAAAGAGAATATAAATTAAATAGTGAATCTTGCACTCATGGCAACAGAAATTCTGGGACAGGGTAAAAGGCCTTTTTTAACCTTTAGTTCAGCTAGTAATCATGTGACTGTGCAGTAATTAATAATAATAATGCCTAATATTAGATTGAAAACATCTGTCTTGCCTGAAATATCCACACAACAATAAAAATTACTACTCCCTGCTGTCGGTATTCTGCTATGAGTATTCTCCCATTCGACTAAACTAATTGAATAATTCATGATGGCCCAAATCAAGCATAGTGTTAGTTCAGGCAGGCAACAAAGTCAAGCTCAACTCACAATCTTAACACATCAGCTGATGAGCAGCCGATATCAGAGCCAGCCGACATCAGCTGCAAGAGGACAATCATGGCTCAGCTGATTCTCCTCTTAGCGTCCTTTGGCAAATTCTGTACAAGGTGCCTTATTTGAGTTGCTTTAGCTGCCTTCCCTTGCTGTTTCGTTTGCAAACTGCTTTGCAAGCACCCCACATAAGACTGGACGGTCTGTGTACACGCTTCAACTTACCCTGCAACTTGTCATGTTGAGTCCCAATAGACAGTACCCAGGCTCCTGGAAGCCTTATTCCAAAACAGTATTACGGCTTCATTCAGAGCTTCTGACGTAGAGATTTTGCACAGATCGAGGAATACATCTGTATCAAACCCCCACCTGCAGTTCTTCCCAACTTCTCTGTCCCAGAGAAAAAGAAACAACTACTCCTGCAACTCCGCTGCAGTCCCAGGTCTGGTCTCTGCCCGTCGCCCAAAAGAGCTTGAAGTCCAGCTCCAGCAGCCAACTCCGCAGACCTGCAAGATAACCCATCCCGACAGCTTTGTCCAGCATCCAGTCACCGCTTGCCAGCATGAACTCCAAGTCCTGGAATCCGGTTCGGCACCCTCAACAAGTGGAGTTTTTCCTGGCACAGCTGAACCATTTTCCTCCTGGACTGTAGGGTCAGTGCATGGATGGCCTGCGTTTGCGACATTGAACAATGACGTCAATCCGGCAGGCATCAATAGCATCACCGTCACTGGGAAGTTCAGTCCCAGACTCCGCAGGGGTTCCATGTTTTTTTTCTCTTGCTTCTGCAATCCTCTCCCCTGTCCTTGAGCTGGCAGTGCTCTGGAAAAGCATCCTAACCGCTGTTTTGTCAATGATTTGCCATTAATATTTGATTGCAGGACTTTTTCAGGGGTTCATAGCTGGTTTGACTTGGTTGCCAAAAGTCTCATTTGTTTGCAATAATTTGCAGCCTGCATTTAAGGAGCCTGAGATAGTCATATATAAAGAGGGATTAGTGATTGGTCCATTTGATAAATCGCCTTTCCAACGACTTGCAATAATCCTATAGGTATAACAACTCGTAAATATTCTGGAAAGAAGCGCTAATCATTGATTTATCTGCTCCTCATAATGGCAGTGCTCAAAGTATGAGTCTCATTCCTTTGGCTCCCTTCTCCCTTTTTTATGCTTCTGTCGACGATGCCATTAAGTTTATTAAGGAAGCAGGTGGAGGTGTGTGGCTAGCCAAAGCAGACATCACAGACTCTTTCAAAGCTATGCCTTTTCAATCTTCGCAATGGCATCTATCTGGTGTTAAATGGAGAGAAAAAATATATATAAATTCATGTGGCCTCACTGAACATTATTTAGTCAAATCGGCTTTCTACTGAGGGCTCTGCTAGTTCCTCCTGCTGGCCATGTAAGTACATGAAAGGCCAGGGAGGTTTGCCAGGTGTGGTCATTTCGGGGATCTTTGCTACTGCTCTCTCTGCCTCGGGCTTCCCACATAGGCACGTGGAAAGGCTGAGAGGTGTGCTCACCCAGGGAGGTCCCAGAACAGAGCCACACCGCCAAACATAACTTAGTGGGGAGCAAATAAGTTTCTTTGAAAGTTGTCCTGAACTGTATTTTCTTTCGTTCTTTTTTTTATCCAGTGGTAAACTGCACAGATCCCGGTATCCCTGCCAATTCTATCCGGGAGAGTAAGATTGAGCACGGTAACTTCACATTCGGCAGCGTGGTCTTCTATGACTGTAACCCAGGATATTACCTGTTCGGCTCATCAGTGCTCACCTGCCAGCCTGTGGGTCACTGGGACAAACCTCTGCCAGAATGCATCGGTACAGTGGTCACTTTTAATATTACCTTGGTGATTAATTGGAAAATCATGCAATTATTCATGTTATTATTAAGGGTTTATAATTATCTGTCTCCTGTTCACTGTTCAGTGCATTAGCATATCCACCTTTCAGTGCAATTAGTGTATTTTATGCAAAAGTTAATAAATTAATACACTCAACAAGAGATGCAAGTAAAGAACTGAGAGAAAAGTTTCACTCTCAATTAAGTGTTCACAACCTTGTTTTAGGGCTGCACGATTAATCTAATCGCGATGTCGTCGTGCGATTACATAACTGTAAAAAGTGTGCTGTTTAATAAAACAGAAAAGGTGTGTGTGACGCACTCTTTGTGTGACACTGCACTGCTGTCTGCTCATTTGAGTCTCGGCGCACGCGAGACTAAGAGTAACTTTTAAGACAACAACCTACACCCCTCCCTGTCCCGCCGCTAAAGGGGTGAGACAGAAGAAAACTGGGAGAAGGTTTGGGTTTGGCTCACTGGCGATTTAACATTAGCTGTATCGGTGCCTTTTGTTGTTCAACATATTCGACTTTTCATAAGGCTGACGTACTTCACGTCACTTCACGTCAACCGACCGATCACAGCCAGAATGGGGCAGGACATAAAAAAAAGTTTGACTTGCTACAGCAAATGATTAAATGTTGAACAATATGATTATTGACAAGTTAGTGCTTAGCATTAACAAATTAGAGACCAATGTTGAAACTGCTGTAATTGGATTTAAAATTCAACTAGTGGCAAAACAAGTATACTATTATATGAAATTATAATGCATGTAGCATTAAATATATTATTGTTATACTACTAGTATAACAATAATATGTAACAATAATGTACAGTTCCTCCTCCAGGTTGTGGATAGAGACTCTGCATTAGACAGATGTACACTGAGCCAGAGCCAGGGTGGCAGTGTGCCAGTATTTGCTGCTGCTACCCACCTCCTCCGTAGAGCAGCATGCTCTCCTTGTTCTGTTTTATGTCTGTTTTACTAGTTATTGTTATAAATATTGTTTATCGTTTAACTTTGTTCAAGTTGAAATATACATTTCATAATGTCAGTATTTTGTGCATTTTCCTTGATAATTAAGCAAGTAGACTAGTAGTACCATTTGTTCCTTTATAATCGAAACAAAACCGCAATGTTGCCACAATAATCGCAATATGAATTGTTCTCCAAATCGTGCAGCCCTACCTTGTTTTTGAATTCATTTGCTTCTAGAGTTAAAATGGTACAAGTTGCTAAATGCTGTGGCTGAGAGCATCTGTGTAATGTTTAATGCCGGAGTGGCTTATGGTTATGTTGCACTGTACCTAACTGAGAAATGGGGAAACTGTCATTTGTTGTTCAGTTGTTCAGGCTATAGCTATTCCCTCAAAACCAAACACTTAAATTATAACAACCATCTATGAACTGTAGGGGTTATCTGAGGTTGTAATGTTGCTCTCAAACATCTGCTTCATCGTGCACAGGCCACCGACAGTAATGCCCTATTTCTAGTGAAATTATCCAAAGTAAACCTCTGCATTTTACACACCAGCTCAGGAAGCACTTCATTTCATGGTAGAGAGGTGACGCACAGCATTTATTTTATCAAACTGAAGAGTAATTAAAGAGATACATAGGAGTGTCTGTCTCAAATGTTTATTCACAGCTTCAGGCGTCACCGACTCTTTGTTAAGAAATTAGCTTTGTGAAATTACAGAAACTTGCTTGCATTATGAGACTAAGCTGATTAAATGACAGCTCCCAAAAAAATATGTAGCGCTCAAAAGAATAAAAAAGCAGCAAAGAAAGTGATGTACCAATTTAGATTTTAGTTCTGAAATCAATCCAGTGAATGTTTTAGTAAGTGAATATACAGTACATATAATTACATATAATTGCCTTTTTAAGAAAAATGATAATTACAATGAAATCAAACTACTCAAAGCAAACGGATTTTCTGGTGAATGTATAAAGGCAAAGTAATCTCAGACGGCTCTATCTTTCAACACAAGCTTCTCTGAACTACTTAGATCAACATGTGACTGGACTGGTTGTTGGTTTTGAGTGGCTGGATTAAGCAGCAAGCAGCACAGGTGACTGTCAGGCTTTACACAGAGCATTCTGAATATTGGCTAGGCAATATTTAATTTCTTAGTTTGGCGTATAGAGGGGGCAGCTTCCAGCCAAGCATGTCACACCATAACCAGCTGAACATTATATGAAGAGGAATGATGCAAACGTTAAATGGCTGTTTACTTATAATCAAGATAAATGAAATGATATTCTTTCATCAAGCCATTTATTAACAGTGAGTGGTAATTTTATCAAGTGTGTTGAGGCATGCAACAGTAATCTGTCTATCCATTCACTCATGCAGAGGTGGACTGTGGCCACCCAGGTACTCCTCCTTACGGAGTGATGAGCGGTGAGAAGTTTACATTTGGCTCCACCGTGCGCTATTCCTGCTCTGGAGACCGCCAGCTCATAGGAGACTCATCACTCACCTGTCAGCTGAACGGACATTGGAGTGCTCCACTGCCCCACTGCTCAGGTACACTAACACACAGATATAGTCACGCATTAATGACACTGATATCAGTATATCACTGGTAGTTGTTTGATTTTTCTTCTTATTTTAACTCAGCCTGTGCTTCCTACACACACACATGACTTCAGCCAAAATATGTGTAGAAACAAATGTTTCTTTCTGCATAAAACAATCAAGTGAGTGAGAGATATCACCCCTGACATAACCTAAATGCAGACTCTGGCAAAAGTTTTAACAGAACTTTTTGTGTACAGTGTTCAGTACATTTAGTTGCAGACTATTCTCTTTTTCTGAAAACCAGAAAAAAATGTCTCTCTTATAGTGTATGTCTGCCCAACTACAAACTTCCCCCCTTAATCCCCTCTGTGCTCTTACCTCCCATCACACTTAAGCATTCCTGACCATTTAAGTGGATTCTCTTTACTGAATGTTCACTTGGTTTGTTCAACTCACTGACCCAGAAGTAATGTTTGTAAGCAGACTTGTATGACAGTATTTTTTTTCCTTCTTTAAATGGGAGTGCGAACTCTCTACTCACCTTCAATATTTTCTATTTACTCGGACAGTTGAAAAGCAGTGAGGCAATAGTGAAGTTAGACTCAAAGGATAGTAAGGAAATGTGGTGGAGTATTTCTCTTTGTTTGCGCCTGCATAATTTTAAGCAGTGCACAGCCTAATAGCTGTTTTTAGGCCTGAAATTATAGCTTTAGATCCTAATAAAGTGTGTAATTTTAATACATATGGTCAGAAAAATGAGTATTGCAAGGTATTTTAAACTTCTTTACCACATAGTCTTTAAAATCAATTTGGCATCCATTATTGAGATGATTTGATCAGCACCCTGCTGTTTTGACAAACAAGCCTCTTAGAAAGTGATGATTTGCAATTTTGTATTATATTTCATTTCATCACTCACTCTGAGCTGTGTATCACCAACATGAGCTCCACTGCCTCTTGTTTGTCTGAAGAAACCCAGCTAATAAACTCTGCTTTAAAACATTTAATACCCAGCTAGATTCAGTGCATTTAATTTACCTTGTCCAAAACCTAATCAGCATCAACTCATCACTTGAAAAGTGAGATAAGTAAAGCCAACATGAATTTATTCCCAAGTATTTAAATTGTCAAAGAGCAATTGCTGTTTAGAGAGTAAACCCCTGTGGTGGGTGAAATTTGTGCAGCAGAATAAGAGTCCTGGGTCAGTGACCAGAGGATTTAAAAATAATGAATGACTTTGTGGCTTACAAAGCTAAAGAAAAAGGATGTGCTGAGGTAAGCGAAAACAGATATTATAATTTTGATTACACATAATCAGATTACAAAAAAATGCAACTTGAGTTTTCTTTTGTTGTGATACAACAGCACCCTTATATAACAGATATGGCAAGAAATAAATCTGGCATTGGATTTTTCTAAACACTAAAAGTTGATTATGGAGGGATCTCATTTTGTTACTGATTTTAATTAAATACCCAAACAGTAATTGAATGACCATGTAAATTGTAGTGTGCTATATGTGCATATACCTTATAATTGGGACAACATAAGAACAAAGTACAGACATTATATAGTTTGTTGTGACGTGTAAGACTCGTTGTTGGTTATAGATTATGGTAGAGTGTGAATGCATTGTCCTCACGTTGTCACATATGATTGTACTGCACCAGTGCTTCTAATTAACTATGAAATCAGCATTGTATTATGTAAAGAAGACTCTTTTGTAGATCACCTTTTCATCACTAATGGGCTTGATGAATACAGACCCGTGGCAGTAAACATCTGTCACAGCTGTAGCAGAAATTAGAACCACAACACAGCTGGAACTGCTTAAAGGAACTAAAGTTTTGATGTAGCAAATGCCTGGGGAGTTTTAAATTGGTGAGTGCACATTTTAGCACCTAGTTTTCACAGGCACATTAGCAAAAACGTGATGAAATTAGCACTGTAGTTTTAGCAAGATAAATGAGCTATCTGAAAAGTGTTAATGGTGTTTAAATGTTTTTGTCCCTCCATCAAGTAACCATCACTTAGTCTAAGCTTGTCTTTGTTATCTGCAGGACTAGAAGTTATTAAAATGGCACATTTGAATTATTGTGTTCATCACCAATAGCAACAAAATAATTCCTTAGATGTCGAGACCAACGTCAGCCACAGTTCTCATCAATGCCTCCGTCCATGCATCCGTCCTTCCTCTCATCTATCTGTCCCTCTGTTAATTAGTAAGAGGGGGCTTAAAACTGCTTGCAAAGCCATTCCCCTTTTGTCCTCGTGCGTTGCATGGCTGAGTTGAAGGGCTTATTATTTCTTCACAAAGGGAGCATGGTGAACGGACATTAACTCAGATTCAAACCAAATCCACCACCATCCCAATTAGTGAGATTATAGCTGTCACAGTGCATGCCAGCCAGGCTGCCTCACCTAACCGAAGGAGTCTAATGAAGTACTGACAGCTGCTGTGAGACACGCACACAGACACATACACACACATACACACACAAGTGGACATGCACACAGACTGGCAACAAATAATTATGCATACTGAACATGCACTTGGAAATACATAGTCTCTGTAATGTTGGGAATTAGGGTTTAAATGGCATCAATATTTATATTAAATATTGTAATAATTATTATTACTACTATTATTTAATGATTGATAATTGAACTTGTGTTAAATTCACCTTGGGTCACCAGTCTTGAAGAAGAGATAATTGATAGCCAATTACCTAATTTAGTCTCATAAGATACACTAAACTATCAATTTGGAACTCTGATTAATAAAGAAATGAATAATTTTAACCAAAATTACCATCAATAGCTTGTAGGTCGAAGGATTTGGAGTTCTACAAGAGGTTGGTGATATATTCACTCTTATGCAGCATTAATGAAACCAGCATGTATATACAAAAACGCTCCATGAATCCTAACTAAAATGTACTAAACTAAAGAACATGAAGAGAAGAAGAGACATGTTATGTGATAAGGAGAGCATGTGTGCGCGTGTATGTGTGTGTGTGTGTGTGTGTGTCGATTGCGCACCCAAAAGAATGTGTGTCAGTTCCTGTGGTTTGCACCATATGTTCAGCGTGCAAGAACACGGACACACGTGTTGCAGAACAAAGATAGCCCAATGAAGGGGGAGCTTAAGTTTTCTCTCTGCATGTGTGGTTGTGTTGAGGCCAAATCAGAGGTGCATGCGTGTGATCAGTGTCGGATAACAGTGCGATGTTAAAAGAAGTTAGTATGCATAGACTGTTTACCTACATCAATTTAGCGCTACCTAAGTACTAAGGTTACGCAGTAATGTCAAGTTAACCATGAACAATCACAACAATGCATCAAACACATCAGTACATGGCACATTTACTAAAACTAACAGTCCTGTGCTTTGCCAACTACACTGTCAACTATGTTATGCCCAGTTACGTTTCTATTCCATAGAAGAAGAAAGTGTCTTTGCCATCGTAGTTGTTAGATGGCAGGTTCTTTGTAGATTTAGACAGGAGATAAAGATTTGTGGTTCTTTTGCAGTTTGCTATGCTGTGTTTCGATCGCAGATCGCGTCATCTGTTCAACTCAAGCTGGAGACACACTGGAACCCTTGACAGATGTCAAATCTACAATCCTATTCATTTTCTATGGAAAGCAGGAGATCCGGCCACGCGGTGCATGATAGATATGCCGCATCAAGTTGACTGACCATTCGATGTATCTGAATTTGCACAACACAACTCATTGTCAACATTATGCAAATGAGTCTGTCTAACACAATGCATCAGCCTCAACAAACTCTCAGCAAACTGTAAAACTAGGTAGCGCTGATCAAATATGAATCAAGTTTATGTTTCTGGATTGTGCTCATTGGTATAGTTTGTCCTGATGGGTCCTTGCCGGACTGTATGTCTCCAACCTCAAGCCGTTCGGCGCTGAGCTACGTTGTTGCTTCTGTTAGTCAGTGAAGTTAGCTATAAGACTTTGTATCTGTAGCTGCTGGCTAACTGAGCTGGTTTGCGTTGCTGGCTAACTGAGCTGGTTTGCGTTGCTGCCATATGATCAGGGAGTTCTGGTGCATGTCTACTCCGGCCATGCTGGGAGACAACTTTGGCTGTCGGCAACTTCAGTGGTCCAGAAAAAGAGAGAGCACAGAAGTTGAGCTGGGGGTTTTATTGATCAGGTGACGGCATGTGTCACAGGTCACTGACTGATAGTTACTGAAAGCTGGATTCACACCTGGATGTGAAGATTGTGGGAAATAGAGTTCAATGGATCAGTTTCATAACAAACGCTCAGTTAATATCACACAGTTTCAATCACACAAATGAAATGAACAAATATCATCTGTGGAGTTCCCCTGGACCTATGGCATGGAGACACAAACATATGCATCAAGAGCACTCTCTTGGAGTCACACAAATATGCATACAAAGGTATGCAACAGTACACATATATATGCACACACGCTCATTGCTATCCACAGCCACACACACAAACTAATCATCTCCAGCTGTGAGCCTTTGACCTGACAAATCCAATTGTGCACATGTCGGCAGTAGGATGTGTGTAGAAGGTATGAGCTTGGTATTTGTGCTGTAAGGCTTTGTCAACAAGTCCAGTATTACTGCAGCTGTTTGCGTCTCAGTAGACAGAGAGCAGCAGACAGCACACAGAGAATGATGCACAGGATGTGTGCACAGCTCAAGGAACGGGATCTAAAAGCCAGTAAAGCACAGAAATGTTGTCTCTCACAAAGAGACAACATGTACTGAACTGTACAGACATCCACAGTGCCAGATAATGCACACACAGTACCCTATCCATCAATCAATCAATCAATCAATCAATCAATCAATCAATCCGTCTGCATATCTGTGTTTGTGCTTTGTTTGCCTATCTATATCTCTCTTTCTGGTATAATGTGTCTTCCAAAGCCAAACATTTTGCTCTTTTATATCCTCCAGTGGTTTCATTTCAGTCAGAGAATGGAAGCAGCAGCAGTGGAAGTGGTGGTTGGTGTTATGTGCTTTATCCTTAGCTCTGATGTCCCTAGTAATACAAAACCAAAAGGCACCCCACCATCTAGACTCCATCCGGACTCCCACTCCCCACCACTCAGCTTTGCTTGATGTTCATCATGACATGAAATGTTCAGTGGTCATGTCAGTGCCCTGACTCCATCATCTGTCTTTCTTTTCTTATGGCTTAGATAGGGAACTTGTCCCATTTTTTTTTACCCAACAGAGACAGCCCGTTGGGGACATGAAAAGAGAAATAAAAAGAAACACAGCATCTTTTTATTTGAGTTGCTTCATAGGTGTGACAGGCGATTCAAGACAGTAGAAGTACTGTGTGTTCCCCCACAGAACAAAAGACAGGAGAGATAATTCAGGATAATGAAAATGCATACAGCTTCAGAGGTCAAACTGTATTCATGATTTCTCATAACCACAGCTGGTTGCCTTTTAATACTGGCCTCGCTGTTTTAATGGACAGAAAACTCCTGGTGTCAAAGCAGGGAACGGTATTGGTCCTCCAGGTTTTTGGCTTGGTGACAACTGCTCATTGGTGCATTGTGTATTTTATAGCTGCTTCCTGGAGGACTCGAAAGATGTATAGTTTGAGTTTATGTCCTCTCTGTATTGTCCCACTGCTTGACAGACAGGAGCACTGTCTTGTAATTCACTGCCATACCAACTTAAAAGAGCCCATCTGTGAACACACACATAAACAGTTAAAGTGGAAGGCATCTTCAGTTTCTTGTTTTCATTGTTCCTTGTCTGGTTATCACCCATTGCAGGCGACTCTGCAGACACATGTGGGGATCCTGGCACTCCGGCTCATGCCAGCAGGGAGGCAGGGAACTTCAAGGTGCGCAGCAAGGTGCGCTTCACCTGCGCAGTGGGACATACACTGTATGGCTCAGCGGAGAGAATCTGCTTCCCTAATGGGACCTGGTCGGGTAGACAGCCGTTCTGCAAACGTAAGGGAAATTTTTAAATGTCTCTGTAATGAATTGTGTGAAATAAGAGGAGAAGGGTGCACAGGAGGCATACAGGGAGGTAACACACTCATACTTCTTCACACACAAGCACACATACACATTGAAATGCATACAGTTACCCAAAGTAATGAATGTTTTCACTACTGACTCAAAAGTGCCCATAACAACCAAATATTAAATATAAAAGCTGGCATTAAAGTCAAAGTACCTGTATTATATCACATCAGGTTACAGATCCCCAGGGGTTCTTGAGGGGGTTCCAGGGGGTCCCCAGCAAAAAGGGGATTTTTTTCCCCACTATAATTTCATTCATAAGTAGGACAATGACAGAATGTATGACTGTCCTGGTCATGGGATCATACACTTTCTGTAAAAAAAAAAATCTAAAAGTTAAAATTCTATCAGATCTGCGGTCCTGGTACAAAAGTATATCAAGTAGAATACCACACTGCTGATGAAAACTGGTGAATTTGATAAGTTAGCTAAATATAGTTATATTACATTTGTTATATTCTCCAAAATACATTGACAACAAATTGACTGTTTTGGGATGGTATCTGAAGAATTCAAACATTGTATGCACCACATGGGCTGGAGGGAAGCTTGTATGTGCATAAAGTGTCCATATAGGTGCTCATGTGCATCCACACCTACACACATAAATAGCCGCAAAAGCTCACAAATACAGTACTGCACCAGATGGATAAGTATCTCTCTGCTGCAGTCTGGTATTTTCTGCCAGCACGTGGTGCTGTGACTAGCTTCCAGATTGCAACCAAAAAATTCATTAATTCTAGACACCTAAAGCCAAGTTTTTTTGGATTGAGATAAATGAATCATTGTGGATTTTGAAGATATTAGTTCACAGAACGCCACTTCTACATCTTGCATAAATTACCCCCAGGGGTCAACCGGATATTGAGGCAAATGTTTGACTGCTTCTGCTCTCCTTTACATACTGTCCGCAAGCTTGGCACAATGCCAGTTTCATTTTTAATATGAAAGGCCAATGCACAGGCCCTCTGAACAACTCTCTGTATATCTGTCTGTCATTCCATCTCTCTTGTTTCTTTTTTCTTTGTCTCTCTCTCTATCCTTCATTTCCCCTGATGTCAGCCCTTTTCTCTCGCTTCTCCCCTGATTTCTCTCTGTCTTAATCTCGTTGTCTGGCTGTCTCTCCATCCCCGTCCAGCCCTCCATCTGTCCCTTCTCTCTCTCGCTCTCGCTCTCTCTCACTCAGCCTTGCCCTCCTTCTACTCCTTTTACCCCACATCTCTCTTCCACTACCTCTTTATCTCTCCATCTCACCACTGAACTCCTGATTTAAAGATTGTTTTAGCCATCCTTCCACCTCAAGAGGGAGGGGGCAGGAATTCACTGGAGCCAGAATGAGTTTCAGTGCTGTCTGTCTGTGATCTAAAGCCCTGTCTACTGTTAAAGCCCATCCATCCGTTATCCACAACCTTTTACAGTCGCTGGAAAACAGTCACTGTGGATATTCAGCTTAATATCCATCTCACAATACCATCAAGGTCTGTTTTATTCGTCTGTCATTATGTCTGTCTTGAATTATTAAGAGAGGAAGCCTAAGAGGCAACCATTGTGTATTTTTGGCATGCATGCGCACATGCTCGTGTGTGCATTTATAGTACAGTAATGTGAGCATGCTGGCACCTGGTGTGTTTGGATGTGTGCCTGAGTGATGCATTTGCACCTCGATCTGCGTGTTGGTGTGTGTGTGTGTGTGTGTGTGTGTGTGTGTGAGTCTGTGTGTGAACATGTGGTAATTGAGAAATCACCACCACACCTACTGTCTGTCTTCTACAAGAATCACTATTTCAGATTTTCCAGGCAATTAGGTGATTGAGAGAGCCAATCAGTTTCGTAATTAGACATGATTTGGAGCAGAAGAAAAACACATGAAACAAACCTTGTCATTTCCCCTCTTCAGGGATATATTTTGGTTGCCGTATTGTTGAAGTTCTGTAGAGGTTGCCTTTGTGTAAAAAGCCCAGCGCTTCAGTCCACTACAGATAGTATGTTTTTTCCTCTCCGTGGATTGTATATTTAAATTAACACTTGAGTTGACCCTCCTGTTCAGGTTTTGCTTTAAAATGTAAGTATCATATCATATGATAATCATATGACCTGTAAAAGTTATTCCACATTGTAAAATAACTCTACATCTATTCATCATTTAATATAATGTATTAACTCAAAGTTCTGTTGTTGTTAAAACCCTGAGTCCTTTGACCACAGCTGCACATTACACCCACAGTTCTGTATTAGACAGCACTAAATGTCATTACCATGGATGTACTATGGGACTTGACAATACACAAGCTGCACTTCATGTACTGATGACTCGTCAATAGTGTGATGGGGATTTGTGTACCACTGCATCAGCTCTGCTCATTAGCCTCTCTTAATAAAGTTTAAAAGAAAACAATGCTTCCTTGCATCCCCCGATGTGAGCCACACAGGCGTAATGGGGAACTCTGACACAAGCCAAACATTTCTATTCGCCCTTTTAAGACTGTTCCATCTGAGTGCTAATCAGACTGAGTCAAGAAACCACAATTATTTGTCAGGGCAAAAGCAAAACGGCCATTATTTCACAAATAAATATTACTTTTAACAAAATATGGAAGGAGTATAAGCCCTTTAATCCTACGGGACCTTCAGAAGTCATCATGCAGCCACCTTGGGGGCTCCAAACCTTTAGATTGTGAATTACTGATATGGAAAATAGAAAATCCATTACTATTTTACACCCCTGACCTTCACCTCCTCTCTTCTCTCCCTGTATTGCAGCGGTACAGTGTGGGAACCCAGCTACACCTGTTCATGGCCGTATTTCCCGTGTGGATGGCACATCATTCTCCCACTCCATTGTGTATTCTTGTATTGAAGGCTATTTCCTCACTGGCTCACCAACACGCCAGTGTCTGGCAAATGGCACGTGGTCCGGCACTGCTCCAAACTGCACAAGTGAGTTTTATATGCACAGAAACATGAAGGGATATTGGAGTCATGTTGCATGGTCTTTTGGAGTACACTTAAGAGGCCACTCTGCTGCACAGCTTTCATGTTGTGAAATGGAAAAAAGAGTAATTCATTGTCTACTCACTGTCTAAGAAAATTGTGAAATATCAGTGTCTGAAGATATATGGACAGGCATAGTTCCAATTATACCAGTGCTTTGAACAGAAAAGAAAAGACAAGACAAGAAAAGCAGCAGAGCCCCATTCAATGTTTCTTGGATGATCACATTTAGCTCTGTCACACTTACACCTTCATTGGCATATACAGAATTTGTTATCGTGGCTTTGAGAAATAGTACAGAAAAATAAGTAGAAACAGGACGAGGGAGATTGAGCATTCCCGTGGGTGTCATGGACACAGCCAAAACGAACCTAGTGTTATCCTGGAGTGAGCAACTGCTGACCAATTACACATGGCCGGGCACACAATATCACAAAAAATGCTGTATTGTTAGTACTGTAGACTGAATCAGCCACTGTTCTTGTGTTCTCTGTGATGATGTATGAACAAATTAATCATATGATTTATACTGTAAACCAGATAAACCCCTCTGGTAAGAATTAAAACAGACTGGAGTAAAGATGATTTCTCTCACAATCTCTGTCAAAAGGAGGCGCTCTGATTGATCAGCAGTGTTGCTAAAATAGGTTATAAGATTTCAAATAGCACATAAATCTTTTTGTGCCTTCTCTATCGGCAGCGTCAAAACTGTCAGGCGTTTTTTTATTGTCTGGATCTCTGCAAATGAGCCTTGCAATAATTAAGAAGTATGCCAATCTATATTCAATTTGCACCAGGATGACTATCAAACAAAATTACACATTGTTCTTCTCTCTGAAAATCACCATATTCTCTCTTCCTCATTCTTTTTGCGTGTTATTGAATCACAAGAAAAGATAAATGGTATGGGCATAATTTTCAATTTTGGAATGAAATGAGTCTCTGGAGAGAGAGATACAGGAAGGGGAGGGAGGTGGAGACACAGATGGAAAATTTGCTTGAATAATAATGATCAAACATGCAGAAAGTCAGAGAAGCTTTCTTGCCTCTTTCCCCCAATTTCAAGCCTGCTCATCACCAAATGAATTATTGTTATCCTCCTGTTTGCTATCACTTTAAATTTTAGTGGTCAGTTCAGGGACATCAACACTTAAGATGCCAAGATTGGCTCACTGTGCCTTCATTAAGGAGGCAATCATTTTCACGGTTCATGGCTAATCGATCATGTAAGTTACCAGATCAAAGTCACAAAACATTCTCAAGGGGAGAGAGAAAAGTTCTTCTTTTTATTTTTTTTCGTAACGCTTTTGATGGTTGATAAATTAAATTTATAGAGCATGCTGAGGAATTAGCGAATTAGCTGAAGTGCACAAGGAAAGAGACTTACTCAGTGAACTGTGAATTAAAACCATAAAGCACTTTATAAAATCAACAGTAAACACTGATTATTCAGGAAGACTATTTCCATTATATGTAACTAACTAAATATGTCAGCATGGTTCAAAATTATGAAACAGTAAGGGATAAAAACAGATGTGATTACTGACCAACTGCAATTACATGTGAGTTTTACTGGGAGCAGATTATTGCAGTATAGGTGCAATTCCTCTGATGTCCTGCCTTAACCTGATTTCTCTGGATCATCTGAATGTACTAACTGAAAAAGATAAGTTGAGTTTGTTGAAGTCAACAGCCTGCAGCTATTCTGCATTGCGCTGACCGACTTTGTTTTTTAACTCCTACAGATAGACAGGCACATGTAAATGTTTACATTTATGTACCCACACAGTTTTTTTCTGTTTTTCTCTTTCTTTCTCCTAGTAAGACCACTTTTCCACTTCCTCACAAGATGTTTCTAGTTGATACCAATTGAAATTTTTATCAGCTGTCTTTTATTTATGCCAGCTGCTTCCAACTTATGTTTAGAGAGACATATCATGGTTAATTCAGGATAATGTGTTTGACATTCGTTTTAGTGGCTCAGAGTCAAAATGAACTGAAGAACTACGATGCAGCAAACACAAACTCTCATGTACACTCACCCAAATCTAGTCTTACACATATATTACAGCAATAGGTCTGCTGCTATTTACCCTCAACACTCAAATTAAAGATAGGCTACCCTAATTCTAATACCAAAAAACATATCGCTGGTTCTGCTGACCACGTGGGTTTTGGTTCCTGGGATCGCCATGAATTATTAGTTTGTTGTTAAAGCAGATTTTGCCGTTCCATTGTTATAACACCTTCATGTCTAGTGAGGCATTGGTAAAACGTATATATGCCCTATACATAATAATGAATTAATATATTGATTGTATTTGAATGTTAGGGAATGTTTGGTCTTTCTTTGAATACTTCAGAGATCTTTCCCATTTTTTTTCATTTTTTATAGTTATTTTCAGTATTTTAGTCCACTATAGCAGACTATATCTGGAAGACATTCATGGTGCCCAGAGCGTCAATATTACTGACTTTGGTGATCACCTGACTTTTCCTCTTAACATATTGTGTAAAATATCTCAACATGCATATCTGCGTATACAGACAGATCATCAGACCAGATCATCAAATTTTCTAATAACATTTGTATTTCCCAGATGATGATTTGATAGATTGTCATGAAATTCGGTTCACACTTTTCATCTAGTGCCACTATCGGGTCAAATTTTAAATGTGTCCAATACTTTGATTTATGAGGAAAACTAATGACATTCAATTAGCCTCAAATGTACTTTGTGCAAATTAGAAGTTTTTAGCCAACACTCTAAAGGTGAACGTGGTAGTTATACCTGCTAAAATTCAGCATGTTGGCATGCTGACATTATCATCTAGCTCTAAGCATTGCTATGGCGAAGTTTAGCCTCACAGAGCCGCTAGCATGGCTGGAGACTCTTGGTCTTCTGAAATTGTTTAGAAATAAAATGAAGGATTATTCTACTTTACTGCCTGTTTTTCTTTGGAAATATATTCAAAACCAATTTGTTGAATGGATCTAACCAGTTGACGTACCGAACAGCTGTATGCAAACACAACATTACTGGTCATGTGTTTATACAGTTAACATGGTCTATATTAACGTTCATTAGCAAAGCAGGAAATCATCTAATGTTTTCATATTGCTAAAGCTATAGTCTTAGGTGGGAGCTGAGTATCAAATGACGGGTTTGCAAGTCGTCTGACTTAAACTGGAAACTGGGGCTATACCAAGTTAACAAGGATATTGTTTCTTAATACAGAGAGTGCTGTTAGGATTTTCAGAAAATCATTATCTGCATGGATAGATGTCCCTTTAGATGAGTGGGGAAAAAAGGTTCTTGTACGATTTGGATGAACTGACCCAAACTAAACTGAACTGACCCAAAAAAGGAGTTCACTAAGCACAAGGTCTGTAAAGTCTAAGGAATTAGATGAGGCTGACAGATTAGTTCATTTATCACACAAACAATTTCCATAAAAGGCAAGCAGCATTGCATATAGGAAGGTGAAAACAAAAATCATGAAAGTTCCAACTGCAATGCATTTCAGTCATCTGACTTAGAAGTTCCTGCACCCAGTATCCTGTAATCTGAGGAGGAGGATGCAGCATGGAATCCCACCAAGTAAACAAAACACAGAGCAAATAGGCATATAACCTGTGACATCCACCAGATAAACATCAAGCCTTTCATTTTCCAAATGTTCTGTACGGTACTGTCTTATGTTGTAGTTTTGTGCACATTTTGAAAATATACATCTTGGATTAGATTCCTTAGGGAGAGCTATTATGCTGCCATCAATTCAAAACCTCAGCTGGCTGCAGAGTAGAGACCTCACTTCTTCTCTTTGCTGACAATAGCTGCTCCCAGATATGCCCTGTTGGGATACAAAGTTAAACTCACCCTGCTTTGATAAATATGTCCAAGTGTTGAAGTCCTTGGCAACAACTGAAAATAAACAAACAAATTAATTGAAGGGAGGAGGCGTTAGCAGGGACAGCCATATGCATCAAATTGGCTTCTTACATTAAGGTGAACAAGTCAGGAAAGATTTTGTAATAAGGAGGCACAAATTAGGGCTTAAGATGAAACAAGGGCTATGAAAAAGCAATCAAGTAGAGGCTGGCAACTTACAATTTCATCAGCGATAGCACTAGGTTAAGACCTGACAATGTAGTGGGCCAGCACACAGCCATCTGTTTACTTTGGAGAGATTCTACCATGAGAAGAAGCCAGGAATAAGCTAGGAAAAGAAGCAACTGAACAAATATTACTGCATGGAATAATCTCCACAACATTATTATTATTTTCACTGTGTTCTCCCTTTCATTTAGACAAAAATGAACCATATCTGAATGATATACCACAGTGCAGATAGCAGTTATTACTATTGGGATTACTATGACAATACAGGCGTCCCTCACACTTCAGTCAGCAACACAGCACAACAGATGCTATGTGATGAGGCTTTGAGTGCTCGGTCTAATATGGAGGTACCATCAACTTCTGTCGATATTTCTTGTCTTCACAAAACTCAACATCATGATAGAAGCCTTGAAAGTCATTGTTTATTTTTAGTTTCTTGTAGCTTTAACTTGCACACTGCTGTACAATGTGCATCTGATCAGCAATTCATCACTGTAACAAGTATGAACTCCCAGTGAAGGATTGTGGGAACCACCCACTGTTTCTTTAATGCTCTATTTTATAAGCTCTTTTCATCATGCACTGTATTTGGCAGAGCTGTTTAGAACTTTTGAACAAAATATGCGGCTTAGAGGATAATTATTTATCATCACCCACCCATTTGGCCTATAGCATGTGAAAAATAAGAAGTGCATACTTATGGCCCAATGGCACAAGTGAACCAAGCAAGATTAGGAAACCACCAAAACTCAACAAGAGATGGCTAAAAATAGAATATCTGGGGGGAAAAGCCGGCCCTCCCCTGTGCGTACTTCGCCACTCTTTCTTCACAATGTATAGGCATATGGGTTAGTCACATCAGACACTGCATTGATACGTTGATGTTTTACTGTTAATATAGTATTTTATATTGCAGGTTAGTATGCTTTGATCGCTATTCAGCAAAACCATTTAGGGTGATTTCTAATACCAGTTCCTTGTGTTTGACCACGTGTGACAGTGATCACCTGTGGCGACCCTGGTATTCCAGCAAATGGACTTAGATTCGGTGAAGACATTGCGGTGGGCCAGAATGTGACGTTCATGTGCCAGCCCGGGTATGTGATGATGGGTGGAGACGACACTGTCACAAGGACCTGCACCAACAATGGCACCTGGAGTGGCACCATGCCAGCATGCCAAGGTAAGCACCCCCCACAAATGCACACACTCTCATACACTGCATCGTACCTGTACTGGAGTAGACCGTTCACCTTGATAATCTTCAGACCGTGCTGTAACAACCTTGGCAAGCGAGCACACTGTCACGTACAATATAAAGTACATGCTTACACCCTTAGATCTAATGAGATTAGTAAGCAAGGTGACACAGAACCTTCTATGTGGTCAGATAATGTGATATTGTTCACTTCAGTGTGCTGATAACGGGAGTGCCAACGATACGGCTGCACAGACACCAGCACACCCACATATGAATATGCAGGCGCATACATTTGCATTTTTCTCCCCTAAATGATGTCTAATGCATTTCTACATTGTAAAATTAGTACTATATTAAACACATCCCCAGATAAGAGACAGCATCGCTCAGCTGGCTTTCAGAGAAAAAAAAGAAACAAATATATAATACATTTTTAAAGCCCTTGATCTAGGACACAGCTGCATCATACAGTTGCACCTGTGGTGGCACAGAGCCAAGGCTAAAAGTTCCTCTGACACTCAATGATGGATGACAAACAAGTCCTCTTCATCACAACAAGGATTGTACTCTTAACAGTTAATCATTGGCTTCCTGCCTCTAAAACTTTGTGCGCACTCTGTGGGCTTGATTACCATCAAAGTTAGAAAATCCAGCAAGAAGACTAAGTTGTTGTACGCCCATCAGCACTACATCACTTTGTGATTTATGACGCCTGAATGGAGGCACAGATTAGCATGTCTGCCATCGACACCCAAAACTAAGCATTGCAGGGAAGATTAACTTGTGCAGCTTACAGTTCAAAAGTACACCAGGAAAGGGAAGAGCCCACTAGGCAAATGGTGGCTCATTGTTGCTAAGGAACTGTTCTCAGGCTGCTGTCTCAGTTACAGAGAAGCAAGCTGCCATTTGCCTCTTGAGAAATGGGAAAGGACAAATGAAATGTTTGAGAAAAAATAGAGTGTGAGAGACTGACAGCCATGCGCACAGATAAACATCAGGTAGGAGAAATAGACACAGATGAGTTAGAGAAATGCAAAGAGTTATAGAAAATCAGTCACAGACAAATTCTTTGAAAGGGAATGTATATCAGGGAATGTAAAAACATGAGACCTGTTGATTTTTTTCTTATCTTGTTTTTGTATCTAGAAATGCTGTTATTGACTCAGAAGTAGTCTGTGCCATGCCATCACCTTTCTTTAGCTCAGCTCATAGCTAACTTTGGTTTTAAGTCACGCTTAATACCTTCCTCATGCTCCCTATAGGACCTTGGCAAGAAGTTTACATCCAAACTGACAGCTGATTTGTAATATTTCATAGGTGTGTTTCATTATTAACGCACTGCTTCCCATGACTTGTTGAAGGTGTTGATAACTGACGAATCAATGGTCGCATAACGATTACCAAGGGCAGTTTAAATGGAGAGAGACGTGTGCACGCATGTGTATATTAAAGTGTGTGAAGCTCAGAACCTCCAGGCTTTAATCCTTAACAGCTACCGCGACAGCTCATACACTCTTCCGTGATCCCACTATGCTAGGAGGGGGGGGGTGGTGTGGAGAGGAGTCAACCATAGAGCTTAGCGTTCCTCATCACACACTCACACTCCACCATGCATGCGTACAATCACATGGGGGCATTTAATTACACTACTGTCTCTCTCATGCATACATAGACACAGATGCTTACACACCTTCACGTCTGCCGCCTGAGTGCTGTCAGCTCGTACTGACCTGTATGCGTTATTCAGCAAGCGACAGGGTCCCTCCTGCCTTCTCATTCGCTGCTTCTCTCACTTTTCCAATGCTTCTCCCATGGGCATAATGAATAAAAGAAAGGCAAGAGAGGAGTTTGATTATTAAGTGGGTGCTCTATATTAATTTTGTGATTTCTCAGTGTTGAAGGAATACAGATGTTTCACGTTTTATTTTCCCCTTGTCTTTGGTGTCTTTCTAAGACAAGCAAGAGAAAAGCTTGCTGGTAAGCACAGCTTTTTTATCATCTCTCTCACTGATGCAGCAAAGCTGAGAAAATATCTATTTTCTTGCTTCTGAAATTGAAAATAATGCCTATTCCAATAAGATTGGTTGCCTTTTTCTTCCGCATGATTGGGTTCAAGTTGAAGGTACCGCGGTTCAGGCGGGGTGAGCTTGTCATGATGCGGGGCATCTGTCACCTTGTCATAGATTTAGATGATGTACTGCAGGGATGTGAGCTAGGGAGGGAGGGGTAAAGAGAGAGAGTAGGAAGCAAGAGAAGGAGAGAGAGAGAGAGAGAGAGAGAGGGATAGAATTTGAGACTAAAAGAGACAAAGGGGTTAAATTTGTGCATAATTTTGCTCTTAATGTGTGCGTGTCAGTCCTAGCCTTGCCACTTGTGTACGGGGTGTGTGTGTGTGTGCGCGCGCGCGAGTGCGAGTGTGTGTGTGTGTGTGTGTATACACACACTGCAGATGACACATCTTAAGCCTCGCCCGGCAAGGATTCAGTCTGAATCCCAGGTTTGGCGTGTTCAGCTAAGAGGCACTAATGCTGCTTAGAACTACTTAGGAAAATGGGGACACTCTCCGCTTCCCATTCAGTTCTGCCTGCCACCCGTGCCTTTTTTTTTTTTTATTTATTTAAAGTAATTTCTGATGCAGTGCTTATGGGATTAGTAGGCCTACTCCTCTAATCAGCGTAATTTGCCTACAAGCACACGTGTGCTCACACATTCTCCATCCATCCGTATTTTTCTCCCTCTCTTTTTTTCTCTCACGTAGACATACTGTAGAGAGACACACATACACACCCAAACTTGCTTTCTACTTTACAACATCCAGCTGGGCATTTTAGTGAGGTATTTCAGAATGAAGTGCCTTTTTTTTCTTAGGCTCTAGAGCAACAACATGGAAATCCCAAATTGAAGGCACTCTTTACCAATTCATTAACATCAAAGAGAAACAATTTCAAGTGAACTTGTTTCTCCTTGAGAACTTGAGAAACTAAATTACATTACCAAACAAAACATTAAAAAACAGATTGCAGCATCAGTATGGTTTTGCCTTTAACTTTTAAATACTGTTCACCATGGCCTAAATAGCTTTCCAAATATAGCTTACGTCTAAAGCATATATACTATATACTGCTGCAACATGTCCATATGGAAATCTTTTTGCATCTGCTGCCAACCAAGAACAAAAGATGGTTCCACCTTGGAGAGAATCTGTGAATATTCCTCAGTGGCTTGCTCCACATTTATTGTAACTCGTGTAGAGAAGTCAGACATTCTAACTAAGCTAAACTTTACGAGGTAAGAAAGTTGTCCATCAATTCAGTTCAATTTAAGTGGCTTTATTGGCATGCTGCATACAATACAACGTTGCCAAAAGCATACTACCACAAACAGTATACAATCATAATAAACATAAATAAACAATAACATGATCATAAAAATCATGGAGAACATGAGGGGCTATGGAAGGTAGGTAAGAGTAATATAAGATGTAAACATAAAACAAATGAGTTATTTATTAATAAACATGCATTGTTAGCCATGTGGGACAGGGGGCTCGCAGAGCCATGGAGCTCATGGCAGCTGCTACATATCTTGCTGCCAGTCTACAGCAGTCCTCCCTCTCTCACTGTAGAACCCTTCAAGTCACTTAGATAATGGAACTCTGTTGATTTTTTTTTCACAGTAAGAACCACAGCTGCCAGGTTGTGCTCCTCAGTTTTGTATCAGACACTGTAGTCAAGTATGTTGCCACAGTGTACTGTGTGTTAAAGGCACACATATGTTTCCATTTTTGTTATTTCTGTCCAGGGATGTCTGTATTTAGCTTTTTCTTTCATCATAATTTGGTTGGGTCTAATTAGTGCTTGTGTCCTGAAACTGAGGTGGTCTTGGTGTTATGACCTGTGTGATAGACGGTGCCCAGCCTGAGGACAAGTGGGCGGAGGGCACACCTGTGGGTTCAGCTCCTGGCATCATAGGGCTTTGTGAGTAAAGGAGAGTGGGTCAGTTGTTTTAATATAATTCCAGAGACTAAGGGCTTGTTTTTGAATATTTAACAGTAGCTGATATTAGCCATTCTGTGCCTACCTTATAACAACACTATCATAATCATAATTGAACCTACTACTCCGACTTTAAACATGATGCAGTGTAAAAATAGCTTTCAACAGCCAGACAGAAGGCTTTCTGAACTGTATAAATTAAATAAATAGAATTTAAATAAATAGAATTTTAATCTGCTTTGTAAGAAAGGAAGCTACTATGTAGCAATGTATCAGTGTTATGTTATGGTGTTTTAGTTTAGTAACTTTTTATAATTATATATTCAAATGCAACAAAACTATTTGGTTTTGCTGAATTTTAGGATTAGACAAGCTTTGACATTTTACCACTAAGTAACATGCTGTATGAATCAAATAACATTCCACCCCAGAGACTGACTAAAGATACAGTATAACATATGGTCACTTAAGACTACACAGTGCTATTCAGTCTTTTATTGTACACTAATGTTCTCTCCAACCACAGACAACAGCAGGTGATTTAACTGACTTCTCCTGCAGGTACTAATAAATGAAATTGCCAACTGTAGTCTTTGTTCAGCATTAAAATCAGTTTGATGATGTCTGGCACACAGTTTGCCAAGTGGCGCTGACTAGATGTAGTGAGTTACTGTGCTCTTAGTATGTACAGGAAGAACATTGCTGGTTTGGGGGTGGGGAGTGGCGGTCTGGAAATGAAAAGGTAATAGGCCTGAAGCAGACTGAGGCAGGCGGGAAGAAGGCAGCCCTGGAGGTGTCCATTGGTCAGGTAATATCAAATATGTGCTCCAGGTGGCAGCTAGACCCACCTGCCTCAGGTAAGTCTTTGTCTTTCTAGTGATGCCCACAAATCCAGTGGGTGAATGCGTCTCTATTCTTAGGCCTGCCCAGAGCCAAGATGTCCGTAGTCTGCCTTCACATGGCTGCATCAGTATATTTTTATCATGTATTTGGATAGTGAAAATGACTAAGTTGTTGTACTGCCAAAAGACTAAACCTTAACTTGAGAGCCATGGTGTTAACATGCCAGTTTAAGTAACTGGATTTGTAAACTAAACATCTGATCTTGGCAGACAGTTGCGAGCCTTAGATGTAGCCTGTCTTCAAGTGTTTCGGCATGCCTGAGTATGTCTAAAAGAAAGAGAGACTTGGGGAAATGATGGGTGTTGAGGGAGGATAGTAATGGTATAAAACAACTGCCATAATTTATTCACATCACTAAAACCCATATCCCATCTGCGTCCCCACGGGTTCATCTCCAAGTGTGTCAGAACAAACTCCTAGCTTTATTATGCATTCATTTATTACATTTGTTGAGCAGAAAGTTTATGACACATACACAAGATGTCCCCTCATTTCCCACAGAAATTATTCAGTATACTCTGAACAGAAACGGCACAATAATCCAACACAGTCTTAGTAAAAACACAGACTATTTCTCTGGGCTAAAGACCTAGTTTTCAGTCAGTTATAATCCACAATATGTAGAAGGGTGCTACCTCTATTGTCTCTTGACAATTGTAAAATAGCACTATATTTTGCGTTGTAATAATAGATTTGACAAAACATGTTCATGTTTAATATGAAAAAGCTAACTTCAATCCTGTTGTGTCTGTAGTGCTTAGGCGCTCTGGGACATTAAAGTTTTAATCATTCTGGATTTAAATGGGAAGATAAAACCAGTAAAAAGTGGGTTTATTACTATGTTTAATACATTTTAATACCACTAATCCCTCCTTCAATCACCACCACCTCCTTTTATCAAAAAATTTGATTAGAAAAGAAAAGATCCAGGATATAGTCATATCCCTTTAAATCCACATAGATCATAGCAATTATCTCCGAGCTTTAACACTGTCTGTTACCTTGAGTTACATCCAGTAGCTGTTTTGGTACAGTTGTATCAAGATGAAAGAAAGCAACAGTGTTTTCGTAAGGATCTTTTATGATCCTTCATGCTTGTGTCCAGGGCTGTACAAGCAAAAACCATTGAAATGAAGTCATGAAGTGTTCTTGCTTTTGTCAATATTTTCACTTCGACATACCTTCATTCTTAAGTGACCCCATTCCAATCCCAAAAATTTTGCGATACTGTCTATGTACAATACCCAAAAACTATCAAGGATTTGTCTGTCTGGAACCTGGTTTTGATTCAAACAAATTGTGCATCATACTTCTATAAGCTTGTCTTGGCCGTGACTGTCTCCTCACTCTTTCTACAGTGGTGACATGCCGTACACCCCCACCCATACCCAACGGCCTCCTGGAGGGCTCGGTCCTGGAGTGGGGTACGAGCGTGAGCTACAGCTGTCTACCTGGCTATGAGCTGTCCTTCCCTGCTGTGCTCACCTGCACAGGGAATGGGACATGGAGCGGAGACCTGCCTCAGTGCTTGCGTAAGTCACCATTTTGTACTTTGTGATAATTATAATGATAATTATAGTGGAAGTATCCTTATGTGTAGACTGTGTAGGTGTTGGTAACCTTCTTTCTGAAACATGGTTATTTGCACAGTGATCTAAATTGGGTCTTTTCTCTTGATGTCCCTTTTTTAAACATTATCAGCATGCAAAATGTTTTGGACTTTTGTTCTTACTCATCTATAAATCATGAATCTATATTAAATTATTTGGAAGTACATTATAAAATAATCTACCTTGCCTCATGTATTTGACTGTGGAATTACTGTGGTTCCCACTGTGGATGAAATTTGTTATAACATTGTTCAAATCTATTTGGGGAAGTCATGAAATAACAGATACTTTCTCAAATAGGTCTCTTAACAGAGATTAACCTGCATGTTATTTTACAACTTGTCTCACACAAGTGGGGAAAAAAATTCTACAAGGAAAGACCATCTTCTGCTTTGCTGCTTGCAACTTTAGAGCTTATCTCAAGTTAATGAAATTAATGAAAGTCATGAATAAGTCATGGAATTTAACATTGTGGCCTAGGTGGGAAAGCTGAATTACAATACAAATGGAGTAAGACTTGCAGAGATGCAGATGCAGAAAAGGGATTATTAGTTATTAGTGTCGTACATAGTTTCAGCATCAAGGTTCCACCTTCTGTGGCCACAAAGGGATTTTTTCCCCAAAATATCAAATACTGAAAAATGCCAAGCCATTGCCAATCATTTGTACATGAAATGGAACTGAAAAGACCTCTTGCACTAGAGTCAAAGCTACAGTCTTCACAATAAAGATGATGATCTGAGTGGAGCCACAAGTGGGATGTCTGATGCTCTTTACTACATTAAGACCTTCTCAAAATCATCTGCAGGCATAATGACAACCCTTGTGATGCATGACTGCTCAAGTGCGTCACACTGTCATCAGACTCATTCTTGCATTACATCAATCAGATTGAAATGAAATATCAATATGGGTAAATTACTTACATGTGTTTGTTTCTCCCTGAATGCTAGTCAGCACTAAGTGGAATGAGATCAAATGCCACTAAAAATATTCATGCAAATCACTCCAAGTGCTGTAAGATGTGTTGTTTTTGTTCAAAAAAGCATGCACTAAAGCATTTCCACTTAAACTGGTGAATGAAGGCGGTTCTTTTGTTTAATTGTTGAACTGCCACAGTTTTCATTTTGTTGATTCATTATTGCAACCTTCTTTTGCAGGCAATCACTGTTATCAGAGGCTGCATGCATTCAATATGCATTTAGTAACTACACTGTAATCAACACTACAATTCATACTCTTACTTTGGGAAAGAGTATGAATTGGAGAGAAATTAAGATAGTTTGTAGTAGTTTAGTAACTCATGTTGGATTAGTGATGCACTTAACAGTTAATTTCATTAATCATTAATCTAAAAATGTAGATAAATGTTTCCCAGAGCCCAAGCTGATGTCCACAAATGTATTGTTTTGTACACAACCCAAATATATTTAGTGTACTGTCACCGAGGAGTATCGAAACCAGGATATTCACATTTGAGAAGCCTAAATCTAAGAAGTTTTTTCAAAATGATTAATTGATTGTGAAAATTGTTGGAAATTATGAAAAAAGTTGACAATCTATTAATTGACCAATTGTTGCAGCTCTATGTTGGATCATGACAAAAAACTGTCTGAGACCTCCATTCCTATTTGAAAAGACTGCATACAAAACTGCATACACTTGTGTGTTGATCTGTAATAGATGCTAATGACTGAATTTGGTGCTTGTGGCCATTTTCAGTCAGGTGAACACAGTCCCATTTGGGCTGACACACTGCTAGTGTTTGTGATCATGCAACTTGAAGCACAGTTCCTTGTGCAGCCATTTGCTCTTCAACATGGCCACATTGCATTTGTCTACAGTAATTTATGTAAGTCATGTTTACATTGCTGTCTGATTTATATCCTGCTCAACTGTAAATGATTGTATTTGTCTGTTGTGACCAGATATGTGCTTTAGCTGTTCTAAGTGACCAACTGTCAGTTCTGTTGAGGTGCACTGGTATATCTGTGTCCTGATCCTGAGTTGTTATGATGGGTAAAAAAAATGTCATCTAGACATAAAATGGATAAGGTTCCACTTGGTGAATGTACCATGTCTATCCTCTGTCTACTGCAATTATGATGAGCAGTGTCATCCCTCAACACACTAGAATCATTTTTCCACATCAGTAGCACCCCCAAACCAACCTTCTGCAGATATGTGAGCCCATAACCTTTTTGTTCCATGGTGTAAAGTTAGAGTTTAATGTGTTTCAGCAGAGAATTGTTTTTGATATAATAATTACATTTAATAGAGGAATTACTTGCGTGTTAGAATGCAGGTTCCATTGAAAGTGCAAAATTTATACAAATTGAGAGCCATCCACTATAAATATCATTCATTGTGATCAATAGCCAACTTCTGTAAAGACTCTGGCTCTCCTAGATGTTGTCATAGCTAGCCTCCTGCTACAGTACTTGTGGAAGCAAGTCTGTGATAAATCACCGAGGTTTACTAAGGCAAATAAATGAGTCTAGAAAATGGGAACAGCAGGGAAGAAAGTGCTGATCATATTTGGTGTAGAAAAGGCTATTATCTATGCATTAAAATGTCAGCGCAGCACTATCTAGAGCAGTCTTAGGTGCTGGTTCCTATAAATTGCAAAACCATTATTAAGAGGTAAATCCTTAGTCAGTGTCAATGCTTACAATGTCACAGGACTGACCATTACTGTACATACTCTGCATAATTTTATAAACACAAACATTTGTACATACTAGAACAGCTGGCACACAGCCTAGTAATGTTTTTGTATCTATGCACATGATAAAAATACTCTAAGCATTGGTCAAAGCATTACATCACCTTGTAGACTGACTTACCAACAACATTATGAGCTGAATAGGAGGCTCTATCGTACACATCTGCTGCAAATTTAACCTGATAAGTTTATTAATTTTAGTTTGGTGCATAATCATTTTCAAGCCAGAGTCTTGCTGTGTCTTAGACATATATTAGGCTTGTACTGCTGTGGACTTCAGACATACAGTTCATACTCAGCAGTTTTAGTTGAAATACAGCTCAGCAGTACTTCAGGAGATTCCATGCACCTACAAATCCATATGTGCATTTCTTAAAATCTGCACTTTTGTAAGCATTTTGCAACCAAACAGGGTTAAGGTGCACAGTCATGTTCCCTCTCACAACACATGTTGTGAGAGGGAACATGACTGAACATGAAAAATACATCTATGAAAATGCTAGTTCATGCGTCTGCAGCGATGAGACTGTGATCCCAACTTTGAATCTGGCCTCTGCATACTGATTACTTCAAAGCATTGATAATTCATCAAGGAAGGAGAGAGGCAAAGAGAGCGAGAGAGAAAGTTTGACTGTTCTCTCTCTCTCTGTCTCACTCATCCATCTCCACATATACACACACATACACACACACACACACACACACACACACACAGACACACACACAGGCACATTAAATATGCTGAGCTTGGTTTGGCCCAGGGCCATTTCTCCTATATGTCCATAAAACAGTACATTATTTCCCTTAGGGTTAAAACTTAAGACTGATGTGCATGTCACCTGTTTGGCATCTATTGTAAACCCTCCAAAAATGCCTGAATACTAAGTCTTATAATGTCATTTGAAAAGTGACAAGTATCGTTTTCAGGTCCAGCCAGACATTTGCATCTTTATTTGTTGTCATATCCTACACTGTCAAACTGTTGGTTCAAGGGGGTTGAAACTCACAATGCAATACGCTTTCAGACGGGACCTACAGTCAACGCAAACATATTTTCTAGGAGAAGATATGTCTCTGAATACAAAGATTTGTTTCTGAGATAACAGTTTTTGCAGTAATAGCTTTATTTAGCCATTCCTGCATGGGCTGGATTCTAATCTCCTCTCTTACTAGATATCAGTTATGTCAGGAATTGGCTGTTGGAAGCCCCTGTTGGTTCCTGACTTCTAGGAAGAGAGCAGACGAGAACTTATCTCTGTCTCCAGACCTCCACGCAGCAGCACATGTAAGGTCTGGAGAAGCCTGCCTTATTGTTGGCTTGATCCCACAGTGCTCGGGCTACATGACTGACTGCTGTGACTCTCATACTCAACTCTACTCTCTCACACACTGCACATTTCTGAACCTCCTACAGCTAGCAAGTCACTTTTACTGATCATTGTAGTTATAGTGGATTAATGGATGTGTATATATGCAGTAAAGATGACAGAAAGATACTTTGGCAAGCTGTAAAATGGCTGACTTCACTCCCAATCAAACCCACTCAGACTAAATTATTCCAGGCAATTTCATTAGACAACTATAAGCAACAAATTGAAGGAGAAGCAGTGATAATCCAACAGGCTTAATCTGCTAAGACTGTAGCTGAAGTCCCATTAAAAAGCCGATATCATACCAGAGGTTTGAAGAGCAACAGCGGTAGCAGATGGCTCCAGTTTTGTTAACCTCAAGCCCTGTCAGAGAAATTCATGTCACTTACTAATTATTTTGATCTCAAATTGAGTGCCATGACCTCCCTCACTCCCTCTTTGCTGCCAAGATGAATACTCACATATCTACCCTAACCTCTCACCAGCAAAGGTTGATTGTTGGAAATAGAAAGAATCTTTAGACAGAGCTATTCATTGTGAGACAAGGATGTCAATGCATCTGCCCACATACAATAAAAATTGTCCAAAGGAATTTGTGCAACAAGCATAATGTCAGTGCAGTTTGAGTAATTCAGTCCATGAAGACTTTCCAAATCATATTCAAAGACAATCATTTTTACAGTCAAGTACTCAAATAAATTTGATAAGAAAAAATCAGCAGCTCACAGAAGCAGTGGAAACCACTGTGGACAGTCATCATCATGGGCTGATCTTGTATGTGCACAGCAGCAGCCCACACAGCTTATTATTTCTGAATCAAATCTGGCATTATTCCCTATTTTTATAAGGGGTTTAAAAAGAAGTGAATGTATAAAAATAGTGCAGAGAATATGGCATAAACATAGATATGAATTGGAGGAACGGTGTAACAGTGAATTCTGGCATAAATACTTGCTGGAAAATGCATAACATCTGTGTTGGGTTTGTTGGCCCTCAATGTATCTCATCAGCAATATTCCACATTTCTGCCTCTACAGCCAAGTTCTGTGGAGACCCCGGTACGCCTGCCAAAGGACGGAGGGAAGGGCGCAGTTTCATCTTCAAGTCTGAGGTGACATTTAGCTGCAATGCCCCCTATGTGCTGGTGGGATCAACAACACGCATGTGCCAGGAGGACGGCACCTGGAGTGGCTCTCAGCCTCGATGTATAGGTAACGAATATAAGTCTGTATGTTGATTCTGCTAATCCAGAAAAAATAATTGGCTTTTAGACCAGTGTAATTCTTGTGTTCAATTATTATGTGATTTGTCACACTTGATAAACTAAATGTTATTATCCCAGAATTTGACTTTTCTACATGCAAGAGATGAGCATTTTAATTTGTAGAGTAAAATAACAAACGTAGTGAAATTAAATATACAAGATGTCTGCCAGGTACCATAACAAATTAAAGAAAAATACAGAGCACTTGATTTTGTTAGTCTTCCAAATGATCATTATCCATTGATTCTCAACTGATTCTCTTAAAGCGGTTAACATAAGTAACACAACATAGTTGAAGGTGAACTCGAATCATTGTGTTGCCATCTGGCACTGATGTTAAACTAAATCACAATAATGAAGTAGATTGTTAATATTGTTACCTCAGAGGCGATGCTTTATATTTGCAGTATTATGTTGCTGGAAAAGTGCTGAAGAAACATTTTACCTAAGTCTTAGACAGACCTATTTCTGAGACTTTTAAAAGACAAGGAATTCATAGTCAAAGAGGCTAAAGATGGCAGGGCAATTCTGCTCATGTTACCATGCCACTTCAGTAATTGTCCTCTGGTACATGGTACACCAGAGAGAAATTGCTTCATCATTATCAATGATTGCCCCTGTCATATTCTCATTTTTGTTCTCCTGCAATTCCCCTGCTCATCGTGACAATGATTTCTTATTCCAGAGCCCACGAGAACCACGTGTGAAAATCCAGGGACGCCTGAGCATGGCTTCATGAATTACACAACTGGCTTTAAGGTAAAATCAGCAAAACCTGCAATGGATACATTTTATATGCAGATGTTGTTATGTTCTTTAACTCTGAGGTGAATTTGTACCAGCAAAGACAGATCCAGAAACATTATATACAGTTGCAGGAAAAAGTATGCAAACCCTTTGGAATTACCTGGATTTCTGCATAAATTGGTCATAAAATGTGATATTATCTTCATGTAAGTCACAACAACAGTCACACACAGTCTGCTTAAACTAATACTACACAAGCAATTATATGTTTTCATGTTTTATTGCACTGCGTAAACACACACAGTGCAGGGTAGGAAAAGTATGTGAACCCTTGGATATAATTACTGGTTGGCGAAGCAGCCAAACCATGATTCCCCCTCCACCATACTTCATCCCAACTACACAGTTGGGATGAGGTTTTGATGTTTGTGTGCTGTGCCTTTTTTGTTCCACACATAGGACTGTGTGTTCTTTCCAAACAACTCAACTTTGGTTTCATCTGTCCACAGAATATTTGCAAACTTCAGACATGCAGCAATGTTTTTTATGGACAACATTGGCTTCCTCCGTGGTGTCCATTCTTGTTTAGTGTTTTACGTATTGTAGAGTTGTCAACAGAGATGTTAGCATGTTCCAGATATTTCTGTAAGTCTCCAGATGACACTCTAAGAACCTTTATAACCTCACTGAGCATTCTGTGCTGTGCTCGTGCAGTCATCTTTCTAGGATGGCCACTCCTAGGGAGAGTAGCAACAGTGCTGAACTTTCCCTATTTATAAACAATATGTCTTACCACAGACTGATGAACACGAAGGCTTTTACATACATTTGTAACCCTTTCTAGCTTCATGCATGTCAACAATTCTTAATCTTAGGTTGTCTAAGAGCTCTTTTGTTTGAGGCATTGCTTATATCAGGCAATGCTTCATGAGAATAGCAAAATTTAATAAATTATATGGCAGCGCAGCGCTAACCAGCATCTCAAATCTCATCTCATTGATTGGACTCCAGGTTGGCTGACCCCAGACTCCAATTAGCTTTTGGAGAAGTCATTAGCCTAGGGGTTCACATACCTTTTTCACTTTGCATTGTGACTGTTTACTCAGTGTGTTCAATAAAAACAACAAAAACATATAATTGTTTTTGTGATATTAGTTTAAGCAGATTGTGTTTGTCTATTGTTGTGACTTAGATGAAGATCAGATCACGTTTGACCAATTTATGCAGAAATCCAGGTAATTCCAAAAAGTTCACATACTTTTTCCCTGCAACTGCATATTTTATTTGTACACACACACACACACACACACACACACACACACACACTTAGTTAATTCAGCTCTATAACAAATCCCCATTTGATCAGTATTTGAAGCAGCCTAGCCATTGTACCTGAAAGGTGGAGGTAGAAGAGTGTGATCAAGAAGCACCTGATCAAAGTACCATTCAACACTTGCAGTGAGGATGAAGGGTGCAGCAGTGATTCATATGTATCCATCCCAGGTGGTTGCACAGACAAAAACAAACTGGAATTCTCTACCACAGCAAATTTGTAAAGACATGGTGCATGGCTAGATGTATAATAATGTGCACTCCATACAGTTTAAGCTTGTGTGCAAAATGAGCAGTGCTAAAAATGCATCATAGTCAAAAAAAATTGATATCAAGACCATTGGTGTGTGCTCAGTAGCTCCCTTGAGATGCTTTCAGCTAGTATATTTCATTTTATTTCCTCCCTGTTGCTTTTACAGTGTCACTTACAAGTTAAGTGCAAACAATTTCTCTGTAACATTCTGCAGAATATCTGATATGAAATTTGTCCCAAATGAAAGCAGAAGCAGCTTATTATTTGGATCACTGCTTGTAATGACTGTAGTCTTGTGTTTTTCTGCATTACTGAACAACTTTACCAATATCCTGACAAAACCAAATGAGAAACTTCTGTCAATGCCATCTTTAAACACTTGACGGGGATGGTGGCTGAAAATAAGAGTAATTTATTTAGATAACAGAAAACGGTTTGGCTCTATATTTTTACGAGAAAGTCAGCTTCACTCACTTTCTAATGTCTGTGCATCAGTTGAGAACCCAAACATGGGCCATCACCTCAAGGAATAGTCACCATCTGCCTCCACACACTACACATAATCATTAAAAAAGGGGGAAAAAAGTGTGCAGCATTTTTTCCAAGCTCTTTAGATTTGATGCTGGGAGCCTATTGGCATTTGCATCAGTGTATTGACTTTCTCCACTTTGTGTGCTGTCTGTTTGTGGCCAGGTGGGAAGCAGAGTAGACTTCCAGTGCCAACAGGGACACCTACTGCAGGGCTCCACCACACGGCTCTGTTTGCCAGATCTCACCTGGACCGGCATCCAGCCTATCTGTATCCGTGAGTGCTTGTTCCTCATGCTCCCTCGCTATATTTTTATATCACTCTCCCTATTTTTGTGTTTCACTTCCCCTTCTGGCATCCTTGTCTCTGTTAATCTCAATTGGTGGTTACTGAGACAAACTCTTTTATTTTCCTTCACCCCTCCTTTCTTCCCCTTTCTTTCAAAGCCTTCTTCCAGTACAACTTCTCTCATTCAGTCCTGCCATAACCTTTGACATCCCAGAGAATTGCAGCTTGCACCTCAATCAACCTGCCATCCCAGTCATTCTGAGAGTGAGGTGTTGACTGTGATTACTGTCATTGTGTTTGAACTACCCTGAACTTTCCACCATCACCAAAGTAGGGCTGTGCAATTTAGCCCAGCCGCTTTGCTAAGCCAAGTGCTTTTCAATGTTGTGATGTAATCTAGTATTTCAGTAGAATCCCTTTCAGCTCCAGCAATTTTCAAGAAAATATTCCAAATTCAAAACTTACTATAGTCTGTATTTTGCTATGCACTTACAGTGTCAACACTTGAGCTGTGTGATGATAAGGGGATTTAAATTCTGTTTTGTTATCTTGATTTCACAAGTACCCCAAGATGTAACACCCACTTGAATTTCCCAGAGACATTTGTGCTGAGGGAGCAGAAGCATACCTACCTTTTATTCACTACCTGATCTACTGTGTGCATGTTTTAGTGGTAGGAGATGTTTTAAAGGGATTGTGAATACCTTAATATATGCATGCTGTCTTTATTGTGCAATAGGCTCAATTGTCAGTTTATGAGCTAGGTACACCTAGCTGAAATGTTGTTAAATTTGTATTATTACAAAAAAAGGATTCATTTTAGTAGAAAAACTACATATAGCCCCTTTAATATATAAAATATGTAGAACAAAACATTTTACAATAGAACACAAGAGCAAAATATACACAAATTTTTCACTTATTATCATTTATGGAGTTTATTTTCTAATTCAGATTTTCTAAAACATTAATTTAAGCAGCAGCTGACAGCAGAAAATAATCTACTCCTGCTTTTACTCCTGTCTAGACTTCTATCATCTGACAACTCCTCAGCCCTTTCTATTCCACCTGTATCTTAAAACGGTTGACCCCGTCATCCCTTTCAGAAGAAAGGATTCAGGAGGTTGCGCGTCCCCTGGCTCCTTAATGGCATTTATTGCCAGCACAGTGACAGGTCCTTTAAAATAAAAGAGCATTCAGAGAAGGTTTAAGTCAACAGAATTATAGTTTAGAGCTTCAGCAAACTCCTCAAACTGGCACTAACCAGAGAATTGACATTCTGTCACTCGAAAAGTTTAGACAGCTGTGTTAGGTGGGGAGGAATATCTGTATGCAGACAAATGACTGACACAAAGTGGATCGTACACAGTCTCCCCCTCACAAGAACTGCATGCGAGAGATACACTTTGTCTTAGAGCTCCTAAGGAAACAGGAAAATTCAAATACACATAATAATTTAACAGAAATAAAAGAAACCTACTTAACAAGTTGATAAACTCCTGGGCTTTGAACTTAAATTTTCCTATAGTCACTTTCTTGTTGTCCACAACCAGTTGTCTTGATTCCCCTCTGCATAATAATAATGTAACTTGCATTATTATGGAAATACATGTGAAGATTCTACTATTGCTGTCTGGTAGCTCTTAATTTAAGGCACGTTGTCAGCAGCATTTAAGTGCGCTACTGCAGAGCAATGCACAGACACAAGCTGAGGTCAGGAGTCAATTGCTTGGAAATTTCATTCTGTATTCCTGATTGACAATGGTTGATATTTAACTTGCTACATGGTTAAATATGGTAATTAGAATTAGGGTTAATTGATGCCACATTGTCCATGAACTGAACTGATAAAAAAGGAAGCATGTTAACATAAAATCAACATGAACACAAACATCAAGCAACTTTGGGAAAACAGTATTGGATTAATCTACACATAACACCCCAACGTCTAGTTGATTATTTTTCATAACAAACTATGTCAACCAACTTTTACATTTATAACTGGAGAGATGCACTAAATCAAACTGCAGCCTATGTTTAGGGCTGCCAGTACAGACTTTACATTTGATTTCTCTTGGTTACTGTTAGTGCCCTCCTTATACTGTAAGCAGTATATTGCAAACCAGTGAATGGCCTCTGGTAGAGTTTTCTCTTCAGCCTTGGATTTGTGTACAAAACATCCCAGCAGCCTGACAACCAGTCCAGATTTCCTTCAGAGGCATCATATTTTGAGACCTGTAACTTTCCTGACTCATTGTGTTCAGCAGGTGCAGTTTTTTAGCCAGGTTTGTCTGTCTCTGCTGAGGTTGCAACATTTCAGGAAGTGCTCTGTGGCACCGGTCCATTGCTTGTGGTGACTTTAAAAAATTTATTTATTTTCCTCTTTTCCATGCTGTCATTGTAACCGCTGGAGTTAAAATTGAGAAATGTATCTCTGACAGTCATCAGATTCTACCAACCCATACTTTTATGAATAGCTTCTCAAATGTATCAAATGAGTGACTGGGGTAAACATATACCTTAAAGTTACATAACATTAACACTGTTAAAAAAACATCATTTTTCATAATACAGATATCTTTTAAATTAAGTTAAAATGCCTTGTAACTTTGCAGCCCATAAGCTCTTTAACAGACAAGTGGTCGAAACATGCAATAGATGTTCTATATTCATATTGTAGTGTAGGCTCTGTGTACAAAATGTTGCCAATAAAAGACCATGATAACTTTAAACTGTATGATTATATCATTATTTGTGCAAAGAAACCACTCTTATTTTACAGGTCTTCACATAAATCATGTAACATTATGTTACTCTGGCATTAGGCCTTGGCAGCATAACTGTTAAATTTGTGAAGTTTTACCATAACAACGTAACTTTATTTGGTTACTGTGAATGAAGTAGAGAGAGTGGTGCATTTGAGTATATTCATTACGTCACTGGAGATCCAAACACATGAACCAAAATACTGTGCATTTCTGCTTGAAAACAAAATAATGAATTCATTTTCAGTCTGTTGATGGATAATATTATTTTTATTCACTTTTCACTTGCACAGTCCTGATGGTGGACATACAGAGCCAGATATCTGTCTGGCCCATGATACATTGGGGAAAAACTGTGATTATGTATTTAGAGTATGAGTGCTTTTTTTTGCATGGGTCCGACACTCTGTGTTGACCCTCAGTCAAAGCAGTCATAAATCCTCTAAAATACCTTTCTCTATGATTAAATGGTCTTCTGTTACTGTGAAGCCACTTAAATGGATTTAAAAGTGAAGCCAATCAATCTTGTATGTATCTGCCGGCTAAAGCTAAAACTTTGAGGGATTAGTAACACAATAGATGTAATTGATGCAATGGACACAAGTCAAATTTTAATATCACTCGATCTTAATTACTTTTCCTTTCTATCAGATTGATATTTTTGTTTATAGTTGCACAGCCTAAAGTTCTTTCACTTTGATGTTGTGAAAAAAAATGTAGTGTGTAGTATTGAACTCCAAAGCATCAACAGTGACACATTGAGATTTGAGGGTGTCATTACTCATACAGGAAGTATATCATTAATGCAAACCAGAAATAATTTACTTGGCAGACAAACAAAAGATGTATTCCAGCCTCTGACCAGTGGCTGTGAATTTTTAAGAATTTGTAATTTTGTACAGCAAGGCACGCTAACAAGACTGAAAAAAACAGCTATACGAGTCTAACAATTCAAAAGTTAACTTTGTCCTCTTGACTGTGACCTGCTGTTGCTGTATGTAGCTGGCCAACCTCCTTGGCTCAAACAGAAATCCATCAGCCGGGCTGTCTCTATGTGTCTGCCTCAATCTGTCTCTGTCTGTGTGTGTCCCTAACTAATGCACTCTGTCTCTACCAGAGACTGTAACTTTGAACTAAGAACATTACATAGTGTTGTGTTATAAAACAAACTTGAAAGTGTCTTTTGAGGCATCCTGTAATCTCTGGAGTAATGCCCGCATGGTCTTGTCAACAGAAGTTGATGCAGGACATGACTATATGTCTTTGATACAACAATTCACCAGTCTTGTAATTGTCTTCAGTATTCATGGTCTTCAAACTCTACAACCACTCTGGACCTGTGCTGATATTTTGTCATTTAAATGGGTTACAGAGACTTGTGCTCAGGAAGCGAGAAGGGAGTTTATTTATTCAATTATCTCTCTCTCTCTTTCTTTTTCTCTCTCTCTCTTTCTTTCTTTTTCTCCCTCTCTCTCTTACAGTTGCAACTTACACTATGAGGCAGTTTATCTAGTTTCTTAAAGTGTAAATAGACTCAACTCAGTGAAAAATCTCTGGGTGGCGCATACAGGACAATACAGTTGTTCTTGTCTTTATGTATAGTAAATTGTTATAGCCACAGCGTACGTATATGATGAATAATAGTAGCATCCTGCAGGATTTCAGCACAGAACTTTTACCTTGATGTGCCTGTTTTACTTTCTAGAGCATTAAGAAATGTATGTCTTCAGACATGCATACACACACAGAATATTACTGGATCAAACACGAGCAAAAGTAATATCCAACAAGAGGAATTTCCTGCAATCTCCTCGTCTTTCATAAAGCCCAGAAACTAGGTTTCATCCTGGCATCCCTTCCACACCCTATTGCCACTAATGTCATTAAGACGCCATGAAGGACCGATTTGGTACTGTGACTCACTTGCAGCTGTCTCCCATTTGACAGCTGGCAACGTATTATTTCACTCACAAGCTGCAAAATTATTTTGCTATTTTCACATTATTGTTGACGCCTCAGAGCCTGAATGTTCAACCCCTCAGTGTTTTGGTGGTACGGGGTGATTTGCATAAATTTTTGTTTTGTAGAGTTTGTTGATGTGAAAAATTAAACTAAGTATACTCAACCCACTCATGAGAGAATGAAAATGTTTAATATGGTATATAAGAGGCCTGTGTTTTGGCAACACAGCAATAAAAGCTTTTGTCCCTAGTTTCTGATTCAGCAAAAGCTTGTAAAGTAAGCTTTTTAACTCTATCCTCAATCAGCATGTTACTAGCTACCTGTTTTTTGAGGCAGAATAATTTAATAAGCTAAAAAAGTCGAAGTCAAGAAAGTCAAAACTGAATCAGTCTTAAAAAAATCTATACTTCTATTTCCAGTGAGTTCACGCTCTTTTCAGGTTACCGTGGTCTGACTTCCAGAACATGGTCTGCACTTATATGACTCCTGTTGGCCAATTATTTCAGTCAGCATCCTGCTTCCTTCCAGTGTCCATAAATGCCTGTGAACTTGCAACTTAATATGTGCATCCTAATGATGGAAAGCACAATATTTGCAACACCACTCACTTCAGCAATCCGCATTAGTCCATGCATCTCTGTCCTCAAATGCTGCCCCATAAACCAACTAGAAGGGCACTCTGAGAACGCAAACCCCTGCCAAGGGCAGATTCGGATCTGCTCCAAAACGTAATGGGTCCTTCCTTGGCCCATGCTACGCCACTAAGTTTTCTGAAAATCGGGCCTGTAGTTTTTCCATAAACCTGCTGACAGACAGACAAAAAATGTGCCTCCTTGGCATAGGTAATAACATGCTGGTCAAAACCGCAGAGAGGGGGCAAACCATCTCTGTGGGATATTGTGTTTCTACATACATAAATAACGGCATAAAAACACTGCAGGACCTCTTTATAGACTGACTTTTTGTTGCTTTTATTCAAAAATTGTGCTCTAAATTTGTCACTCCACTGGTGCACTTTTATGATAATACAGCAGGTGCTTGATTTTGCTGGGAAACAGTACGCTCAGTTTCCAGAACTTTCCAGATATTGATTCCCTATTAGCACGTGTTCTATCATTTAAAATCATAATATCTAACCTGTATAATGCACCAAAACTCCTCCCTACAGGCAAAATTTGGGATGTTATATTAAAAGGTGTTTACACTTCCTCTATTTGTGCACAACATGCTCTACTACAGTGAAAAATACTAAATCAGGCACATTGGGCTAAAGAGAAGTTGGCAGATAGATTCCCAGACATAGATTCAGCTTGTAACTGTTGTAAGATGATCCCATCTTCACATCTACATACATTTTGGAAGTGCTCCAAGCTAGCAATTTATTGGACGTTGGCCTATTACAGCCCTTTCTGAGTACCCTCTGATGTCTACTCTTTGAACTTGAAGTTGCAGCGTGACTTCTTGACATTCTGTACTACATTGCTGCTTGCTAGTCATCTAATCCATATTGAAATGGAAAGATGCAGTTCCTCCATCTCATACGCAGTGGATCAGGAATATCTCATATTATATGGGGTTAGAAAGAATTAAGCACACAGTGTGAAGTTCATCTGGCAAATTCTTTAAGATTTGGGGACCCTTTCTGAGAGATGTGGAAGAGGAGCTAGAGTTACATGAGAATCCTTAGTGCAAATGTTATTATAGGATAACAGTATTGGTTCAATATCTCGCTCTGATAGACCGAATTAGGATAGTCTCTTCTGAAGTTAATCTCTCTTTTCCCTCTCTTTTTTATGTTTTGATAACTAATGTCTAATTCTGTTATTTTAATGTTATTGATCTAACATACCTAAGTTGTTACCAGCACAGTGAAATTGGGAATCTAAACGTGTAATATTTGAGTTTGCCGCATTTTTTATTTTATTGTATTTACTGATTTTATCTATTTATTTTATTTTGACGGAGGTGGGGGTGATCTAAATGTTTTTTTGTATGTATCACACTTAAAAAAGCAATAAACAAAGTAAAAAAAAAAAAAAGAAGAAAAAAAAGATTCAATTCAGCAGCAAGGACACTGGTGAGCTTAGTCTATTTTGGCCCTGCCCTTGAATTTTTTGATTAGTTCAAGAAATACAACAACAACTCTGAATGCTTTTTCCACCTATTGCTGAATGGTAATGAGTTCAGACGTTTCTGTTGCACTGGCAAAGCATTTTAACAATACCCACCTCCTGTTTTGCAATGCAAAGGTATGGGTAAATGACTTGTAACAGTTCACATAGTAATTGTTTTGGACTTAATTTAGGCTCCCTTCATTCTGCGGGCTACTTCAATCTCCCATGTTCATGTCTATATCAGAAAAGAAAGTCCACATAGTAAAGCATCAGTAGTACTAATAGCTCCCTGGACTCAGTCAGATTGTGAAATGTGTGCACTTCCTTTTTTGTTCTTCTTTTCTGATACTCCACTACCCCACACCCCACCCCCCTCACACACACACACTGAGTGCTTAATTATCTTGTCTGTGTGTGTGTGTGTGTGTACTAAAGTCTGCCCTCTCCTTGATCTCCAGCTCACTCCTGCAAGCAGCCACGGAGCCCGGCCAATGCTGACGTTGTGGGTCTAGACCTGCCCTCCTACGGTTACACCCTGGTGTACACCTGTCAGCCAGGTTATTTCCTCTCCGGGGGTTCAGAGCACCGTGTCTGCCGCTCTGACAGCAGCTGGACTGGGAAGGTGCCTGTCTGCAGAGGTACGTGGGTTGGCGCCGGTCTGCGAGGGCACATGATGGAGAAGACAGTGGGGAGGAGGAAGGGCTGTGCATGTGCATATAGATAGCTTAGGGGGATTTAGAAGTGTCAATGCTTAGTATTTCATAATCTGTCCTATGAGATATTTGCACTATTCCTCACTGATAGTTCTGTTAAATAAAATGCTAAGCAAATATAATGAGACATTGTGGTTTCTCTGATGTTTTCTGTCAACTAATTGCAATATCCCTTTTAAGATTCTTTTTTTTTAACCTTGTTTCAGCAGCGTGTTGATTTTTAAATGTTTGTTAGAACTCAGCCGCCAGAAATCTTACCAAAGTGAAGAGAAGTGAAATGCAGGCAGCATGTTACAGTTGAGCAGTGTTTACTTTTCGACCGTCCTCCAGCTGTTAAGCCTTGCTGTGTATCACTACGTCTTTGTGACATACATATTTATGTTCTTCTGCAGTCGGCTCCAAATCACATGAGAAAACTGTCAAACCCGTACCAGGGACACCAAGTCCTAAAATAAATGGTGAGTTTTGAATTGCACATGCTGTTCAACTGGTAGCCACAGATGTAAACAGTAGCTCATCTGTCTTTTCACAGAATTAGCATTAGCTACAGGAAAGTTTCTTTGAGTAGTACAAATTCTGTTTGCCATTGCACACACTCTGCTCAGCTCTGTACCTGTACAGTAGGTTTAGTGTATTTTGTTATACATTGGCTAAATCTGTCTATATCTTTGTAAAAATCATAATTTCACTGTCTTCATACGCACTTCAGTCTTAGTACTGCACTTCAAAGTCAGCATTTCTGAGGATTGTATTACGCTCACAATATGTTCTGTTACCTCTCCTTTGCAGTTACGCATGAGGTACCTTCTAAATAATTAAGAGTGAATAATTAGCACAAAAAGATAACAAAATTTAATTAGTACCAGGGAACATTAAACGGTCATAATAGGTGCAATATTTATTAGCCTGTAATTATAAAATAATGGTGCACCAATGTAATTATGTGCATGTTATACCATAATGCATGCATGTAACTGGTTCAAAAGGCTCTTAATCTGCCTTGACTGTCAATGAGTATTGCAATGCAATAAAGAAATACTGAAAATGTGTTAGTTAAAGTAACAAATAATTACAATTTGTTAAATTGTATGGTTTTTAGACAATTAGACAACAAACTTTTTGGGGCAGATTTCATCTTGCCATTAATACCAACATGTACCATGTACCGTTTTTAGCTACACGAGGGATAACAGTGTTGGTCTGTCAGTTGGTCAGTCCCCCTGAGGATGAATTGTTATCATTTTGGTGGTCCTCTGACTTTTCATAGGATACTATCAGGTCAAATTTTAAAAATTTCCAATACCATTGTCTTTCACTTTGGTTTATGACCAAATAACTGCAAAATGAATTACATTCCCATCATCCTCAGCTGTACTTTGTGTTTGGTTCTAATTAGCAAATGTTAGAATGTTTATATGCTAAACTAAGATGAGAAAAATACTAAACATCATATCCTGAACGTCAACATGTCAGCATTGTCGTTGTGTTAGCATGCTGACATTAGTATTTAGCTCCAAAGTACAGCCTCACAGAGCCGCTAGCATGGCTGTAGAGTGTAGACCTAATTTTGCTTAATACTAAGTATTAAGCTATTAGCAATGTCAGTCAATTGCAAAATAATGTTACATGACATCTAAGTCCCATTTCCACCTCTTAAACTTTAACTTGTTGTTGTGTCAACGATTACTGAAAATGATCGACTAACTACTAGGTAATTATCCTGACTATTAGCCTGAGTTCCTGGTGCTAACTACATGCAGTCACCTTTGTAGTATAATTGACTCATAATTTCCTAGTAAATAATTACCAGTACATAATGACTGTGCTGTGGAAGTGCTACAAAAAGTTTTATCAGTGTAAAACTGTTAAAAAGGATCTGCTGAGTTGACAAAGTGAGTCAGTTATATATCTCAGAATGGGTATAATTATCATTAATTGAGATTGTCCAAGGATATAAGGAACATGATATTATTCAAATTGAATGAAAAGACTGTTATCAGCTGTTTGATATGTTGATTCCACTGCATGTCTAATTACCATTTTGCAGTGTGGGTGGAAGTATTCAGCTTGCATTAAAAACATATTATTGATTTGATGTGTCTTAAAAATATACATTTTAGACTGCTGATTAATTGGAATGATAACTTTGATATTGCTGTACCTATGCATTTCTTCTGTTCTTTTATGAAATTTTAATGGCATTTTTTAATGAGTTGTCTTTCATTTTTTTCTTCCCTGAAGTCCCTGACGACGTCTTTGCCTCCGATTTCATCTGGAAGGGTTCATATGATTACAGAGGCCAGAAACAGCCAATGACTTTGACAGTCACAAGCTTTAATGCCACAACGGGAAAAGTCAATGTAACTTTAACCGACAGTAGCATGGAGTTTCTGCTCTCTGGTGAGTCATCTATAAATCATCTGTCGTCTGCTTCCTCCCCATACGCCTCCCCTCTCCTCCTCTCACTATTTCTGCGTGTCACTTCCATTTATTTTGAGGGGGCCTCATGTCAATCAGTCAATCACCAAATGATCTCATGCATGAGAGTGGAAATTAACTATTGGCTGTAAAGACGGATGTATTAGTCTGCCCTGACTGACTAACTGCCCACTCAAAAGTCACTCGTCTCCTCCCTCGGCTGTTTTTTGCATCCGTTCTCATCTTTTCTTACTCTACTCTTCTTTTGGTCTACTCTCTCTCCTCTTCTTTTTTTTAGTTTTCTTCTTTTATCATCTCCCCACACACGTATTGCGTCATCTGTTTATTGACATAATCTCTCGTATTGCCTCTTGTCTTCTACCTTGTAGGAGTGTACAAGCGCCAGGAGGCCCGGTTAATGCTCTTGCTGTACCAGATGAGAGCGCTGGCCCACAGCTCCTTGAGCAGGATTACTGACGAGACCTGGGCAATGGACGGATTTGTGAGTATACACAGGAATTTGAAGCAGCTGGCCAGTGATCTTTTGAAAATAACCAAGAGCTGTGACTGTCTTTTAGTTCATTTATTTATTTAATTATTTAATTATTTATTTGTTCAGTCTGACAAACAAGTCGAATAATATAGGCAATGGGGCTGTAACTACTTGGAAGCCAAATATAAGCCTTCCCTGGACCGAATCAAGCCAATGTTTGCTCATTATTTGTTTTTTCTCATCCTACTTGCCTCGCCAACAAAAGGAAAAAAAAAACACAATACATGAGAAGAAAGTGTGACGACAAGCAGGATAGTCATTTCCTGGCTTATTGTCTGTTTTTGTTTACATATATTTACATTGGCTGTACATCAAATGCACCAGGTGCTCTATATGAATCATTTCAGCGTTCCCATATTGACAATTTACTGAATATGCTCAGACACACATCTGAGATCTAAGGGACCTGGAACGACTGCAGAACAATTTTTGTTGGTGGAATTGAAGTTCCTCATCTAAAATAAACTTCAAGGTCCACTTAATAACAATGTGTGACAGGTGACTGCACACCGCTGAGCTATTGATAGCACACTGCACAGCTTTTAGAGCAGCGTTGCAAAAAACAAAGGTGTAGTTTTTTTATGTGGCATGACAGAATGTGTTGACTGACGTACTAAATGGTGTATACAGTATGTCGTTTTTGATGTGGTGTGCAACGGGTGCGCCACTATCTTACGTACCAAGAAAAGTCTATTCATTCGTTGAAACAAAAGCACTGATTCTCGAGCTTTGTGTTACTGTTTTTTCTACCAGGTTTCAGCTGAGCCTGAGGGTGGCAGCTACGTGTTCCAAGGCTTCATACAGGGTAAAGACTACGGACAGTTTGGACTACAGAGAGTTGGTATGTGTCTATTTCTATTGGTCACTCCTCCTCTTTCATTTTCATAAAAGTAAAGAAAGAGATTGTATTCACACCTCTGTCTCCACTCGAAAATGTGTTCTGCTTAGTAGTAGTCATGTACATGTAGGCATGATTTGTGACATCACAGCTAGCCTGGAAGCCAAACGTGGTTCAATGTGCAGCTTACACAAGAGTGATGATGAAACATCTAGCACACATTCTCTGAGAATAGACTTTTCAGTTGACAACTTGTGTCCATAAGTGGTCAACAGTCTGATTTTTTCTGTGAAGGTGATGGCATTTTTTAAAATAGTTTTTTGTGGAAAGAATAGAACTTGTTTAGCCATCACAGCAAATCCAGATCATATTCAGATTATATTACAAAATGCTGTAAATGTGGATTTATGATCAGATTTTGTTGAAATCATATTTACCATGTACATATTTTCTCTTTCAGTGTAAATAGATTTGTCATTATAAGATCCAGTATTATCCCTCCACAAGGAGACATGGGGCAGAACACAGAAAATGTTTTAAAATACAATCTTAGATCCAAATTGGTAGTTATGTTTCTTTCTAGTAATGCCGATGGTTGCTATAGAAATAGCAACATTCAAATTATAACCCAGTTTTAAAAGATTTTAAACACCTCTTTTTTTAAACAAAAAAGCTACATATTATTTGCTCTGTATTGACAGCATACATGTTTTTATAGTGTGGACTCCCTGCTATAAACCACCTATAGCCATCATATAACCGACAGTCACATAACACAGAGTAGATTATGCCCTTCCACATCATTGTCCTTCATTTCTCTGTGCTCAACCTTCCTGTTGTCATCATCTCATGATTGTCTTCAACAAGATTATCACAGTCACAGTGATCATTATCAGTATGATCATTATGGCTGTCGTCTTTATCAACTGGCTGCCTCGTCTCCGACTTGTCATCATTGTGATCATCTTCCTCTTCATTATCATCATAGTCGTCGTCAACAGCAGATGATACGTATCTTTCTATTTTTCCATTTTGTTTCTCCAGTGTTTGTCATTTTGTTCATCTGAACATTTTAAATGTTCTTCATTCACATATTCAGTATATTGACTTTTTCTGTATGTTGACTATTTTCCATATTCATTTGCTAAATGTAGTGTTTTTCTTTCAGGTTTGAGTGTGAGAGAGAATGTTACACTCACTGACCCTGAAACCAACGCCTCCACCAACAGCAGTTCTGTTGCTGTCGCTATCCTTGTGCCTTTCTTTGCCCTCATCTTTGCAGGCCTGGGTTTTTATCTCTACAAACAGCGGTATGTAGTGTTTTCGGTTGTGTTATAGTCTGTTTGGTTCCCAGTTGAGAAAGAAAGTAATACGTCGTTTTCATGAGTCTTTGTCCCATGTTGAGTTTTAAAGTTATTTACCACAGATCTGATGTTGAAAAAGTTTTAGAAACCAAGATCTATTAGATGTTTGTACAGTTGCAGCCAAAGGAAATGCACATCAATGTAAGGTAGATAGTACACTGTGTCCCACTTCCACAGCCTGCCATACTGCAGGAAGGTTCATCAATGGATACAGGAGCTTACATGTGAGAGGCTTCAAAGCATGATGCAATAGACGTCTTACCAAACCACATTACACACCAGCACACATCGGCATTTTTAATGAGAACTTTACTAAAATATCTAATTTTCTATGTATGAATATATTTTTATTGTTGTTCAGATTTTGTCCTAATACACAGAGAGCCTCTGATTATGTTAGTGAACTGGCATAGGGCTCCTCTGACTGATCTTTTTGACAAAAATTACCATTCAGCCTCATTTACATACAGCAGCTACCCACAACAAGATAATGGTTCATCATGTTCATTGGTTTTAAAGGAAGGGAGATTCTGTCTCGCAACTAATATGCAACCTCATTTTTTTTCCCCCAGGAAAACCGATAAAGCGCAGTACACAGGATGCTCCGTCCATGAGAACAACAATGGACAGGCCACTTTTGAGAATCCCATGTACAACACAAACACAAAAGCTGCTGAGGGGAAAGTTGTCCGCTTTGACCCCAATCTCAACACCATCTGCACCATGGTTTGATGTCTGCTGAATATGAGAGAAACATAGAGGGAGAATACAACTTCGCCTTGTTTGCTTAACATGAATATATATATAGACATTTATATTTTCCCTGTTTCTGATAAAATACAACAGAGACACAAAAATTGCTCAGAAACATAAAGCACACTTTCAGAAACACTTAACTGCTGATCATATACAGAATCTCAAAGATTAATGGGGGGGGGGGCATAACACATCTTTCCAGATCTTCCCGTAGTTTGGTGAAGAGAAGTGGTTCTTTACACTCTGTGAGTGTTGTCTTTACGAATTAAAGAGCCTCTGGCGTATAGATAAAATAGAGTATTGTATGCTCTGTAGTATAAATAGAGGGGTAACTTAACAATGCCAAATGAAACAAATTTTCTTTTCCTTTTTAGAAAATAGCCCAGATCTAGAACCCTTTTTTAATTTTGTTTTTGTTTGTCTTAGTTTTGTGTTCACCCTGATGAGTTATTTTATCTTATGGAGGAGAGGAGCCTCTCAACTGTGAGTTGGTCAATGTAATTTTTAGAGTCTATTTCGCAAGCAGTGGGGTGTGTGAGATGAGAGGAGAAAGTATAAAAGACACTGCCTCTCTTTCAGTAGTGTTGGTGCTGTAGACTGTTCAAAGTTATATGGTCAATTATACCTCTTAATAATTGGATGGTAGCTCGTACTGACAAAATATATATGGCCAGGGATGTAATTACTGAAGTGCAGTAAAATTATTCAATTTTTTTGAGTGCCATTGGGAATGCTAGGGCTTTTATTGTTACAGTGCAGGTTCTCTGACAATAGAGTACATTTTCTTCGCAAGAGATCTAGTCAGCATTAGGGTTTATTATCAAGTTGTGTGCAATGAAATTGTTTATGACAAAAATGTTCTTTAAGTATGTCAGATTAAATTGCTGACTAGTCTGAGAGTCTAGTCAAGGCATAGTGTACCTTTCAGTATACTGGTCACGTGGGGCTGTACTCAAATCATCCATCTATTTAACCTTGTTGTTAAGTTATTGAAACTGTTCTGTTGAAACTGATTTATTTTTATGGATAGTTTTTTATTATAATTTCCTCTGAGTCTTTTTGTGTCCCAAGTAAACCAAAATTAGAGTGAATTAACCCCAGCCTTGAGCCTGTATATTTCAAGAATTTCAAAGAAGGAGTTCTTTGTTTAAATATTTTAGGTTTTACTGTTTGACAAAGTTGAGAATACCTTCAGGGCACAGAACACACAGCTGGCCAGGTGTCCCAGAAATTTATTTAAGCCTGGAAGTGGGTAAAAATCTCAGTGGGCAGTCCGAGATCAGATGAAACTTATTGTTTTATGTTAATAAAAGTTCTGATGTGCGAGTAATTCCAAGACAGAACAAGTGCAGCTTCGTTGCTGGTTTTTCATAAACTGAGCAGTGGTGGTGTACAATTCTTTGGTGAACTGCACCTGAGTCAGTAAATTCCTGAGCTGTACTCCTACTCTGAGACACTTAATGAATACATGCCCTTTTATTGACAACCACTGATACAAATAGTGATTTCAATGTCTTACTGAACCATCAGCTTCTGCCAACAAATGTACAGTATACACGAAAGAATTTGCACACTTAAACATGAGCCACCATCCGTATTGTACTATCATCCAAGTCCATCCATGTTTCAGAAATGAAAAACGCATTTGACACTGTCATTACATTTTTACAGCATTGCAGTGCCTTGAATACTGTATGGGCATATGTTTTTAAGGACGACATAACATTGCATAATATTGCATTAGTAAGACTGTACATCAGTGTAATTTATCTGCACAGTTTGTAATGATTTAGCTGGCTTATGTCAGCTGTGACGGTTTATCTAAGGAGAGGTGTGTTTGAAAAGCAGCTCATAGTTTCATACCTGTGCATGTTGGCAAAAAGTGATCCAGTATAGCAATTGCTGCTATAGTACTTTGTACCACTATGTTGATTCCTGTCATTGCTGTTACATTTTGTACATTTATACAGTTTTGATACTTGATGGCATTCTTTGGCAAGATGTCTTGTGTTATTGATATGTAATATATTTTGCAGGTTCATATTTCTTATCAATGAGAAAAGAAATGCATCTGATAAAAACACCACACGGCAAGTCAGTCCCACCTCTGACTACAGAGTAGAATAGAATGCTTTTAAATGTACCACACAATTGTTATCCTCTTCAAAAACCTGTGTATATGAATATGTACATATTAAAAAACTTTTGTAAAGAGATATATTTTTTATGCAAATAAAGCATTTGTAAGTTATTGAATATGTTGTGTAAAATTTCACATGTAAATGTCATGCAAGATCAAAAAATGTTTTGTATTTTTTCTTTATCAGCAATGTATAAATCCTTAATTTATATATAAAATATAAAACAATGAACATCCATGTTCCTATTGTTTTATTGATAGAGTTGCCATGGCTTTGTTTAGCCCCGGTTATTAAACCCTGCACTCTGCTTCAGTATTTGCAATGTAAGGAAGGTTGTTGCTGTGTACTAAGCAGAGCTCTGTTATCATTCAGTCTGCTGCTGCTCTCCTTTTTTCCGTTGCACCTTTACAGGTTTTTAATGAGTTTTCCACTTGCTGACCATGCTTGGTTTAGCCAAAATAAGCTTAGCACTGATATAATCTCCGTCCAAGGGACACTGTAGATCTGAAGACAGCCTGTAGCAAAGCTTTGTGGCCAATAATCCTTGTTAACATGGACACCTGGTGTGAGCAGAAATTTAGTCTCAACCTTTGAAACACAGTTTGAAAGAAGTGAAATGGTATTATAATTTGACTTCCCATCATCCGCATTTCCACACATTTGAGAGCAGTCACGCTGCAGCATTAGCTTCTTTGAGCTTTCCTCGTCTCTGCTGTCATCTGAGCCTCATTTAGCCGCCTCTCACTATCCGTGGTTACAAATGGCTGAAGTTTACTGTCAAAAAAAAAAAGAGCTGTGGCACAAAGTGAAATGGGGGGGGGTTACACAAAGAACAGAATTAACATGACATAGTATCTATAATATGTGTATGTGTTTGAGAATAGTTTGTTGATGTTATCCTATTTAAATTTGAGTGTTCAAACAAATTAGAACAAAGGAAAGTATCCAAAATGATAGAGGGATGTCCTTGGCTAATTGCAGCAATGAGAAAATTGAAGGGAGTGTCACTGAAGACTCAATAAAGTTAGGATGCCCCATAAAAATCAAACTATGTGCACATGACTGGCAGGAACTGGTTTGATTTCAGACTCCGGTTAAGCATATACTTTAAAGTCTAAGCCTGGGATTTGTGTATGGATTAGAAATATTTGCCAGAAGGATTTTCCATTGAAGTTACACGAAGCTTCATCAGGATGATTTTACCCAAAGGGTGATGATGTAACATAAGCTGGTGCAAAGGCTAAGGATGTATGCTCAGTGTAATACATTAATAGCAACGCCTTCTAAACACTGACTCGACCCCCTGTTTTGTTCTTAGAACAGCATATAGCTTTATTAGAGCTGTCTCCTGTTTCGAAGAGTCTCTCAGGGAACGTATCTGGTGTTCAGCGGTGGGCTTCTGCTGCTGTTTGTACCATGTCATCCTACAAATGCTCACTTGAGATCTGGGGAGTGCAGTAAGCTGATTTCACTGTCCTGTTCATGAAGGCAGTTGTGGTCTTGTGGCGTGGGCATGTGCCTGCTGTAGAAAATCAATTTGCAGAGGTGCATGCGCGGGTACAATGAAGGGTTGTTCCTGGCTCTGCCTCTGATGTTCAGGTACCCTGTGGCGTTCCTCTACTTTCATCAAGGGCCTGAATGTGTACCGTGAAATCAACTTCGACAGCCAGTGATATTGACACGTTGCATGAAAGATGGAAGCACTCGCGAATTTGTACATAACACTCGTTCTCACCAGCATAAAACCAGAGGAAGCCTTATTGATCTGAAGGATCATTGTTGATAGAATCCGCTAACAGGCAGAGTATTATTATTGTATTGCACAGTGTCTTGTGATTATAGAGAGAAGCAGAAGTCGGTGAAGTTGTTGGTTTTCTTCCCTCTCGCGTGACAAAGCATAATGAGTTGTGTGTGCTTTCGTGGATGCTTTGGCGCTAATGTGCTTCTCTCACGCTGCATATTTCAGTTTCTGACTAATGAGCCATTTTCAACCACACTGCTCTCATTGGCCAGATGTCCTCGGGTTGGTGGACCGTTCTCGATACAGATGGAAAGCTGTTGAGAAAAGAAAATTCCAAGGAAATATAAGTTACTGTCACACTTTTATGCAAGTAAAGCTATCTGAATCCTTATTTGTACATTTTACGCAGCATTTTCATCTAGTCATTTCGAACTGAAGAAATCCGAGCTTAATCTATTTTCATCTGGCTGATTTTTGAGAGTACAAATTCCTAATGATTCATGCTAAAAGTAGCAGCATTTTCACTGCTCATAACAATAAAATTCATGTAAAGGTTATGTCTTGGAAAATAGAGTGGGATTTAATATTCTGTGGAGCAGTTTCCGGGAGCAGGACCTAGACGAGTTATATAGTTTAATATACCCTTTTTAATCTTAAAGTGGATGAATAATGTAAATTCCTCCATAACCATTAAAACGAAATAAATGTTTAACCCACAGTTAAATCACATGGGCATTGTGAAATAGCCTAAAGTAGAGCAAGAAATCCCTGGTTGATATGAATTGTAAGGATGTTAAATTGAGGTCAATGAGTACAATCAACACCTCTCATGAAAGCAACAGAGGGAGCAGAAGTTTTTTCTGGAGTGGAGGGTCAGGAGCACTGTTTGTGATCCTGAGCACAGGGATGATTCTCACACAGTGTTTATCAGTTCTCATAAATATAATATATTTATAATAATAATAATAATAATAATAATAATAATAATAATATTCAATTTTAGATGCATATGTGTCACCAGATTTCCTTAACCTTACCAAAAAGCAAAGGGCATTTTGGGAAATATCCTCCTTGGCTTTCTTGCTGACAGTTAGAGAAGATTGATTTCACGCAAATTGGTATGTTACATATGAAAAAAGATAATTAAATCCTACTACAAAGAATGTCAAAATATTGAGAAGGTTGACAGCTCTAGGGTAAATGCTTTCAAATTATAGCTTAGTTACGCTTAGAATACAATGTAAAAACATTGGGAGAGAAATTTATAAATGTAACCTTCTTTCGTGGACATGCACATCAGAGAAAGCCTGGAAGGGAAATTACAAAACCCATCCTGATCCACATGACCTTGATATACTGTACAAACCCAGTGTGAACACTAAAGCACTTCTTGACACATGACAACTTTGATGTAATTGCTCACAGGGTGTCCAACTTAATAGCCCCCCATGTCCTCAGCAATTAATTGTGGAAATTTTCTAAATTGGCTTTTAATGCCTTGTGACACGCTCCTGAAGGAAGCAGATTCAGTTTGATGTGAAATAAGCAGCTGCACACAACCGATTTTTTCCTTTTTCTTTTTCTTAGAAAAAGATGCAGCCAATCACATCTGTCACATACGACATTCTTCACCGCAGAAAATCACTTCTCCCACAAGGCAAATCCTTAATCTTAAGATGTCAAATTGAGGCTGGTAATGCACTTCGCTGTATGGAGGATGAGCCTCTACGAAGGACATGAGTGCAGTTTTAGAAACGCACAGGGCATTATTGTAATTTCATCAGGTCTCAAAGCCTCAATCACAGCAGTCATAAAAAACTCCTACGCTCCCCCCAAATCCCCCGCAGGAAAAAACAGAGAAAAGAAACCCCACAACAGAACAGAGGAGCGTGCTTTTGATCACTCCTGCTTGTGAGTGAGTAATTGGGCTTCATAATTGAAATAGCACGTGTAATATTTTATTCAGGGGGGCCAGAATAACTGAACAGTATTTCTGCTCTCCCTTTGTTTTTTGCTAATACAGTAACAAACCAAGGACAGATCTCACTGGCTTTATGTGCAACAGTAATGTTGCAAGGCAGTTCAAATGGCACACTAAGAAGCACAGTGAAAATATTATTCCGCATGAAATATAGTGGGGCTTCTTCATTGTGGTGTTAAGTGCAACATTTGTACAGTATGTACCAAGAACACCACAGCAAATGACATTTACAAAAAAAAACTTGATTTAGATTTATTTAAACACTTTCACCAGATAGACTCAACCAGTGGTTTAATCTCCTGTGGGGGGAAAAAAACAACAAACAATAGCACACCAAAACAAGGACTATGTTCAGGCTATTTATAATGCAACATTTTGAGAGACGGGGAAATGTCACATAATTAATATGTGACATTTCATCTTGTCAATGAAACGTTCGGACATGACATACCACCTCACAGTTACAGACTGTTATAAATCATAGGACGCTGACATTTTGGATTTGTTATCACGCGTGCTCTGCAGGAAGTGGACCTCATTTCAGCATAAAACTGAAGGGGAGGAGAACATGTGCCACGTATGTTGCTTTCTAAGCATATGATTGAGCACATTTGTCCTGTGAGGAATGATCACATGGTGTTCTGCTGATGTTAATTTACCACAGTGCTGCCTGCAGCGCCTTCTGAAAGAGGGCGGCTTGAGCTGTCTGTTGAACAGCACACAGAGAAAACTTGTGCCTGTGTATGGCAGGGATATGTGTTGACTAAGTGGCAAGTCTAGGCACAGGTTTATTATTTATGTATTTAGTTAAATGTTTTTTTTTCCCTCTTTTTTAGTACCATTCTGTGATTTGGTGACTAACTATGCCTCAGAAGTGGAAAGAGAGGCACTAGACATGGTGTGTGAGTAGCTATTAAGGGGTGACTGGCAATTTTGGTGTCAAGGATCGCTGGATGTGTGTGTTTTGGACGCCCTCCTGTTCAGACCAGGTCACAAACACAAAGGCACAGCTGGGATTCAGGAACACATCCGCTTACAATCCTTTTGTGGATAATTTGTCAGATTTTTATCTATAAGTAGATAAATAAATCGAAATCATTCACGCGGTAAAACAAACTTTGAGCATTTTCCGTTCTAGCTGTTTACCGTACATAATGGCTGTGTATGATGGTGCTCATATGCAACATAAGGCATGTAGTGGGGAGTGTGGAGGCGGGTACGTTCTCTTCAGATGTCAGAGACTGTTTGATGGATGACCCACATTGTCCCTGCAGTCTGCTGCCACTTCTGTTTGTCTCTTTGCTAAATTTTTCAGGACCATCTCTTGATCCAGAGAAACATTGTAAGAACATGTGTTATCTCCTTCCATCTAATTTAAATGAGGGAGCCATCTATTGTCTTATGGCAGTCCTTTAAATCAAACACAAGGACATAAGATTTATTTTGGTTTATAATTTTGTCACCTTCTGCTCCAGACTTAGTCACCTCACCAGTGCTCACTGGTTTATAAAGAACAAAATGATTTGGATGGCTATGACTACCGTTAGTCATGTTTTTTCCCCCATTCCCCGTTCCTAATGCATGTAGCATCTGGCCACAAGATTTCCAAGAGTGGTCATTCCTGTGTGCCATTGTCTGGTTTTGCATCATTTACTATTGAATTGCACAATTGAAGCCATATAATGAAGGTCACTTGGAAATGATTTTCAAGTTAATGTTATAATCAGAATCCACACAGTTTCTTTCTGCTCCTAAATTGGACTGTTGTACACCTTTAAACAGCTGCTTCTAAATGATGCAGGATGAAATCCAGCACACAGAAACACATATTTCTAGTGAAATATTCCCAGTAGCATGTGCAACAATAACTGCAAAAATGTACCGTACTATATGAGAGTTGCATAATGTAGGATGTTTGAAAATTATGATATTGTTATGGTTGATCTTCCTTTCCTTGATCTGCTTTCAATAACTTTGAATAACCACCATCAGGTTCGTAGGATCTGAACACTGAAATACATTAGGACAAACTCTCAATTTAATTACTCAACTCCACCAGCTTTCATCATCTGTGCTTTATATTTTCCTATGATTAAACTTAACATCCATAGGTTATGCAAGTAATATAGTTGCTTTGATAAAAATGCATGCAGGTCATAATTGATTATGTACTAAATGCAATTTCCTTCAACTACATATCACAAAGAAATGAAAAACAAAATTATCCATTGTTATTGGCCTTGTGATATAAAAAACAGGTGTATGTACTGTATGTGCAACATTAGCCTTTGCTATGAAAACTGTACACTCTCAACATTCACTATTTAGATGCAGACAAGAATGTGTTGATTTAAATATTTGTATTTGGTGGCTTTCCTTATACTATGACTAATAAAAGATACCATGTAGGCGAACACGTGTTTTATTCTGAACGTAGTGTATTTTACATACAGAAAAAAAAGACAATTCAAAGAGCAGAAACCAAAAATACAATTTAGGATTTTTCACTCGGGCACTGCAGGTGCACCGATTTTGTTCCCTCACAGTTGGCACGTAGTTGTTGGTGCAAAAGAATATCAGAAGCAGAAGTTGCTCCGTAGCTGCATGTGCCTTTCATCCTCTGCTCTGCTGCAGACCACTGCTGTCCTTTGTCATCAGTTTATTTATTCTTACTGTCTTCGCTGTCTTGATGCTTCCCTTCTAATCCATCCAAAGAAAAGCATACCAGCTGGTTGTCAAGAAATGTAGGGTGGTCTGTCAATCGTATATGGAAAATATCTAAGGCACCAAAAACATATAATGCTTAGTGTGAACAATCATTTTCCTCAGGGAGTAATAAGTCATAATATAAATTTTGGATCGGAAGGAGAATAAGAAGGAGCACTGAGGAACTTCTGCCAGTGCTTGGTTAATGCTTTGGTTAATGTTGATCTGTCTACCTCTCCATTAGTCCGTGTGTCCAACACTTTAGTCCAGTCAAGATATTACAACAACATGGTTTACCGTGGATATTTATTGTTCCACGAGCATTATATGTTATTTCCAAGATGATAAAACTGGATGTAGCTTGATGACATTTAGCTGACTGTGGAATTGTGATAAGGACCCTGTAACTGTCTCAAAGACATGATAAATGAAGATGTCTATTTTGGATATTTGTATGTGTAAGTTCATGAATAGTTGAGTTCATACAGCTACTTAAAAATAGGAAAAAACATGAAGTAAAATGTTAAAAGGGGTAACATTCACAAAATTCTTATAATGTGTAATTTAAATAATGTTAAAAATGTTCTTTTATGTAAGGTTTATTTCAGCGAACAACAGAGAGTAATGGGAAATGGATCACATGAACAGAGTTAAGATAACCATGGCATTATGGGTAAGAGACAATGTGGAGGCAGAGCAGAACATGCAGAGGAACGACATAAAGCCCCAAATAACCGTATTCTACACTTGGTTCAAGAGGCGCACACTGTAATTGCCTTTCATTTGTTTACCTTTTGTGTATGGTACTCGTTGGTGTACTTTACATAGACAATATTATTGTTTGGATATATTGTATGATTTCATTGTATTTTGCTTGTGTTAATGTGTTTGGGCCTGTTTATCAATGGACACTAGCTTGAAAGGGCTTAAAGTGAATGTAAGATGAATGTTTTAAGCTGTATGTCTTTTATTTTCTTATAGTTTTCACGGTGTCTGCTGACGAAGGAGCGAGTGCGATAAAATAAATCTTTAAAAGACATCTGTATGATGCATGGCCATTATTTCTTGGGACCAGTGTAGCTACAAACCCCTTGTCAAACCAAAGAGAATAATATCTGAACAAAAGTGATCTAACTTTAACTGATTTTTTTTTAATTATCTTGGGCTCCTTCGCTTATAATAAGAAGCAGATTGAGGAAATAGATTTGCAGGTGCCTAAAATCAACTGCTACAAGGTTTGGCGTCATCACTCTGTCCATCAGAAAGCAATAGTTCACACAGAGCAAAGCAGTTACCAGTTTACTAGTGGTAATGTGTGGAAGGTGTTCCCAAGATCTTTTTCTGTATCCACGCATGTATTCTGTACAATACAATCTATAATGACATCATTTATTTAATCATAGATTCATTTATTCATGTAATTCTTGCATGAGTTTTGACTAATTGAGGATCTTGCAAGGCTTCTGTAGTCTTCAGCTAACCATGTTCTCCCGGTCAAAGAAATGCTCAGACTTCCATAATTGAGGCTGTTAACCAAGCAGGCGGTGTCATAAAGCTGAGAGAGGGAACAGGCTGACATTTGACCACAGGATTGTGGCAGCAGTGGTTCCTCCTGTCAGAGCCATACTAGAAGTGAAATGTCACTTATTGTTCTGTGGTTGTCACGGCTTATGTGAAATCCATTTTCTCTGTTTGAATACGTTCTGTCAGGGAAAAAAGGACCCAAACTCAAATCTTTTCTGCCCAGTTTTTGACAGGGAGCATCTGACAGCAAATGGCTGCGTGGCCTCCTCACAGATGATACATCCATCTGTCCTTGGACTGCCTAGTGTCTTTCACTATGGTTTCATTTTCTTTACACTAGTTTAAAATTGCTTTACTCCTATTGCCTTCATCATCTGGCAGATTGGATTGGAGACCCTCACAGTGTGATCTCAGGCATCCATACACTTTTAACAGTGCAAGCATTGCCTATTTGCTTGTTAGCTTTCTGCTTACACAGACATAAGTAGTACATAAGTAGTGCATATTTGCTTGGCCTGATGAGAGAGAGATATGTTTGTTTGTTTAGTTATTTTGTAAAATCCACATTGGTTTCTATCGTGAAACTACATTAACAACTTTCATATGTTGGGCAAAGTAATTTCCAAGTTAATTAGGAGTCCGTATAAAATCTTAGTATTGTGAGGTATTTCTCCCGCAGGAAGGAGGAGGAGAATTTCTGATGATGGCACTCGTCTTCAACCTTGAGGGATTTCATCGAGAGCCAGCCTATATTTGACCTGGCAGCATGTACCCAGCCTGTCAGACACTACCATGGCTTTGAAGAAACTTTCCCTCAGTCCTTTAGTGGCACCATGGCACTCCACTCTGAATCTGCTCCAGCATCCAGCATCCTTACATCGTCAGTAAAGTGAGCACTCAGAATGCGTTCAGATCCATCTGAGATGGTCAGATCAAACGTCTGCAGGCTCTAATTAACTGGCATAGCTTTTGCAGTGAAAAAACAGATTTTTTTTTCATGTTTAGACATCGAAACTCAAAACAGGGGCAATAAAACCAGATGCTATTTAAATTGAATCAGCACAGCATAAATTATTACTGTAATAGGATGTCTTATATAAAGTCAGTCAGTCAATTCAGCTATTTTGATGTTGTTTATCCTAATTTAAGCAAAACTGTTTAATCATCAGAAACAAGATCTCAAAGCATTTACAAATCTATCCAAGTAACAGATTAAGTTTAAATAATTATAGAGTAATTATAGACTAGACGTGGGAGAGGCCTTAACTGTTGCACAGGTTTGAGTCTTGGTCAGCAGTATGTGTTGGACTGAACTTCAAACAACTTGAAAATTAAATTTCTTACTTAGTTGTAGAAACGTGTGAAAACTAGCGGAGTGCTAGTTTAGAAGCTTGCAATGTGGATGAATAATGCAGTAATGGCTTTCATTATCTGTGCTGATGTTGTTATATATTCCAGTTTTTCTTGGTAAAATTACCACAGTGGTGTGACAGCTTAATTCTAAGCAAAAGAAAAACCCATTTAATGGAGTCAGAGATGAGTTACAAAAAAGATTTTTAAAAGCCAATATCATATGCACACTGTAGGAGACATTTTAGCAGATTCTTATGTTGTGTGGATAGTCTTCTCCTGACCACCTTTAACCTGTCCTATAACAGGTTCCAAATTGATTATACAACAACTGGGTGAAAACAGCATATAACGTTTAACCTGAGGATCCCCCCAAAACAACTTAGATTTATACTTAACTGAAGTCCTCTTTCATTGCACTTGTCTTGGTGTCTATCACTATTGGACATTTTGGCAAGACCTAGGACCTTATTTATCCAGGGTGGGAGTTAGCTTTGTAGCAGTGTCTATCAGCTACTGTGCTAAAGAAAAGAGACAAATGACCTGGAGTGATAACTGTAGGCTGTAAGGCGGCCACAGGCTAACGGTGTCATTAGTTTGCTAGATGTAGCTTAACCAACATATGCTGGCCAATAGGGAAGTTGTAATACACCACTGTTTTGTAGACAGGCCAGAGAAGGACCAAAAAACACCCAGTCAGACCAGAATCCCTAACAACTAACTAACTATACACACACACACACACACATATATATATATATATATATAAAATTATTTGAGTCTCTTCGCTTTACATCTATGTATTTAGTTACATGTGCTATTAGACGTCCCACTGTAATAGCATTATTTAAAACTGACCTGAGTTTATTATATTTACTGAATCGCCAGAATAGACTATTTAATTTCCCTTTAATATGCTTATTTTTAAGACATCGTTACAGAGCCACACACATGAAAATTTCTCTATTATCCTGGACCATTACAATTAATATGGTTTGGATATGTCTGCATCTACACAGTTGATGATACTCAATCAATTAAGCTCCTCGTTGAATATATTTAGACAGAAGTTTCTTTGAGATTATTTATGATTCAGTAATGGAGTGCTCATTGTAGACACAGCTAATGTAAACTCTGACTCTAATAAGGATAAATTCATCTGCAGTTGTGAGTCCTCTGCTACAGTAGTTTAATATACTAAATCAACTATGGATAACATCATTTATTCACTTAATTATGTCCATTCAGTTAGACTGACTGCAGCTGTGCCTTTTGTATCACCCTCATTTTCTAAACAAGATAATACAAGTCATTCTGAAAACCAATGCAACTCTGATTCTGCCCTCACAGTAAGTCAAAATGTTGTGTCAGGGTTGTTCATTTTACCGAAATAATATTCCTTACTTGACACAGTTGGAATAGCTGATATTATTTAATGAAACACAGTGCAGCCTGTCTCATTATTTACAGTAACACATGCAGTCCCGCTGTGTTGTGTGAGCCACTGTAGAATTCTCCCATCAGCTATACATTCTGCTGAATTTCTACATTAGCAGTGGCAGGAGGGTTGTAAATTAGAAATGAAAAGGCATCTTGTGACACAGACCTTCAGCCCTGCACCGGGGCTCTCTGAGGCCCCACACAAACCACCATTTCAATTCTCCAAATAAATCCTTCTGCGGCCAGAACTGCAGCCGGGAAACCGTATTTCACTACCGCACGCAGTGGAGAGAGAAACTCGCATGATGGCTACATCTCTCCTTCTCCTGTGACACCGGAACACTCTCCTCTGTGATCCTCAGTCCCAAAAGAGCATCGTAGCAGTCTGACAAATCAGAGCTGTCACAGTCTTTCTGCATGGAGACAGAAAACAGACTATCTGTCCTTCTTCCCTTTCTTCCTTCAATCCTCACATTATATCTTTCTTTTTTTCTTCCTTTATCTCCTTTCTTCATTATTTTTGTATGTCTGTCTATCTGTCTGTTCTTTTCTTCCTTCAATCCTTGTTCATATCTTTCCTTTGTTTCTTCCTACCATCTCTTCTTTCTACACATCATCTTTCTTCCCTCCCTATCTGTCCGTCTTTCTATGTACCTTTTCTACACCCTTTTGTCTTTTTCCTTCAATCTTGTCGTTATCCCGACCTCTCTTCTTCCTTCATCCCTCCTTTCTTTATTATTTTTGTTAATCTATCGATCTGTCTATCGATCTATCTAGCTGTCTGTCTGTCGTCCGTCTTTCCTTCAATCCTTTCTTTTCATTCATCCTTTTTCTTCCTTCTGTCTTTCTTTTCTTCACATCATCCTTCCTTTCCTCTTTTCTTCTGTCCGTCCTTAATTCCTTTCATCCTTCCTTTCTATCTATCTGTTGGTCTACTTTCCCCTGTCATCCATTCCTTTCTTCCTTCAATCCTTCCTTTTGTCCTACCTTTTATCTTCTGTCCTTCCTTTCTTCCTTTCATCCCTCCTTCATTTTTTGTCTGTCTGTCTCACCGTCAGTCTATCTAGCTATCCATCTATCAACCTTCATTCAATCCTTTCTTCCATCTTTCCCACCTTCCTGCCTTCTTTCCATTCCTCCATCCACCTTGTGCATCATGGTCTGGACACAGATCTCTGCTCTGCACACATTCTGTTCCATGCGGCTTCAGCCTCATGTGTCCCTCCTATTTAGACAGCACACAGACAATCAGATCTGTGTTAAACGCAGCCACACACTGGACTCCACACTGATTGGTGTGTCAACACAGGCCGGATTTCAACTGCCTGCTCAAATGTGACTTTGTTTGTTATGCCATCCATTCAAATCCGACTGAGATCTCATGAATAGGTGAGAGCCAGCTCATCAGATTTGAGCAGGCAGTGTAAATCCAGCCCATGTTGACTGACGCGCCATCAGCAGAGAACAGAGTGAGAATGTGTATTTCTCGCAGAAAAGCTGTCAGTCCCTTCAAATATCATGCTCATGCTACTATGTGGCACGTCTTTATTTTGTTCTTCTGTTTTATTTATTGCTGTCTAAAAACAGGAAAAAGCGGGTTTCCTTTTGAAAGAAACAAAAAGATCACACGTAGGTGAGAGAAATGAAGGATTTAATCCAGCAGAGAAAATGGAGAGGCAGTCGGTTTAAGGGAGCTCTCTGGAGGATTTGGTACTGCTGGTTGTGTGGGGAGGTGGCAGCAATGGAAAGGGGGAGAGACACAACCAAATCACTGCAATTAGTTGAAGAAGCACAGGAGACTAGTGCCCCCCAGTGTTTGCTTGATATACAATGTGATTAGTTTCTGTATGCTGCTGTGAAATGAGCACATTAAAAACTCTCATCAGGAGAAATCCTCTTTTTTTTGTAATGTACAATGTACAAATTTAATGTAATGTAATGTAGTGAATTTGCTTTTACCATGAAACCTCACCTTTAACTGCTGATACAGTCATCAATAAATGATTTGTATGTGTCTTCTGCAGCTTTGTTGTCTTACGAATCAAAACCCAGGAGGAGCTGCTGAGAGTTGAGGCGGGAGGTCTGTTGGACTTTTTTGTTGTTCGTCCATGACATGAAAAGAGGCTAGAATGCCATCTAGAGGTTTGTATCTAATTATGTATCTGAGGCATAATCACTTTAAATATGGCATGTCATGTTAAGTGAAATCACATTTAATCAAGGCTAAGATGTGGAAATTACATTTTCCTTGAGCTGTTTTTTTCTCACAGAAAATTGATTCATCCTGCACTAGTTCCTCGTTCATGAATGTCTTCACATGGTCTCTTTCAGTGGCGATTCTCCATGGAGAAGCACTAAGACCGTATTGACCTACATTACTTCATGTATTTTCAGTATGAAGTATGTCTTTAACTATTCTTATTTGCTGTGACTCAACATCCATAATCCCTTTTTGTAGGTTGGATTGATGGCGTGTTTCATTCATTCATTTCTCCGTCGCTGGATGATTTCCGTAGGCAGAATGCGATCAGTGTGTAAACAAGGTGAGCCAGGGAGGTCACATGACTCATAGGATTTCACAGGGTGGCATTGTGCTACATTTGCCTTTTTTGTATAATGTTACAGGCGTATCACACCAAGCTTTCTAATGCTCTATCATTACAGGAAAATGAAATTGAAATGTGTAAACGCACCAGTATTAACTTGTCCTGTGTGGATCAGTATTGGTGGGGAAAAGGGGTAAAGACACAATTTGCTCTGACAAAGTGCTAGCCTGGTTGGTTTAATGACATCTTAAGAACTTCATCTGAATATCCCATTGAGCCTAATGAGGGATACATCTTCCCCACCCCGGCGCTAAAGTCCTGTCTCTGTGGGCACCGACTGATAGCAGGTAGACTTTGCCCTGCAGGGAAAGCAACACTACAGGAAGTGCAGCAGGGCAGATTCCTGGCCGTCACAGCGCAGGTAAGACACTTTGTAATAGATTAGAGCTATAATGAATTGATTTATGTGAACATACGTAAGTCAAACAGCAACTTGTTGATCACTTGTTGAAGACTTAAAAACACGAGGGGTAGCCTACTTCTAAAACGGTTCCATTCACCATGTCTCGGAAATGATGTTCAAGCCTTTCGGACTATGTAAACGAACAAAAACAAAGTCCACTCCAATATTTAAAAGCATATTTAAATTGATTTTCACTGTGTCCTGTCCATCGCTGATTTTAGTTTGGGAAGTTGAGTTGAGGAAGCTGAAGTCAGAAGTCAATGTGGCTTTAGATGGTTTATCACTGAGTTCAAAGGATTTACTCTTCATTGATAATACAGGAAATGTCTGTTGTTGTTGATCACATCATAGATAGATGGGTTTATATTCAGTGCTGATGTTTATTTGAAACTGTCGTGTGGCTGATTGTAGCTAATTATAATTTAATTTGTTTAATGATTATTGTAGCACCAGGGACCTTAAAGGGAAGCCGTTACTCTCATGTCCTCACTATATATAAAATACAATCCCTGAGTTAAGTGTCTATCTGTCCTTCTTGATGGCAACTGTATTTCCTTTGAAATCAATTAACCACAACCTATTTGGCCACAGCTCTTTTAAAATGGAGGCTTAAGGATATAATCACAGATCTTAGTCATGGATGTCTCTGTGTTTGTATGATGCATCATTTTGTAATTGCCCATTTACACTGACATTGCCTCAATTTGTCATCACTGGAGAAAGCGCTGTTGCTGTTCAAACGGATGCTTTTGTGTCCCTGCCATGATCACCTTAAATGTATGTCTGGTATTTTTTTCTCTGTCCTCTTTGTGCCTTAGTTGATGAAAAGACCAGTAAACTTTTGGTGGAATGGACCAGTCTAATGAGAGCAGCAATGGTGGTCATGGACCCCGTCCCCCTCCGTACAATCATCAGGATTATGGACAGAGCTCTTACACAGGGATGAGCTATCAGGTTAGTAACGATCTTAGAACATGTTTATTAGCCTCATATGAGACAAGGGAATGAGCTAGTGAGCTAAAACCATGCTTTTTTCCCTAATCCATTTTGGATTAATGTCTAACTATTACTACAGCATGAGCAAAAAGCACACACTACCTGCCTTTGATCACATGATCATCTTTAAACATTTGTTTGATTACCCACGGTTTGATTTTCTTTCATTAATGTACTTCAAAAAGAAAACTAAAAGAACACTATTCACATTATTTTATGTTGTTCAAACGTAGGATTTTGTAGAAGTGTTGTTTGGAACAATCCCTGTTGCTGTTGCTTTGGATGAACCAGGTAGGGAAGGGAAACGTTGCAGTGGTCTCGCCTCCTGGCACCTATGACAACATGGCACATCCTGACGGAGCTGGAGGCGTCCAGCATGATGGTGAAGCTCCACCTGACTACTCTTATGGCTTAGAGAATAGCAGCTTCAGTGATGCTGCTGTGCGAAGAGGTATGTGCTAGAAGAAGGGAGAAATGGGCAGAGGGAGAAACAGAAACCTAGAGAAACTAAATGTGTTTTTGTTTGCATGGTCAGAGCTGCAACAATATTCACTCCCTCATTTGCTTTGCAGTGTTTTCTTGAAATTGATTTGAAATGGAAAATTGTTCCCTGATCTCTACAGCTCTTCACCTCCCACACAAAACAAATTTTAAATTAGAGGATGAAATGTGGGTTTGGTGAAAACGGAACAATTTTGAAATGTTGTGCAGCACAAACCACCCTACCTGCCTGTCTGCTTCACTCTGGTAGATTTTTATTGTTGTCGTCTGCCTTTCTCCTGCCTGACTACCTTTCTATTTGTCTTCACTCACTATGTGTCTGTGTCTTTCTTTCTCCGCAGGTTTCATAAGGAAAGTCTACTTGACCCTGATGATTCAGCTGCTTGTGACAGTCGGGATCATCTGTGCTTTTCTTTATTGGTGAGGCACCTTTACACAAGGGAATTCCTTCCAAAAAAAGAGATGAACCCATGTCAGGCACCTATCCATCTATCCACATTTAGTGTCACTGTGTAGGAGCACCCAACATCATACAGGAGCACAAGCACCATAGTTGTCCCCACATAAACTCTTTAGTATGCAACCCAGCTCTGCCGAAATCATGGTAAATGTGTGAGGTGACACAAGATGGTAGAGAGTAAAAGGGCATTCCTGCCACATAATATTTTTGCTTGCAGTAGTCTGAAAGCTTTATATATTTTGTATAATGGATGTGGTAGAACACTGCTACTGTAATTTATTTTCATAAATTGTATTCAGCTCCCATGTGCACAATGCTCTGTCCTCTGTTAATATTTAATAAAATCATTCTACTGCCTCTACCAAATAAATGACTCCTCTATTAAACACTCCCCTCCCTCTCTCCCTTTTTTTTTCTTATCGAATAACAGCAACGCTCTCAGGAAATGGACATGGGCCAACTACTGGTTCTCCTACACCATGATGTAAGCTATCAAAAACGTTAAATTAGGTGGTCTAGACACTAGAAGTTTGTGCACCTACAGTTTTCCTGTTGGTGAGTTACCTCAATGAAAATGTTGCTCATCGATAGAAGTAAATCACAAACTGAATCCCAAATCCAAGAAACTGCCAGCTACACTGTGCATAAATCACACACCCAGAGAATTCACATATTGACACAAACAGTGCTTTTTTTTGTTTGTTTATAGCCTGTTTATTTGCTGTTTATGATACACTCTATATTCTCTGTGAAATAGGGCGGCGGTGGTGGTGCTCATCGTGGCCTTGTCCTGCTGTGGCAACCTCCGTCGTCAAGTCCCCCTCAATTTCATCGCCCTGGGCCTGTTTGTGAGTAGAAGCAGTACCAGCCAGGCATCAAATTAAACCCCCACCACACCTGCTCTGTTTCACAGTTTTTTTGTCATGTATTTACTTTCCATTTCTCTCTCTCTCTCTCTCTCTCTCTCTCTCTCTGCCCTCTTTCTCCCTCCCTCTCTCACTCTCTCTCTGTCTCAGACTGTGGCGGAGGGCCTGATGCTTGGATCTGTGGCAGTGTGAGTGTTTGTTTCCAAGGATGAATCCCCACCTGATGCTGACTCATTTACACAATAATAACCCTATTTGATCCACATCTGATACCGTGTTGGTTGCCAGCAATGAAGCCATCACACCTGATAAGATGTTATCACTGCTAGTTTTCCAAATTAAAAAGCATATGGAATCTGGGTTTTTTTTGGCTGGAGATAAAAAACGAAGCATCACAAATAGTTCAAAACCATTTTTTTCTGTACCAGTGCCTGTGTAAACACAAGTTACCTTTCCCATCTGTGAGACATTTATTTTTTTCAGCTTGTTACAGAAAAGGCATCAGTTGAAGCCTGACTATCAATAAAACATTCCAATTATATTTATAGGGCATTGCCATAACTGAAGCTGCAACTGATATGAAATGAACATAGGCGGTGCATCATGCAATGTGAGTCCAGAGGGGGTCCCTGCCACCTTTCCAGTTGACACACATACTACAGGCTTAAATGAAAAAATAGCCTTTTTTTGTTTCCCTTTTAAAATAGACCCTGCTCTGCTTGCTGACTAGTTAGACATGATACTATGGGGTGCCTTTCCCGCTGCATATCTGTGTGATATTTGTGTTTTGTAGGTTCTTTGAAGCAGAAGCAGTTCTGTGGGCTGTGGGGGCAACAGCGCTGGTGTCCTTCGCCTTGACCCTGTTTGCTATGCAGTCAAAGGTAAGCTCTGTCACACACTCTGAACTCAGTTTGCAATGCAGCCAAAGGTGAAATTTCATAAACTGCGCAGCATTTTCTATACCCTCAATGGTAAATGTCCATATACTGAGCTGTGTTTCCTGTGCAGTCAAAGGGAACGTGATAAGCTGAGCTGCTGGACAGGTTTTTTTCTCATGCAGTGTTTGCTACATGCGGTCACCAGCGAAGGTTTAAAACTCTGATGGGTTTGCTGTCCAGGCAAAACTATGATTACTGCTGAGATCAGTGTATTTGTCGATCAAGTTAATTCCTTATGTTCAGTGGTGGGACAGAGTTAAACCTCTGGGCTGTCATCAAGCCGCCTGAGGCTCCTGCCATAAATCTTGAGTTCGGTTTGGTTATTTGTTAAATCCCTTGTCTTCCTTTTTTGTTTGTCTCCTTTCACCATGAGCTGTCTAACAAAGCTAACACGCTCTGAGATTAATCTTTAAAAGGGCCCTTTTGGAGACATGATGCTCCTCCAGCTAGATACATTTTAAAATTTAAAAGGTAATTACTGGTGCCTTTTGTGCAATGGCTTGCACACGTGCTTAAAAGAAAGAAAACACAAAGACTTCTACTTCTTGATCTCTCACCATGAGACGTCAAAGTGGACTGTGAAGAAGTTTCTCCACCAAGATAGCGCTAGTACTTCAACAGTGTTAGTGTTCCTCCCTGATGTCGCTTGGTTCATAGAAAACAGCTTCTTCTTGTGTAAGTGACATTTAAAAGTTGCAGTGTCAATATGCACAAGTGAGGAGACCTTTTGAGAATCCCTTCATTGATAATTTGACATGCGGCTTCAATAAATGGCTCATTTTCGGGACAAAAGAATTCATACAGTCAGTGGGGCAAAACATTAGACAAGTGAAATACTGTAGATGTAGGCCAAATTCAAATTACATCTGGAGTCATTTTTAATTGCTTCTAAATGCTATTTGGCATTTCAAACATTTTTGCCACTTATTGCGTCTGAAGGAGCTGCAGACATTTATTTCTACTGGAGCTATCAAGTGATTGGCTTGAAGGGTCACACGGTAATTAACTTCCTATGGTCCCATGTACATCCTTCTTTACAATATGACAACGACTTAAAACAGGTGAAATGGTAACTCCCATACAACTGAACTGTTCTAACTGGGGTTACAAGGTCACAGGGTGATATACATCTGATGTTTCCACATTATGAAATGCTCATAATGTTTTATGCATTATGCTCAGAGGAAGCATTTGAAAATTGAAATCATCATTCAGTCCAGCAGGTCATGTGTTGTGTCATGTCATTTATATACTCCTTTATGTAAATGACATGACGTCCATTTTCCTCCATGCTCTGATGAAGGCCACTGGGCCAAAACATTTGCATGTTTGTTTGCTGACATGGCCTGAATAAACTGCTGGAATTGAGATTAGTCAACTTTGTCTACCTTTTTAACTTTTGGTATTTGTTGTTGGAAATAAATTACTTCATTATACTGAGAAGATGAATGGTTTCTGCTCATTAATGAACTCTAGAAAGAAGGCATGTGCATCAGGTTTAAATAGCCTGCATATAAGGCCATATAATTCTATATATGAATAGAAAAGGTGGCTGCACCCTCAGCCTATAAAAGATGTAGTTTTATGGGCTGAGTGAGCGGTCACTGCCACTAACACTTGGTTTATTTTTTTTATGACTTCACATTCATCTTGTAGATTACAGCACCTCTTGATCTGCAGCTCATGCTGTGCGCAGAGCTTTTTGGTCTCTCTCACTGTGAAAGTCATATAGACTGTCTTGCATGTTTAGCTCCTAGCTCCTCAGGTGATCAATGTTCGTGATTCTCCTGTAGTAACTCGTCTTTCTTCTGCCTATCTGAAAAGGGCATGCAGGCCAAAAGGCCACCTCCCCTTCCCTCCCCTCCTCGGTGCCTGCATTGCACCTTGTTGATTAATGATCCAGCATCATTATATCCAGAATCGTTAGGATTTTCTTGTGTGCTGTACTGCAATATGTCTTCATCATTTAGTAATCTGCGGCGCTTCACAGCACAGCTGCAGTGCAGACGACCTTGAGCGCCCTGCCTTTCATTGCAATGATAAGTGTAAATGAGAGATGTTCTGTCTACAGTTTTCTGTTTGAGAGGCTTGTCACATTCAGTGTCTCTCTCTTCTCCCCCCCCTCTTTCTGGCACCAGTGGGACTTCACCGCAGCAAATGGGAGCCTGTGGGTGTTTGCCTGGACCCTCTTTTCATTTGCATTGCTTTGTGCAATCCTGCGATCACAGGTATATCAAGGAGCTGCTGTGTTTACACCTGTGTTTGCACTGAGAACAGGTTTAAAATGAATTACTGCCGCGCACTGCGGTGCGCAGTTAAAGGCAGACAGTTCATACAGCCTCATAGCTTTTATCCCCAGGATGTTCTGGCACTGACCTGTGTGCTGAGCTGACTGTAAAGAAGAGACCATGCACTCTCAATCCTCTCAGGAGTTGCACTGATCTCAGACTGATGCGTTTAAATGTACACTGCTGTTTACTGTGACGCCTAGTACCATTAGTGTTTTAGCCTTAGGGAGGGAATTTACAGAAATGAGCTTTTCATTGATTTTAAACTGCCATTTTTACACGACAAATGAACTAGAACAGAAAACAAACCCATGTGTGCCCATTATCAGCCTTTACCATCATATTTACCGTACAGAACAACTAGAATGGAAAAAGGAATAAAAGTAGGCTCACTTTTTTAGCTGAGTTAAAGGATGAGACTGAATTATTATGTCTCCAGAAAGCACACAGTATCAATTTACAAAGATCGAAAATAAGCATTTCATTATGGAGGTTTATTTAACTACATGTTACCCCCATTTGTGGAGGAAATAATCACAAATCAAAATGAAGTCAATTATGTTGCTGAATGCCTCTGACTGTGTCTCTGATTCTTTCAACAGTATGTTTACATCGTATACGCCTGCCTAGGAACCTTGCTCTTTTCCTTAGTAAGTACATTCAAACTTTAATGACTCGAAAACAGACTGAAAATGACCTTTTAAAATGAAAGAAATCATCATCAAAAAAGTCTTAATGTCAAGTGAATGTAAGATTTGATCTTGGGGCCGAGCAGTCTGCCTCTAGTGTGTGTCACAGTGGTTAGTGTAAAGAGAGAGACTGTGATGTCCTCGTGCCCTTTAATTTCAATTATGCACCGCTTAACAGCAGTAGGCTTCATTTTCACAGCCACCTCTCTGCGTGCCTCTGGCATTAACAGCAAATGTTGTGACCCATTCCGTCAGCTGGTGGAACAAACTGCCACTGCACACAGATCTGAACAGGCAGCAAGTCGCAACTTACTTTCAGCTGCTCAACTCTGACTACACGATTATTTACATGGCCTGTTTATCTGCACAGTCCCCTTTCTCAAAGATAAGAAGTCCTGGCCGTGTTTCCTTTCAGACTGTTTCTTGTAACCAGCTCTCTGTCTCTTTCATCACACAAACACGCTGCCTGCACGTGTCAATGATGTTGACACATCTCATCTCTGTCTGTCTCTCTGCAGTACTTGGTGTTTGATACCCAGCTTATCCTGGGTGGGAAACACAGGAGGTATGAAGTCTCTCCTGAGGAGTACGTGTTTGCTGCTCTCAACCTCTATTTGGATATTGTGTCCCTGTTCCTCTTCCTGCTGCAGATCATCGGCCTCTGCCGCTAACACTGAACCTCCAAGAATGGCCTCCCTTAAGAAACACTGAAACTCTTCCGACATACAATATCTAATTTTGAAGTGCATCATGTATCTATATTCATATGGAATGAAGATTCAAGCTGTTAGTTCTAAAGACTCTCTGCTATCATGTCTGTATATCTATATATAGACATGGATGTCTGTGATGTGTATAAGATAGCTTTGTTTTATTGTTACATGTCAAGGTTAATGTTATTATGCACTGTGGCGAAAATATGTGCTACTAGAGATTATGTCCCACTATCAAGTATTTCAACCTAGAACTTTTAATTCATGTGCATTTGTTTGGAAACTTTAAAGTAATCAGAAAGAGCCAAAACAAATCAGCCACTGAACTAGTAATTTACAGTAGTATTATGAGAAGTCAAAGTACAGTTGTGTTCAAAACAATAGCAGTGTGTTGAAAAAAGTGACTAAAGGCCCAAATCCTTAAAAAGCTTTTATTTCTATACACGCAAATGCATTGGGAACACTGCACATTCTATTTCAAATCAAATCATGAAGGAAAAAAAATCATCAAATTTGTCATTACTTCATAGAAAGTGAGGAAAAAGGACTATTTGACTATTCAAAAAAATAGCAGTGTCTGCACATGTCTTTACAAACTCAAGCATTTACTGTACAAACTAAAAAATTCTTGAAGATTTAGCTTTCCTGTCAGTCACTGAACTAGTATTTAGTTGTATGACCACTGTCTATCAGAACTGCTTCACATCTGTGTTGCATGGAGTCAACCAACTTCTGGCACCTGTGAACAGGTATTCCAGACCAGGACGATTAGACTACATTCCACAATTCCTTGGCATTTCTTGGTTTTGCCTCAGATACAGCATTTTTGATGTCACCCCACAAGTTTTCTGTTGGATTAAGGTCCGGGGGTTGGGCTGGCCACTCCATAACTTTAATCTTGTTGGTCCGGAACCAAGATGTTGCTCTCTTACTGGTGTGTTTAGGGTCATTGTCTTGTTGAAACAACAAGGGCATTTCCTCTTCAGCAAAAGGCAACATGACCTCTTCAAGTATTTTGATGTATTCAAACTGGTCCATTATCCCTGGTATGCGATCAACAGGCCCAACACCATAGTATGAGAAACATCCCCATATCATGATGCTTGCGCCACCGTGCTTCACTGTTTTCAGTGTACTGTGGCTTGAATTCAGTGTTTGGGGGTCGTCTGACAAACTGTCTGCGGCCCCTACACCCAAATAGAACAATCTTACTTTCATCAGTCCACAAAATGTTGCACCATTTCTCTTTAGGTCAGTCAGTGTGTTCTTTGGCAAATTGTAACCTCTTCAGCACATGTTGTTTTTGTAACAATGGGACTTTGCGGCAGCTTCTTACTGATAGCTTGGCTTCGCATGGGCGTCTTCTAATTGTTACAGTACTCACAGGTAACTTTTGCCCTTTTTTGATCTCCCCGGAGCTGATCATTGGCTGAGTCTTTGCCATTCGGGCTATTCTTCGATCCATTCGAGTGGTAGTTTTCCGTTTTCTTCCACGTCTTTCTGGTTTTGGTTTCAATTATACAAAATTGGTAGCATGCATTCCGTGACTGTTGGTTTTCTATTACCCTACTACACCTACTAGTTAATTATTTAGATAAAGGAATATAATTTCTATCAATAGCAGTGCTTGTTCTGGTTAACGATGTTGGACTGCTATTATTTTGAACACAACTGTAGTTCATCCTGTGATCTGGGCTGCATTTATACTCTTGGTGTTGAGAAGATCAACCAAACTAACTCCATTAAAAGAAAGAATCTGCCTTAACACTCCCATGAAAGCAGGTTGGTGATCTGTTGTTTTTTTCTCTCTAAAATATATTGTTTGCTCAGAATGTAGGCATCTCCAATGAAAACCAATGAAAACACACATTAAAACTCAACACATAGTTTATTGGCATCACACATCAAACATTTTTCATATAAAGAGGGAATGTATCAAGTATAGACTATGAAAGTGCAAACAGCATTTCAAGGATTAGTTGCTTTACAATAGAAAATCTCAATGAGTTACAAAATGTTATGCTATTTTAAAATAAATCACCTGGACATTAGAGGTGAAATACGGAGGAAGTACAAATTCCATTTAGACTTCTACCCATTTCATGCACAGCATACTGTTAAACAGAAAGGGCAACATACAGTATCTTCTCTCCTCTGTTTAACCCACTTATATTAAGCAAGTCCAACAAAGGTAGCTCCACTTACCATATGGCACTCACAGTTTTACAACTTCAAGACACTTGTCAAAGCAATGACTATCTTTAGATTTAATGTGGCCTCTACAGGTCTGCTGGAAAAAGAAGGTATTTTACTTCAGACATTAGTTTGTACAACAACATAATTAAGTCTTAATGGTAAATCACTGATCGGTGTGTTTCATTTCATATTGGTTATTCACTCCATTTTCTTTAACGGATCAATGTTTTTCAAATAAATACCTACTTTTATATTGCAACTTTCCTCCATCTTAGTGTCTTCAGGTAAGATACATGATACACATACAGTAGGTCAACTCATTCCAAAGTCAGTACAGTGATTTTTGTTTTTAAACCACAGAAAACCCAACTGTTTCAAAATGAAGGGCAAGAAGCCCTTCTGCACAAAAAGACAAGAAATAAAACCTTTTTTTTTTTCAAAATATTTGGAAACAAGTGTGACATTAACCGTTGCCCATTATACCAAATCATATAAATTCAGTGTTAACCATTAACATACGGTACTACTACTAGACCCAACAAAAAGCCTCATGCTACAAATATTTTGAAAAAAAAAATAATAATCAAGATCTCATGTTTGCACATTAGACACAGGTGTTTGTTTTGTTTACACTGTAAATACTGTGTAATTAGCACTCAGGAAAACGCGTGAAAAAGATTTAAATAATGGTGATTGACATAAAGGCACTGTCTCTCTAACGGCGTAGAGAATCGTTTCAAAGACATGGACTTCCCATGTGTTTGAGATGCAACACACATTCATGAATTCTCCATGCATTACCCTGCAGCCCAGGATATCTGCAGAGCTCTGAGAAGGCTTTGCTTATATTACACTTAAATAGGACCCAGAGATAAATTACAGTGACTTGGGATTGATTAATTAATTCACCGAAGTCTGAATGCGATTGCCTGATTACCTCTTTCACTGTTTTTTTCCCCGCAGCATATAAACAAGACTACTCGCTGTCTACTTAGTCTGTCACGCGCCACATTTAGCTGCAGTACTCAAATATTCATTTAAGCAAGCTACAATGGAGCTGGAAATGAAACTGAGCAGCCCCTCTGGGCCCGTCTGTTTTGTTGTTTTTGAAGATCAGCAGACATTTCACATTGAAAATGTGTAAGGATTGAGGCTTAGAGATGAATAACCATCGGCATGCCAATTTTGAAATGTTTTCTAGCAGGCCACCAACTTTTCATTTGAATAATGAATCTAAATAGTCTTGTGTGAATGTTTCACTTAATAAAGTACACAACCATTATGGTCTTACACTACAGATTTACACAGCACACTAAAGCTTTTAGATAAAAGAGATTTTGAAAATATCACTCATCCGCAATCTAAATATATGGCTAGAGAGACTTTCACGTTTTAAGTTTAGCTGAATCGTTGAGATTGTAATAAGTAGGCACAATTTGCTTTGAAGAATCCACTTGGTGACTGCAAACTGTGCTTTTGCTAGTCAGTGTTTGGCACCTTTAAAGTAGGCTGATCAGGACAAAAGTGAGAAATACTTCCCAGCCTGTATTATCCCACAGATTGAATATTGGAACAAAATATTGATCTGTGCATATATACAGTTGAACCCCCCCCCCAGACCTGATTCAGACATATACAGTAGGCTTTTACTCCAGTGGAAAAAAAAGTAATACTTGTACAACGCTAAAGTCTCTTATATCCTCTAAAATTGATTTGAGAAAAGGCAACATATTCATATTTCTATCAGCACAGAATCATTTTAGGAAGTAAATCTTTTAAAGTTTTTTAACAAATGTAATATCTCCTTCATTTAGTGCTTTCTTTTCAGGAGGGCTGTTTTTGGGGGGTCTGACAATGCAGTAAATGCAGGAAACCGATCTGACTGCAAAGCTAGACTGAGGCTAAGAGTCTAAAACTTCTTCCCCCACTTTCCAACCCAGTACAAACTGACACATTCTTCATTCTGTATACATTCCACCTAATAGCCACTACACATATTCCTTATCCCTATGTAATTTTCACACTATAATGGTTTTTGGCCTTTCCAAAAAAAATAAAATAAACCTCCCCTCTTAGCCAATCACTTTATACCAAGTGCACTTGCTCCTCCCATTCAGAGGAACTGGTGCTGGGCAGCTGGTCGGATATAGAGTCACATTGCGGCGTGTCGACGTGGCAGACCTTTGAGCCTCCCCGTTCGGCGCGGTCTCCACTTGTGTCAAGGGTGGCCATGTAAGATAGCGGCATGGTGTCCAGCCCTACTAGATCTAACTCAGTCGGCCTCTCTGCGACAGCACACTCCTTTTCCTGCTTCTCACTCAGTCTCTGAGTGAAACCCACATCTGCCATCCCCTCCTGAGGCTTCCTGATTTCAGGCAGGACGGCCTCGCCTTTCTCATCATCATGCAGGCACCCTCCTCCGCCCGCATGGAGTGCACCAAGGCTTGAGTCATTGTCGGAGGAGGTTGAGGGGACGAGGGTGATACCTTGAGGATTCATATCGTGGAACCAAGCCATGATGTTGCCCAGCAGGTTAGCATTTGCTGCTAAAGTAGAGGAAGAAGACGGATCATGGCTGCCACAAGTGGTCGAATCTATCGTGTCACTGGAAGAAGAGAAGATGCCTGTTGAGGAGTTGCTGCCACCTGGAGCCACTGGTATTGGCACAGAAGAGCCGTATGCTCGGTGGTGACTGTCACCGTGCTGTGCAGAGGCAGGAACAGCAGTGGCAGAGTACTGGCTGCCGATGTTGACGTTGCCAAGTCTGGTCAAGTTATCTCCCAGCTCCAGCAGTTCTGAGCTGCTTATGGAAGCTCTGGGAAGGACCCCTACACCTGGAGCACTTTGATCCAGCCTAGAAGGCAGGGACGTGCCGATTGCGCCTAGCGAAGCTTCATTGGCAAGGACGTCATGGTTGGACCCGCTCCCTAACATCCCTGAGTCCTGGAGTGACAGCTGAATGGCCAGTAGAATGTTAGGGTCATCATCATCCAAAGAACCTAGACCCTGCAAGAAAATACAGGATATACAGTGTTAGTGATGAAGGCCAAACAAGCATCATCCAGTCACAGAGCACCAGCAGTTTCCAAGTCCAACCTGCAACACCTATTGGCAAAACAAGTAAAAGAAGTAGCAGGTTCGAGCTGCAGATGACACCAAAGATAAGAATCATCAATTTTTTTCCTGTAGTCCTCCCTTTATACTTATACTACAAAAAAAAATCAGTCAGTTGGATTGTTTGGCCCTATCCCCCCTGAATTTTCCCTCCAGGTTCAATCTTTTATCTTTTGTATAATTTAACAGTGTACAAAATTACAGTAAGGAGAAGTGCATATTTTACCACAGCATTATCAAGCCACAGTGACTATAAGAGAAAAATCAAATTCAGCAAGAAATCAATTCAACAAGATTAATGTACTTTTCAGATAAAGTCTCACAGGCTGAAAATGGTAACTCACCATCAGATGACCTTGTCTACGTCCACCTCCACCGTCCTGTGAGTCTTTGGAGAAAAAGACAAAAAAATGCCTGTAGTCAAAATACAGTCATTAGACTGAATCTTTAAAGCAGCACTTGGATTGCAATTAAAGGCTGATAATTACCACTTTTGGGAAAGTCATCTCCATTTTAGTCAAAACTGCAAAATGATGATCAAGTAATAGCACAATAGTAAGTGCCTTCAGCGTTTTCCCAGGATATTCACTAATTCAGTATCTTCTGAAATCAATTATTCCTTCTTGGCAAAACGGAACCTTTTAGCTGGCTCCAAACCTGCAGAATCTGTACATCTTTCATCCCCACAGCCAAAAACAAAGCAGCACTGTGATGAACAAGACTGATGGATTAGAAATATTGGCATTTTGAATTTGAGCAGTTGCTATATTCCAATGTTTGGCCCAGTACCCTTATGACAAATCAGTGTGTCAAAAAGTTAGGCAGGATGACTGGATCAATGTAATTTAATTTAATGTATATGCATTGTTATAGATTAGAAAAACTTTGGCAATTGCTCTAAGTATACATTGATTGCAACAATCCTGACATCTCTCTACTGTCACCATCACAAAAAGGCAAATATGCCTTTATATAAATAATAATATAATATATGATATAATGAAGGTCCACATATGGGTCCACCACTAGGAAAAAACTTAGAAACCTCTGAGGGAGAATACTGTGTCCACTGATGTACCTAAAATGCTGTCGCTGAGGTCATCAGGGTCGGGTGTGTTGCTACGGAGGCTGGACATGTCGCCTCGCCTCCGCTGCCTATGTCTCCGTCTGTACTGGAACTCTGCATACTCCTTAAAACAACCACACAAACAAAAAAAAAACACAGATCAACAATAAATACTGACTTTAAATCCCTTTCTATTGCTTAATTTCAACAAATGCTCAAATTCTGCCGTGTATCCAGTCATAATGTCCTCAACTTCACCGTAACGATTTCTCACCAGAAAAAAAAAAGTTACCATGTACAGCTGATCTGGAGGTAAAGTTTTTCTGTTTCCTTGATTCATATAAAACGTTTTTTGTAGGAAACATTCAATGGGTGAATTTGTGGACTTTGCTTTCAGTGTGGTCCGAATCTTCTGTTCCTGGGTAGATCAGCACTTAGAGACTAATTCAAACACTTTCATCTCCAGAGCAAGCTTTAATCATTAGTTTGACTGCAGTTCAGACTCATGTACAAAATAGAGTTAATATCAATCTTTCTATCTTACTTTCACGTTGAAATGATCTTATCTGTAAGCAAAGGCTAGACTTGACTTAAGTGAATTTCCTGCTGCTTATGGACCGGTGTTACAGTCTGGGACATGCATGCGTCCAAGCCTGTGGTGAACTTTAAGCATTAACTTTATGAACAACGTGATAAAAAATATCACATAATAATATAACATCAACCATCTATTTAATCCGCTGAATAATACGTGTTGCCTGGCGTGAGCTTTTCTTCCCAAAAGTTAGCTTTTCTCTTTTGGCCCACGGCTATTTCTCATTTGTGCTAGCAGTATAAAAGAGGAAATCACTGATTATAAGGCAGATGTTATCAATTTTAAGATTTGAGATTTATAGATGTGTAGAAGTTAAAAATGGGCTTCTTAGAACCTGCATATGGAAGGATTGGTTATGAATAGAACATAAGCACACTGTCAAAAATTATCTAAAGACAAAGAACATTTTTATATCTTAGCCCTAGATGTTTGAAAATACTACATGGGGACTAATCTAAAAAAGCAATCAGAATACCGTATCAAACATGAAAATTATTATTATTATTATTATTATAAATAAAATATGTATTTACTACTTTACAAGTTTTAAAAACACTAGTCAAAATCAATATTTGGTCCAGGTTCCAGAACCAGAAGATACAATCTTTTCAAATTAAAACTGCATATTTATCTATAAAAAGTGACCTATGATATCCGTCCCAGTCCCATGATAACTACTCCCATATCGCAGAAATCCAAAAGGTGATAGATACTTCTAATAATTCAATGATGTTGATAACAATGACTGATATGTCAAGATAGGGACATCCAATGTTTGCAATTAAACTAAATTTTGATTGAGGTATATACTGTACCCAGTATATGCTTCATATATAGTCTTGCATCATCTTTGTTAAACTTGGGATTCTGTTTCAATCAGATGGTACTTATAGTGGTCAACTGCAAACTGAATGTAAATTTCAATGTCACGGCCAACCTACAGTTCGTAAGCTCTATACTTTGGTTGTAGACCAGCATGAAAAGGTTACATATACTCAACTCCCCTCCCCCATGCCATTTTCAGAGACATCGCACATACCAAATTTGCATTTCTGCATATTCAGACCTCGGGAAATAATCAACTGCATTCACCATTCAGTAATTTCATAAATTCGCAAAAGTCATTCATATAATTAATTGATTCATATAATCAAAAGCCTGTCACCCAAACTCTGTCTTTCATGTTTTCAAGAGCTCTAAAAATAGCCCACTATGAAGGGATCTGCAGCCATTGAAAGAACCATGGAATGGACCATCTGTAGCTGTGCCTGTGGGGCTGTGTCATCAGGCTTTGATTATCACTATGGTGTTCCCATTACCTACTGCCGCTGAGAGAAAGAGGCTCTTAATTAGCCTTTTTTCTAAGAATGGCTTGGTGTTCAGTATCTGGTCACAACTTTTACTGTAAACGTCCTCACAGATATCGTTGTTAACGACAGGCTTGTTTGTTATTTAAATCCTGTTGGAGAAAAGGAGGTGGAGGTGAGTGTCTCACCTGAGTTTTACATTGATAATTTGTTCTTTTGAAGGTAAGCCACATCTTTGAAGCATGCACATAGCTTAATTAAATTTTTTTCTTGTATACTTGCGTGGTTCAGTTGGCTTGTATACTACATTTGTATGAAGGATCAACAACGTTATAGCACAGTGCAGTAAACAAATAAATACACCTTAAAGTCTGACAGATGATAGTCAGCAAAGGTTTCCTTCCAATTAAGAACAACAGTACGGCAAAACATAAATTTCCACTCATTTCTCAAGTGGAACAGCACAGAGGAGTGCTGTCAAAATCCTGTTTCAAAAGGCAGATAATCTTTAATAATCATGTCATGAGGCTACAAACTGAGAATCTGCCTGGATCATATAGGAACTGATTTACCTTGTACTTCATACAGACAATTGTACATTTTATGATAAACAGAATGCTAAATTTAAAATTTCATCCTCAGGCTACATCCACAAAACAAAAGTTTTAAAACAAAAACGTACACTTTCCACACCAGAGTTTTAGCTGCATCTCCAAATTGATCTCTATCTTAATTAAAATGACGAAATGAAACAAAAATGGCCATTCACACACACTGGGCATGTGCATGTGGCCTATGTAAACAGGAAGCAGATTGTCTACTCTGCAGCTGCAGAAGATTTGGCAAAAAAAGAAAGTAGCTACTACAGACAAGGAACCACACCCAAGATTTTTTGCGTGGGCCGACAACGAGATAGAACTGTTACTTAAATTAGCACGGGAGTACAAAGAGACTGTGGTGAAGGAAACAGACAGGGAAGCTGGCACAAAGTAAATACGCTGACATGCACAGTAAAAGTGTGTACAAGTGTGATTTGCACTGTACAAAATATTTTCAGGAGCATTGTGTTTTTGCCAACCGAAACGTTTTCGAATGACTGTTTCACGTGTTTGTATTTGCCTTTTTTAGTCTGGACGGAGGTGCAAACATTGCTAAAGGTCTGCATTTTAAAATGATAATTTAGTGTGGATGTAGGCTACATCTACATTTTGACATCTTTGGCAATGTGTGAGTCCTTTCTTTTGCAGAAAAGCTACTAAGTTATGTTTGCTAGCTTGGTAGAATGCTGCTTTTAGTCTGAAAGCAAAATAAAAAGAAAGCTAAATTAACACACTGGGCCCAGGTTTGGATTAAAAAAAAATGTACTGGTATATATGTAATATATGGTAGACCTAAAGTAAAGAGAAGCTTTACAAAGCGTTGCCCATGCCTCACTGCATGGTGCTGAGCAGGCAGAGGATAAGGATTTGCAAAATTCATTTATCAAACTGGCCGACAATATTGATCCTGTCATTTGTTTTCTTGTCAATTGGGAAGTACGCACTTTATTTATGTGTGTTCTGTGCACAATAATCTGAGGCTTAGCTTTGATATAAGACTTGCATCTTTTGTTGTGTTTTTAACATTTCAGATGGACACTAAGAGCCTAAAGAGTGAGGGAGTTGCTGAGCTGAGTGAATGCGTTTCCAGAGGAAAAGCCTTTGTTTAAAACCTGCCGCAGTTTAGAAACTAAACAATAATGGAACGGCACAGTATTAACTACAGTATATTGACTTGCTCACCACTACTGTGTGCATGCATCAAGCTCCTCAGAAAAGAAGGAGGCAGGTCAATAATCAAACCATTATGTGGCTGACAGTTTTATGACTGCAGAAGTTAACTACAAACGCCTGTTGCTAATGCGCAATGATCAGGAGCAACCTGCTTAGGTGTTTGCCAGAGTACTGTGCTTTTAATCATTCCAACTGGGTGCACAAGGGAACACTGAACCATCTGGCTTGCTCCAGCCTGTTGAATAACATGGTGATCTCTGGGTCATCATGGTTTGTCGGTGCTGTTACACAGCCAAGTTAAACCAGCAATATGAAAAAGATTTAATACATACTGACTTTACAAAGAAAAGGGTTATCATGTAGGGCAGCATAATTTAATTATACAATAATCATGATTTAAGTTTCTGCAATAAATTTAACCTGATTAGCTGTGATATTAACAGAAGTGCATTACTGCATCAAATCAAGCGCTCCCTGCTCACAGATAAAGGTATCTGCGTCGAGCACACTGATTAACCACTTTCAGCCTCAAACGTGGGTGTGACTGCTGGTGAGAGTGTAATCTGTGCATCCAATGTAGGGACAAATCTCTACAGATAAAGTCTTCATTTGATTTAAACTGATTAGATTTTTACAATTGGTACTTATTTACACTATTGGTGTTTGATTAATGCTGTAGATATATCAAAATATATGTAAAAATGAAAGCAGTTTTCTGTCACTCAATTCAAAGTGCAATTATATCAGAATCACGATCATTTTTGTTGTCTGAGAATTGATATGGAATGATGATGAATATCTAAATATCTGTATCTAAATATCTAGTAATACAAATGTGATTATTTTATGCACAACGGGGCACTTCTCTTCTGTTCAGTTATCAGAAATGCAAGATCCCAAATATAAAAATATGCATGAGTCTAAATCTGATATTTGCCAGGATAATAATACAAGTGTCAAAAGTGTGCGGTTCCAAAAGCACGGCTGAAATTTTAACTAACAAACCTTCACTGAAAAATAACGAAGGCTTGTGGTGTTACCTCAGGTGATGCAAAGCCTAAATATTCCCAGTCCCATGTTCCGCCAGCAAAACTGCAGGGGAGGAAGAGACGGAGAGATTCTGTCAATATAAGAGTATTATTGCTGAAATTTTTATACTTTATTAGCCATCTCAAACTACAGTTCTATTATGTTGATGTAAAGATATAAGATGTAAAGATTACATTGACACATTTAATGATCTGCATGTCTGCATGTTACCTGCGCCGGGGGGCATCTGGAGAGTCATTTGGGGCCACTCCCCTGGCCACTGAGGCCAGGAACTCCTGCCTCTTCTGCTGTACCAGACACGCCGCACGGATGATCTTGTGGCGTGGCGTCCGCAGATAAGGCCGGTTAACCTTTTGTGCTAGGTCCTCAGTCACCATCTCCAAGTCAGTCTGAGGACAGAAGGAGAACTGGCTGGGAGGTTGTTGGGGTTTTTTTTGGGAAACTAAGTAGGCGATATTTAAAGCATGAATACACAATTTCAGCTTTAACTTTGTCTCCTAAAAGAATCTGTTCACAAACTGAGATGTTCAAGGACAAAGTGACTTTAGAAGTATCCCAACAAGGGAACTTTTTGTATGGGGTAATGTGTACGTATATACTTGAAAAATGTATTAATTTTACAAGCCTTTAATAAACTGTCAGACCTATGGGAGCCTTGCACCTTCATTTTACAGTATTTAAAAGGGCACAACATAAAAGAAAGCAGGTAAGTACATTCCTTATCTTTACCAGCAAAATCATTAATTATATAACACTAGATCTTTGACTAAAAGCGGAGATGTGCAGGTATAACTGGGGCAAACTATGAAGATTGTGAGGTAGAAAGCTTTAATCCCACATCTCTAATGGCCCATATGAGACTGGCTCCTGTGAACATTTGTCTTTTTACTCAATAAGTAGGACTGAAACCTGCATAAGCTCGTAGATCTCTTTCTTTGTGCTTTTGGGCTCCAAAAAAAACCCATAAGGATAAGAGCACTTGAGGATGCGGCGAGTCTTTAGTAGTTCCAAGACCGCATCTTCAATAAACGTAGTGTCAGGTGGTCCTCCTTCCCCTGGGAAAGAGAAGGAGAGAGAGTTATTAACAAAATGAGAATCTGCTTTACTTTTGTAGAATACATCCCTTATTCCGGCCTAAATTATTGAAACAGCTAAGCGGATCAGCACAAAATGATGAGGAATCTTAAAATAAAGCATTTGAAAGAACAGCTCTGTTGTATTAAATGCACTGTACATACTGTTCTTCTAAATTAATGGCTTAAATGTAGGGGCACGGCAAGGGATTTTCCTGGCTCTTGGTAAATTCTGAACTTAAAATCTCTCTTTAATATTTGGGTCCAAGGTGAGTATCATGCTCAAATTGTGATCCGCTCTTTTGAATACAATATAAATAAATCCACAGCCACAGTGTTGTGTGTATCAGAACAAAACTTGCTATTCCTAACAGGTTGTAATTGCCTGTGCAGAAGCAGCCAAAGGGCTCTCGACAAAGCTTTTTCACAAAGCACAGCTTTCTCATAACTTAGACGTGCCTGCTGAATAACTATACCCACTGTTAATACATTATTAAAACACCTTTGTGTTTGTTTTTTTTTATCCCTGCTGGCTACTTCCAAAAGCTCCACATCCGAGGACTAGATTAAGATGTGCCTCAACGTGTAATAAAGATTGACACTGTTGTGACTGCTCACTCACTTCCACTCAGGGCTCGACTGAGCTGCTCCATCTTCTCTTTGGCTGTTTTTAACAGGCGCTGCTCGAGCTATTGTGAGGAAGACAAGACGTTGTTAGGTTTTATTGTTAAAAACATCTTCCAAACACTGCCTGACCAAACAACAGGAGACTATGTATGAATGAGGCTAAATAAATTCACAAAAGGTGGGAGCAGCTGACTTTTTTAATGAAGGCATTGTGATGTCTGATTATTGCTGCCGCCACAGTCCCCAATCTCCAAAATAACAGCATAGTCTCCAGAAATATTTAAGCTGTACAGAATACAGAATTGCCATACGTTCATCATTGTATAGTATGTTGCATTAGTTCCCACTGGCTATCTACACTGCATGACAGTTTGTATACTTTGCAAAGTAAACATGTGAAGCCCGGCCTGTTTACCTGATAGCTGTGCTCATGGTTTTTAAAGCGCGTGTAGTAGTGCATAAAACGGTCGAGTTCCTGAAAGCTCTTGTGCTTCTTCTCGGCCTGCAAAACAATGAGGAAACACCAGTCACAGTCAATAACCTCCTGAGCATGTTGTTCCCCCCTCACGGAGGAACGTGTAGGAACTCTGCCTGAGAGCAGTCAAAGTAAGTGAGCGGGGGCCACAGGTGAACTTGTGATTGGGATGAATGCAAGTGAAGACTGAGAAAAAAAAACTTCTTTTCACCTTTGATGACGGTAGGCGGAGCTGATTATGGATGGCTCCATAGTCAAGAGTCTACTCTGGATATAGTTTATTTGTGTGTGTGCATATTTGTGCGCTTTACATCTTACTTATGTAAGCTCTATAGACTCAAGTGCTTTCCTGTAAAGAGTGTGTAAGCACACAAACAGTACAGGTCTTGACTGTTTGCATAATGTCTATGTGTACAAGTTTGGATGAACAAACTTTTGCACCTTTCACTGTGAAAGATAATGAGAGAGTTTGTGTATTAGGGTTGGGCTGATTGACAAGGAAATGGACTATCGACGGCTCAGCAGATTATCGCTGATGCTCCTGCCAGATTTAAGTCTTTAAAGGGGAACTTCACACGATCTTACAAATAACAGTGTACAGGTCTCGGATATTACTACTGCATTGTGAAAAAAAGCTTTTTGTGGCTTTTAAGTCCCTTGATATGTCTACTGAGTTAGCGTCGGCTGCAGTTAAAAAAGTACAAGTTTGAAAATGAAAAAAATCTGGGGATGTGGAGTTAGAAAGAAGTGGGCATACCAGACCTTTGTAGTGTGCCCTTCATCTCTGCTTGAGGCTAGCGGCTCGAGGCTGCAATTACCAACTCCTAGCATAACACACCCAAAATCACTGACTGAACTGTCAGTGGTCAAGTTGCATTGTGGGGAATGTAGGTGCCAAGTTTTGAAACAGCAAAAGAATTCAAGGAATAAAATACACAGTGTTTCTGGTTCTGCTGCATCGATTGTAAGCTTTTTTTTTAACTGTCCATTGTGAGTCTGACAATGTATTAACATTCACAACTAAAATATACCCCACTACCAGCTGCCACCACTCAGCTCTGTCTGGTCACTATTGTCACATACCACTGTGAAGTCACATTTCAGAAAGGTTAACAGTTAAATGAGCTAAAACAAATGATGATGACAATCAACTCAAGGAAACTCCGCTTCTTGATTTTGTTTAATCCTATTAGATTGGCAAGCGAGCTGAGGTAGTGTGACATTGTAACACCAACAGAAAGACAATCTGAAGTGTCCAATTCTAGTTTGTAAATGTGTGTGTGTACCTCTTCAGTCATCTCCTTTGACTGCTCCTCCACCTGCTGGATGACCTCGTAGCGAGTGCAACGATAGTATCCTCCTGTTGATGAGCTGTGCTTTTTCCACTCCTCCAGACAGATCCAGCAGAAGTCATACTTACACTAGAAGGAGAGAATGGAAATGTTAAGACTCAAATCTGATCTGGTCAGCCTTCACATCAAAAATAGAATAACCCAATACTATTGCTTGTCCAGCTATAGTGGGCTAAAAAAATGAATCACTGCATACCTTTTAGAATTGTCATCAGGTGTCAGCAAGTTTTTAGAAAATCTCTTTGTATATCCTTTTCACTGCTCTCAAAATCACACCACAGAAGTCCTGAGTCCCTGAACTTGGGAATCAAGATCTACTTTATCTGTGTCATCTCTATCTTAGTCTCCTTTCCGCCTATTTTATTGTTTTTTTTTTTTACGAATAAGAGTTTAAAAGAGGACACAGGCAGTTGTTTGAACCTGGCGGTGAATCCTCGTAGTCTGTTGCCACTAGAAGGCAATCAGATTACATTTGAGATCAGCAAGTCCCATTGGGTATTGTAGAACAACAAAACACTTCAGCCACTCCAATCGGCAGCCTATTTGGGTGCAAGTGATTTCTCTCCCCATGCCATAAGTACTTCTGTGGCTGACAAGTTAGCCAGAGCAACACAAAACCGTCAAGGGTGACACCTCAGTTGTCCTGGAAACACCATGCCTACATGACACTTCGGAAAAATCAATACAAAATGAAAGACAGGGAGCAGGGCTGAATGGAAGAGACGCAAAAAGACAGCGTGTGAAATGGGGGGACTTAAGATGAAAAAAGTGTGAAGCCAGACCGGAGGGAAGGAAATGGCAGCGAAAAGACAAAGAAATGTTCCTTGGCAACACAAAGTCCTGTGTATCCAAGCGACAAGCGTAAAGCCATTTCTTAGCAGGTAATAACAGGTCAGGAGGCTGAGCTCTCCGTGGCCTCTCAGCTTGTGAAAGCTGCTCCATCCCTCCTAAACTAATCTCCATCTCTAGTCAGCCTCTTTAACCAAGATGGAGACAGTAAGAGGGCTGTCACAGTGACAAAAGGAGCCTGGTTTTGTGACTGCACTGTGTGCTCCTTTCATGGCCTGCCATCCAGCGACAGTGGTAGTAACACACACAGTCAGGCAACATGACTGTGATTATCAATCTCGCACTCTTCCTCCACTACTGACTGTCTTTTTCTCTGTATTACTCTCTTGTCTATCTCTGCAGACAGAAGCTGCTTCCTACAGGACTTTCTTGTTTTCCAGCTGTTTGATGGATTGTTTATGAGCATGCATGACTGCATTAAAAGTAACTCCTTAAAATATTTTTGAACATATTTTATAATGATAGTAAAACTTGGCTGATAGCAGCCTGAATGTTCAACTCCAGTTACATTTCACCACCTCACTACATCGCACCAGACCTTCAACAGAACAAGAGAACGTCTTACTTGCTCAAGTCTAGAGACAAATAAGCAATTTAACAACTGTTTCATACTCAATAATATAATCCTAAATATCAGGTGAGTTGAAGGTGTTTATTAGAACCTGACAGACTATTGTAAAATAACACACCGTAACTGGAAAATCTCGAGTATTGAGTGAGGAAGAATGGCCCAAATGTGAATAACCATGAGCAATTTCATCTAGAGTGTTGTAAATATTTGAAAGTTAAATAGGGAGGATCATCACAAGAATCCAAAGTAGTGCTACAACACAACAAAACATACCTACAGGAAAACCTTTAATTAACCACTGTTTTTGCTCTTTTGTTTCCATAAGGCTTCTGAAGCTTCAGGGTAGCAGCGTTCTCAGCCTGAGGAAACCTTAAGAAGGTTTACACTGAGGACATTATAATGGCAAGGCATGGATTTTAAACCAGCATGGTTAAGTCCTACCTAAAAATCTAAAATTGTGCAACTGTTTGTCTTTTGTTTGTTTTAGAAGATTTTTTTGAGAGGGGGGCTTTTTAGATTTTTTGGAAAGGAGGAAGAGAGAGGGGAAAACATGCTGCAAAGGCCCACAGGCTGGAATCAATCCTGAGGCCACAGCTATAAGGACTAAGCCTTGCACAACGAGCGGGCACTCAATCGACTAAGCCACCTGCGCAAAACTAAACCAAAAAACCCCCTAAACTTTTTATCCTGACCCAGGAGTAATGTTGTGAGTCCCACACTCCTCCGTCGGTAGGTCAACTTCTAACCATTTTCAAAAATTGTGTGAGACACATCCTGCAACATGTGTGGAGTGGAAACCGATATTCATGAAGTCCAAAACAGATACAAAACTAAAGTAATCATCTAACTATAAACTGTCTGTCTGTGTATGTACACCGCAGTTGAGTGCCATGGTCAGCTCTGTGTCATGCTGTCCTCCGCTTCAATCATCCCTCTCTGTTTCGGACGTGTAGAATGGGCACTGCACTGGTTTGACAAATGGAAAATTTGGACTGACCAGTTTATTTTTTTTTAGACCTCTAATTGCTGCTTAATCCAGCTTGTTTTTAAGTTACTTATTTATTTTATAATTAATTTTGACAAGCTTGGATAGCATTAGCCTACATACAGGAAAGCTATTTTTTATATTTCATTGTTTTAGATAATTTGAGAGTTACTTAATTCTGCTGACTACTTTCAATAAAATACATGTAATATACATGTTGGATCATTCCTGTTTAAATGTAAGCTATTTGGAATTGTTGGGCTTCTGTGATTTGGCGCTATATAAATAAAATTGAATTGAATTTAAAAAATATGTCTAGTAGTTGTTCAGGATGGCCAGAATTCTGGAATATTAACAGTCACATTGGCTGTCAAAACAATAAAATAGTGTAAATTCTGAATCACAGGTACATATAATAACATTTTTTATTTATTATACCTCACAATATGAAAGTGCTGGGTGTACAGTGGATGTACAGTTTTTGACACACAAATACTTATCAATCGTACCACTGCAGTAGGTCAGTCATCTAAACTATTCTTAAACGCACAGACAAACACACACAAACACCAATCCCCACCCTACAGCTAACAAATAATTGAAATAATAAAGCAATAATTAAAAAGGGGGTCATGAGACTCTGAAGATGACATGGCTCTAAATGTAGCCATTTAATCTGTAAATATAGTAGCAAAATGGAACAAAATAGTAACATTTGTCTGCCATTAGTTGCACCCACAGAAAATGGTAAAGGCATCAAAACAGCCCCACATTACTGAAAATACAGTATCTGGCAAATGAGATAATTGCACATAATGCAGTTTATTTATTTTTACATGACATACAATAAAAACTTTATTTTTCAGTTTTAATAAAACAACAAATGCGCATTTTCCTTAAGCTGCTTACAGGTTGTCCACTCAATATAATTTAGCACATTTAACTGATCAAAATCCCTGTGCTGAGCTCTAAGGTAACTATGAACCAATCATCAAGGCCAAAATGTGCCCGGAAATTTGCCCCAATGTTTTCCAACGACTATGGCTGTTTTTAAAAAAATGTTAAGTAAAATGTAAACATTAGGCTGTCCAATGCATGTGTTCATTTAGTTAGTTTTCCTAATCAGAAATCAAACTACTCAAACTGAAAACATACTGTCCAGAATAGCCTCTGTGATGAAAGAATCACCTCATTACACACTGCATAAGTAAGACCGGCATGTGAACCCTCCCAGCTTAACTTACCTTAGCACACTGCATGTGGTTGCAGCCCTCATTTTCTGTATTGGGGACTTGCAATTGGCGCAAGGTTTGGAGTTAGATAGCAACCATAAGCAATTGGCTGCATCCTCATAAGCTTCGCTCACACCAGCCACTTCAATAGCAGGGAGGGGGGGGGGAGGTAAACATAACAAATAAAGGCATAATGAGACAGAATGAAAATGGCTATTACCACAGTGTCTAAACAAACCACTGCACCGAGTGGGAAATTGTCCTGCCTGACTAATGTGTATTGCTTATACATTTTGCTAACATCTCCCAAGATGCTCATGCACCCACCCCACACACACACACACAAACAGAATAATTGCCTATTATCAAAGCACCTCTGATGTGCCGTTTGAAATACCAAGATGAAACAGAATCTGGGGTAATCGAAGAAGACGATAGTTCCAAAACAAAATAATTGCTTTTATCTTTCGACTGTCACATCAACGGAGTGGCACTTTGGAGTGACTTGCGCCATCTTAAACCATCTATTAGATTTCCCACAGTCCAATTACTGCTTCTAAACATTGCATACTTTCAATGAGTGGGGTGTTCAATTTAATTAATAATTTATCATCAACATGGCAGATTTTAATTGTCTTAGCGTTAAACTGCTTGTAATTACTGTGTTTGAGTTCCATGCAATTTAGCTCCAAATAAATCACTTGACTGCAACCCCAAAAAAATCATCTGCGAGAGTAAAGGGATTGGCTAATGAACTAAACTTCTTTATTGTAACAATTTACCACGAGATACCTTAACACAATTCTACTAGTATAAAGACTAAGTAAGGTGAAGTCAATCAATAAACATGCATAGACTCTGCAATTGTTCCATAAAACCATTTGACACTGTCTGTAAAAAAAAATAAACTCAGAGATTTGAGAGTTTGTAAATTCAGCTGTAACATCATTCCCTTAAACCCATCCAAAAACTAAAACAAGTAAATAAATGTCATTACTTACATTCCTCAGGTCTCATCTCAGTGACTTTCTGTAGCCACGACTTCCAGGTCTCGCAGTCACAGGGCTCATGGGCCTCACCTTGACACTCCCTGGAATATACACAGCCAATTGGAATTACCTATTCAAAGCTCCCATTTTGTCCCTTGACTATAAATAAAATGAGGACAAATGATGACAGATGAATTCTGAATCCCACAGTGCTGTCAGAGATGCAAATCTGTCAACCACCGTCTATTGGCTATATCTGCCTTTCAACCAAATGCCTTCTTCATGTGAAGGGAAGTATGAAAGTCAAACCCGTATACCATCTTTTCCATTGCCAAATGTCATGTCAACTGAACTCTTGAGTAAACCTGACAAGTGACCCTAACTGCCACTTCCAGGAACCAGACAGTGAAGTGAGGTGAAGTGAGGTATGTAGCATTAGTTGGGGTGTGGAGGAAGTCATGATATGACAGTGGCAGAGCTGTGAGGACATTCTGGGAATATGAAGGTAGAGGACAGAAGGTGGAGGTCTACACAACATCTGGGCTTCCCCTTGAGTATCCTTCATTTACAGTAATAAAAATGATTCATTACCAGTTTCCATTTTGTGGTGAAAGACTTAAAACAGATGTTTTTATCCACCAATCTGCACACATTTTCCATCACTCGGTTTATTAACATTTTAACAAAAATATATGTTAAGTGAATCCTTCAACATTCTGGAAAATACACTTTATCGCACAATATCAATATTAGTGGTGGGCCGTTATCGGCGTTAACGTGCTGCGTTAACGTGAGACTCTTATCGGGCGATAAAAAAAATATCGCTGTTAATCTATTCTCAAAGTTGGGTTGGGAGCTGGGTCTATACTATGCAAGCTATGATGACTTTCACCTTGATATTTTAGCGCAGATGTATCTAGCCAAATTGCACTGTAGGGGGCAAGAACGAGTCTTCGAACCTGTGTGTCTGCCTGCTGTAAAATTACCGCATCAAACGTGACGTGGTAACATGGATGCAGCTGTTGCTGCGTTCCATTTACCTTGGAGGTCGGAGCTGGGAATGACGCACTACACACAAGTACATCTTATTGAACATGATTTATTTTCTTCACCAATTATCATAGTACAACAGCTTTCTCAAGCAGTTTGTGATGCATTTTGGAAACAGGAGATGAGCCCCTGGTCTAATGCGCCACCTGGCTTGAAACCCATTCGCACACATATTCTGAATGCCTTCAGCAGAATTCAAATGAGCCATTTTAATCTAGATTAATTTCAAGATTTCAGTGAGATTAATCTAGATTTAAAAAAATAATGTCCACTACTAATAAATATCTATCAATCAATCAAATGTGTTAGGAGGACTTTAGCCATAGCTTAGCATTCAAGATTGGTATTGGCAAGATCATAAATGGTACCTGGTTTTCACCAGGAAGTCTTTTCCTTCATACTCTCAGATTTCTTAAAATGCTGTTTGGCAAACCATGCTGTCATATGCTTTTTATTTTGAAGTGGCTTCCATCTAGCCACTCTGTCATTAAGAAATGGTCGATGGAGTGCTGTTTTTTGGAGTGATGGTTCCCAAAAGAGCTTCAGAGCTCTCTGTTGGAGAGGCCATTTGATTCTTGGCTGGCTCCCTGAATACAGCCCCTCTTTTCTAGTTACTGGGTTTGACTGGACACACAACTCTCTATTTGATAACTTTTTCCATTTCACAGTAATAGAGCACCTGAGAACTTACTATAATTTAAACATTAAAATAAGTCATATTACGCTCGTTTTTAGGTTCATAATCTTATTCAGGGGGGTTGTACCAGAATAGGTTAAAATGGTTTAATTTAAAAAAACAACATATATTTGTCATAATGCACATTGCTGCAGCAACTCTTTTTCATCCCGCATGTTGAAAGCCCCATTTGAATGTCTTGTCACTGTGTGTGCTGCAGTTCAGTATGTTTCTCCACCAGTGTTTTTGAGGGCGTGCCACACTAGCTGCTAGGCAAGCATTATGATGCGTGTTACAAAGTGACGCAGACAGTTTACTGAAGTCAAGGCTGGAATACAATCAAGCTGTTTTCAAACATTTCAGGAGCAGTGTTTTTGTGGGAGATGGTTACTCCCTTTTGGGTGGACTTTAACTTTGTAAAGCTATTACATGCACAAAAAAGGTATTTAACACAATAAAGGAAAGGGAAAAGTCCAAAAAGCATAATATGACCCAATTGGGGTAGTGTATTTAAACTAGCAGCAAAAAATGTGGATGTATCCACATAATATCTATTACTATTACATTAGAATATTTTGCAAAGCAAAACTCCAAATTGCAATTATAATACACATAAACTCAGCATAAGATTAGTTCAGGCACACAACAAAGTCAAGCTCAGCTCACAATCCCAGCACATCAGTTGCCAGCTGATTCCCCTCAGCCACCTCAATGCCAGCTGATTCCCCTCTTAGCATCCATTGGCAAATTCCATGCAAGGTGCCTTTTTAAGCTGCTTTAACGGCCTACTCTTGCTACTTCCTCTGCAAGCCGCCTTTAACCCTCCACCACCCCAGCTCCTCCTTTCAGGATGTCATCAATTCTGTCAATTCTATTATTGATACTTGCTCTGGCTTTCCACATAGTCGCGTAGAAGGCAGGGAGGTCCCAGAAAAGAGCCATAGTGCCAAACATAACTTAGCGCAGAGGAAATATCACTTTTTGATGAAAGTTGTCCTAACTGAACTACAGAAATGTTAGCATTTTCAAGTATAAGGTATAACACTGAATACTCACCAGCAGAAGAGGTGTCCTTTGCCGCAATCTACGGCGGGGGACCGAAGGAGGGGAAAACTAAGAGCATCTGAAGTGGAGGTTCCAGGGCCCTGGGTGTTCAGTCTCACTGCCCTTTCACACCCTGCCTCAGGACACCAACGGATTGCTGGATTGTTCTCCACAAATGCCTGTCAACAGAAGAGAGGAACAAAGAAGATTAAAATTAATTAGCAATATTATCTATTGTTGAACTGTCTTTATTTTAGTGAGGATGGCTGTATTACACAAATTTCTACCACAATATTATCTGTTACAGGTTTGAAGTCTCTGCCATAAGAGATCAGTTACTCAATCCTTTTCCTCTTGGTCTTAATTTACTTTTTAGAGGTTGCAAACGTCCACATACAGGTGGCTTTAAAAAGAATAAAGCTGGTCAAAACATGTTGATTTCTGTTACAATAATCCAGACCATCAGTCAGCCAACTATAACAGGTCCTATGTGCTGCCCTACTTTATAAGCAATTCAATCTTGACCTAAATATGAAAAAATGTATAATAATCATTCCTGAATATGACGACAGCTTAACCGAGAAAATGGTCATGTTCGCATGACAACAAACAAAGAGGCTGGCCATTTATTTAAGATCTATGCCTCATACACTTTTTAATTGAGGTGAAATAAAGGTAAAAAATTGGTCCTTATGTCTGTGCCCTCCCATGTCAGTCAACTGGCCTCTGTATTCGTGGAAACTGAACTGCAAGGGACATGTGTTAAATCTGATGGTGAAGATATAATTTCAATAGTATGTGTAGATTAATACAGTTACAAGAAATCTGTGCACATCTGTTTCTTCATCTCGTTACCTTGATGTCAAACTGGAGGTAGCGTCTGTCCATCTCTCTAGACACAACACTCTCAATCACTTCCACTGGCACTAGCTGGTAGCAGTCAAAGGCCGGGCAGAAGATGTTGTGGGCTTCACCCTCTTGGATCTTTAGATTTAGAAACCTGAGGATCATGCATACAGTGAGGAAAATAAGTATTTGAACACCCTGCTATTTTGCAAGTCCTCCCACTTAGAAATCATGGAGGGGTCTGAAATTGTCATCGTAGCTGCATGTCCACTGTGAGAGATATAATCTAAAAAAAGAAAATCCAGAAATCACAATATATGATTTATTATGACTATTTATTTGTACGATACAGCTGCAAATAAGTATTTGAACACCTGTCTATCAGATAGAATTCTGACCCTCAAAGACCTGTTAGTCTGCCTTCAAAATGTCCACCTCCACTCCATTTATTATCCTAAATTAGATGCACCTGTTTGAGGTCATTAGCTGCATAAAGACACCTGTCCACCCCATACAATCAGTAAGAATCCAACTACTAACATGGCCAAGACCAAAGAGCTGTCCAAAGACACTAGAGACAAAATTGTACACCTCCACAAGGCTGGAAAGGGCTACGGGGAAATTGCCAAGCAGATTGGTGAAAAAAGGTCCACTGTTAGAGCAATCATTAGAAAATGGAAGAAGCTAAACATGACTGTCTTGCTTTGGGGGTGTTTTTCTGCACATGGGACAGGGCGACTGCACTGTATTAAGGAGAGGATGACCGGGGCCATGTATTGCGAGATTTTGGGGAACAACCTCCTTCCCTCAGTTATAGCATTGAAGATGGGTCGAGGCTGGGTCTTCCAACATGACAATGACCCGAAGCACACAGCCAGGATAACCAAGGAGTGGCTCTGTAAGAAGCATATCAAGGTTCTGGCGTGGCCTAGCCAGTCTCCAGACCTAAACCCAATAGAGAATCTTTGGAGGGAGCTCAAACTCCGTGTTTCTCAGCGACAGCCCAGAAACCTGACTGATCTAGAGAAGATCTGTGTGGAGGAGTGGGCCAAAATCCCTCCTGCAGTGTGTGCAAACCTGGTGAAAAACTACAGGAAACGTTTGACCTCTGTAATTGCAAACAAAGGCTACTGTACCAAATATTAACATTGATTTTCTCAGGTGTTCAAATACTTATTTGCAGCTGTATCATACAAATAAATAGTTAAAAAATCATACATTGTGATATCTGGATTTTTTTTTTAGATTATGTCTCTCACAGTGGACATGCACCTACGATGACAATTTCAGACCCCTCCATGATTTCTAAGTGGGAGAACTTGTAATATAGCAGGGTGTTCAAATACTTATTTTCCTCACTGTATATTTTATACATCAATAAGGTATACACTGAAGAAGACTGGTGTAAGGAAATTAGGTACACCCTGTGCAGATCCACAGAATTCACAGGCTAAACCGAAATATGACTTACCCTTCCCAGCATGCTCGGCAGAACTCGTGGCCACAGGACATATCAACAGGTTCTTCAAAGACGGAGATGGAAGACATGCAGATACCACACTGTGACACAAAATGAAAGATCAAATCTCTCTTAAGGTCACAGAACACATTTTTTCAAATCCAGATAAATAAAGCCTGCCAAAAAAACATTTTTTGAGGTTTAATTTTTAAAACCCTTACAATTCATGTATTATTACATCACCCTTTGAGAGAAAATAACCCTTCGCACATGGCCTTAGAGACAATTACTTACACCTCAAATAGAACAGTCTTGAGAACAGGCTGACTGTGCAATCAATCTATCGCAGTCACAATGTGGCGATGGGTGGCCTAGTTTTAATATTCAATGGGATGTCTCGGCAAGTTAAATGCCTAAAAGAGTTGATATGTCGGTGTGGAACTGAACATCAAGCTAAATATAAAAAAATCTAGGTAGGGGCGATTTTTGCTATTATTTTCCCTTAAAGTCAGTCATTCGAGTTGAGAAGTCTGATACTATGATGGGACACAAATGGTGATATACTGTAGCGGTTTCACTAGGGGTGCCGGTCAGAGCGCAAGTCTGACGGAGATAATATTTTTAGTTATGTACCAGTCAACCCCACAATAGGACCCGTCTTGCAGTCAGGGTCTGTAATTAGCACCCACCACCAGCCTCATGCGGGTAAACTGTTGGCAGTGGCAGGTAAAATGGTCAGACCATCCACTGCTTTGGAGGACAGGGAAAGCACACAACCGAAAGACACATTAAGGTTAGCATATTTCGGAGATGGGGGCATGCGCCTGCGTCAAACACAACACACACCAATCAGCTCAGGGAACATCTACAGCAGCGTTTCAAACTGACAGCCAGTTAGCTTGCCAGCAGCGCTGACTGGGCTATGGTATTGTTGGAGTATCACTCAGCTTGTCCATTATAAGAGACCTCATTTGGTTTTATTTTTGTTGGCCAACTTTTGTACTGAAACTCAAAATGACTATACTTTACTTTGCTTGTCTTTGTTGAGATATGGACTCTTGTGTGTAGATAAGAACTCATTTCAAGTTCTTGTGTGTTTTCTGTTTGTCATCTCCTGGTACATTTTAAATATGTACCAATATGCCCTGGTTGTTAGTGATTGTTATGTAATAAAAGATATGGCTCTTTTGAGCATGCAAACATTCATGAATTGTTTAGTGTAAATACACTAAGCATTGAATGATTTTCAAAAGTGGCAGATACATTTCCTAAGTGGCTGCCTTTAGACCCTGCTTCAGTAGATGGCCCCTTAACAATCACTTACAATCAGGTATTTCAAAAGGCACCTGCAGTTGACAAGAAACACAAAACACACAAGAATTTGAAGTCCATCATAGAGTATTATACAGTCAGTGCTCAATACAAAACCACAGTTCAACCAACAATGAATGAGTCCTTATCTCAACAAAAAAAACTCGTCTTCGGGAAGCAAACAAAAATGCTCAGTTTGAGACTCAATACAACAGTTGTTTAACGAAAATAAACCCAAGTGGCGCCTCTTGCGCCTAACAGACAAGACTAGTGATTCTCAGAGAACTCTAGAGCCCGTAGTCCTGCCAGTGTACTGCTGTGGCTCCAGGGAACGTCCAGCCTGGGAGCAGGGCAGTTTGATGGAGGGTCCACAGAGTAGAGGATGGAGTTGGAGAGTCAGACTCTGTAGAACGGGTAAACTGTGAATTGAGGGTGACACATGTTGCCAGGGTTTGGCAAACTAATTGACGATCACTCTCGAGATAGACTGGGCCTCTTCCACTTGTGAGTAGATGCACCTTTTTTGGTTTAAAACACAGTCATAGATATTCCTTGAGTTGACTGGTAAGTGTGTGTGTGTGCGGCTTAAACACGCCAATCTCTACAGTATGCCCGCTGCACAGCCACTGGCTGTATGTCCACTATCAGAGCCAAGTTCTGTCAGCGCTGATTAATCGGCCAAACTGATGAATCAGTCGGCCTCTAACACAAACATGGGCAAACACATACAGACTCACACACACAGGCCTTGTTACAGTGAAGGACAGACCCTAACAAAAGACATAAAGGAGGCAGTGTACTTATACAATATAAGTATTGATTTGTGAAAGAGCTGAATGTGATATAATCAACTGTAACCTTTAAACGGGCCCTTGACTACACCCAGTCGATTGGCACAGTACAGTTCAAGGCCCGCCTTTTCAGAAACACAACAAAAGATACTGTCAGAAAAACACGGCCTATCATTTCTCATAAAGTAATTGATAAATCAAGTTTGTCACCTTCAGCTATCATCTATCAACAGTTTAGTTCACACACCGAAATACTCCGGATTGAAACATCCACCGAAGGAAAAATCATCATTCATCCAAAAAGATTCTGTCTTCTAACACTACTCCTTTTAGACACTGAAACGGTCTGATTTTCCCCAAAGGTAGCAATGTCATTTCAAAACCTTTGAAGCCCTTGGTCATCAATGTCAGTGACAAAAACATTACACAAATTGCTAATGCATGCATAACTTTTTTCAGATCAGGAATTTACTGAAAGGATAAGCTTTCCATCATTACTGTGTGAATACATTCTCAAATACACATAATGACTGAGGAAATGCCACTTTTATGTTTCCAGTGACTTTTCAAGGCGTATGTATAATTTGCAGTATTCACTGCAAACACTGCAGTATGTAGAAGAGTCACATTTGGCACACATGCTTAGGCCATGCACCAATTAGAAGACAGGACAGCAGACTTTGCCTTACTATGCTCCTGACCTCTTCTAGGACACCCTGATTGTTATCAAACACACTTGATACCTTTTATTGGCAGTCTTCTATAGTAAGTGGTTGAACAAGACAAATTGCCAACAGTATAAAGGACGCCTCACATTACCTGGCCTAATTTCCTTCTTGACAACTGCTCACAAAGAAGACTGCTGAAAATGTGAAGCATGTTTGATAATTAGCGGCAAACCCCAGACAAGGTCAAGATAATGGGAGGGCAATTAAACTGGGGGGGTTGTGCCAAACTTCTTTCAGCAGGGGGTTAACAAGGCTCCATAATGATATTGTAGACGTACATGTTCAGTAAGCACAGCTGTGGAAAATACACCTTCTATGAGGTTTGGACACCACACTTGCATGTCTATGATTCACGAGAGCTGTAGTTGTTGGAAGCTAATGAAATGTTTGTTGAAATTACAAGGTGTTAAAATGTTACTTAGAAGACAGTACTTGACTTTAGCTGTAGAGTGAAAAAAATTAGCAGACAGCTACAGTGCCACTTGTGTATGCAGCCTTGCATAAACGTGAACATGAGTTAGCCAGTTCAGTATTTCCCTATGCTCTGAGAATTCAGCATCCATTAAGTGAGCGGTGTGACAATTCCACACCAAACAAACAAATCTGGAGGTCACCGAACAAACAAATCTTTGGGGTGTGGTTTTATTACTAATTTCTTAATGTTTGGCACAGAAGCAAAAGGTGGCAATGAAATGTTCTTTCCACTTATTTTGATTGGTCTTACTCTTTGACCTATGGGCAGTTGAATTTTATATAATATAATTTTAAAATAAAAGTATTTAAATATTTTCTCATGCTCAGAGCTCACCTACACCTACATTACTTTTGGTGTAGATTAATGCACACTTATTTTCCTAGGAGTGAAGGAAGTCCTGTTTGTGTTTATGTTTGTAGGGGAGACCACTGGAATGAATACCAATGAGTGCTAGCAATATTATGCAGAGAAATAATGCCACATAATGCAGAAAAACAGGTGTGGCAGTGAAAATTTAAAGAAGCAGAAACACTTCAGGATATCTGTGGCACCATAGGGACTCAATTTAAATAAACATTGGTGTAGAGTTTTATGGGTACACTGCCAGTTACTATTAGTCTGTGCGCTTCCACACTGACTTTATCCTCTGCTGCTGTAGCAGCTTCTTGGCCAGGAAAACATGCTGCTCCCTGAGGCTACTCATCCTCTGATGGCTCTTCACTGGTAACTACAGTTAAACGATAGACTTGAATTGAACGTGATGTTCTCATCTACCATATCTGCAGCTACCATTTAAAGTAGAACTTCTTAACATTTAATTTATAAAAACTAAAAGAAAGAGTCTGGAGACAACTGTGTAACTTGGGGGAATTAGAGCCAATTAGGCAGGTAAACAGTGGCCATCTCAGTTTTTCACTCATTCTCTTCTTCATTACATTAATTTAGCAAACACTGGCGAAAGGGACCTGTAGACATCTCTCACCAGAGAAGACTCCTCATCAGCAGGCATGAGGCTGATTTGATCTGGGGAGGTGATGGAGGAGCGGGTGGTGCGTGGCGTCCGGGGTGAGGGCAAGGTGTCCCAGGCATTGTAGCCACTTGGAGGCGGGTTGTGCATCTGTACCCCTGAGCGTTGGCAGCATTCCTCCGCATTGGTCATCCAGGCCTCTAAGAGTTTCTCTCTGTCCCAATCTGATGCAAAAAAAAACAGTAAAGACATAATTTGACAGAAAGAAATACTACCACATAAAACCAAACAGAGATGAATAATAAAGAAGTAAATGAGAAACCTAGTAGTTTTGTTATGATGACAATGCCGTATGAAGAAAGAGTTTGCATGACAGTCAAAAAAAAACTTAAGCTGAGTGAGGGAAAAGGGGAAATAATCTCTAACTATAGAATGTAGTTAAAAGGCCAATGCTGATTTTTGGCTAAATGGAAGTGATCACTATGTCACCTATATGACCTTCATGTACAACTTTTAATGTGAAGGTGAACATGCTTTGTGTGTATTATTTTTTCCCATCACATGTAAAAAAGAAACTGTTATATCAGAGGCCAGAGAGGTTTTAAAAGGAGAGTGGGTAGTTAAGTAGGGGGGGACCCCGGAGTGCAACAGGTGAAGCGGTCAGAGTTTAATGGGCTCTGTGTTACAGGCTTGCCAGCTGATATCAACTAAAGAATAACACTTTTTGGGGGATTATACATTGGGACTATACTGGATTACTGCATCATCCCCTCGGCTAAACAGACTGTGGCGAGGTTGCGCAAGTTAATTGTGGATATTATTGACTGCCGGGTCTTTCCTGAAATCTTTTGTTTTTTTGCTACTAAAGAGGAAATCTATTTGACCTCCGATAATTTAAGTTATTTGAATTAACATTTGGACTGCTGGGGTTTGGGGGTTAAATGTGTGTGGGAAACTATAATAATAATTGCAATGTTTGTTTGATGAGTCGGAGTGCAGCCAAGCCTCCACCGACAAATACCTACGTGATGTAATCCTGATTTATCCCTAATGCACGTTGTTGCAACCATAATGTGAACTTTGTTTCTTTAATGATTTTTTTTTCAAGAGTATATACAGGCAGTTTGAGTCTTTTTCTAGTTTATTTAGGATTTGTTTATCCGCTGGCTGTAGTCACCTCATCAAGTATCAGATCCGTATTGTACTTTTTCCTTGCTGTTTTTGTGTAAGGCGAATTGTTACAACTATACCGAAGTGATTAATGAAACACTATCATAGATGTATTGGCAGGTACGCATGCACTTGATTACTATGATAAGATGGATTTTTATAGAATATAGTTACACAAAATGTGTTGCTTTTGTTTTATATTCTTCTATTTTTAGCATTGAAACCTCTTTATGAGCTGCAGGTGAAACTCACTCACTCACAGGATCACGACTGGCTCCAATACCTTGTTTGCAGCCCATCTGTGATTCCAGTGACGCTTGAAATTCAAAATGAGGCAGGAAGAGAAAGGCAGAATGGACGAGATGGAGGATGCTAGTTGTTGTTTACCAACTGTGTCCTCTCAGTTAACCAGTGTGAAATCTGGAATCCATTCTTTAACTATGGCTAAAACCCTATTTTTGAGGTCACAATGACCTTTGAGTCAAAAGTGTCAGTCTGTTCCTGAGGTATGGGGCTGAATAATGGCCAAAAAAGTGTTTTTCTTTTAATGATGTTTATGTCACAATGAAGTTGACCTTTGATGTTTTGGGGAAAAAATGTCATTCCATCATTGTTGTGTCCCATTAAACATCTGTGTGAGTTCATAATAACTGAACCAATACTGGAGCTATGAGCAAAAATGTTTTTGTCAATGTCATTTTTACCTATCAAACTCTAATCAGTTCATACTTTAGTCCAAGCAAAAGTTTGCGCCATATTTAAATGAGACCTCCTCCACCTCAAGGCGTTCTTGAGATATCATGTTCACGAGAATGTGATGAACAGAAAACTCAAAAAATAATGCCTCCTGCCACAACTCCTGCCAGCGCGGAGGCATAAAAAGTGGGACATAAAGTTTGAATGGCTGCTTGGGTTGGCCTTTTAAAAAAAACAAACCCTCCTCACATTTTTTTTTTTTTAACCACAACCCAGACTTTTTTAATCCTTGTGACAAGCAAACATTGCAAGACCAGTCACACGAAGCTTCTAAATAAATTGCAGCTCTGGTCTCGTATTACTAAATTGATCATAAAAAGCATAAAAACAACAACAACCTACTGTATTGTGTGATAACATTTTAGAAATCTTCATGAATGCAGGCCTTAAACAGGCATGGATAAACATCAAAGACAACATTTGACAGAATTCCCATTCAGCCTGATAATACAAAATTCTCATTTCATCTACACAACATGTATTCGCACACACAAAAAGAATTGGTAAGCACAATGTTGAATCTGTCAAAGCCCACAAAAATAGTGGCTACATTTCAAACAGTCAACAACATAGGCCTGCTGCCATCTGGTTTTCTGTTTTAGAATAGCGGTTCAATCTCACATTAGCACAAGAACAGGTTTGAGAGCTTTTCAGTATAAATATTAAATGACCCTAGGACTGAGCCTGAGTCCAAATTTTCTCTGACGAAAAAGTCCCCTCCTAAAATAAGGAACATGACCCAGTCAACTGTGCAATTAGGCCATTATCAGCCTCGAGACACGTTTCACCACCAATCAAATGCCTCAGACTCTAAATGGCCTCATTTAGATAATGAATATTGCAACAATTTCCCCCATCTCCATTCAATTAAAACTCATCAATGAATATGACCCTATCTTCATGCTGTTGGCCACTAAAACGGAGTCTGAAATTAAAAGTCTTAACATTTAGACTTAAATATCAAAAATTAGCTGGGAAATGCAAACTGTTCAGAAGCTCGGGCAGATTGACAGGCTGTGCAGCTCAGCAGGAAGAACCAAGAATTGTGATAAGACAAGAGAAAAGGCTATATGGAAATATAAAAGTTAGTATAAGTGTGCACATTTGTTAAAGTTTTCACAAGACATTCATCCAAAATAAATCCAAAAACTCTTCTCTAGGAGATTAACAATAATCCCAAAATGTTTCATCCCTATTAAACAGGCAGACAGCATTCCCATGATAGAGGTGAATAAATATAGCAAGAATCTGGGGTCACTCTCTCCCCTCTAAGCTCCCAAAAGTATGTCTAATATGTAGCACACATAGCTCACCAGCCAGTAAGCCACCCAGCTCACTGAATTAAAGAATGAGGTATTTAAAGACTGAAAAGCAACCCCAAACTGTGACATATTTTTGAATACCTCTACTAACATAATCTAAGATAAGTTAAATTAAGAGGGGTCATGATTTTCAAAGGCTTCAAATCTTACACCTTTCTTTTAAACCTTTAAAAAGCTACTTTGAAAATTAGTGGCTTAATGCTGCAAATCAAAACTGTGAGACTGTTACTCAGTACCTGGCCAAGATCAGTGGAGTAATTCAGGACTGTGACTGATGTATGTGGGCATCTGGAATGTGGCAAAATGTAATTCCTTGATTCTCCTCAGGTTCAACAGCTTTCACTGCTTTAGACCCTTTGCTAACGTCTCTTGGATGCATGTCATTAGGTATACATGGTCGATTTGATGACTTGAAATCGACTGGACAGAATCATCTGCACTGCATTGCATATGAGCTGAACTGTGTGAGCGTGTACATGTTTGTTTGTGGACAAGGGCTTGTAAATTGGATTTTAATTCATAGCTATCATTACTTCATACACCAATGGATGTAATAAGGCAACTAAAATGTTACACCCTGTGTCACTCCAGACTCTTATTTCATACTTATATTCCTTCTAGCGTTCAATAAAAGCAAATGATTTACATTTCAGACATGATGCTTTGCTAAAATTTTAAAAACCTCAATGTCAGCATGCCATTACTTATTTGTGATCTAAATTAAACCAACAAGTGCCTATTTAAAATCATAATTTAGCAAGTAATAGCTAAAAAGTAATGTTTACTTTTAGTAATGGTGTACAACCTAGCTCAAGGGAGCAGCATTCTCCACTGCACGCTATTGTTTCTAGTTCCTAGCAGAAGCAATTCTGGCAAAAAAAACACAGTGTTACTATACAAACATTAATTCCTGGTTGAGCTTGTTTGTGGACTTGTATGAAAAGGCAGAGTCTGTGGTATGGACTGTGTTGTTTAAAGTAAATACCAAGTGTGTAAATGACTACCCTATTTTGAGAATGTTTTTCCTCACATGCATGATGGAAAGGACAAGACCACTAAAGTAGCATTTAGAGCATGTGACAATGTTGATCTCCACTGAGAGGAATCAAATGCAAGTCTTTTAGATAACAAAGGCCGTTCACATCTTCCCTCTTTGATTGCAAGGAAATCACTAGAGTGTAGCACTGTAGTTTAATATGGAGAGCCAGCCTCTCAAATCCCAATAAAGATAAAATAGAAGACAAATTTTAACAACAAATGCTTTCTTTACAAGTAAACAGCAAAATTTGGTCTGCCTAATGAGGGTAAGCTCTTTGTGGAAACAAAGGGTAGAAAGTAAAAAAAAAAATCAGATTTTTGAAAGCATTTATGTTTAAAAAGCAACATTTGTGTATAGCCTTGAATTTTAATATTAGGTGCCCATTTATTTTTTGCATTTTTGCCTTAATTAGATGGTGACAGTGTAGATACACACAGGAATCATGGGGAGACAGAGAAAAGACTTTGTAGCTTGCCAGAATTAAACCTAGTATGTTGCAGATATATGGCATTGTCTTTTTAACCAGGACACTACCAGTGCCAGCCATTTTAAGGACAAGCAGATACTTTGCATGCGTGTGATTGTGTGAGCAAGAGTTTAATAGTACCGTGGGCACGTAGCAGTGCCTCTGCAGTGAAGAGAGGGGCCTGCAGCATGTCGGCTGTCTCCACTATCAGCATGTCCTTTAGTCTCCGTAGGTCCTGAAGCCGCAGGCCCTCGTACAGCTGGGGAGGAAGGCAAAGGAGAGGAAAGGACAGACAAGAGACGAGGAAGGGAGGGAAGGTAATGAGGGCAAATAAAGAATTGGGCAGTTTGGCAGAGAAAAGTGATGAAAGGGGATGAGACCAGTGGAAGATGAGGGGAGGGAAGGGATAGGATGTGTGTGGGAGTAAAAAGAAAGGTGGGGCAAAGGGGAGGAAGAGAACAGAAGTACTATCAGCAAGTCAAATACAGACAATTGTAGACCCATGAATAAGTCAGGCCCAAAGAGCTAACAGACTGATGATACATGTCACATGCCTTATGGCAGACAATTCTGTGTGACTCATTTGTACGTGTGTTTGTGTCTAACAAAAGCATCTGCAATTTGAAGTGGAGGGCTGGCCAGCAGAATTCTAACAAAAATGTAAACACTGGACTGGACAGACAAGTAGTGTCTGGTTAAAGAGGAAAGTTAAGCCTCTATGCCTGAAAAAAGTTTCAGTTCTTACAAAATATGTGTCTTCTGTTCATTATTTATGTACCCTAAAGCATAGGCTTTATCATTGAAATGTTGCTCTCAAGGAAAATATTTTTTTGTGTTTTAAGTGGAGGTCTTATTCAGTACCAATATTACAACACTGACAAAGTGTTACAATACACCCTCTGGCTACGTTATGGTATCTAGGGCAGCTTACTCAAAAGAATTTTATCTGAAACACAAACAAACAATGACAAACACAAATACAGGCTTCCTTAAATTGTTTCAGTTTGGTAGGGTTGGTAATATTATAAATGACACCAGTTGAGGGTGACAAACTGAAAGCTGTATACGCTCTGGCTCTCAGTATGTTATTCTGTACCTCTCTTCGGTCGAGGGCTGCGTACTCTGCCTCTATACCCTCTGCCTCGGGGGCAAGAGAGAAGACCATCTGCGACTCCAGGCACAGGGCCAACTCCTTGTGGTGCTGCTTCTCTGCACAGTCACACGGAGTCTCGCGGTTTTCATTCTCCGCAAACAGGTCGGCATCTCTTTGCACCAAATACTGAGCAAGTGAAAACAAGAGGAACATTTGGCTTTGAATAACGGGACACACACAGGGACGTATATGCAGGGACATATGCAGTTCGAAACACAAAAACAGTACAGTAACAGTACTCTGATAACAGTTATATGAAAGGCTACAAAATTATGGCAGAAATGCCATTCACATGATTAATTTCTTTTTCTTCTGACCCATAAGTGGTTTGCACTTGTGCATCTTTACGTGAATATTTACTTTTAGAAAGTGCAGCGTTTCTTAAAATTAGCAGCAGAGAGTAAGTCTCAGTTGATTGTTATTGTGAGGACAATTTAAATAAGTGTTTTTCTACAATGGCTGCGCCACTTCAAGAAAATTTAATAAATTGTTTTCTCAAATATGGATATGCAATTTCCACTTTCCAAAGTTCTATGTATGATTTCTTTCTTTCTATCAAAACAGGCCTGCCTGTAACCTTACTTTGAGATTCGGTTTTGCACTTGGTATAAATAATATTTTGCTATATATGCCACTATATTGCTTTCAGGGGAAATTAAAAAATACAAAATACATTACAAAACAGTACAAAAATTACATAATAATGAATCATGGAACCACATGATACAGTGCACTGCCCTTTGATTATCTACAGTTTGTTCTGCAGCCATGGTAAAATCTATCGTATAACTGTCGCTGTTCATATAGCACACTAAATCCTTCATCACATGACTAACACAGCTAGGTCATACAAAAATTGGTTTCAAACCTAAACTCAGGTCTTTACAATGGCAGATATTGAGACACAATGTGATGGCTTAATTTTCTATGTGACTTTGGTATGCAATGCATCCTGCCCCAGGGACTAATAAAAGATGTTCTTTGTTGCACGGTATCTTCACAAAACTCACAACAGAGGAGGTTTGATGAAACTAAATATAATGGATGTGTGCACGGAAATTATTGTTCCTGACTCAGGATTGAGACTGGATCTAAAGAAACACCACACACCAGCCACTGTTCTACAAATATTCAGAGTACAAATTGGCAGATATTTAATAAGTTGTGTTAACATCAGACATCCACTCAAGCTGCTTCCTGTCTTAGTGACACTCTTCAGTTTCCATCTACAGAGACACATCAGCACAGACTGAAAAATATGCACAGGATTTTAGAATCTCACCTCAACACAAGTCTTCATGCCTGAGGCGGCAGCATAGTGCAGACATGTGTTTTTCTTGTTGTCCACAGCATTGACATCAGCGCTCTCGTATTCTCCATGGTCCAGCTTGGCTCCGGTCCATGTCAGGATGACTTGAAGACATTCCGCCCGACGATGTCTGTCTTCATACGGCCGTGAGATCCGGGGTTGCAGAGCCCCCTCTGAGGTGAGGATCTGGGGCCCCATGCAGAGAAGGTGCAGAGATGTCTCATTGTGCACATTACGCTTGTTAGGATTCCCATCTTTGCTTAGGAGAAAAGACCTAAAAGAAAAGGACAGGGATAACAGTTGATTTCCAAAAACACATTTAGTTAATTTATTTCAGTTTTGGTCAACAAAGTAACCTACCAGGATTTACAGTTATTTCGCCTGTATTGTTTTGTTTTTGTAAGCCTATTTGAGGGCCCATAGCACAGAGTAACAACATGAAAACCAAAAAAAAAGGTGAAAATAATCTATATCACTTAATTCTGCTATACAAGTTTTACTCTAACTGTACGTTCTGACGCATTTGAAGTAGTGTAATTCATAATGTTTGAAATTAAATCTACAGAATTAAACAGCAGAGGTGCACATTGAACCTTGGGGAAATCATTATTCAAATGTCTTGAGTCTCAGAATTTTGGCGCTTCATGCAGAAAATAGAATCATATCTATCCATCCACCCATCCAGTCATATTTTTTGCTTCCACTTGACCTTGCCGCTACCTTCTGATTCTTACACCGGTCCCCTAGCATTTTTTAAAGCCAGGTAGAAGTGTAAAATTGAGCAAGCATCCTAGTAACGGAGAAACGATAGGGTCTGAGAGGAGTCAAAACACACACAAGGTTGGTATTTTGTGAGGATGGGACGCTTTTGGAGCCCCATCCTATTCCATCCCAGCATGTTGCATTCCTGAGAGTTGCTAACAGATGGCTACATGGAGAGACAGATGGGACAGAGACATATAGAGACAAAACATGAAAACATTTCTCTTACACTGCTAGATGGGACCAGCTGATCAGCAGCAGAGTGCTAAAATATAACAGAAATGCTCAAAGGATATGCTGCTTGATATCTAAACACAATAATAATCAAATTAATTAATAAATGCAGTATATCCAAAAGCTGGAGCACAACAAATTTGTCATCTATCAACCCCCAGATATCCATTATCACCCCCACTGACAGCAGACACTATGTGACACTGAATGTGTACATTATGTCTGCTTGCTCGCTTGTTAGATTTTATCTGGGCCATATCCTGACCTGAGTAGGCGTGTCATGGCATGCCGGGCAGCATAGTGCAGCGGAGTGTTGTGCTGGTAGGACTCTCCATATGTAGAGTTGGGATCCAGAGCCTCCTTGAACTGTGGGTTGCTTTCATACAGTTGGCAGGCCAGTACCTCGTCCCCATTGATGAGAGCCTTACGGAACTTGGTTGCTGTGTTCCCCATCTCTTCCCCTACTGTAGGTTCAAGCTCTGACTGACACAGCAGCCTCTTAAGTCGTCTTCAACTTGTTCAAGTCCAACAGGCCAACATACTGAATGTCCTAAAGAAAAGAAGAACAGGAGTTACATTTTTTTTATGGCTGTTGTGTCCAAGTCCAACAAGGCCTTGCTAACTAAAAGAAATGGTGACTAAGCTTGTCTCAAGCTTACTGTCTAAATAAGCCAAACATATTTTCATCACTGATCCAAGAAAAGCAAGTCCTGCGTCTTAAGAGTACAAATTACTTCCACTCCATCTGAATCACAAAGACAAGAGTTGCATCTCCAAGGTTGCTCAGGCTGCTCTGCCACAAGCTCTTGTGTCAGCATCACCACTGCACTGTAAACCACCTCCCATGTGTTTCTCTTTTTATTTTTTGTTTTGAATAACTAAACATGGTGCCAACAAAGCTCACACCGAGAGAAGGACAAGACTTCCTCTGGCATCACCAGGAGCTTCCGCCACTCCGTGCCAATGCTGCCCATCCCACTGAGGCCAGCACTCATTGAGAAGCAATAGATCGTCAACTCAAGGACGACATGCAGCGAGTCAGCGTTTCCACCAGAGAACCATATGGTCATGACTGTTTGGGCAATGTGATGTATTTTTGGTGCGCAAATCAAGAAAATACAACATCATCTCCTTCATTACTATAATTTTCTTCATGATACTACAATTCATTCATTCAGATTCAGATTATTCACCCCCACGCAGATCCTTCTACACAGCAACGCCTCCTAGTAAGTTATGTACCAGAGACGTTATGTACACAATAGAAGGAACAAATGCTCCCTGAAAACCGTTCAAGTGCACAAATGCCGGCCTCTCCATAGGTTAGCAAGTAAAACAATGGAAATGGTAAGTGAGTTTCCATTGTTTTTGTAAACAGACTCAAGACTGTGGATGGAGCTGACTCACTGGTCTAATCTAATAACACAATATCAGCAATCTAAGACTATTCAAGGGACTGTGTATGCGTCACAGATAGGAAAAGGAGGGAATTCCAGGTAATGATATTAACCTTTTTCCAGGAAAAAGTACTAGTCACTGTAATTTGGAACAAAAATACATTAAGAACTTAAAGAGAAAATAAACGTGCATACATCCGTGTGGACAATGGGACCGTAGTTATTTAACACTATCAAAGCAACAGGTATTCACTTACTTGCCAGTTTATTAGGTGCACCCAGCTAAAACTAATGCAGTCCAATACAACAGTACTGAAATAAATCTTACCTTCAAATTTATTATGTTCAGTTTTTGTTGAAACTGTTTCACAGAGGTGTTGCTTCAACTTTAATAATTCTGGAGAATGTAGATTAATTCATGATTCGACATTATGCAGAGAGGTGTTGTTGTTTCGCCTACCAACATTGAAATAAATGGGGTTGACAAAACAAAAGAAACACCTTACAGAATAATCCAATACAATTCAACTGCACCACAAACTACAACTTGCAAAACCAGAATCAATTATGAATATTATGATTATTACTGTCTAATAAAGCAGTCCTAGGTGTACCAAATATACTGGCAACTGAGTATATGTCTTAATGAAGTACAGAAGCACCTATATCCATTGAGTTGTAAGACTGGTGAGAGAAGTGGAACAAAGGCTAGGCGGGATTTGGAAAGGATTTCGACCCAGTCTTTGCAACAGACTTGAAATGAGTCAATTTATATGCACGGTTTATCGTTTGTTCTTTATTCAGCCATCCTAAACAATCAAATACCGTATACGTATTTAAATGTGTATTGCCAATAGCGGGACAGCAGACACAAAAACAAACCACACAAAGTTCGAGGGCAACCCAAACAATGTCCCACCTTGGTGAACAACTGTAACTGTTAAACACCTAATCTTTAAACCGAGTTATATAACCTCATAGAGGCTAACACATACCACTCGATAAGGTTACTCTCCAAATGTATGACTAATTAACCTAACCTAACATAACCTATGTGACAATAGGTAAAGACAGAGACACTCCTCCCTGACAGCGCCAACCAACATCTAACTATGACTATCTTTAACATCTAAGGACACAAAAATGCAACGTTAACACATTGTCTGCGCAGCTTGCCACTTGTAACTAAACTCCTTCATGCGGGCCTTTCCTCATGTTGTGTGGTGTTTACCATTTTCGCTAGCTCAAACCGACGGCTGTGTGTTGTTTTATTAACAGTCCGTGATAACACGCTTTGTTACATTTCTGGGTAACTAAAACCAGCCAACTGACCTTAGATAACGTTAGCTGCAAACCATTCCGTTAGATAGAAGGGCTAGTGTTAATCACAAAACACAATATTTCTTGCTAGCTGTATGTGTTAATCAAAAACATGAAAACAACATGACGCTAGCAACTGCGTTGGCTAACGTCAGCGCATACGCTAGCGGGTCAGCTAGCAAGCTAACCGCGCTGCTAGCCAACTTAGCTAGCACAGTTGATAAACTCACAATAAACAAAGAATAACAAGTATCCCGACTTACACAGATGGTACGCCTCACGATTGTACACTTGATCTTGCGAATTAACTGTCACTCGTTAGCGCACCAAAGGGATTTCTTGTTAAGTGAGGCGTTTCTTCAGACAACCCATGAATAATGTGTACTCGGAGCGGTGGTGTTGCTGTCAACTCTCCGTTGACTCTGCTGGCTGGCTACTGGACGGGTTGCCAGGTTTCAGTACACATCCCCCAAAACAGGCGGAGACAGATAAGGCTTAGTTGCTTAAGGCTAAATGATTACATTTTGCGCGTGCACACAGATTTAACCAAGTGCTAAAACGCACACTAACGACAATGATTAAGTTTTACATCATAACATGACAACGTTGCAACATTTTCGAGTGATGACATACTTGTGGTGCATTATCCTAAGCCTATGCTATTCAGTTTCCCGTGGAAAGAAAATATATTTTAAAAATCGAAATAAAACGTTTTAAACTTCAATCCCTCCACTTTTCAGCTGTACGCTGGTATGGTCTAACCATGGAATAAAATTTAGATATAAGTCAATTTCATCAGATGCACTCAGAGTCAATCTCTGAATGGACTACTGTACTGATTTATTTTGTTCCACCTGTGGGTACAATAAAATGCCACCAGAGTGCGACAGAGTCCACAGAAACAAATAATGCTTGTGGCTACGTGAAGTTGCGCTTTTAATCCCTTGAACAGTCTAGTCCTAGTATGACTTGAATCGGTTTTGAGTGCATGGCTTTACCCTCCATCACACTCCTGTGCTTGTGGTTCCCATGTGCAATACACCAATCAAAATGTAAAAGCACAACATTTATATCAAACATAGCCTAGTGAAATATTACACACAATCTTAATTAGTGCATTCACATATCAAATATGTTTATAATAAATGTCCGCACTAGCCCATCACAAGTAAAATATGCTGAATTTAACCAGGGACAATGGTGTCTTAACTTGAAATAACCACTCTAGATAGAACACATATGCCTTTTATTATCAAATATCTGAACATTGCAATGAAGGTATATACAGCATAATATCCTCACATTTATGAGTGCACAAATGTCATATCAATAGGTCTTCAATAAATAATCTATAAACACATAACCTCAGTGTAAAGGCAGATACAGTGTGCACAATGAAACACACATGCCACTGTTTAAAAAATTTGGGTAACTTAACCAAATGCTTTGGCACTATCAAAATTCGATATACACAGTTACATAAATAGGGCGCTCAAAAAGTATATAGGCCTAGTCCAGGAGAACAGATGGCCTGGAGATAGACTAGATGAAATGAGCCAACATCTTTGAGGCTTGCTGTGCCACACACACCCCTTTACACATCAGGTTAATGTGTCCTTAATAATTCCTGTGTCACCACAACAGGAAAAAAACATATATCACCACCAAGACAAATTCTGGGTGTGCACATAACAAAAAAGAAAATGCATATTTCATAGTCATGGTGGCAGATGAAGAACAATCAAGATGACAAAGCAATAGATAAAATATTCAAGGGTTTGCGTAAAAGGAATAGTAAGCTGTCATGCCTTTGGATGAGGGGGCTTCTTTGCTATAGGAGCTACTGTTGGTGGCAGCAGAGGCCAAGTCCTCACACTTGATGTCAGAGGGTGAGTCTTCTGTGCTAGGCCCATTAAGAGACAAGCGCCTTCGTTTGCAGGCCATGGAATAAGAATCAGCCTTGTCTAGGGACAGTACTGATGGTTGTGTCTCTGTCCAGGAGGAGATCAGGCCCCCACTGCTGTTCACCTCCTCATCTATTTGTGGTTTCACCTTATTTGAGTCTTCTGGGAAACCAGCAGCGGGACTGGGCCTAGGAGACCAAGGCAGACTGGTAGTTACCTTTCTCTGGTATGCAGCTCTGGACCCCCACCCTGCGGACATGGTGGTGAAAGGAGAGTCTGGGTAGTAGCTGAGCGCGTGGGATGTTTGCATGGACAGAGATTTGATACCATAAGGCAGCAAGGAACTTGTGTATTCCCCCTCATAGGGTGATAGATCTAGCTTGTTGCTGGTGCTTGTGCCGTTTCCCCCTTGCTGCATTGAGGTGACAAACCACCTCTGTGAAGCGTTGTCTTCTGTCTGAGGTGAGAGGAGGCTGTTAGTCTGCGGCACTGCTCTCTCGCTGTTGTAGAAGCGATTCTGCGGAAGGTTGTTGACAAACTGGTCTTGAAAGAGGGGCTGCATGGTGTAGCGGGCGCCGGGAACAATCTGGTGGGCACGAGGAGAGTCGGTTGGGGATGGCGTGAGGCGGTCATTCTCTGGAGCTGTGTACATGCTAAAAAAATACATGTACTTATGAACTCGAGGTCAAGGAAAGGCATTGTGTGGGTGAAAATGTCACGGTGTGACCGTTTATTTCAAAATGAGTTGGCACACGCATATGAAAAGATTTTGAGTTGGTGCAAAGAGAATGACAACAAAGCCAGACTGTTGATGCAATATGATATTTATAGCTACTCATTTTATAACTGGTGAGCAATGCATAACAATGAAGTAAAATACTCACGAATCATAATTATCTCTGAATCCTTTGGCAAAAGGGTTGTGATCAATTTTCAGCTGTGTAATCTAAAACAAAGCAAAACGGAAGAACAAGAATAAATATTATTGTTATGTGAAGATGATGAAGGAACAAATGTAAAGAACCGTCATGCAGTTACCTGTCAATTAAAAACATGCATGTCAAACTATATAAGGAAATATAGTTTAGTATAATAGGAAATACCTGATCAATCTTAAAAAATGCTATGCATGCATGTCCACTGAATGAGTTTCAATGAATAGTAATGATGGATTAACTCAAGATGTTTAACATGCAATTTATACTTATAAAGTAGGGTACTGCTGGGCTATATAATAATAACAGCCTATAGAACAAAACCCATATCATTGTATTGAAGGGAAGTAGCTTACATCAGTGTTCTGATAGGCAGTGACAGCTATATATTGAGTCTCTGGAAAGGTGAAGCTCTGAGTCTTGACATCACTGCTAATGTCCTCCACGCCATCCTCAGTCACCTCCACGATGTGCAGCCTAGGCTGGTACTTATGCAGCGACTGCAGCACAATCATCTGCATATAAACATAAGACATTTTTTTTAAAAATCCATTAAATCATTTGTTCAATTAAAAAAAAAGTTCTTCGTGATTTTGTAATTTTCTAAACACGCGGAATGTGTGTAATAAGGTTTTTTTTTTTGTAGAGGTGGTTTAGTCTAATTGCACAAAATCTTCTGCCTTCGACAGTCCTGTCTTGAATTTAGGATGGTGTAGGTAATTTTATTTGATTAAAGTATTCGTTTGCGCAACTTCTGTTAACAGCAAAAGCATAAATGTGAGCGCTGCATATAACGCCTATCCAATTAAATTAATTTTCTTCCAAATGTGAACTAAAAAAGAAAAAGAAAATTACCCGCAATTGTTCTGGTGATTTATGTAAAACTATTAGGCCTGATGTTACGCGTATTTATCAGGGTGAACCATTAGTAAAAATGTAAGCTATTTTACTGTATCCTACAATACAAATAGTAGGCTATTGTACAGTAGGCTACTGAAAACAACCAATTCATCAATTCAGTGCAACAAACGGGGTGTTGAGAGTTTAAAACAATAGGCCTACTATGTTTAAATCTTCACTGAGGGTTAAATGCGTTCGTTTTTTAGAGGGAGTAGCCTTGTATTTAAGCTATTAGTTTGGAATAGCCTACCTGTGAAGTACTGTGACTGGTTCCTTTGTTGTTGGTGAGTTTCAGTTTGCTGAAGGAGATTTCTTGTCTCATCCAGTGGGCCCCGGTGTTTGGAGACTCTGGATGGATGTAGACTTTGTTCCCTGAAATAAAGAAATACATTTTCCAACATCAAACTCCAGCAGCCAACCCCATTTAGGCCATTTGCGTTATTAAGCAAACAAGGAGTTTAACATTGCATACCTGTATTTCAAAAGGTAAAAGCATATAAATAAGTCACATTCTTTATCGAATAATTATTGCAAAAACAAACTGCCAATTAGATAATAGGCTACTATTCTTCCACTTCAGTTCCAGAGTTTCTTTGATTTACTGGTAAATATGCTAATTCAATTTAAAACACTGACCAAAAGGAATTTTTAAAAAAGGTAAATATCGACCTTTTTCAGTACCTTGGCTACTGTTGTCCGCCTTTCCACAGGTAACCCACTTGCCACCTTGAAATCTCCAGTGGTTTGGGTCCGCCAGCACCACCTCCACAAACACGTTGTAGTGCGCTGTCAAACTGAGTCCAGCTATGTTAAAGCTGAGAAACGGGAACATCCGTCTGCAAACACAAAAACAAAATTCAATAAGTAATTGGCTAGGCCTTTTGGATTGCAAACAATGTTTTATTATAGAGCAAATAAAAACCCCATGAAAATCACAATATGTCTGCTTCTAAAGTTTAGTAAGGCATCCTCTTTAACGCATTTTCCTGCCATCTCACCTGCCCTGCTTAGTGATGATCATCTCGGTCTGGTGCCGGTGGAACTTGAGCCACAGCGGCCGGTTGCAAAGGTAGACCTGGGCCCTCATCCCCGGGCTGGCGGGGGGCAGTGTAATGTTGCTGAGAGCGGACCCTGACCCAGTGTAGGGCGGGTAGATGCAGCCGGGGCTCTGCCCGAGCTGGTAAGCCGAGCTGAAGTGAGTGCGGCTGGCGGTGGAGGGGGGAAATCCCGCGGGAGGCAATACGGAGCTCAAGTGGAGAGAGGAGGGGTACCTGGTAGCGCTGGACGGGGTGTAAACCGCCCCGCTGGGGGTGTATGGGATAAAAGAGCAGGGAGTCGCTGTCTCTGGGCTCTGTTTAGAAACTACGGGAGGGATGTAGTAACGGTCAGCAGCCATCCCGTGCTCTGTGTATCTGCTGCCAGCAGCCGGGTCATCTCCATCCACAGCTGGAGACCTGCACCGCTCATTCGCTGCTTCCTTCGTTGAAGAGAAGGCGCTGCTCTCTCCTTCACCCCCGAGCATGACTGCGTCTCTCAACTTTACACTCAGCCTCAATACAGATTGCTTCCTTTGATCCCGGTCGAGGCTGTTCTTTTCCGAGAGTCTTCCTCACCCACAGGAATCACTAGCCGTTTTAATGGCAGATGTCTTTTGATGAAAATTTCTTCTGCCAGCATCCACTGAAGTCTAAATTCTTCAAACAGGAACAGATTGCGGTTAAGACTTTAAATAGGCTATACAGTCATTGGGCTGCCTGAGTCACCAACACCTAAAAGGCCTAAAACAAGTGCTGAGCAGGCAACGAAAATACGGTGAGATGGTAGGCTAGTGGAAAGTGACGGTCATATCAAAGCCAAAAAGCAACAGGGTGTGGCTGTGAAGTCTATTAAGCTTGAACTCTTGATTTTTACTCTGGCTTTACAGTAACTTAAAAACAAGTCATCTTCGGCATAGGCCAAGGAGTTCCTCTCTTTCTCTAGGGATTCTTGTTTTGTTTTAAAGTCATGTTTAGGGGAAATATTATTCAATTAGTGTCGGGCTAGCCTAATAAGCCTACAATAGCCTAATGGCTTGTTTTATTTAGAATCTAAAATTCACAAAGAGAGGTTGAACGCGATCAGATAGGCTATAACATTCTAACTATGACCAATTTGTGTCTATTGCAACTTATCTGAATCAGTAGCCGGTCAACGATCAAAATCAGGTGAACTGGTGACCTTTGGTTTACTTGGAGGGGAACCGCCTCGAGGTAAGAGCCAATTTCTTGTAAATCATATGACAAACTTTAAGTAAAGCACAGATTTTTTTAGGGGGGTAGTTTTGTGGCAGAGAAAACTAAAGTGAAAGCTCGCCCACGATTCTTGAAATTCATAGCGTATTTTGAGTCTATGTTATGCCGAACCGCAGATTTTTCGGTAAAAACAAATAGTGCTTGTTTTTCATATTTTATAAAACTAAATACCCGGCGTCTTTACAAAAAAACGAATACAAAGATGTTATAAAGTGAGCAACACAATTAGATTTAAAAACATTTCTTTGTGAGAAATAAAAATCCCAAATGTGCTTACTTTCTAATAGATGGGGTGCTGTTAATCCTATATTATTATTCAGAGTTAATGAATTTGGATTCATTCAATTCTGATGCGGCTATGTCCCAACGGGATACCGAGGTAAAAAAAAGGGAAATAGCCAATTATTTTTTCCGTTTGAAGAAACCTGTGATGTTTCTTCGATCAGACAGCCCGATGTGATGAACGACAAACAAATCTAAACGATCCTGTGAGTGAATAAAAAGTAATTACAGATAGTCTATACAAATAAATATGAGTGTGTGTATATAGGCTTTACAAATAAAATAATTTCACATTGTTCAATTCGCTGTAAAGAATTCCAGAGGCGAAATACATTTTTAGTTGTCGCCTGTTTTGGAGTAATTAGCCTAACGTTTTAATTTCATCTATTAAAGTGAAATTAAACAGATGCCCCATCAGACATGTAATAACAACGCAGGCATAGAAATATGTCCCATACAAAAATATTTTTAAAAATATCTAAACTTACCAAGCGATTCTCCGTCCTGTTACCGTTTGGAAATCAAGTTCAACACACGAGAAAATCATTTGACCCAAATAAAAAAAACTTTCTTAGACAACATCAGCGCACCATATAAGCTGCGAGGCTGAGCCCATACCAGTGCATGACATCATGTTGTGTTCGGGGTTGAGGGGGGAGCACGAAATATAGCCTGAGCCATGTGGAGGCGGACTGATCAGAGTATGGAGGCGCACTCCCGCTTTCACCGCCGCTCTCTCCTTGCGGCCATGACGCACCGATAGCAGCCTATTATCAGGTTCTCCTCTGATCTCCAGGGGAGTGGCAGGGGATCCTCAGCATCACAGGGAAGGTGTACAAGAGCGAGGCTGCTTCCCAATCCTCCCCTGAATTGTTTCCATCTTATCATTCTCACAAAAACATCAGAATAACATTCCCACCAGGACTTGGAGTGTGTCTGAGGAGATCAATAGTGAAGAGTTTGTGGTGACCTCATATTTTGCTTTGCACTGGTATATAACCCGGGTCATTCGACTTTGTAGAATACTGATGTCCTCCTTTTTAAAACTTTTAGTACATTGACAGAAAACAATCAAACAAAAAAATAATAAAAATCAACAATATGAACATTTTATGCCAAACAGAGATACAGACTCACTGTGATGTTTTACTTACAATAAGATGTTGTACAAAATGTGGCAGACAGTGCAAAAAGAGTCAGGAATGTAAATGCACGCTACCTCACTAACAATAAGATAAATATATATATAATATATATGTGTATATATGTATACTATATATATATATAGTAACAAAACACAATTCTTTCATTTCCTGTCTGTTTCGCTACCTGCTGAAACTCATTATCACTGTCTTTGTTATAGTGGTTGAAGACCATTGCAAATATACGATCAATATCAAAACCATCCCCCCACATCTTTGCTAATGGGGCTGATGAGTGAGGAGGCCCAACTGGAGGAGCAGTCAAGGCATGGAGGGCTTGTCATGAAAAGGTTACATTGCTACTTTGTGATTTTGACATAATTGCACTGATTATAGCAAACACAAGAAACAGATGTGTGTTTCTGTATTTATTGTCAGGGACAGTGACATACGGAAACAAATAGGCCTATTTTATTTTAAATACTGTATGTATACTGTACTCACACAGTATTTTAAATACTGTATGAGTACATCGGCAAGTTAACACTGGAACTTGCATACAAACGAGTGTGTCTTCTGTGGTTCACCCCAATAAAAGATCAGGCAATTCGGATGACTCATGTTGCCCAGTTGTTCCCCAATATACATGTAAGATGGTCAGAAATTCACAGATCATTTTGGCTTTTAAAGGGACTTGTAGTAGACTGTTTTTTCCTTGATTCTTCCTCCTTCTTCAGTTCAAAGGAAACCAAATTTCAATCATGCTGTATCACTGTGTTAATGGGGCACCTTTTAACAGCTTAAAGACCGGCTCTTCTCTCAAGACCAGACGATACTCAGCTGCTGCTGCTTGCTGAAGAGAAACTTTACATGATAAAGACAGTGAGAAGATTAGGTTGCCACCCCTGAAATAAACACACTGCAAATCAAACAAGACAAATCAACAATTTGGGTAAACTATTTGAACAGCAAATAATCTAAAGCAAATGCACCTATGCTGATTGCGCTGATAAACTGATCGTTTGATTATTTCAGGAAGCTCTGAATATAGAGTAAGAATTCACAGTTCTCAGAGTGCACATTTAGTTTCAGTGGTCCTACATTCACTTTCAACTAGAAGTATTTTCCCCAGCTTACCATTTTCCCCTTTGAAGACTATATAGCAGACCTTTTTGTATGTATCAGTAAGTCTGTTAATTACTATATATAAATGTATCTACATAGGTGAACTTAATAAAATGCTCTCAAGTATCAATTTGGGTTGGATTGAAATCCAAATACTTTAAACTCTCTCTCTCTCTCCCCCTCTCTTCGCTTTCTTTTTTTACTACTACTTTCCAACATCTGACACATAAACACATACGGGCACATGCTTTGATGGTAAAACCAATGAGCAGAAGTGAGAATGTGTGTCTCAAAAAGTTTATATTGCAGTTTCTATTTAAGTGTCTGTTTGTCCCAGAACTGTAGGGGCTGGGACACTGCTTGACACATTAAGTGCTGTAAATAAAACACTTTTGCTTCAAAAATATCTCAGCTCCCCCTCCACTCAAAAAAATATGTTCTGTTACTTCACTTGGATGTTTGGCCATCACTGTGCAGAATGATATATTTGACACTAGAAGGCTGTTTTCACATTCGTCTGCTGAACAGGGTTCAGTTTCTCCTTGCTCACCTTAAATCTGAGTTTAACACGTAGGCTACACGCGTATACAAACAGGATCTTGTGACATCATGAGCTCGGGGCCAAGCGCAGTGCAAAATACAACTTTACAGAATTGTGATGGTGAAATTTGAAGGCTCTAGTGAACATACACTGAGAATTTTTTTTTGTCAAAAAGGAAAACTGAGTATTATGTAATTAAATTTTGTAATTTGTAACAAAGTAATTGATTTTTTTTGTTGGGACAAAATGTATCAAACATGTTCTTATTCAAAGCACAGCATTTATATGTCTTAAAAGTCGCTGGAGGGGGTCTTTAAAATGAACTTTACTTTAGTTGTCTTCTTTGCATTCTACCCCGCTCTTCAGTTTAAACATTCAGGCATAGACCCCTTCCTCATTTACGATAGCTCTCTGAGATGGCAAAAACATACAATGTCTACCTTGAATCAGCTTATCTCATTACCAAAAGTGTACTCTACACAACATAATGGATTATCATGTGTTTATTGGGCAGCCTGTCTGTATAATGGCTTCGCTCCTCTCTCTGTCACGCTCGATGAGCAGCTTCCCCTAGCTGTGGCTGCTTTTTGACACGTCTAAAGGGCTGTTTCTGAAATCTTGCCATCATGCCGGCCACCGCTCCCGCAGTGCTCATGCCAGGCAGGAGGAAAAAGCTGGTGACCTGGCCATCGCTGCCCTGCCCTAGGCCACTGCCACCCTGCTGGCAGCAGAAGGTCTGTTGGTCTGAAGCCATGCCAGGAACTCTGCCCGCCGCAGCTTGTGATGTCACGACAGACACGCTCTTATATGGGAGTTCTGATTGGACCAGAAGGTTTGCCTTTCTCACTTCCAGGGAAATGCGCTCTAAGCAACTTATAGTAGACAAACAAACCTAATTAATTATCACTTTAATTGAATGTGAGCTCAGCTTTCTGCCCTCCTAGCTGATCAGCCGCCTTCTTCATGCAGGAAACCAGAAATATGTTGTGATGTAATTTGAACATTTGTAATTGCAATTTTTACAGCTCATCTTTTGCTCCCTTGTTAATTAGTTTCCAGTGCATAATGAACAGACTTCGCTTGTGCAAAGCTATTCTTGTCAGATCAAAACTAAACTTTCATGCCCCGATAAAAACGTCTGACATCTAAAGACTATAAAAATCCATTTATGTCACTCCAGAATGATGGTATGAACAACCAACACCAGCTTGAAAAAATTATATATACATATATATATATATATATAAAGACATAAAGAGTAATATACATATATTACCTTGATAAACAAGTGATATAACAAATTCCACAAACTGTTTTTACAGTAGGGCAGGGCTTCAAATGGCAGAAGGCGAAGGCCTCTGGGGACCCACTTCCTTGCTTCTTTACCTCCTCCCCTACGCTTACATTTATGGTTTGGTCCTACATCCTGTAAAGAGTAGCAGCAGGAGCGGACCATCACATTTGGTGCTCAGCGTGGGGGCGGTTGGTGAGCTGTCATGTTCCAGCTATCCCATGGAGATACACTTCTGCCTATCCGTGAAGATTTGGTGTTTTCTCATTTGCATTTACTAATGAGATCCTGTTTGCATGACTTTATACAGGAGGTCTATCTCTCTGAATATCTCTTTACAAATATGGTGGAGTGGAGAATTCCTATTTACTTGACCTTTATTTACCAATTAGTCCCATTGAGATCATAGATGTCTTTTTCTAGACAGATCTGGCCAAGACAGCAGCATTGTGATGATTTAATGTTGTAGACAAATATAGTGACACATTCAAAAAATATCTCATTAGTTACAGTAAAATTGAAGGTATCTGTGAGTGAGTAATTTGATGTAACACAGGAGCTACACTGCCACTCTGAGGTATGGTCTCCATTGTGCGTCACTGGTGGAGCAACAACTTCACAGTGATACTATAAAAGCTCTTATGCTGGCATTCAACCAAAGCAAAGAAGATGTTTATGCCATCACAAGGTCCTAATGTAGTCCAGTCTCTGTCACAAAAAATTTGTTCAAACCAAAATGCTTCAACAACCCTTTTTTTCTTTTTACTGTCTGTCTTTGTTACAAGGGAGCATTACCATTTCATGGATGATCAAATGTCTGAGCATGCCTTCACCAGTTCATCCTGATCACAACTTCCCAAAAGAGATTCATACTCCTAGCAGTTGTCCTAAGCCAAGACCCATGAGTCCCAAAATCACTTATCTGAAGGGAAGTTCTAGAAGTCTCAGGCCAGTGCCAATTAGGGCCAGATTAGAGCACTTCCTCCTCGTTATCACCCAATCTGTACTGTTAAGAATTCCTGCCCACCAATCTGCCAGTGTCAGCAGACCCCCAAAACAGTCACAATTCGATCTCAGGTCACAGTAATGAGCTGTTGCCTTGATGAAACCAATCTGATCCTCAGAGACAGTGATCCGTGAAACAACAAGTTAAAAGTGATATGATTACATCCTTACTTAGCTTTCAACATGTGGGTTTAAAATACAAAACAAAATGAAGAATAGCGATTCTAATGACCTTATGTGCACGGGGCTGCCAAGTGGTTAAATTTACCAGAATTCAACCAGACAAATCAAAGTGGCAAATGTCCAAATGTACCACTACTGGGATGTTTTTTTCTCTTACTGACCTCTGACATTCCTGTGAAAGAGGGTAATAACTTGGAGAAATCCATACAGACTTCAATTGAGCGTCACATTATATTATTAAGACAATATTGTATATGGAAGGTCAACTCTTACCCCTCTCCCATCCTTGTCATAATTTTAATAAATATATTTAAAGACAAGAGTTAATAAGAATACATTGTTTGTGCCTCAATCACTGTAATGTACCAAGTCTCTTCTTATACTTTCTTCTTATACTTTCTTCTTCTAAATATGCCTCCTTTCACACAGAGCATACATAGAAATTTAATAGATCTATATGTTGACCCAGCAGTAACAAAGCACCAGCATAATAACCCAGCAATAGCATAAGAACAAATCCATTCTCTGTATTGTTTAGAAGAGTGTACCTCTCTCCAGTGGAGTGGAAAGAATATTTTCTGCATTATGTCCTCTCTTTGAACAGATAGGCAGGACCCTGAGCATGTTTTTTCTCATATGGGGAATCTGCTGACTGTGGTATCACATTATGATTAACAATTTAACTATGATCCCCTTCTTTCCCATTGTTATTCCACAGATGACTGAGAGTAAGAGAGAAATGCCAGCGACGGCACGCAGGCTTCATTAGCTCCATTGATTGATTTATTGTTTTCCATGGTTGTAATCACTTCCCCCAAGGTAATTTGTAAGCTCTTTATGGTTCAGAGGTATAAGCCTGAGAGTTAATTAATCGGCTTTGTTTAGAAGTTTGGAAGTAGATATGCCCGTCTGAATCGGTAACCAATAGAAATATAACAGTCGTTTACAACAGTGACTTAGAATCCCTTGTTTACCACTAAAACAAAACTAAGCAGGTAAACAAAGATAATTATGTCTTGATGATTTCTAGATATTTTTTTGTATTTACTTTCATTTATCTTTACCCTGTTAATTTTCTTCTTGTCAAATGCAATTGTAGGATTTTGTCATGTTTCAGAAGACACAATCTTCAAGATCTTGGTAAAAACTACAAATCCAGCATTAAAAGTTATCATTCAATTTAAAAGAATAGCCAGTGTTCACCAAACAATAAATAATCCAACCCTACAAACAGACACTTTAATACCAACTCAGTGTTAATTATGAATTAAAATACAGTGAAGATTTTAAGGGAATTTAAACTTCTGTAATATTTTAAAATAATTACTTGAAAGTTTTTTTACAGTGTTCTCTCACTCCTACACATTTTGTGCTTTTTAAAAAATATATTTTTTAAAACATCTAAAAACCCAACTGAAGTTTTAACACCCAGAATTTGACAATACTACTTTTATGTTCTGACCCAAATCTAAGCTAAAATGACACACTTATTGCTGCTCCCCTTCACTCACAAAACCTCTGATATTGTCTGGTCTCTGTCAGTCTTAATTGAAGTCTCTGCTTGCTTTAATTGACTTTTCGATGGTATGTGAATGGGGGCTGCTGTTTATGGGTTAAGTGAGTCTTAATCAGAGCTTTAATCCAATCATTAACAGAGAAACATGAGGTGTTGAGAGGAGTGGAGAGAGGTTGTTAATTGAGAGGCTGCCTCCTTGCTCCCCTTGTGTGTGTGTGTGTGTGTGTGTGTGTGTGTGTAGGCTAATGTGTATGTGTATTCATACTTTAGGAGTGCTAGGAGTTATGCAGGAGAAACAGGCAAGACAAGACAAAGTAGGAAAATCTTCTAAAAAGTTGGCAATACCAGTGACATTTTATGCAGTACATAACAAACTAAACATAAGCAAAATAAAGTTTGCTTTTCACATTTTACATACCCTCACATTTTTCCTTTGATTATACTATATAGGAGGTCTAAACTTAAAGAACAAAAATGGATTTCAAAGATGAATAATATGCCCTCTACAGTACTTTTAGAGAGAAACAAAAAATCATCAGAGAAAACATTTCAAAAAACAGACCCTACATTTGTATTGTGGTTAAAAAAACTCTACTGATAGTAAAAAATAGATTGTTATCATCTACAAAACATAACTCATCCGTACCCGCCCCATTCCTCCCTATTGCTCAGCTGTCACATTCTCACTGAGTTTTTCTCACTGTATATTTTAGCACCTATCCCTTGTGCTAAGCCTGTGTTCTTCCGTACCCCCACTCTTGTCGCTGTCTCTCACGGACACACATGCGCGCGCACACACACACACACACACACACACACACACACACACACACACACACACACACACACACACACACACACACACACACACACAGTTGTACACCGCTTTGAATCAACGAGTCTATACTGAATAAACATTTTGCCTTTAGGTAGGGTCCTGATTTGCATCATCCTTTCCTAGGTGTATTTTTCACCATTTTTAGTGTAATTTATTATAAACATACAAACACCTACTGATCCTATAAAAGCACTGTCAATTGCTCACAAACATTCAGTGCTAGTCACCTTCTCAGAGTGGATCATCGAGATATAAAATTCAGACAATAGCCCATTCATATTCTGCTGGTGGCTTTGAAGCTCAGCAAATTGGGCTACTAGAGAGGAGGTATATTTAATATGTGTCTTCCGCAAAGACTGGGACTAGGATGGTATTGCATCCGGTGGGAATTTAGAATTGAATTTGCTTAATGAATCTTATCCCTTTTTAAATTCATTTATTTAAAAAAAATTTGAGTAAGAAAAATTACTCAGCTTAACTTAATAACTTCAGTCAAGGAAATGAACCTGCAAGTTTTTCTAGATATTTAAGAATGTTTTGCAGAACGACCTTACATTTATTGCTAATGAAAAACGTACATATTACTGGTTTATGCAACACCTTGGACATTTCATGTGAGCGCCCCTGTGATAGTGTGAAAACATTTACCAGTCATTTATAATATGAGATGACACCTACTCCCAGGTCAGCGGGTCACACACACACACACACACACACACACACACACACACACACACACACACACACACACACACACACACACACACACACACACACACACACACACACACACACACACACAGACAGCAACATCTTTGCCTAATGCTGACAGAGAGGAAAGAGGAGACAGCCCTCTTGCTTTGGATTCATTTTATTAAATGAAGTGAAGAGGAGAAAAGAGAGAAGAATGGGCCTGCAGTCTGTGAAAGCAATTGATAAAGATCTCCAAGCATCGCGTGCAAAAAAGCAAAAATTCAGACAACTGTAGCATGACTATACTGAAGGACTGATGAAGTCGTAATGGCGTCGGGACAGTGCTTTTGTACATTTAAAAGTCACAAATGTGTGATTTTACTTGAGCACACACATAAGCACACTCTCACACGCACATACACACGCTGATGCACATACGTCGTTACTTCTGAGATGTTATAAAAACTTCTCTTTTATCCATTAAAAAACTATCGATCTTGTGCTTTGCCTTCTCTACTTGATGGGTTTTTTTCTGTCATAATGGAAAGCCATTTCTTCAGCCTATTCTTCATTTGGAGTAATTATAGATGGAGAGGTAAAAGATGTTTTTTCCCCTTTCTTTTCTTTTCTCCTTCCTACCTATCTTCCTCTCCCCCTTCGTGCATTCAGAGGAGCTCTCACCACTGCATTCTTATTAGGGACATGTCTGAAAGGCTCCCGCAGCATGTGGTGTCCTCTGACCATCTGCAATGGCTGCTTTTTGTTGGCATTAACAAGCCAAGCAACCAAGGATAGCTTTTCAACAGGTACAAACTTTTCCTTTTAGATAATTAACCGCATTCAGACACTCAGCACAGTGTAGGCAATGTAGGTACTGAAGCCTAGAGAGGATCATATTCTAGAAAAAAAGGACAGAGAAAGGGGAGAGAGATGAAGAAAAAAACTTGATCAAAAGACAAGATGTTCTCTTTGGTGTTGTTTAGTGCTAGTGGATTCTATACCAAACTCCTATTCAAATGGTGTGGTCTTCATTTCTGCTCTCCTTGTTGTCCTCGTCTCTGTCCTCTTCATCTTTTCATCAAGATGGACCATGTAATGAGGCAAAACTCTGGTCATTGTAGAATGGTCAAAGGTTTGCTGCCTTAATGAATGGGAGAAACACATGAAGGGCTGAATGCTCTTCCTTGTTCCTGTTTGCCTCGCCGCAAAAGCCCCAGGATGCCTCCTGAAGAAGACCTCCTCCATCCATTGCCGTCTCCTCTCTTGTTAAAGGGGCCATAAAGCGTAGGCAGAGGGGAAAAGTAATTTTCTTCTCCTGTCCATCCATTCTTTTGGTGGGTTTCTGCCAGTTTTTGCACTGTACTTTCATAAAGCTCATAATTATCTTGGCGAGAGCCCCTCAAGTGAGAACGAATGGGGTCTTTGTACCTGTCTCTCTTCAGCCCTCTCCTGTTTCTGGGAAGAAGGGAGTCATATTAACATTTGGTCTTCCCCTTTTACAGATGCAGTGTGATAGCCAGATGTGTCCCCTCTTTAAAAAAAAACCCTTTTAACAACTTAATTTCATAAACGTATTTTCTGAATCACAGCTGAACGTGTCAGACCAGGACATGAGGAAAATGCAGTAAGTGGAGGAAGTTTCATCTCATGTGTACTGTTTACTCTATATTGATTAGTGAATTGTTTAATCATATTTGTATGTGAGATGCAAGGCACTGTCATCCAAAATAAAGACTGAGTGAAATGTGGCAGTGAAAGTCCTTTAAAACAATGTATAGAGCCAGAGAAAATCATCAGCAGTGCAAAACAACAACAAGACTGACCAAGCATGGCAATAGCAACATCTTTTCTGATCTGGCAGCAGAGATCACAGGTTTAGGGTCAAACTCTCTGCCTCTATCATCTACACACACCGTACCTCCTCTCAGCCCCCCTCCCTCGATCCCTCTGACCTCCATCCCCAACTCTTCTGGCTGATTACTCCTAATGTAATTTTAATTAAAAACTGTGGTGTCAAAGGGTTTACCCTGCCTGAGAAGCGGGTGCAGATTGTGGCACAGTGGCAGACCCCTTCACTTGCTTGAGAGGAAATGCATCCTGACATTGCTTGGGTGGTGCCAACATGTCCAGAGCCAGGTTAAGCAAAAAGGCTTTCTGGCCCATTTGAATCTCATGGTAGAGCGGTATTCTAGGAAAGCAGGGGATCTGCCCAAAAATATTTATGTTATGTCTTATATTGTTACATTTGGTTTGTACGCTTTTTATCTATACGTGTCTGGTGATTTAATTTTGTACACACCAGTGACATGCTTCAAACTTGTATCAGCTGATAAACTTATGAGCTAAATTGTTGTCAGAATAATAAATTAAAAAATCAAAATGTCCTTCTACTGTGACAGGTCTGGTTAAAGAGTTGAGCTATATGAGCAAAACATGAAGGCAGAGTCATTTCAGAAGAATTCATAATCTTGCATGAAATGAATCAGTACCAAAAGCCAGCAAGGAGATAAGGTGAAGCCACCAAGCTGTGATACATTCTAATATGAAGATACACTTAGCTGACCTTGACAATAATTACCACCGCCAAATTTCACAGGGGTGACCTGCGGAAGGTGCCCCACAGCAGGACCCGACAGCAGAGGTCTGCCTGAAGGTTTGTAATCCTCTCACCCAAGCCGTTGGATTATCTGCTCTCCATCGACCCTGAAGAGGCTCCCCGCGGCACGGACTTAAACACTCTCAAAAATCTCATCTCCACACCCCATCTGCCGGCCGTACGACGTCTTGGAAGTCACAGACACGGAGGAGTGGGGACTGAGTCAGTGGAGCAGATGAGGGGATCGGCACACACCTACTCCTCCTCCCTGCGGCTGTGCGCAGCAGAGAGAAGAGCCTTTAGTAAAACACCCAGTCCGGCTTATACTCGTCAAACTTAACTTTAAGGATCAGTTTTAATTATTAAATGTTTATGTCTTCTGCTGTGGTACAACTTATAATCTGTCCTACTACTTTTTACAATAAAGGCTTTTTCATCCTCCACTTTTAACAGTGCTTTTAGTGGATTCTACATGCTTATACTTGAGGTAAAGAACATACATAAGTCACACATCAATAATTGGTTTTATGGAGAGTGCAAGATGAGTCAGTGGCAATGACCCTTTAACATTCTCTAACAGGGGCCTTGTTTTGTGGCTGTCAGTGGACAGTTGGAGGAGCTGGTGGTTGGCCCTGAGCAGTGAGGCATGTAGTAAAAGGGTTTAACTTTGCTAACCTCCTTCTGCCAGGTTCACGGGGCCCTGCTGCTTGGGTAATATTGGATCAGTGTTGGGAGCCCGTGCCCCTGCCATATCAGTCAGCACGATGCCTGGGGTATACTGAGCAGTTTCTACTATGGAGCCAACTGGGCTTGAGACTTGCTTACTTTCTCTCTTCCTCGGACATAGAATTGATGTGGTTCCGTTTGTATCTTGTATATGATTTTACAGATTATGGTATTGTTTTAAAGACATGTCACGTAATATATTTACTCTTGACACAAAATGAAAATGATGTGTGGAAGTCTACCAGGTATGCTGAACTGGGAATCAAGCCCTAGGTTGTTCTCTTTCTGTTTAACAACCTAATCATAAAACCCACTGAGGGTTCACACTTGCAATTAATGGACATCCGGTGTTTCCATTGTCTCCATTCACCAATGTTTTTGTGAAAACTGTTGACATGCAAGAATTTAAGAGAAATCTTTGTTTTCTTTAAAGGCTGACAGAGAATTTCAATAGGACTCAGTGAGAGAAGCATGCAGGCTGAAACATTGCATATCATTACCATTTACAATAAAACAATTGTGTTTTCTGGTTGAGAATGATCAACTGCAAAGATTTGGTTGTTTCCTGCAAAGATTTAGTAATTTTTTTGTAATGAAAAATATGAACTGTTTGAATGTGGACGTCAAACACACATGAATGCTAAATGCATGAGAATGATTATAACCCTTTTACCAATCTAATCATTTTGCTCATGCTACTAAATCCAAATTAGTATATTAGTAAATTAGTCTATTTTCCATTTAGTGTGTGTTTTAATTTACATTTGTGGAGAAGTGAAAAAACAACATATTTGTCATCATCAAAGAATCCAATTTTTTTGTAACCCAAACAAAAAAGTACATGATGCATTATTTCCATTGTAACATATCTCCTCTTCATTAGGTATCACAATTTGGCCTCTGCTCTTAATTTGTTATTTTATTTTATTAAGTAAACATTATTTATATATGGATTCCTTACACCTGTTACTATCTGCTAAAAGATTCATTGTAGATTTTGGGACACTTTTAGGATGAAAATATCAAACAAAGCTACACAATTTTTTGTCAAGTATTCAAGAGATATTAATTTTTCTGAGATTTGGTTAAGTGGATCATTTGCATGAGCTCCACTTGGCCTGTTGTGGAAATTTGGCTAGTGCTAGTTTGGAAAGATCTGCTGATATTAAAATCTGCAGATGCCCACCTGGTGTCAGGAGAGTGTGCTGTCTGAGATGTGTGTGTCCATCTGTCTGTATGTCTAGGGTAAACAAACAAAACAGACATTAAAAAACATGTGCAATGCATACAGGTGATGGCCTGTGGTCTCTGTTTGTTAAATGAGTCTTTTTTTCTACTTGTAAAAATCATTGTTTTTTTTCTTCCTGGCCTTTGATTTTAAGATGAAAAGAATGTGCTCCTTCACAGAGGAAAGTGTCAGCTTTAGCGTTGTAAGGTCAGAGAGCTGTGAGAACTTCAGGCAGAAAGGCAAGCGATTCATATCCCCTCTGCTGGTGGTGTGTGTGGGTGAGTGTGAGTTGTGAAGGCGCTCAGGGTGTGTATGTGTGGTTTGGATGTGGAGGTGGGTAGCCTACGCCTGCTTCTTACTGCAGTCTATAGTCTAACTATATGTGTGAAGCTTGTCTTTTTCTTTAAGGTGTGTGTGTGCATGTGTGTCTGTCAGTGTGTACCTGTCGCTTTGACTGAACAGGTGGGGCCTCTTTGCATGGGATCTAGACAGCCAGTCCGCCACACAACTGACTGTGGTTAGGCACACTGCGCTCAACATGCAGTCTGTGGTGCAGGCTCAGATACATTGTGGCTGGATGTCGATGTACTTTCAGCGGAGTATTCTTTCACCGTTCTTATGGCTCTATTCCACTCATGCCAGTTGGTCCAAACAACAGATTTTTGGTTTTGTGTAATTTTTGCATGTTAAAGAAAAAATGAAAGAACACATAACCAAAGCATTAATTCATTAAATATTGCAATATTAAAGCTACAATTATTTAGCTGTAAATTGGAATATTGTTGAATTTGTTAGGAATGCTAGAGATGCCATAGCAGACAGTTTACAATTTGGTAGGTCAGAACACATGTGATGATAACAAGAGATTTATATAATTATGTATAACAATCAATGAAAATGTAAAGTCATGTAATCTTGATAGGGGGAAAGAAGGACTGGTCTTCACTAAATTCACTCTCGACTTTTACTAATACACAATTTCACACCACAAATAAAATAAAATAAAATAAAAATAAATCTCCCGAATCAACAGCTTTTACTGCTCTTAATGTACCAAAATGTGAGGTTTTAATCTCAACGAGACTCACCTGGTTAAATTTAGGTTAAATAAAAATAAATACTGCTATTGTGTGTCTAGCCTGTACCGTATCCTGTGTGACCTAACCAGGAAGGATTTATAAAATGTGTGGTAGATACTTCACATCTAATGTCTAAGGTATTACTATGGTTATTATTACTTATTATTATCACATAGCAAGGGCAAGCGCATCTTGGCGCAACACTACACTATGGCTGTTACCATAGAGGTAAATCACCGACTCACAACCACAGGTTTCATTTCAGGGCTGTCAGACTGTGTCTGTGTACGTGTGTGACTCTGGGATTTGTAGTTTCTTACGCCGCGTAACAACGTCAGCGGAAGTATTCTGAGCGTACGTACGATAGGTCACATTGGTTCAGTTTTGCAATGTTTTGAGAAACATCACCACAATGGAGACAGCCAACGCAGGTATCAAAGATTTCTGCTGCCTTAAACGCTTGACATGACGTTCACAACATGACGTAAAGTATCTAACCTACCTCACACACCGCTCCTCATTCGGTTTTATTCAGCCGCGTGCATTCAGGAAAGACTACTCGATGTTACGTGGACTCGTGTGACTAACGTTAGCTAGCCTTAAGTAACCCCAAGCGGCTATCTCTGCGTAAAGGCAAATGATGCAGTAAATTGCTCTTGCTGTGTCCACTAAGTTATTTGTTCGCCACCGTCCTCAACGGTCTGTATAAGTTGACTTGACATGCTTTGAACGGTATTTGGTCGTGTGCATGAATGTAGTTAATGAAAACAGACAGGGTGTAGCCCCGTAATGTGTCAGTCAAGTCTGAGTGCTGAAGCAAAAGTCTCTCAATAAACATCTCAGTGGAACAAACGGGGGCTAATGCTTGTGCTGGCCGTGGTTCTGTGGGTTTAACGGTGTGCCTGTCTTTTGTTTTGCCCTGCTTCCTCAGAGGAGATCCAACTGAGGCACGTGGAGAAAGATGTCCTAATCCCCAAGCTGATGAGGGAGAGAGCCAAGGAGCGCTGTGGTGAAAAAGTTGAAGGTCTGTGTGACTAACAGACTCCTTTTCCTTACCCAAAAGTTCAACTCAACAGTCAAATACATCTACAGCTTAGAAATGTAGGGGTACTGGGGCACAGGCCCCCTCATCACCCATGTACATATTTGATTATTTTTGATTGAAGTGTATGGAATATGTTAGTATGTACCTCACCAGCTTCCCTTGCTTAGCTCATTAATATTGGCTCTGTCAGGTCAGAAAAGGGATTTGACTCGAGAATAGGCACTATGTCACCACCTAAGAAGAATTCTGTCATGGCCCCTGACTTGTGAACCATGTAAACAATTTACCATTGCTGCACAGTCACACCTGACACTGCGTTTCTCTCTCTACTGCCTCTCCAGTCTGTCTATGTAATACGCCTGAATAGAAACCTCTTCTAGAAAAATCCTCAAAGTCATAAAGTCATAGCCTGTGTTTCACCTGGGTCTATGCTGGTACTGGATTTGGATCAGCTGTGCTTGTACTGGCTTATGATCCAGCATCTACTGAGAAATTTAAGCACTGCCCCTGTAAATAATAGGTGTCAATACTTAGATATTATTGTTATCAGCTGCATCAGGCCCATTCAAATAGGCTCCCCCAGTTTCCTTTAACATTTTTAAAGCTAAAATACTATTTATATTAGGCCTGGACGATATGGACAAAAATGTTTTCACAATAAAAAAAATCATATCATTTGATATTGAAAATGATCAGGATAAATGTCAAATCATTACTTCTGTCAAGTTTAAAGGCTGATTTTTTTATACTTAGTGAAAGTGAAGAAACCAGATAGTTAATTTAAACTTTCTTCATGGTCAGAACAAACACTTGATGCCAAACAGTGGATCACTTCACAAATCTGAGGCAGAAGATTCAGAACTATAATGATAAAATCTGGTTTCAACAAATATGCAAAATTAAAAGTTCAATCTTTTTTGAGTCCCTTTTTCCTCAAAGTAAATATCTTAATAGAAAAGGTAAGTGGTAATTCTTTGATGATTCAAATGAATAAGATCAAACAATTATTCAATATTAATTGAACATTTGTTATAATGTTATTGAAGGGAATTATACAGTGATAATTATTGTTATTGTTTTATTGTCCAGCTCTCATTTATACTATGACTTGACTGAATAATTCACGTTTATTATTTACTGAGAAATGTGCATCCATATTGCTCAGTCTGTGCTGCTAATCAACATTTTAATATTCAATGTAAATCCAATGCTTTCCATCTTGCATCAGCCCAGAGGTTCAACCAGGGCTGGACTGGTAATCCGGCATGCAGGGCAAATGCCTGTTGGGCCGACGCACCTTTGGGGCCGGTGTAATGTAAATTATGTATTTATATAACTGTTTTTTAAAAAATGGGCCAACAATGGGCCCATAAAGCATGAAAAGCGGCCAAGTGGGTAATTTTCTATACTGACATGGGGCTATCCCAATCACATTTCTAACTAGCCACTATCCCCTCTGCTCTCTGTTTCTTGTGTTATGAGCCACAAAAAACACATTCTTCAGAGGAGGCCGACAAATGCGCGAAAATAAGCATGGAGTAGTTCAGCCTGTAGGGAGGGGGCAAGGAGGGAGGTTCATTTACACTGGGACGACTGGGGACATGTAGCCACCACTTTTTGAAAGCATTTCTTAAGCAAAAAATAATAATAAGCTACTGAATACTGCGTTATATATTATATTTTTAAATTGTGAATTGTCACCTGCCACCTGAATTTTGTGCTTCCCTTTTTTATTGCTACCAACTAGTTTAGTTTCATTTTGTGGTTTGCATTTTACCTTCAGAGAAATGATGTAGACTTTAGAAAGCCTAAAACAAAGAAATTCCTAGAAATTAAACAGAATAATGTTTCCTTATTCAACTTCTTCTTGAGGCTGAAGTCTGGCTTAGAGCCTCATTGTATTACTCATTGTATTATTATATATACATAGATAATCCAACAGGAAATATGACTCCAGATTATAATGTAATATTTTAAACCTGTCTGCAACCATAAAAATCTCACTATTCTTTTAAGAACATTAACAATGGATTATTAAGCAATTTAAAGTATTTTCTTTTTAACATCTTTTTCAGATGTTAACTTACAGAGGTTTTCATATCCTCATAGTTTTTGTGAAATTTTGACTCATGTAGATCAACATCTGCAGCACTGCATTCTTTGGTATGGAGGCTTATTTGATATCTTCCTTAGATATAGACTTTCTTCTAGCCTTGTTTTTCCTGTCCCATAATCTTTTGACTGTTCATGGCTAAACTGTGTCCTGCCACTGTAAGAACCCACATCCTGAGTCCTTCTAATTTCTCTGAATTGAGGAGCAGACCAATTGGCATGGCACAGAAACCGTGGCTGCAGCTTTGCTCGTGTATGCCCTGTCTACTCCAGCAACACATCAGCCAGATAATGTGGTTTCTAGAAATATGATGACAGCCTGTATGAGCCAGTGTGTATTGCTCACGTGGGGAGACATTGCACATGCAGCCAGAGGTGATGGGGCAGACAGTGGCTGTGTGGGTAGTGGAAACCCCCCTCACATTACTAGCTTCTCGTCCTCCTTTTTTTCACACCTCCACGTACGCCTTCTCTCATTTCATTCTGTGTGGCTGCAATGGGCTCCTGCTTGTATGTGTGTATGATTGTGTTCTACAAAGAAAAGTAAAAAAAAAACAAAACAAAATGGGCTTTGTTTTTTCCTGTGTTATCTGTCTCATAATATATGCCTGTCGTATATTGTAGGCTTTATTGTTGAAGCATATGACTCCTACTGACCTGTGCACAACATCTCTGTAGTTTTATTTCACCTGACGTGATTTTTCCTATTGCATTGATGATTCATGTCTGTACTCTCTCGCATGTCTTTCTGAACCACACCATTTGAACAACCCACATACTCAATTAGCAACCACTTTCACATTGACATTGACTGCTGTTAAGCTTTTGCAAAACTTTGATTTGCAGAAATCTACTTGTAAATTGACATCATTAGGTCTGTGTCTGGATCCCCACATCCAAAACATGGAAGGAAATTTTTTTTTTCCCGATGACTGACATATTTTAAGTTGCTGTTTCATTATTTATTTATTCATTTGATTTTTCAGAAATAAATACATCTTGCTCAAAACCCAGCCATTTACTTTCTGTTTATAACTAGACCCAATTATGTATTCATCTACAGGTCTAAGTATGACTAAACATTCAAGACCCTAGCTTCTGCTTTCTACTAACTGCCAAACTACAACCTGCATCTTTATCGCAAACAAAACAGCTTAAAGTGAAGGTGGCGGCATACCTTTCTTTACGAGGGCCTTTTCTGACATAAAACTAGTCTCATAGATTTGCCTTTGCTGTAGCTGTGATCAGAAAGGCAACCCTCTGCACCCTCTATTAGTACCATGGGACAGGGATGAGGCATTTGCTGATTAGATTAGTCGCACTGTTCTGCTTCTCTAAATTGGTTTTGCCATTGGTTTTTTCACATCTGCATCCTCATGAAAGTGTCTGTGTGATAACCATACTGATGCCACTGATAAAGGTAATTATGATGTCAGTTGTTTGAAAAGGGACATGGGAGGGCAGTGTTTTTAATTAAATCCTTGAGAAAGAGCTTGCTAACAAGGTGAAGGCTCAGAGTCACCTTGTTTATGGGGACCTTGCACGTTTTAATCTGTAATATAACTAGCCAGGGCACAGTTTCACTAATGCAACTGTGTGAAAGGGCTTTTAATTTGTATTTCAATTGACAATCACCATATTTCCTGCTCACCCCATTTTACAACTTATGTTCCAATTATATAGATTTTTATTTCTGGTTTAGGGGACAGTGACAGGGGTCAGATTTAATTTGAATACCAAAATATGCTTATAACATTTAGCCCAACATTTAAAAAAATGTAAACCATTTCTTATGAAATGGATTTTTGAGCAATTAAATTCTTATTTTGCTTATGCTCATCTTAAAAGTACATTAGGTACAAGGCTTAATTGCTTTAATCAGTCTCTGTTGTAGGATGATATTGGTATAAAAAAGCATCTTCACATTACCCACAAGATAAAAGTAGCCTATAAAACACTGCTGGATCTTCTACGAATCCTGATGTCATTTTGCTCCTGAGCAGGTTAGCATGTTCAGCAAGGCATGTATCCCAGTAAGAAGTGAACCACCATTGTAGGACTGAAAACTTGCAGCTAATTTGAAGTTACCTTGCTAACCTCTAATCCTGCTTCGTAGTACAGGCTCCAGGATACCTCTGTGCAGATGTTTAATAGTGACACCATCATTGCTGCCCAGGATCTGGCCACACCCCTGGCAGAATGACAGATGACATCTGAGGGGTCAGGTTTACCTGCTCAGTCTCACAACCCAGTGAGAGAACCTTTGTTTATACTGTTCCCCTCTTTCTGCTACAGCAGGAAAAAAGAGTGCCTAAAGGTCTACGTCGCCTCAATGTACAGCCACATAACCAAAGTTTGGTGGCATTTTTCATTACTGAAAAACTGGAGAAACTGTGATAATGCAAGTGAGCTGCGCACTCAGTTGACAAGTGTTGAAAAACTGTCTCTGACCACAGATTCACGGACAGCACTTACAACTGAACCGTAGCTAAGTCACCTGTCATTACCCAGTCGACTGGGAAATAGAGTGTTGTTCTGCAGACCAAGCAATGCCAGAGCGGCATACTGCTGAAAACCTGGCAAATGTGTACTGAACACCTGGGACTAAACAGAAAAATCACAGCACGTGTATATGACAGTACTAGCAACATGGTGCTAGCTAACATTGAACACTCGGAATGGGGTCATTGTTTTACACATTCACTCCAACTTTCGAAAACGACAGATTCAAGCAACACATCAAATATGTGGTTGCATCTGCCAGTTGTCTGGTTTCTCATTTCCATATAACAATATAACACCAATTCTAATGTCAAAACACCTAAAAAAACAAACAAACCTGCAGATGTCAGCAGCGCTCGCAAGGCTGCATGCATCGCATCCTTACTGGAACGCCTAAGGTTCGCAACTGATGCTGTGCAAGCAAAAGTGTGTGATCTCCTCTCGAGCAGCTCTGAGGGCTTGGAAGAGATAGTCACAGTTGAACCAGATGAAACTGTGCTGTTGGCGAGGATTACAACATAGAAACGACAGACAACTACTGAACTTAACCAGTACTGCCAGGAGAAGTGCACTCCCGTCCACATGGATCCCATAGACTGGTAGAAAAACATATGTTTGAATTGTAAAGAATGGTTCCCCGTGAATATCGAATAGTATTTTAGCTTGAAATGCCCATCCATATTCCATACCCCCTGGACTGACCTTTTCTGCCACACCATCCCCCGACCCTGATGTGAGGCCTCTGTTGTCACCGCCTCTCACTTCGTTGAAACTGAGCTGAGATAAACACCATGCAGCAAAAATGTGCTGTCCCTTCACTGGTAGAGATGAACAAGGCACTTGTGAATCACTCTGACCTTGACACACCTGTGTAAACAAGGGTTTATGTGGAGGTTGTTGTACCACCTCTGCAGGAGGCATAGATACAGCAGCCTCAGGGGTGTGATTGTTACGCAGCCTGAGCCATGCCTGGACAGTCAAACTTGCCCCAAGATGGAAAGACTGTAGTAGGTACTAAAACCTCTCTAGAGCTGGACATGCCCGCATTGTGTGGGTGGTCTGTTATATTGGATGAAACAAGGTCTTCTCCTGAAAGACACACCAATTGCCTTGATAGGAGGACCCTGGATGTTCTTTTGTCTACCTCGCAAAATGAGGAGACACAAATAAGCCAGTTGTCGAGGTAATCTAAAGAGGGGAATCTTTACTCTCCTCAGACATATGCTGCCGTTATGCACCCGCTGGGGTCGACAAGGTGGAGGTTGCTCAACTGTGGGCAGATAGATGAAAGGCTTGGCAACATGACCCTATGACTAGGTTCCTTCTTGTGGTGGAGTGCAGAGAATGATGCCCATCTTGGTTTGCCTGTGGGTGCTTGTTTTTTCATGACTGCTTGTTTTCATGAATCACATAAGGTGATACGTAGGATGTTAATAGAATTTCAGCAAGTTCTATCTTATTTTATTTATGGTGAGCCTGTTTCTCTTTTTCTGCTAATCTTTCTTTTTTTTCCCTAATCTCTTTCTCTCTGTCACCTTCTTTGTCCAGCCTTCAACCACTGCTGTAAAGAATCCGGTTTCTTCATGGTGTTTAAGTGTCGAGAGGAGAATGCAGCACTAAAGGAATGTCTGACAGTACAGTGAGTATTTTGCAGTTTGTTCTGCAACACTCAGCACTCACACAGTAAGGTGTCTTTCCATGTGTTATTGCACCACGTGTTATCCACCACCATCTTTCAGCCACCCTCGCTGGCACTCTTAACTGTTGCCTATCAAGTCTTAGTCGTCTACAACCATATAAGGGTTCAAGTGATTATCATAAAAAGCTCCATTCATTCTGTGAAATAAAAACTGTGTCTTCTGTCTTCCACCAGCTACAAGGACCCTGCATTTTTCGAGCAGTGTAAGCAGGAGTACATCCAAGAGAAACTGGAGTTTGAGAGGACAGGGATCCCAACAAAGAACAGGAAACAAAAACTCCCAACTAGCATGTAATGAACATGACACCCAGCTTCACTCCTTTAAAGGCAATGGTGCGAAGTGTGAGTCTCTCTCCAGAACCAGCACCAAGCACTACGCACCAAGGATACATGTTCATCTTGGCAGGTTTATTACTCATTAGGGTTTAAGCCTGTGTGTTTGATTTAAATATGTGGAATTAGTGACTGAAACTCCTGTGGTGTGCAAGAGTGGTGTGTATTAAAAATAATACCTATTTTTTCATGTTCTGTATATTTGCAAAGTGTTCCCTATTAGATGGCCAGAATTATATTCGTCACTTGATTGAATCAGCAGCATTTACATTACATTTACCCATGAGCTTATGGATTGATAGAATAAACAGAAAGCTCTGATCATGTCAGTCACCTTCCGTACCTAAATCTGGAAGATCTTCATTAGAGCGCAAAACTTTAGCTTTGGAGGTGTGCATAAATTGAGGGAATCACGATATCTTCGTAGTGTGTTTATGCTGAACATGCAGTGACAGCACAAGTGGTAATGAAGAGTCTGGCTTGTTGCCTTTGGCCCGGCCCTACGGGATGCAATGAAACGTGACATTGTAAATAAAAAAATATTAGTAGCAGTAAAGTGTTTAGCTGTGATATATTAGACAAGACTTGAAATGTTCATAATTGCATTTTTCATCCACAGTTCAGATTAAAAGCTTCTGAAATACTGTGATGGGGTATCATTATCATACGTAATATAAAGTTCTGGTTCTTTGAATGTTGTCCTCCTTTTCAGTTGAATTGATGATGGTTGTAATCCATGAATGTCTGACAAAGCAGGCGACTGAGGTTGGTTGCCTTGAATATAAAATAACTCAACATGTCAGTATGCGACACTTGTTAAATTGTGAACAAGGAAGTACAGTAAGTACCCTTAATGTACAGTGTGAAATTATAGGTGGACAAGATTTTTCTAAGTAATTTAAGTAATGGCAAAAGCCAATTAAAAGTTTCAGTCAGCTACAGTCACCAGTTTGAGTTTCTAGAGCTGAAAATAATGTTTTTACATCGCTTGTCTGCAACATTATTTAACCCTAAGGTATTCAATTTCTAACAATTTAGCCCAGAGAAAAGCAGCAAATCATCTCATTGGGAAATTGGAAAAGTTTGGCATTTTAGTGGATACATGACTCGGGACATGAGTTCATTGTTAAAATGTTTTTTTTTAAGCAGCTTGTTGATGTTGCAGAGATGTAAAATAAATTTAGTATTTATTATTAGGTGTAAAATAAATTTAGCCAAAAAAAGCTTCATATGCCAAAGAACAACCTCATACAGTCACTTCCTTTCCTTCATTTAATTGGTCATATTTACAAACAGTCTGAAGTGCAGTAAATCTAAAATATAATCCATATCTACTGTACATTGCATTTTGGTTTGCAAATCGTTCACAGAAGTATGAAACTACTGCTGTAAAATAACATTTCTTCAAAATTAACAAGACCACAGTTATGAAACAAATAAATGGAAAAAACAAAAAGTATTTACCAACCATGGGCCTTTGTGCTTTGTGCACCTATATTTCAAGTCACAGCTCACATTTCTTGAGGTTAATAGACTTCTTGTCTTGCCACAATTGCAGACTGCTTGTATACACATCAGAAGTCTTGGGGTGGGGGGGGGAAACAACAAAACCTATGGTTTGGAGTGCAAAACCGCGTTTGGCAGAATACTGAAGCCCACCATATACATTTATACAGATATGCACATTCTTCCCTCTATATATCTTTCTATTCAGTGTTTTCTTTTATATATTTGTCAGTTGTTTATACTCATCTGACTCGTAATAGGAGAAACCAAATAGAAACTTCCCTCTTCACACAAAAACTTACATTATACTGCAGAACAAATGTTTCATAGATTAACATCAGCACAGAACATAGTTTAGATACATTTTCTGTAATTCAAAATCTCCACAAACCTCATCAAGTTTCCAACTTAATCAGGGTTTCAAATATGTGTGTGACGCCTTTTTCACGAGTCCTTCAAATTTTAAATCCTACAGAAAAATACCCAACAAACAGCCTTACATCTACATTTCTCTGAGTGAGAAAAGAGAAGAACACAGCTGATAGTATCTGACTGTAATTCTGAGAGAACTGAGTACGTGCTAACAGGCAGCTTTAAGGAGGCTTGCTTAAATTTCTGTGAAACAGTTGAACTTTTTGTGGTGCCAGTGAGGATGCAGTGTTTTATTTCAGTAATTTTAAGAGCATTTTAAGATTAAAATCATTATTTTCTACTCATGTAATATCCTCAAAAATCCAAATACTGTAACTGCACGAAAATGATTTGGTAAGCATAGGTAGATTGAAAGCCTATTCTGATATTGATCCACGAGGACTTCAATGAAAATAAAAACTTGTCAAAAAAAGAAAAGATGTCAAAGATTTGATTTGGTAGCTGTTTTTTTGGAACAAAAATCTGTGGTTACCCTACAGTTACTGTATGTCTGTCTCCACCACAGTATAAAAACAATCGCATCAAGTCCTCGTACTAAGACACCACCTTCACACGATCATGAAACATACATGGTACTACATACCTTGTGTACTTTACAGCGATCAAATGTAAAGAGTCTTGCATTGGAGGGAGTACAGTTTTACAAACTCTAGTATTATGCTGTGGCCCCAGTGATCATGGGCCATGCTGAATAGAGAAAGAGAGCTTTAAAGCCCTGTTATGTTTATTATGACGAGATACAGATCCAGGCAGGCAAAATATGCCCACATACTGATCTGCATACACAGGCACACTCTGTTTTATGTGTGTATATGCACACAGAAATAAAACTGCTTGTATGCATGCTTGAGCACACTTATGCATGTGCATACAAGGACACATACACATGGACAAACTATTTATTCTGCTGAGGGGGTCTCAACTATTCCTCTGCAAAGTCACATATGTTCACCGATGCGGTGTGCAGAGTTTACAGAGTCTTTACCTCGAAAGGCCTCCTCTGGCTTCAATTAGTTCCCACAACTAGCAGGTCCTGTCCAGCCCAGAGGAGTGGTCTTATCAACTTAAGGCAGGTTAGGTGGTAGCTATGTGGCAGGGTTGGAGAGTCCATTCATTTGTCCTGTTTCTTTATTTTCCATCCAATCACACACTATTTAATCATCTATTTTCCTAGTGACATTCCTCTCAATAGGGTTTGGCCCACTTGGCATCGGGAGGGCTCCTGGGACTGCAGTTTCCAATTGAGGACGAGGAGCTGGATGCAACGTTGGAGTGTCCTTCCCAGAACATGGCATCACTGGGTTTGGGGGGGCTGGGGAAGGACCGCGAGCTGTCATCTAGGGAGGCTTGGTTCAGGGGGAGGCGGTGGCAGGACAACAGAGCAGGTGTCACTTCCAACTAGACCCTCTCCTGAGCAGCTTGGGGAGGGCCAGGGCCCATTGTACCAGCAGTCCTCCCTCAGACTGTCTGGCAGCAAGGTGCCTGCTGGCCCGCAGATAGGAGGGCAGGGGCGGCCGGAACACGAGGGGAGTGGAGGGGCGCTAGGGGGGCGAGGCACTGATGCCCGAGGAACCGCGTGGTTGTTCTTTTCCACGTCGTCAAGACACTGGATTGGAAGTGTTGAGGCAGCTGGAGAAAGAGACAGGAGCGGGAGGATAGAACAGGAGGGACAAAGTGAAGGATAGAAAGAGGAAGGATAAGCAAAAAGACAAAAACAATGTTCAGTGTAGTTGAATAAAATGCTGAAAAATTATATCTGGTGGCTTATATCTGGTGACTATGACAGCGTATTAAAAATCAGATATAAACCTAGAAGTTGTAAATTTACAGGAGGAAACTACCTTGGAAAAATTGTGTTTTTCAATCAATAACAAGACAAGCGACAGTGCAGACATAAGCGAAGAGGTGGAGCTTTCAGACAGTTAGGCAGATATAAGGGACTGTAACAAAGCCACTTAAAAGCATGTGTCACATCTAAGTCATTTATAAATAAATGTCTGCAGTTTTTCATGCTTTTGGTCTTTGAACAGAAGGAAATATCTCAAAACCGGTTGGTGAAAGTAGCTTATATGTGACACCTGTTAATAACATCTGCACGCCCTGTTTTTAATAGAGTACAGAGCCTTTAATGACACAAGCACATCTGAAAAACAGTATTTTCCAGGGGTTTTTTTCTCATCAATTTGTGACTTTATAATCTCAGAGAAAATGCTAGTTTTCGTCATGTAAATTTGTGAGTTTTTTGTCATGAATGTACGACTTGAATCTTGGAATATTACCCTCCTCCCGAAGCTCTGTAATTTAAATGTATTTGTTTATATCCTTCCTATTGGTAATGATAATATTTCTGTCACTAATTTCTTTGTTCTGATATGAGGACATAGTGCTACTACTTGACATAGCTTTAACTAAGGGCAAGGAGAAACCACAAAATCCATCAGGTGGATTACTGAAACCTGTTCATTGCTAAAAGTTGACACTGGTTGCTCAGATTCTTGGATCCTTTTAACTAATTCTTTGATCGCCTACTGCATAATTCAAATATATTTTTACATTACTTTTATACTATATTTTACAAAGTTATTGTATGGCTGAGAAGCTTGATCAGAAAATGCCAAATGCCGTTATACTGTACTCAGTGATGTAAGATTTATAGTTGGCATACACTTCCATTTGAGTGCATTTACACTGCAATTGTAGACACATTAACAGAGCACAATATATTACGGGTGAGATATACTTAAGGATAATTCAAAGCAATTAAAGCATTTTTTTCTTTATGTCTGAAAAGCTGATAATTGGAATTAACTGCTGAATTTAGTAGACGTCAGAAATGGCTACCACTTAACATTTACTTCTCCGTGACGTGTGTGTGTGTAAAATGATTTTTTTAACTACATCACATCTGCCTGTAAAATCCAGCGGGCAGCATAAATTAAGCAATCTTCTCTTTCCGCCTATGGATTAAACTTTCAAAAGCGATTTAAAAATGCCAAGGTGTGTTCAACAAAGCCTTTTGATCCCTGACTAGATAAAATGTCTGATAGTGTCAAAACAGAGAAGTGAGGTAAAGTCTCAAACTGTGCAGCAGGCTACATATTGCACAATAAAACCTACGTACCATGTAAATATCAGCTCAGTAAATATCCAAAATGTTATTTTAAATATTTAAATAAACAAATATTTATGCATAAACCAAGCAGAGAGGTTTGTGTTTTGTATGGAATGAAAGTGTAAACTAACTCATACTGTCTTTCTATGCAAAGTATATCCATACACAAATGAGATGTCATAGTCTCATACACACACACACAAACACACATCATTGCTTTGCTATGAAATCATCATCTTGAGCAAATAAAGTTTAAATGAATATCTCCTCCCGCTTTTTTCCCTACCTCTCTCCATCCACACATCATCTATCCATCCATCCATCCCTGCTACTCTTCCATCAGAGGGTCTCCTGAGTCTAGGATTTGAATAAAAGTGATTCCAAAGAAGGAACATTAGAAGAATACAGATGCACAATATGACTGAATAAATACATAGCTCACCCCCCCCTTCCCACCTTTCTTTGCCACTCCTGCCTCCCTCATTTCTCTTTATCTGTCTCATTTTGGTTACAGGATTACCCTCTTATTCAGTGGAATAAATAGGCCAAGATTTATTTTCTTGCCATATTTCGTTCTAATTTTCACCTCCTAGTCTCCTCTTTCGACACTCCGAGGGAATCGACAACAGAGGTAATCTCTCCTAGGGTAGAATACATCATCACAGAGGGAGGGGAGACGAGGGACAGACCTTTTCATGATGTCCTTTATCAAAGTGTTTGAGTGCTTTGATGATATCCACAGTCTTGTCACGCCCTTACACAAATTGCAACAAGGAGCAGCGGGAGAAATCTTCTCAGTAAGTAGTAATTCTTCACAGAAAGCCTTCCTTTAACTGAAGAAAGTCAGTAGAAACCCTCTTTTCCATTTGATGTTAACAGCATTAGTTCCTAGCAAGGTTGGAATTCCAGCCACTCTACTCGAAGAGCACATAAACCACAAATCTGACACTACCTGACACTCAGGTTAAAGACACATTTTCAAATGTCAGATTGGTTAAACATGCTAACACTTATCTTGTGTCACTTGTAGTTTTTAACTTCACATTTTAGCGTTTCCCCTCAAGCAGTTGGCAGTCTTCAGGTATTGCCTATAATGTTTTTGTCACTATCTTTCTAACTGAAGGCCTGAATATGACATGCATATGTGCAAAGTTTAAACATATTTTTACACCAGAAAAATATAAAAAATGAAGAATATTAATATATCATGGTGGAGAAAAAAAAGGATAAAATCGGACAAACATTCAAAACAAAACAAAATAACTACTTGGGTCTTTAAAGTAAAAGCAGAAGTGCCATTTGCTTGTATACTAGTCTGGAAGACATATGAAAAAAAGATTTCAAGGCTGCACTCACTGCATCTCAGTGGTGAGAAATTGCAACTGTGTAAGGGAATATAGGTGAGACAGGATAGGCCCCATGATGTATATACTGGTTGTGGGGAGGTGTGATAAAGCAGGAGGGGAGCAGTGCTGGTAGTTTATCACATATACTGACACTAACCTAAAGTAAAGTTGGAATTGTATCATTTGTATTAAAATATACACCAATGACGGCACAACCCTGAACGTGCACGTTTGTGTGTGTTTGCCTCACCTTGTCTTGTCTCACTGATTAGTGGCCTGAGTTTCCTGATCAGGCCTGTTTGGTGCTTCAGCTCTGAATGGAGACGAGTGACCTCGCAGCACAAAGCCTCGTACGTGTGCTGCATGCTCCTCTCCCTACAGAACAACAGATCATTTCATTTAAACACTGCGTTTAAAGGGATTTCTGCTTTTACTAGACAGCCTGTGTTTGCTTGACACATCAACTGCCATTAGCTGTGTGACATAGTGTAGATCATAATTTTACTGGAATACCATTCAAATATCCTTGATGTTATTGTACTTACTCAAAAAGGCAATTATCCTTTTAACAATTTCAAGCAATGTTTAAGACATGAATTTGGTCAAAATGTGTAGGATATATAATCACACAAACCAAATCTGTATAGCAAATTACAGAAATTTCCTGAAGAGGATTGTAAATAAAGTGATTTGTTTGTGACAACTTGCAAAGGAAAAACACTTCCCTACACTAATGATGATGCCATTGTTAACACAAAAAGGACAAACTGTATTGATGGATTAAATGCAAACCAGTAGCATCAACTGTATTCAAAACAAACAAGGTAAAAAAAGAAGTGGTATTTGAGGCAACACCTACAAACTGTCCAATCCACACCTTACGTAAAGATGCTAAATCTCATCAACACTTTGCCTTAAAACACCTGCCTGAAACTGAAAAAAAACATGGTGAAAAAAACTGAGAAAAAAAGGCTTTTTGCTTTGCTAAAAACTAACACCATCTGAAAACTGCTGACACGTGAAACAATTATAATGCACCACAAATAGAATTTACTTTCATGAAATGGGAGGAGATGCTAATTTAGAGGAGATTATGCTCACTGAAAAAATAAGTGGAGGGTGATTCCATATGCTACAGACCTTGTAAAACACTGGAGTGCAAATTTAAACTATTTCTAACGGACACACAAGTGTTGGAGGTTTAGCTGGTGTTGAGCATGTATATAATTCAGGTTCTTCAGATGTTCAGATCTGCATAGTATAGACTGTTTTGCAGTTAAAATGTGTAAGGCTGCACCCTCCTCTAGTGGCTAAAGGGGACAATTACAACACCAGCAGACTCATACAGGATGTAACATCACTCACTTCCCAAGTGTGATGATATACCTGTCGGACCAGTCAGTGACTTTTGTCCCAAAGTTGATCCTCATGTCACTTCTTGTAACTCCTGTAAATGTTTAAAGGCTTATTCTAGTGTTTTAGCCAGAATAAAATGCATTATGTTTTTTTTAAGAAAAAAAGGAAGTGTAAATCCTTGATTTCAGAGGTTTTTAAAGATGAATGTAACTGTTTTGAAATCATAGGCATTACATTAGTGTATCTGCTTCATGAAGTTTAATGTACTGGTTTTGATAGTGGGTTCTTACTGTTGCATATGTAAAAAGGTAAAAGGGTAAATGTTTTTGATTGTTGTTTTATGTTTGTACTGTTGAACTTGCTGTCCTGCTCCCTTTCTTGGACAGGTCACCTTTGAAAAAGAGATGTTATCTCAATGGGTCTTTTCCCCTGTTTAAATAAAGGTTAAATTGTAAAAGAAAAACAGCAAAGATTTAAAATGTGCTTGAGATGTGTCAAAGTGGTGATATTTGTTGCCTTTGCACATAGATTAGTTAATGTCTTCCATGTGTTGCATTTAAGTGCGCATGGAGAGCACTGCATTCACAAGCTGTCCTGTCAGAAAATTCAAAACACAGAAAACATAAAAATAATAAAACACTGACATAAAAAAACCTTCTGTAGCTTCTTGCATTCGAAAAGCTCTAAAAGGTCTCTGAAGTCTAAATTGGGTTAAATAAATTCAAAGTGAATGAGAAGAAAAGGTGTTTTAAGTAAGAAAAGCAAGAATGAACCCTTTATGTCTTTATTGTTTATACTGATTCTTGCTTATGATAACTATCACCAAGTGAAGGATCATGACGTTATTTAACACTGCAACTTGTCTATCCACTTTTGGTGCTGAAATGAGGGTCGAGCATGTTGAAGAAATATTGTGAGCCATGTTCAGGTGTGAAGAAGTTTGGGAGACTGATGAAGACTTAACATAGCATTACTTTTTGAGCCTGGCCGAGGAGATACAGTGCCAGCACACAACATGTGAACATGTCAAATTCCAACACCAAATCTGAAGGACAACATCTTTTGGTCCCTTTTATGTTTCTTTCTTCCCCCTCGTGCCTATTGGTTTCTCTATTACGTCATCTTTTACCTAGAACAACTAGTTTATCTGATGTTTAGACTCCAATGCTTTGGCATATTGGATCACCATCCATGAGTTGTACTCTAATCTGTGAAGCCAGTGAGCTCTTGTAATCATTCTTGTAGGACTCAACCTTGTAAGATTCCCAGAGAACACTGATATCTGCTAGCCTGATGCCTGAGCTACTGTCTCGAACTAATCAGTCTATTGTTGTCTCCCTGACAAGGACAAGTACATTTGAGAAATACCTAAAGCTAGAATGTCAGAAAACACTTATGGCGTCAGCTAAATTACTCTAAGCTAGACCTGTCTTACCTTACCATGTTACATCAACAAAGCCCCTTAAGAAATACTCTTAACAGAGCACGGAATTGGCAGCCACCCTTCAACGATATAAGTAAAACCCTTTACCTTGTAATACACTTTGCGTCACAGGTCTGGTCCAAGTCTGGTCCATTAAGGCCATGGGGTTCCTCCTAAAACAGAGTCAAGTTATGCAAAATAGAGAGTGGAGGTGTCTGTAGTTGTTTTTAAATGTTATTTTATGATAACATAACCCTGGACTCCTCCACTCTCCTTCAACCCATACTCCTCTTTCTCTCTCATCCATCAGCAATTCATTCTCTACCATTTAGGATGGAGCATATCCACCTCTGCTCTTCTTTCTCAGTCCCACTTCTCTCTACTACTCTAAGTGTCACCCTGTCTCGCGCTGTCCTAACACCTCTCCGCCACGGTTTCCCTCTCTTCTAATTAGGCCACATCCCGCTAAGAGTCTGCTGTGTCTCGGCAACTCGCTGCAGTCCCTCTTATCTCCCCCCTTTTTTCCATGATCCTCTCCTTGCTGTCTAACTCTTTCTTCCCACCTTCACTTACCCCACTTCTTTCCAGCAGTCTACTGTTTTCCAGTGTCATTCTCTCCAGCTCCTCCTGCAGTTTGTGGATCTTTAGCTCAGTGCCAAGCCTGTCCACCTGCCAGTAGTCCTGAGGGCTGTTCAGGCTCTTCATCACTGCACGCACAAAATAAAAATAAAACCGTTTCATTGTTATTGTTGATAAATATTCAATTTAAATTTGTGGAACTACTGAGCTTGTGAAAACATCGATGTAGACCACTACACACAGGTTGTTGGTAAAATCTTGATTTGAAAACTTGCCACTAGTAACTACAGTATAACTGTTCATTCATGTAAGTACAACGATTCCCTCTGGAGTACAAGTATTAACCAGTATAAAATGGAAATACTCAAGTAAAGTACAAGTACCTCAAAATTATAAACAAGTACAGCACTTGCAGGAAATGTAATTAGTTACTTTGTACCCCTGATTTTACGTCATACTTCAAATTTTAGACATATTGTATACAAATGTATTATCATCTCACTTTAGTAAGAAGATTTCCCAGCATTAAAATAAATCCCATTGTTCATACAGTTTTGTAAGTACTTCTCTGCTGTTACACAGAGTATAAGGAAACCCTGTGTGTTATACCTGTACCTTGGCTGGTCTCCATCTCTGTCCTCAGCTGAAGCAGCTCCAACTCTTTGGCCTGAAGCTGCTCCGTCAGCAACCTCTCACTCTCACTCTTATCCCTTTTCTGACAGAGATAAGAGAAGAGACAGTGAGGTAGAGGGGGCGCTGGTAAGATGGGCACATCTGTGCTGCATTTGTGCAATGACAACATAAGCTTGGTGTTTCTACTTAAATTTTAAATCAAAATTAGAGCAGAAGAATGAGTTACAAAAAAAGCCTCTTTATTCTCTTTAGTTTTGTAAATAAGCAGTGTTTTCTGGTTTGCGACATAGTCGATCTCTGTGCGAGGCTCTAGTCAATATGAGGAAAGTTCATTGAACGCACCAGTTTGTTAAGCTCCATCTGAAGGTCCTCCTTCTCTATATAGATACCTCGGTAAGCACTGAAGGCCTTGTTCACATACTGGGGTCCCTCTGATGGAGGAGCTTCTGGTCGGAAGAGCTACAGTGGTGACAGATAAAATACATGGAGTAGAGATGAGAGAAAAAAAAGGAGAAGAGAGATCAATTTCATTTCATTTAAATATCTGTGGTAGGAAGTTACTTTCCTCCCACCACATCCTGTCTTGAAGGGCCAAATGCTGCAGCAGATAAAACCAAAACGGGTAAGAGATGAGACACTTATAGAGAAGCAAACCTGCCCACATTTTGTGCGACATTCTCACTTTAGATTACTATCTATATTTCCAGTTTAAATTGCTCTCTCTGTATTGTTCTCGATCCTTCGTTTTTTTTTCAATCCAATTTCAGGAGCCTTCTCCCCCAAGTGTAGTTCTCCAACACATTGTTTGGCAAGGCCATACTTTTCCAAACCTGTTCTCTGTTTTTAGACAGTGTAGATTTATTTCTCATTGTTTTATAGCTTTGACTATAGGCCAACAATATTAATGATGCTGACATGCAGACTCTCCCAGAGGCAAGTATTTTGCAGTATGCTGTTGAATTTGCTGAGTCTTTTTCAAACTTTCTCTGAGCATTTTGTGTTAGTCCATTATTCGGATGTCCATGGAAAATGGAAAACAATCTGTTTCCATTCATGCACACACTTTCAAAATCTTGCTCTCTGGCCGTTTAGCCATCTGGATAAGCAGTATGTTCTTTTACTTCATTCTCCTCAAGTCAATGTCTCATTCTTCTATCTTCCCCTTGCCACTCTCCCACTAACACCCCTTCGTTCACTTCTATACCTTATCCTCGAGCTGCTTAACCCTCTTCCTTAGCATGGTGTTCTCTCGCTCAGTATCTCTCAACCTCTTCTTGATGTCCTCATAGGCCGTGACCAGGGCGAAGTGGGAAGCAACGGATTCATCGCCAGCACACACCGATACAGGACTCTCGCCGGATGCGGTGTAGGCAGTCTCATGTTTAAGGATGCAAATGTCATCATCCACTGCCAAGGGCTCCATGCCTGCACAGGCCTACACTGTGGCAGATAGAAGACCTGGGGATTACATGAAGAGTTTTGTTTTCAGTGTGATGAATCTGTTGTGTTTTTTTTGTAAACGCCAAGACAACAAAATTAAGTAATGTTTAGCTTGACAATGTAAGTTAGCACCTACTATCATAAAGTATTTGTGTGGCCCTGTGTTTATAATACACTGGCTTTCTAAGTACCCTTGTACCTAGTTGGCCATTGCTTTGTTTTGTACTACATATCACACAGATCATTCTGCAATAAATTTATAATTAATATTACAGTGTCCCAGTGCTTTATATTTGTTTTGTTGATAAAACATTTCTGTAGTCATTTCGGTAGGTGGCACTCAGTCTGTGCCTACTGAGGGACGGTCTTCTATTTCCTCAATACAAACCACTGCTGCAGGAAATGTACAATGCTTCACTTCCTTTGTGCAAGAGATTTTCACGGGGACCGAACTACCATAGGTGAAGTGGATTAATGACCTGTTGCAAGGAAGTGGTTTACTGTAGCCGCATTTTAAAAACTAAACCTGTTTGGCAGGGACACGCACATTAAATTAAGTGTAAAGGTATGTAAACATGAAGACGACCACAATGCATAAAGCAACAGCACTTCATGTATGTTGCTTAGCCTGGATTTGAAAGAAAACTGACTGTGAGGCTGCATTTCAGCTTAAATTTGTGGTGTTTACAAATCAAAGAACATTTTCTTAAAGGATCTAGTGTATTATTGGCTGCTCAAATATTTGTTCAACAAGTGTGTTGTTTTGTTTCATCATTGCCTTGTGTAAGAGTTTAGCTAAAGGTCTAGAGTTGATTCTTGGTGCGACTACAAGATAGAGACACACCTCAAACAGCATCAGGCCACATATGGATGAGCTCAGTGCCGCCATCATCAGGATAACCTTACAATAACTGATACCTTTCTTGTACAAAGTTGAGTCAACCTCCACCAAACTTTAGTCATATGGCTGATTTCAACAGTCTGATCCTCGAAATCTAAACATGTGTCCGATATATAATGATCTATGTGATGTCTAGCTGCTGTGAAGAGAAACTGGCAGGTTTGTAATTTGTCACATCTGGCATATTTGTGTACGCTGATGGTTTGCAGGGTTTCCATGACTGCTTGCCCTATAATCATGTACATGAAATTATGTACATAAATAAACACACCATTTAAGCAATAACCCCTTTTCCCCCTCAAGTGGTAAATACAAACATATACAGAGGATTAAAGAGTCTCACACTAACATGAGCACAGGCCTGTGGTTATAGGGATGTGATACAGTCCAGTTGACTCTCAGCAAGAATTTAAGCAGTCCAGCAAAAATGCCTAAAAATAATCTACACTCCACCTTTTTTGATCCTTTCTGTTTAGAGGAGCAGCAGTGCAGCTAATGTTAGATGATGATGTCAGCATGCAATGATGCAGCAAACACTGAGGTGCCAAGTTTTTAACACTGAAGGCCGAAGCTTTTAGAAAAATAATTTTCAGGAGAATAACTGGGCAGGCTATTCACGATCCACGATTGGATACAAAGCAAGAAAAACACAATTGCACCGCCGCTGACTTTAAGGACGACTTCAGAAAATGGTTTGAAATCGATAATGACCCCAGTAAGAACTCAAAACGAAAGTCAACGTGAATCCAAAACAAGGCACGATGAGCAAAGTCATTTCGTTAGACTAACTAAGTTATCCTCGATAAAACAAGAGTGCTAACGGATAACAGGGTAATGACAGCGACGAATAGACCTTGTTTTGTCCAAAAAGGCATGTAAACAAACAATGAATCTCGTTTGTATACGATGCTAACGTTATGGTGTTAGCTTCCGTGAGCTCTGTTGACGCCGACAAAACACACTGATAGGCTGTTCAAAAATCTGTTTCACAATGAATAACACAATTACTAGACATTGACCTAGAGGAACATGAAAAATGTGTTAATATCTACGGAGATTAAAATGATCAATCTGTTATGATGGTAACACTTAGCTAGCGCTTAGCTAACGTCTTCTGGCTACTTGTAGCTAGGTGAAGCAAAATCAGTCGATTATTTTTCACTCTCGACTTTCACTAACCGTGTTAGATGCTGTCTTCAATTAGGTGTCAGTTGGCCAAATAGGATTATCATCTATTCTTGGCAAACGAAGGCCTGTTTCACAGAGAAAACAAAGAGACAGGGCTGGACACTCGCACCGTGTCAGAACTGACAGGTGAGGAAACAAAAACTTCCGGGAGTCACTGGACTGCTGAAGTCCTTTCAAAATAAACGCATGTAGTACATGTAGTAGTTGGTGGACATTCAGGTCTAACAGCACTGACTTATCGCAGTGTGTGCGATTAAAAAACAAATCAGAAAAAATAATACACTAACTCTGACTAAAAAGTCTTTTAGAAAAGGATTTCAGTCAGAAACGTTAGTTTGCCTCCAGAGTTGATGTGCCTTCTTCTTTAGTATTTGTTGGCGGCTTGAGCCCTAACTAATTTTTTAAAAAGACGTTTGTCTATTAATTAAAGTTTGATGTTTCTGTTTATAACCCACAGGTATAAACATACCGGAATATGGGAATATTTTCCGGATTGTGGTGCTAGAGTAAACGTCAAGGGGTCATTAAATAAATTGTTAGGCCCCACTTCTCGTATTAGTTAGTGAGATCACCCGGGACCGAAGGGTTGGATGGAAGAGACCAGAGCCCTTTAAGAGGGTCTTTTAAAGTCTAGTCTACTAGTTACTAGTCTTTTAAAGGGCTCTGGAAAAGACCAACTGCATTAAACCATTAACCTACTCCCAGCTAGCTAGCTAGCTAGGAAGCGACCGTTAAGCGAATAAATTCAATTATACACTGTCCTGAACAACTTCAGGTAAAATTATCTAACGTTTTAGTGGAGCTGTCCCAATTGTCACTTTAGTGGCACGACAAGACTTTTAACTTCCCTTGCATAACGTTACATGGCCAATGTTTGCTTACTTGCTAAGGTAAGTTAACGTTAAGGTTTCCTTTCACTTATACCGCCAAAATATAACGTTAACCGTTCATTTCTTTATATTGACGTAACGTTAGTTAGCTAACACTATCTAACCTTAGCTAATCTACGCAAAGGGAAAAAAAATGTAAATGTAAAGTGGTGCAATGTTCTGAACCCAATTAAATGTGACATGAACATGATGTTGGGGTAACGTTAATAGGTTTATTAAAATGTATTTTTTTTCCACATGTTTAAAAAATGATAATCAACCCCAATGTCCCTGAAAGTTCCTACAGGACATGCTTCAAAGTGAGTTCTTGATGGCATCTTCTGAATAGTTTTGAGGGAGTCCAATAGAAATGGTTAATGATTTGACATAATATGAATAGATAACAAATAACAAAGTCCAAACACAGCTATAACAGTTGATCAAGGAGTTATGTAGCTCTGTTGTTTAATATTTTACTATTTTTGATATGACTCTTTGGACATCTGTTGGGGGGAGTGAAAGAAAAACACTGATATGCCAATATGTGTAATGAAATAAGAGTTAAATGGTTAATCATCCGATCCTTCTACAAGTTTAGGAGAAAGCAACAAACAACACTAAGTTCATGTAATTTGGTAGTTGACAACTTGCTTTCCTGACTTCTAATGTTGGTCCTCCTTCACTGTGAGATGTTGAGCGTTTGTCACTTATATCCACAGCTATATAAAAATGTTGGCAATCATTTCCTAATTGTGCTCTATTAAACACTTTATAGCCATAGGAGTGAAAATGTGTGCTACGCCTTTGGAAGACACTGCAAAGATCAGTGACAGGACACTTGAAGAAGATCCAGAGATCTGCATTTTGAAGACTCGCGAGTGTAAGCACAACACTTGCATACTTGTACATCAGCATAATAGAAAGTGTGTTTTTACTCTGTTCACTCTGGCTGTGGCATACACTAGCTTAGTTTTGTTCTTAGACTTTTAGAGAGGACACATGTGTTTCAATTACAGTTTCATTATCAAGTTTTTCTTTTCTAGTCATAGTTTGTATGCACCTTATGTAGTGTAGAGTCATAATGTAGTGGTGTCTTCAGGCTGCATACATAAAAATTCAAAACCGTAATTTCTGAGTCTTCCGTGCTTATGCTTATTCCATTGTTTGAAGAAGTTTTTCTTTCCCTAAGAGATGCTTTTCCTTGTTTGCCACTTTTGATGATGCCTACATATATTATATTCAATCTAAACTTTCCAGTATAAAGCAACATGTGATACAAGTGGCATTTCATCAACTGTTTAATGTTTGTAGTTTTGATTTTAGATTTGCTGCAGTTAAAAAAAATTGTCTCTGTGCCCAGGAACTGAGAAATGTTCATATGCCATTAGAAGTACTGCAACACTTTCAGATGAGGATTGGCTTGGAAAAATACCAAATGGTGTTGTGGATGGTAGAGGTGGGGACCACTACTAGGATTTTTTGTGTCGTTGTCTTTGCAGTGTTGTCAAAGGCTCAGGTGCTGATGAACGACATAGAGGAGCTGCTGGGCTTATGTACATTAAAATGCGCCTCCAACCAGAGACGGCACAGACCGGTACGCCTAGAGGCACGGGTGAGAATCTCTTAACAAACCTCATGGATCCATGTGACCATAACTACAATTAACCAAGTAGTTTTTATTTGTCTGATCTCAACCAAACTGCCTTCCGGGAGCTTAGTTGGTAACGTGGTTCCATGAGGTTTGCCTCTTCTTCTTCTTCGTTCTTTCACCTACTGACACCGCAATTCTAATGTAATGGGTCAACCAGTGAGCTGTATTTGTTTGATTAATTTCAACTGACTTTAAAGCACGTAATGAAGCAGATTACATTCACTCAGTACTGAAGTCAGGAGTGGTCAGGTCCCTACAGTTGCATAGCAACACACTTAATTTGCACTGTTAGCTGCAAGATACTAGCCTGGGATGTAAACTCATTTGCCATCGCTGTATTTTTCAGCTGACGCAGGCTATTTAAATTTCTTACCATATAATTGTGCATGAAAGCGATAAACAGCTTTGAGCATTAAATCCTTCTGACCTATTTCGTCGGGCCAACAAATAAATAAAACTTTGGTCAGAAAAGAGAACACCTCTTGTCTTTAAATAAATGCCTTAAATGCATGATGTTCTGATTTAGGAGCTTCTATTTCAGTCAGTTCATTTACAACAGCCTACATAGCTGCGTCGATTTCATCCACGCTTGGTGCCATATTTCTTTGGATTCTGGCTGTGACCCAGTTAGATGACATTCCCAACTTAAGTCCCACTTACACTGAACAAAATTATAAATGCAACACTTTTGTTTTTGCCCCCATTCATCATGAGCTGAACTTAAGGAGCTCAACGTTCTGAAGACAGTGGTGATGGTCGTGGATTTTAGAAAGAGCACAGCCCCACCCTCCCCCATCATCCTGTGGGACTCCCCGGTTGCCACTGTAGACTCCTTCCACTTCCTGGGCACCATCATCTCCCAGGACCTCAAGTGTGAGCATGCAATTGGCATGCTGACTGCAGGAATGTCCACCAGAGCTGTTGTCTGTAAATTGAATTTTAATTTCTCTTGAATGTTAATTTCTCTACCCTCAAACCTTGCGACGTCTGTGACATTGTGCTGTGTGATGGAACTGCACATTTTCGAGTGGCCTTTTGTTGTGGCCAGCCTAAGGCACACCTGTGCAATACCCATGCTGTCTGATCAGCAGCTTGATATGCCACACCTGTGAGGTGGATGGATTATCTTGTAAAAGGAGAAGTGCTAACTAACACAGATTTTGACAGATTTGTCAACAATATTTGAGAGAAATTGGCCTTTTGTGTACATAGAGTCTTAGATCTTTGAGTTCAGCTCAAGATGAATGGGGGCAAAAACATTTTTTGTTCAGTGTATAATGGGAGTGGTTGGCTCAGTTGCTTCTCCAACTGGAGAAAAATCTGTTCATTAAACACCTTTGAATCTCTCAACACAATTTAAGAAATTAGAGAGGTCTGGAGCCAGGCTAGCAAAACACACACACACACTCACTAGTAGACACATACACCCACGTGTACCCTTGTCTCTATTGCACATACTGTACAGGGCAGCTTGAATGACCTTGTTATTATTTTATGTGCTCAGGCACACATTGCACAGTGTGGTGTAGTAAGCATGTTGTTGTTGTGACAGATACAGCAGGAGTGTGAGGCCAGCATCGAGGAGGACGGAGAGACCTTGGTCATAGAGGGCTTCAGGTTTGAGAGTTCGGCCAGCAAGGAGGACCTGAGGAGGCTGAGTTCACAGGCTGGTGCTTCACGGGACGCCAGCGTGACACATGACTGATTGCTACCTTAGTGTTTTCATCACCCAAGGTCAACAAGGTCAAACGACTGGCAGAGGTAACAATGACAGACAGCGAGCCAAAAAAGGACATGACTTAAAATGATGGGAGAAAGGAGAAGAATTGACATGTGTATCTCCTTACAACAGAGAGACAAAGCAGTGTGACACCATCTTACACAGAGGATATAGACTGGTTTTAGATAAAACTTCAATTCGTTCCTAAATGTGAGTCAGTTGTTCATTGTTGCTTGTTGTAAGATATTCAATCATTGAGAACATACTTTGACAGATCTGACTTGCCATATTTGGTACAAGTTTGAGTTTAACATTTCAGAATATGGACAAGCAGTTGACTTTGAGTGCTGTATTTATGATAGTGCTACAATATATTCAAGGAGGGGGTTTTCTAAAGTAAAGTTAGAATGATTTTGTTTAGGCTGATGGTTTTATTTGCATAATTCATTTTACTTTGTTTACTTAGTCTTGTCTGGTCTTAGTCATGTAGTACATTTTGCAGGTGCAGTAGCGCTATCTAAATGGAACCCTATCTCACTGACGCTCCATACAGTTCTGTATTGTTTTATTAGAGTCGTGGCCTTTAAATGGACAGTTCAGGCACACCTTCAGTGTCCTTCTGAATAACAACAAACTGCGTAGGTTAGATGGGGCTTTCTTTTTGATTACACAGAGTGTCCTTCCTGTTGGACATATTGTGGATCATCTTGTTCCCTAAAAGCACCTCCAGTGGTCTGATTATAGTAAAGTTTCACACAAACTTACTAGTGTTATCAGCCTGAGGAAAAAAGGTATAATGAATGAAGATGCTATGGTGCTATACTTGGGTATCTGAAGGTCTATAAGAAATTTATTTTAAAAAACCCTGAAGTTAAGACCTTTAAAGTTCATAAATACAGTTCACTGAATGATGACAGTACAGTATCTTAATGTTAAATATGTTGCTCTTCCTCATTCCAGTATGTAGGAATTTTTCCTGGTAGGGCAGATACACTATATACTGTGTCTTTACTCCTGCTCATGGTAGTGAAACTGGAATAAAAACATCTTACATGACTTGTGATACCACTTGCATCTCACCATAGCACTCATTCATAACATTTGATCCAACATGTCATATTCTACATATTTGTGATACTGTTGTATCCCCACTAAAGGTGAATAAAAGATAGATTGTCTTCTAATTTATTATAAACCCATCTTTCTGTGTTTTCACCATAATTTTATCTACATATTCTTTCAAATTTCACTTCTAGTGCAGTCTGCAGAAGAAATTAAGTTGTAGCAATCAGTCAGCTTATAAATTTTGAGCTGATTGTGTCAGGGGAAGCGAAATCCAGTATCAGTGAGAACAATATACTTGTCAGCCCTTTGTTATCTTTTAAATGCCTCCACAGTGTATGTTATGCGAGAAGTGTGTGGTGCTGTAGCCTTTTTGACAGTAAAGTGATCACCAAGTCAGGTTCATTTTGTTAACCTCATACGTAAGTAGCGTTGATTTTTAACACCATTAGTTTGTTGACATATAATTAAATGAAAAAATCTCCACTTTTGTAAACAAATTAGTAAAATAAATCCCCTAGATGGTGAAACCAAGACATAAAAATGAATCGTTCTTGCCTTGTCTCGCCCTGTGTAAAGAGGGAAATTAGGCTGTTTGGTTCTGAAATGAACAAACGAGACCTGCCAGTAGATTGTGAAGTGGAAGTGTCAGAGCATCAATGTAACCAATTAACAAACTCCCAATTAGAATGTCTGCTGAATGATTAAAACCCCGAAGTTTACCAAGCATTAACATTCTAAACAGGCTGACATAATATATGCAAATAAGGTCATTATTATGCATGTACTAGTTCAATGCCCAAATTAAGTGCTTGTTTGGAGCACTCGGGATGTGTTTGGAAGCGTGAGCTCTATGACAACATATTACGGAAATAATGGTCACTTGAAAAATCTAATTCGTTTTACATTTGGCTGTAAGCTATAGTAGTCACTTGAACGCAGAGACAGCTTGAATCAGATTTAGTAACCATTCAAAGCTATAAGGGGAAAAATCCCTTTATATTTATAGAAATGGGGAGGATGGGTATAATAATAAATTGTTTGGACATATAATATGCAGAATCACACGCACACTCTGCACACAAACACAGGCATCCTGCAATCAGGCCAAGTGGTAGAAAGCATTCAGCAGATGCTGAATTAGTAATGACAGAAGTTGTGGATTGGTTGTGTTGATTGTCATGTTTTTGTCCTAAAGTGCTGCATGAATTATTTATGTTACAGCCCATGTAATTAGATGTTGATGGGAAAAGACTGGACCAGGAAAACACAAGCGTTCGCTGTTCCTTGAAAATGATTAATCAGTCGCTTGGTCTCTTAATCATTTTTGACAATTTTAGGACTTTGAACCTCATCAAACTGAGACGGCCACGGCGTCCGCAGCAGCTTGACGGTGCTGTATTGGGTGGTATCTTTTGGTGTATGCTGATTGCAGTTGTGGTTTGTTTGGGTGATCATCTTATGCCCGTTTTTGATATAAACATCTGCTGCCCATAAATCTACAATGATGGAAGCGAGACACTTGAAGCGTCAGCACATGCATGTTATGATCATTTCTTACCAGAAGAGGATGCTGTTTCTTTGTTATTTTACACATCCTTTCACCCATGCATTAGGCGCTCAAGTGATTATAATGGATATCAATGTGACATTTAAAGGCACATGAAACACATCCTAAAGAAGTAGAGTGGCTGATGGTTGGACTTATACTGCGTTGTGTTTTGCTACTTTGTAGAACCTTGAGTTAGAACATTATGGAATTAGCAGAGAGCACAGACATACAGAATATACTCACCTTTTGTCTTAGCAAAGTAGAACATATTCACCTCTTATTAATCACCAGTGAGACGTATGTATGGGTGGTGGGGTCACAGTATACCCTTGATGATACCTTTCTCTGCAACATAACACCTCAACCACTACATCTGCACTACTGCAGTTAAAGTTAAGATCAGTGAGGCCGGCAGTACGGTCATATATCACACAGCTGTCTCAGGATTGTTTCTCACTGCTGAAGTAAACTGCACCAACACAAGTTACACCTACAGTAGCCATAACTCCAGTATTTCTCTCGCTCTTTCTCTCTCTCTCTCTGTTTCCCTGTTTCAAAATGCCGGGGAAGTTTGACAGCCGCGGACTTTCCATGTTGCGGTGAAGTCTTATCCTCCATCAATTAGTGTGTCACGCTGCACTGGGAGGAATGGCGTCGTAAATGCAGGAGTGGTGTTGCTGAGCTTGGATTTTGACCAACACACTGTAACACATACTTTGTGCGTTGCGCGAGATGCTTAGCCTCAGAGCACTGTTTGCATGTAGAGTTCTACGAGACCTCTGATGGTTCGAGCGTTCTTGGCAACCCACAGAGTATTTTCACATTGTGTATCAAAACTGTTCTGAAGTGCTCTTGCCTGCTTACTGATTCAGTACTGACCCTGAAACTGAGCCATGTAATCAAGAACTGGCATTCTTTAGACAGCACAGAGGTCAGCCATATCCAAGGCTCCTGTATATGTGTTGGTACAGCAGAGGACATCCCTGTAGACTGAATAAGCATAGCTGCAGCAGGGCATCCAAGGCCCTTCCCTTTGTTTTTGCTGAGCCAATTAGAGAGAGATAGCATCTGCTATGAAAAGGGAACAATGACTTGTTCACGGCCCGTTTGAGTGTATGTGTGCGTATGTCTGTAGGCTAGTTAGTGGTTATGTGTGTGTGCGTGTTTCTGTAGCTACAGTATATGAGCATGAGGAGTATGTGTGTTGAATAGTAATAAGAGAGAGAGAGGAGTATTGTATACAGCAGAGGAGGGAAAACAAGAAAATGACTGCCTACAAAGTATGACAGACAGCATATGGCTTCATCTGCCATGAATCAGTTAAGCCCCACACAAACACACACACACAGCAAATCACCAGAGAGGCAAATATAAATTAGAACGACTTCCTGCATTTATACGCTGAGGCACATACAATGCTTGTAATTAAAAAGTCACTGCTATTGAGTGACAGTCTGGCTCATGCACAGTTAGTTTGTGTCCTCGCTCCAACTTCTGTGAAACTTTTTTTTACAGCAAGTGTGGTGATGATTTCACAGTAGGCCATAACACTCCATCTCTCCAAAGGACCTGGAGGTCATTAACCCCTACCTGCTGCTGTCTCGAGCTGTGCAGAGTTTGATGACTCTTCTTTTCTAGCTAAGGAGTGAAAAGAGACAGGTATGAGGATGTGTGTGTGTGGGTGTTTAGCAGAGCTAGCTAGCACCCCTGGCTTGGCCAGCCGGCTCCACCATATGGCCACATTTATCATCTATCTCGCTATTCATTAAGACTGCCCTTGCTGGCTGCAGAAGCACTGCTGGGGGCCTCAACCTCACCTCAGAAACGCTGTGGACGACTGACTGCAGTCCACTGTAATTTTGGATGTGAATGCTACAAAATGATATGTGGCCAAACACCATGAACAAAATATTATTTTGCTCTGCAGGAGGCCCCATTTTGTATCAGAGGAAAGCATTGATTAAAATGCATTTTAAATTCAATTATACATAATAAAAATATAATAGTTTATTTTGCCAAGATCAATTGTCTGTGGACAGTCTCCCACAGTGTGCTTTTCTCCCATACTGTGTGACATGTTTTTGTAACTAAACAAAAGGCTTATCAGTATAATCTGACCAATTGCTTGACTGCCCTCACTGAATGCAGTTGTTTGGAGAAAAATTGAGTTAATCGTTTTTACAAGGAGATGTGGCTGCTGCTATGTTCTTATGTATTTACACATATTAGACTATATATTACACATCAGCTCATCTTTTTATCTTGTTTGGTTGACGTTTTAATTAACAAAAGTCTGTGGCACCAGTATGCTTAACACATACGCTCGCTCACTTTATTATCTTATCACCTTGCTAGTACTGGGTTGAACCCCCTTGAAATATTTTTCACATCCATGATGCGAATCTCCTGTTCCACCACCTCCCAAAGGTTCTCTATTGGATCGAGATCCGGTGACTGTGGAGGCCATTGGAGTACAGTGAACTCATTGTCATGTTCAAGAAACCTGTTTAAGTTGATCTCAGCAACAAAACTCAGGTATGCTCTCACATTTAAACGATGCTCAATTGGGGTCCACAAAGTGTGCCAAGAAAATATCCCCCACACTATTACACCACCACCAGCCTGATACAAGGCAGGAGGGATCCATGCTTTCATGTTGTTTACACCAAATTCTGATCCTATCATCTGAATGTTGCAGCTGAAATCGAGACTCATCAGACCAGGCAACGTTTTTTTTCTATCTTCTATTGTCCAATTACGGTGAGCCTCTGCAAATTGTAGCCTTATTTTTTATCAACAAGGCATTTTTGTCCACATAACTGCCGCTCACTGGATTTTTTCTCTTTTTTTGACCATTCTCTATAAACCCTAGAGATGGTTCTGCATGAAAATCCCAGAAGATCAGCAGTTTCTGAAATACTCAGGCCAGCCCCTCTCCCACCCACAACCATGCCACATTCAAAATCACTTAAATCCCCTTTCTTCCCCATTCTGATGCTCAGTTTGAACATCAGAAAGTTGTCTTGATCACGTCTACATGCCTAAATGCATTGAGTTGCTGCCATGTGATTGGCTGATTACCTATTTGTGATAACAAGCAGTTAAACAGGAAGAATTAAGTATCAAGAATCTTCATTCATGGCAGACATGAAGATGAGGGATCAACAATGATTACTAAACATGGAATGACAGACATGTTTGGTAATGATAAGGCTTTCACTTTCCCTTTGAGAGGAACACAAACGCTTTTCTAAAACATAATCTTTCTTGTTACATAAATAGAAAATGTACTTTTTTAGACACTGGACGGTTTCCTGCATCAACTACAAATAGTGCTCTGATTAATGTCAGACTTGTTTTATTATTAATATCAGTCTTGTTCTCTGAGCTAACTGGCAGTGCAAAATGATTACCTGAGCAGAGGATTTTTTAGTTTGATGTGTGTCAGACTGTATTTACATGATACATTATCTTTGATTTTCTGATGTTGGTTGTGTGTATATTGTGTTAGAAATTGTGATTATATGCCTCCTGTGTAAAGACAGAGAAGTAAAATAGGACAGGCAGTGATAGCCCAAAGTATTTACCAGAACCAGAGGACAGAAAACACTCTACTCACCAAGACAATGAGTTTTCCTTTTTTGGTGGTGTGTAGTATGGAGTCTGCAGTGGAATTAGTAGCCAAGTTTGAGCAGTGAACGGTAATTTCTTTCAGTCTCCTTGCTTTGTTAGTTATCATAATTTTGACGATGTACATTTGTGTCTCTTCATGAATATGCACCAGACAAAACAGGTGGGGAGCTCAAATCCTGCATTGATCTAATGTTTACTTGTTGAGCGTCCATCTGCTGACATCCTCCTTACTTTTAACTATTTAAAACTGTCCAGTCAAAGAATTTAGAGTGACAGAGACTGTCATGGATGGAAGGTAGAACAATTGTTTCTGCAATTTCTTTTCTTGTTTAACATGCCACAATAGGAGAAGTTGAAGGGATCTGTGAGCAATCTGGTGACTTGACCCCATAATGACATCAACATTTTTATGGATAATCACGCCATGAGCTGTGCAGGAATATCTACTACAAAGGAATCTAGACAGTTCTATGGGTGAAGCACTGAAGAACATAAAGCCTAGCTGAATATATAGATGGATGTGATCTGGAGCTTGACTTGCGATGAGCTCATCGGATGAAAGCGCTGGACAGCTGGTTCTAATGAAAACAGGAGGTGGAGGGTTGGAGGTGGGTTGTATCAATCTGACAGCTGAAAGCAGCAAATAATGTATTAATGTTTTGAGTGCAACAAGATGATTGGCTCATGGTTGTAGTGGCAAAAAGAAATAAGTTGTGTAATGGCATGTATGCTACTTTCTGCGAACAGTCCCACAATATGTCTGATGTCATAAATGCTATAATCAAGTCCTGTTACACTACACCGAGGTTTTCAATGTGGGAGGTGCGGCTCCCTACGGGGGCCTCCAAACTGTTTCAAGGGAGGCTTAGTGGATGGAAGTGAAAAAATATTACATTAATTATTACATTAGTCATCAAATGGAGATCACATAGAATGGCCTAAATGTGTATGATTTGGTTAAAGATACTATTCAGACAGATAGTAGTTTGGGGGAGGTTTACTGCCTTTCCCGCATTCCCAGAGTCAGAAACTAATAAGTGCTTTACGACAGACCTTTTTTGATGTATTTGGTGTAGTCTGAAGTTATTTCAAACAGCAATATAAGGTATCTTGACTCAGTTGTTTATGGGATCAAATAAATTGATCATGATTCCATAGCTTTTCAGCAAATGAGTGAAACTAAGCAAATAAACTAAGAGGGTGTGAGGGGGCGCCATTTTCCAAGCTTTGTCTGAGGTGAGGCCCGCAGTCCCACACTTTAAAAACTCCTGCTCTATACGAAACCTCAAGACCCACTGACTTTTGTCCAACGCTGATTTATCTGGGGGCAACAACCAATGTTTCGGAGCTTCTGGTGTAGCCAGCGGATATCCATGGATATCCGGGGCAAGACATCCTAATCTGTGAGCTGGTCATTGTTTAAAGTCCAATCTCAGAACCCATCAGCTATCATCTGATGACAATTTTAATGCAGATAAATGAATAAATTAAAAGTAGTGGTGGGCATAGATTATTTTTTTTAATCTAGATTAATCTTGAAATTAATCTAGATTAAAATGGCTCATTTGAATTCTGCCGAAGGCATTTAAAATATGTGTGCGAACGGGTTTCAAGCCAGGTTTCAAGCCAGGTGGCGCATTAGACCAGTGGCTCATCTCCTGTTTCCAAAATGCATCACAAACTGCTTGAGAAAGCTGTTCTACTATGATAATTGGTGATGAAAATAAATCATGTTCAATAAGATGTACTTGTGTATAGCGTGTGATGTGCTTTGCGTTTAGGTGGTACTTGAGACTGGAAGAACTCCTACAGTAAACTAATTCCGCATTGCACAAGGTGCAAACCAGGTGTTGTGCCGAGTTTTGCCTGCCTGCCGAGAATTGCATGCACCTCCAAATAATGCTTTTAAATGCTGTAAAATTCTTTGTGGACTTCATCAATGGTGATAAATTGATTTGAAGTATATATTTTATGAACGTTTAGAGTCTTTAATATTCTAATACACTTAGTAGGCTAGAAGGACCATTCCTTGACATTCAGTACATATATGTGGCGATAAAGCTGTTTGATCAATGAGCACAGCAAAGTGTCTGAGAAGGACCTAAAGAGGTGGATGCATAATTCGGCAGATCAGATTTTGTAGGCTCCCTGCCGAGATTTGCATCCACCTCTTTTCTCTGCATAGATGACCGTTAGCACCCGCGAGGTGCATGCAATTCTCGGCAGGCAGGCAAAATTCGGCACAACACCGGCGGCTTCAGAAATGTTCGTACACAAAGTGCTGCCCAGCAGCTGTCTGTGGACGTGTTGCTACAGTTAGTGTGAGTAAATACCGCACAATGCGTTTTTTAATCAACCGGCGTATCAATAACTAACCTGGCTAGTTGTAAACAAACAGCTGGCCGAGCGAGGTTGTAACTGGAATGCCGTCAAGTCGGGTGTGACGTCATTCCCAGCTCCGACCTCCGAGGTAAATGGAACGCAGCAACAGCTGCATCCATGTTAGCACGTCACGTTTGATGTGGTAATTTCACAGTAGGCAAACACACAGGTTCGAAGACTCGTTCTTGCCCCCTACTGTGCAATTCGGCTAGGTATACATCTGCGCTAAAATATCAAGGTGAAGGTCATCATAGCTTGCGTAGTATAGACCCAGCTCCCAACCCAACTTTGAGAATAGATTAACGGCGATATTTTTTTTATCGCCCGATAAGAGTCTCACGTTAACGCAGCACGTTAACGCCGATAACGGTCCACCACTAATAAAAAGCTAATCTCTAAGGTTCCGAGATTGATAATAAACTAAGTCGTTGTCAGATGGTAGCCAGTGGGTAAATGGACCACTAATGGAAACCAGAATCTTGTCCCTTGCCTAAAGATTTTGCATTTATATGAAGATATCTTTTATAGAGATTACTCTACACCTGTCTGTGATGATGCAACATTTCAATGATGCATAAATGTCTGAAATTTGTGAATGGCTAAACAAGGTAGTGATTTTGGACACAACTAGTAAGTGTGGGAGATAATCTTCCTGATGGAACTTTCAGTAAGCTTGGTTAGCTCTAATTGGTTATACACAGATTTGAACATACAATGCCAGAGCTGTAACTTACTGGTCTTGATCAGTGTGGTCTCGCATTCTACTTGGCTTCTTCTACAGATATTAAGCTGGTGATTCGCCCCTAAAGCAGCAGGACTCTTCCATTTGGTGCGACTAGTGTTGGGATTCTGAGGCCAGCTGTTGTTTCAGTGTGTCCCTGTTAAGCATCAGAACATCATCACAGACTGTTGTTGCCTGTCATTTTTATCTCAGGAAGAAGTCTTTGCATTCCTCTCCCACTCTTTGTAACACACTTGATTTTCTCTAATCCTGCCTGTCCTTCTTCCTCTGTCTCTTCTTGACGGTTTGACAGCGTGACAGCGGTGGAGAAACGTCTTCAGTCTTGAGGGGGGATGTCAGCAGCAGTGAGATGTCTGTCTTGGCACCACTGATTGCTCGGTGTGTGGGTGTGTGTCCATGCTTGTGTGAATGCGATGCTTTGTACATGGATATTGAATATGTTGAATATGTAAACACCAGATACATGAATACTTTATAATATATATCTGATATAAATTGTCACTGGATTTTAATACCTTGCTAAACACTGAACAGTAAAGGGTGTAGAAGGACAACAATATAAGCTAAATTCCTGACTTAAGAGTACTTCAACACAGGTTGTTATTCCTTAATACTGTATAATACTAGCTGCTAACTCTCCTTGTCTCCTTTATACTTTTACCCTTCTTTTCACCTTTGGAGATATAAATTACTCATATGAATTGTATTACATTGGCAGAACTAAGTGAAGAACTAGTGTGGTTTGACAGTTTTAAAAAAAATTCACATTGCTATGGATAGTATTGTAGATTCTCTGGCTAGAGGCGTAGTAAAAAGACAAAATAAACTACACTACAATCTTGTCTGTCAATGCAGATGTAAAAGTATCACTTTTTACTGCTTACAAAAGCAATTCCAGTTTTGTTCTCCTCTCAGCTGTCAGACAGATTATAAGTATTTTTCTTGTTCTGTTTCCCATAATATGTCTGTGCACCTATGTGGATTCAGTGACATAGCCTGGATCTTTAGGACATCAGACCTTTTTAAATCGCCTTTGTTGCAGTCAGCAGCACCAGATATCACCTCACAGCAAATGTCCTCTCAACAATGCAAGTGGCTTCCATATACAGGTATACCACAAATGTGTGGCTTATGACCTTTGTAGCAAGTAGGCTACAGCTTCTGGATTCACAACAGCAGGCTGACTTGCCATTAAGATGGCAGCAAAAACAGCCACAGTCTTAGCTGTTTGTTTAAGAAGGATGAGACAGGAGAATCTTTGTAGGAGCAGAGGAGCTTGTAGAGTTCTGCTTTAATCTAATAGCATAGTAATAGTGTTCATATCCTCCCCTTTTGCTTTGACAGATTTTTATTAAGGTTGTTATTATTAGTAGTAGTAGTAATAGTAGTGCACTTTAAATGCACTTTATATTGCACAGTTTATGCTCAGATATTCCACTACTGGCTACAGTGGAGATGGGTTTAGAAAATTTGAAAACTGTAATATTATTTTTATTTAATTAGCTCATTAGCTTCAATGCTTAACAGCAGGAAAGTACAACAAAGCAACACTGTCAGATCTTTTCTAAATGAATTTTGCTAAAGATGGTGGGCATTCATATAGCTTTCATGAGGAAAGTCTCCAGACAGAAGCCAGAGTATGAAGCCAGAGTAAATGCAATGCTGTTAAGTGAATATATTTGCAAAGAAATGACAATATTCATTGCAGAATGCTGGATATATTTCCATAGTGCAGTACTTTCTTCTCCTGCATAATAGCCTTCTTAATTCAGATGTCGCCTGGACAGGTTTGGTAGACCAGTTCATGTGGTGCCTATACAATAACTGCAGAGACATGCTGGGACATATGAAACCAGTGGAATGAGAGGATGTGTGGACACAGATAAGGATAAGAGTGAAACCATGACCTTGGAATAGTATTAATGGCAGACAGACCTGATCACATATAACCTTTGATGACAAAAGAGGCCCTTATTACCACAGGGAGGGGAAACCCTATGAGGGTGATATGTGCATTCTGAAAATGATGAACTAATCAGATTGTATGTATGTCGTTGTGTGTGAAGGTGTTTTCAAGTGCAGTGGAATTTCCCTGATACTTGTATTTATTTCAGTGGAATTACCCCTCCGGACACCTGATGCTTCATAGCACGTCTCACACACGCACGCACGCACACACACACACGCACGCACACACACACACACACACACACACACACACCAAGTATTGTCAAAGAAAATTGTCACAGAGAATTATTTGTCTGCTTCTGTCTCTTTGGTCAGAGCCTTGTTGTTAGGTCACTGACAACAAACTCCCAATATGTCATACTTGTATGACATATTGTTTCATATTAGTGTTATATGTCATATGACATATAACCTATACGATAACTGCTGCTGGCAGAGAGACAAGCTGGGGCGTATGACATAAATAGCAATTGTAAGTCGCTTTGGATAAAAGCGGCAGCTAAATGAATAAATCTAAATGTAATGTAATGTAATGAAATGTAGTTTTAGATCACACAGGAGCAGAAAAAACTCATTTCCCAAAATGAATGTAACACTTAATCATATATCAGATCTTGATGAACAAAATAAAGTTTAAAATCTTCATTGTATATTATATAATTTATTGAGAGCAAAATATGTAACCAATTGAGGGCTTGATTCAAAATCACAACTAAATCCGAAGTGAAAGAAATTGAAATCACAGGCTGATCCAACTTCCATGACTTTCATCACAGCTACTCATAAATGGGACTCAGTAGTGTACGTCACCCCAACATGCCTGTATGCACTCCTGACAAGTTCTGGGCATACTCCTGATGAGATGGTGGGTGGTGTCCTTGGGCATCTCCCAGACCTGGATCAGGGCGTCAGTGAAAGTGAAGGTGAAAGGCTGTCAGTGGAATCAGCGACTTCATCATCCAGGAACTGCCTACACACAATGGCCACATGAGGCCGTGCATTGTCCTGCAACGGAAAGAAACCCAGCGCCACTACACCAGGATGAGGTCTGACAATGGCTCTGAGGATTTCTTCTGGTACCTAAAAGCAGTCAGGGTACTGCTGGTGAGCACATGGAGGTCTGTGCAACCCTCCAAGTATATGCCTCCCCAGACCACCACTGACCCACCGCCAAACTGGTCATGTTGGATGATGCAGGCATGTAACATTCACCATGGCATCTCCTGACTCTTTTATGTCTTTCACATGTTCTCAGTGGTAACCTGCTCTCATCTGTGAAGAGAGCGGGTGTGCCAATGGCAGATCTGCCAATTCTGGTGTTCTCTGGTGAATGCCAATCAAGCTGCACGGTGCTGGGCTGTGAGCACAGATCCCAGGAGGATGTCGGGCTGTCATGCCACCCTCATGGAGTCTTTTTTTCAACAGTTTGGACAGAAACATGCACACCAGTAGCCCACTGAAGGTCATTTTGTATGGCTCTGGCAGTGCTCCTACTGCTACTTCTCATATAAAGGAGCAGATACCAAACCTGCTGCTGGGTTTATGTCCTTCTACAGCCCTGTTCAGCTCTCCCAGTGCAATGGCCCCTTTCCTGGCATCTCCTTCATGCTCTTGAGACTGCTGGGAGACACAGCAAACCTTGCCACGGCACGTAATCATGTGCCATTTTGGAGGAGCTAAACTACAGGTGCACCCTGAATGGGCTGCAGGTACCGCCTCATGCTACCAGTAGTGACAAGACACAAGTAAAATGTAAAACTAGAGAATCATAATACATTTATAGTTGTAAAAACAATGTAATGGTATAAGTATGTTGTTTGGATTACTGCACATATGTAGTAGGGTGATACCTATGTTTTGTTCATAACTTTAAGATGCAAGACGGCAACTCACCAAGTCGCAGCTCTCCTTTCGTTTACATATGTGGTTTCCTGCATATTGTGTTAATAACAATATAATTGAATTGAATTGAACATTCCTACTGTGAACACACAGAACAATTTGCATATATTCTTATGTCATTAAATGGCCACAGGCACCTCAATGTTTGAGTACATTTTCTATATGGGGTCTTAATCAAAGCCAGCTTCAGCCGTCCTGCCAGCACCCACACACAGAGACTGGGGACTGGAGGATGATGTTGTTTTCCAGGCTGAGCTAATTGTCTCGGGGGCTCAGTTCTCTCTCTCTGGTTGCAGTCGGACTTTGCTCTGTTACACGATGCAGCCGCGGGTCCCTGGGAAGGCTCTAATGAAGAGTTATGAGAAGCTGTATGCCTGTTGGCTGTCGACAGAGGGATGGAGGGAGGAGACGGAGAGACAGAATATGGGAGTGAAGCGGAGAAGGGTGAAGAGTGAAGCATGAGAAGAAGATGGGGGAGAGGAAAGGAGGGGGAGACGGCATGCAGCGAGGCAGAAAGATGGATGGAAGGAAAGAAAGCACAAGGGTTATGGGAAGAGAGACCCAACACCCTGAAGCCCCTGGAGGCCAAAAGCCTGTTACTGCAGAACCCTGCTCAGCCGCCATTAATACCTTGCAACATGTACACAACACACAGTGTGATGTGCCTTGTCAATAGGAGGAGACCTGATGCCTCTGTGGAATTAGGGTTGGGCCGATGATGACATCGTCCATTGGCGATGGCTGACAGACCTTACCACGTTGAGCAGCCATCGTGATTGTAATACCCCGAATCACCACGAACATTATCATTATAAATTTTAAATCCGTCCAATATTATCTAGCTGCAGTAACGGAGGCTGCAGTTTTAGGACGCCCGCAATCCTTGGACCGCATTACTGGGTTGAAGTTCTTTTGCAACAGCACCATCTAGTGGAGTGGTGGTGGTAATGCACAGCAACACAGTTAACTCTGTCTGCTAGACCTTCGACATGCACATAATCAATAACCTTAATATAGGCACACACTTGTGTGATGGTTGTGGTAAGGGTAATTGGCTTCGGGGGGCTGTCAAGAGTAACATAGCTAGATAGCTAGCTAGCTAGCCAGCCAGCTAGCTAGCATTATCAAAGTAAACAAGGGTCCTACAAATGAAGTTCTGGTCCTAGGATTGAGTTCTGAATCTGCAGCCTCCGGTACTGCAGCTACATATTACTCAATCCATCAGCAGGACATTTTAGAAAGTTGCCTAAAAGACACAGAATTTGTCTTTTTTCTGTATTTCTCATCCTGCGATCTTATCATGGCAGCAGGTGAGGCTTGTTAATGACTCAGCCTATCAAACAACCGAAACCAACATCTGCACCCTATGTTTTCAAGGCTGCTTTAACGTTACCTGGTCCGTACTTATAAAATATCCACCATGACTTGTGTCCCTAAGCATGTCATAGGCTACCAAGTTAACTGAAGCCTGTGCAAGTGAACACATACACATAACAAGGCCGCTAACCCCCCCAATGTAAACAGTGTCTGAGCTACTGTATGCTGCTTTTCCTCCTGCTTTCTCTCTCTCTCATTCTCAACCTAAGCAGTCACTGAAGTCGGCCGCCCACCCTAAGTCGAGGTTCTGCTCAAGGTTAAAAGGGAGTTTCTCCTTGCCACTGTCGCCAAGTGCTTGCTCATGGTGGGAATTGCTGGGTCTCTGTAATATTACAAAGAGTACAGTCTAGATCTGCTCTATATGAAAAATGCCCTGAGATAACCTCTGTTATAATTTGGGGCTATTTAAATAACATAAAATTGAATTGAATGAAAATTAAAATATTGAGTCTAAACTTTTTCATCCTCATCAGGGGAGATGGCTGGTGTTGTGTAACTAGAACAGAACGGCGGTATAAGCATTTTTATGTAATGTTTGGGGCTGAAGCCTGCTGGCCACCATTACAGTTTTAATGTCCTCTGGGAGCGCTAACATGAATTATCTTCCGGTTGTACAAGTCGGGTGTTTATGTCGCCTCTCCCTCAAGGCCTGCCTGCATACATGCGCCTGTATTTTTATTCTCTTACTCGATCTGATAAATATCTGCTTGTATAGCAATTACATTTGTGTATGTTCAGACCCCTAAGCTTTCTCCCTGGCTGTCTTTTTCTTGCTTACTCTTTCCTGCCTTTTCCCTGTTTGTGTCTGTATCTTGTTTTTACTCTGACCCATTGTGGGTTTTCTGAAAAACATCTGAAAGATTTAAAAACAAATCTCAGGATTTATTTAATGCCTGTCAGTTTTTAAACCACTTAATGCACAACATGTCCCTGCATATTGTAGGTATGTTAATCAAGGTATTATCTCCAGGTTATGTTTTTTAGTGTCACCCTTTGCTGAAGAGAAATCATATAAATGAGTGTGGAAATATGGATTGAATATCAGCACACAAGTGCCCCCCCCAATTTTACTTGACCCGGGCCCATAAACCTCTTGTAGCATGGTCTCAAATAAAGAAACACAAGGGCACAAAATCATGGCAAATTAAATGTAACATTGAAACCCTTCCTGCCTTTTCTTGAGATTATTGAAAGGAGAAAAAAATGTCTATTTCACATTTTCTGTTTTCAAATAATAGCCAATAGATCTGCACTTAATGGGGATAGCAACATTGTTTTTACCATTTGCATAAATTACTGCCAAACACAATGGCCACAGAGGCCATTTTGAAACCTACCACTTTTTTTGTATATTTATCGCTCCTGCCCCACTTATACGAATTACAGAGCAGCTCCAGCCATTTTGAATTGAGATGAGGTTGACCGGGTCATGTCTGTAGAGGGTAGAGGACACTCTTTCTGTCCCTTTTCAGGGGAGAATCCTTTCTTTGACTTCCTCTCTTCCTTCTGCCTTCACTCTAGTCTAAATGTCAGCCAGCCTGAGAGGGAGAGAGAGAGGGAGACAGAGAGAGGGAGATCTGCAGTCTGCTGGGAGAAAGCCATTGAAAGCATACACGAGGACACACTTCCCCCATTCAGTCTGATGAGCTATTGAAAAGCAAGATGACATTTTGCAATAATACACCATATAGCTCCAGAGTTTACTGAGATGAAACATTATTCATAAATATGTCATGTCTGGCATTTATTGATGTTTGTTGCTAGATTTGCCAAATCATTCTCGGTTTGAGTTTGAGTTTTATTTGTAAGAAAATATGCTGCACCTTGACAAAAGCAATGAACCATGACAGTGAGCTGTTATTATCAGCTATACAACCATATTGTTTAGCCCAAGGAATGTAAAGACGCACAGTGAATAATATGACAAGATTTATAAGGCATCTCCTGCATAATTATGAAAAATGATGGACTGTTTGTGTGTGTGTGTGTGAGTACACCCCTGTAATTGTCTAGGTTACAGACTAACAAGAATGAAGTTCAGGCTTCAGCTTTGTGTCCTAGTTCCAGTGGAGATTTTGCCACATCAGCCTGCACAGGAGCCTGAGAAATCGGTTTTAGGTGAAAAAATGATTTTGTTGACATGGTTGCCCAGGAGAGAGTGTTTGAAAACTTCTGCATCTTATACTTACCGCTGAGAGGTGTGTCTGTATAGCTGTATTTGCCAGCCTGTGCGTGCACATGTCACATGGAACGCTAACAATACAGTGATTGGGGAAATCAGCTTGGCTTTGTGGGAACGGCAGGCAAGATCATGCTATTATGCTTGTCCTCTTTCCTTGTCTGCCTCCCTCAATTTTTACCCTTTTCACCTCCCTCTCTGTGTCGTCCTCTTCCATCATTCCTCCCTCTGTGAGAAGGAGAATGCATGTTATTTCCTTTTATGTCTCCAATTCGGTGTGAAGTCCCCATGAAGGGTAGTAGATTAGCGCCATTCTCATCCAGATAATTTTAACAGCTGCAGCGATGGTGGTGCTGCCGACATCTGAAGCCTCTTGTCTCTTGAGAGATACTCTGGCTGTTGGTTGAATTTCTGTCGCTTCAGATCATCCCAGCTGGAGAAATACTAAACAGACACATTTTATTCGCCACAGGCCCCCATGGATGTTCTGGCTACACAGTGCTTGAGCTGCAGTATCAACGAAGTATTGACTGTTGCATTGAGAAGAACAGAGAGGGGGCCGGGGGGGCTTAAATTAAGTTTTACTGAAAAAAGGGGGGAAAAGAGGGCTGGTTGAAGAGAGCAAACGGGCTGTTGGTTTGGATTATCTAAGCATGTTATTGTTAAAGTTTGTGGGTTTAATACACTGTAGGTTCAAGTGCAATAAGAGAAAAGCCATTAAAGTGGTCAACTTAGAAGAGACTTCTGCTCTGGCCAGTGTGAGCATTCAAATTGAGGCTAGTATTGGTCAACGTTTAATGTTAGATGCTGACATGACTGACGAGGACAAGACTGTCTTGAGTGTGGACACCTGTACAGTACATAAGGCTTCTACCTAATTACTCAAAAGCTTGTCATTTGCAGGGTTTTCTCTTCCTCCCGCTTACATTGAAAGTAATTCGTAAGTGCTCCTCTATGTGCAGTAGTTCTCAGCACTTCAGTGAAAAACTGGATTTAATGTTCCAACAAGTAGTGTCTATTGTCTTTGGGTACCAGTTTTCTTTATTTTACAGGATGGAGAATACTTTAGAAAATATTTCCAGCAAATTTAACCTTGGACATACCAGAGTATTTTATTGAGTTATAGCAGCCCAATCAACAGCATTTTTGGTTGAAAATCAGTAAAATGTAAAAATTAGTTATCGGTACAGAAGAAAAACAAAAGTTTAAAGGAGTCTTTTCATATTTTGGGAAATGCTCTTATTCACTTTCATGCTTAGGGACTGGAAACAGGCAAACAGCTAGGCTGACTCTGTTCGAAGGTAACAGTGTCCACCTACCACCACCATTAACGCTCACCAATATTATATCTTTACTTATTTTTTTCCCTAGGTGTTACGGACTATATCTTGGTCAGGATCAGTAACTTAATACCTGAGACAGTAACTAGTTGCTTTTGGTTGCCTGAAAACTGGTCTAGCTAAGTGCTAAGGTAAGCCAATAGGCTGATGGCTCTAGCAAACAGACATGCAAATGTATCAATCTTCTCATCTACTTCTTGGCAAGAAAGCCATTAAACATATTAAACATATATATTCTACAATGTCAAACTATTGCTAATTTAGCAAATCTTACTTTCAATAGGTGGCCTTTTCTGGACTACAATTCTACTACATGAACAGGGGAGGTATTGGTAACAAACCAACACACTTTACTCCATTACTTTTAGCATACTGCTTTGGATTCTGCAACCATCAAATGACCAAATATATGGTCATAAGCCTATTCACATTAGGAACTGTAAAGGATCAAACAAATGTAAAGTATTGAGTTTGTCATGTAGCCTTAAAAGATATGTAGTGAGTGTTGTCAAGCACAGCACTGGAGATCATTTCTAATGGATTTGATACAATCAAAGGATGTTTTTTTGTCGTTTCAGCTCTGTAATCAGTGAACTCAGTTGCAGGGCATGAGCCAGTGTCATTGGCAGATCTGCTGGACTGCCTGTGTGCTGTGTTTGCGTTGGGTCGGTATTGATTTTCTGTTTGTCCTGGTAAATACTGTATTTTGGAACCCAGCGCCTCACTGAAATCTGGACAGAGTTGTTGGATGGTAACAGAACAGAGGGAATGACACACAGGGGAGAGAGGTAAAAGAGTGTGTGGAGCAACAGTATTGCAGCAAGAAAGAAAGAGGGAGAAAATGTGAGCTTGAGGACAAGCGAAGAGAAAGAGAATGCATAGGATAACAGTAAAATAAGAGCAAGTATAAAAGGAGACGGTAAAGGAGAAGATGGGGGTAGCATTGCAAAGATTATAACAGAAGAATAATGAGTAGGAGGAGGAAGAAGACACTGAACTGCACTGCTCTTTTTTACTTGGAGTACAGACAAACACGCACATACACTCCAACTCACCTCCAGCAGGGCAGACAAGATTTGTGGCCAAATTATCCACCGTCCTCTTCTCCCACTCCCTCCCTTTGCTGTTCAAGAACTTAATTACAGTGATAATTTGGCCTTGTTTGTTGTAGTCATTATTACATTCTGTAAGCATCGGTCTGCTAGTGAAAACACAGACACCAGATCAGAGTTGTCATCGGGCCCCTGCCTAAAAACCTGAAGAGGAATAAAGAACGTCAGGCGTAGTGTCAAGTTATGTCAATTACAATGAACACCAAAGCTTTATCCCGCTCGCTGATGCCAGCAGACATGATTAAGGAAGAATTAAAGGCAAAGAAAAAAATAATCAGGATGAGTTGGTACATAATCTTTGTTGTTGAGTGTGGTGTGTCGTTTTAGGAAAAGGAGACAAATGATCCTCTTAATGCTTGCTTTGTTTCTAATTAAGTGAAATTACAGACTTTCCTCCATTCAAACATCAACTAAAGTGCTTCAAGATCTAGACAAGCCTAATTACAAAGAGGAGCAGCATCCACCAGAAAACTGTTGTCTCCTTTAGCTTAAGAAGTGCTTTAAATATAGCGTTGTTTTTCTTACTTTGACGTTGGTGTGACAATTATGGAATACACGGTTTGAATGCAAGACTTTGCTGACATCCTCTATGGAGAAAAAAGCAGAACATTAGGCAGATGGGTGATTGTCACTAGAATTTTATATGGGTTTTGTTGTTCTTTTTTGACCACAATGGTAAAACTGTTCAACTGAACAGTTTTTGTTAGTCGTTTATGCCAATATGTTAATACATTTGAATATTTTTAAGCCATGGCACCACAGATGATGATCGATCACTATCTAATCTAAACAAAATGTCCTATTAAAATCAAGTTAGTCACGCTTAGGCTTTACATTTAGGCTTCCCATAGACAACCATCTCATTGTAATCAAATATCTTGAATATGACAAGAAAAAGAAATACAGGAGAACCAAACATGTTGTTAGTTCCATGCAAAATCGTGTAACTCTATTGGATGCTAAACCATAGTGGATCTGTAGCATGTGCTACCTAAAGCTTTATGGCTGTCTCTTGTTTTTCACTCATCAACCTTTAAAAGAGCTTTATAAGTTGCTTTGACTCCCACCATTGTGCCTATTGCATTTCCAACCTATGCTAAATGCTTTTAGATCAGCACAAAAATACCACTGCAGAAACGGCCATCAAGGAATCCAGTGGAAGCCAGGATTTTAAGTGAGACGAAAGGACTGCCACAGTTGGAGACTACATTAGTTGAAGTCCTGACTAGATAAATTGCAGACTAAGCTCATCCTGAAGCACTACTCAGTCTCTAGAACCCCGAGGAGGCATTCAAGTCTGCTGGGATGCCCCCCTCCATTTATTAAATGATTTTGCTGCAGTTACATAGCTGTATAAATGTCAGCTGACATGTGGGCGAAACTCCATTTAAAGCTTGTCAGAGAGATTTATCAGGGTATTAAAAACTTTTAAATGTGCAGTTTTTAAAGCTGTTGTGATGTGCCATACACCCCCAGAGCCGTGTATCATTACAGAAGAGTGAACTGTTTTTTTGAGCAAATAAACACTGTATTATTTACCTCCTGCACAGGCCACCACAGAGTAAAGTAATGGTGCACTGTGCATTCAAATAGAATGGATAGCTCATATTAGTCTGTCAATCAATATATTAGTTGTATGATGAAGTATAAAATGTCATTTTATTTAAATAGCTGATGTAAGGTCACAGAATCACTTCAGTCAAAAGTGATAAATGTTGTAGTGCAACTATATTCCAATTATAACAATATTCTTTTTATTAAAGGGAGAGTAAAATGTGATTCTGCAGAAGGATTTTTGAGATTTGAACTCCTCTGCCAAACAAATACCCCCCTCAAATCTCGGAGGTTTCTCAAGCATTGAAACGCTTTTGCCCTTGCCTGGACATATAACTACCTTCATTGTTTATACTACCCCTTTTCCTCTTTAGCTGTTTCTCGGCCATCTCTCCATCTTCACAGTGCCTCGGGTCCAGCATGTTCGAATGTGCTGGTGCATGGAGCTCTCCCACTGGCCCCATCCCCCCATCACTCCTGTGCACGAGCATTCATTGTTGCTGCGTAGCTGGTACAGTGTTGTGTGGAAAGGTCCATCCCACTTTCTTTGCTTTTAATTTACAGAACCAGGGAAAACCAGTTTTTTTTCACACAAACCAGAGAGCTAGCAAACCATGAGGAAATATTCACTGAATTTTGCAAAAACTTGTGTTGGATTACAATCACTTACTGTCCCTTTAAGGCACTGCAATTAACAGTATATGCACAGGAGAAAGAAGGTATATCACCGACCTAACTAGTTTATGAATACTCTACTAGCCTAGAGACTTATGTGATGCATATTTGGCATCGGCTCCCTTTGGTGACAAATACATGTCTTCAGTTGACTAAGCTCAAATGGGCCCGAACGAGGCCATCGCTGACCCACACTTTCCAGACGAACCATGCTTATATGTTCCATGTGCTGCATTGCTAGTTGTCTGGTGCATACCATGAAATTGTGACAGCAATGTCATTTTTATGATCCTTATTCTAGAATTAGGGCTGATGCAACTGAGCCAACTGTGGGGTTTCCGTCATGGTGGCTGCTGTGGCCATCATAAAAGTCCCCCTGGTGCATTTGCACACACAAATATGCACGCACGCACACACACACACACACACACACATACACACTCTGTCTCTTCTCGTTTACTCCCGCACATAGCCACAGACTGTGCACCAGTGGATTTATGGTGTGTGAACAACACCGTTTTTTTATGAGGGGCTTAGGCAAACAGCATTTGGAGCCAATTGATCGTTAATCTGTACATTATCCCATTTGCTGGAACACATTTCTCTTTTTGCCAGTAAAACTGGCTGGAACTTGGCAAAACTGGATGGTGGACCAGAGACAAATGGTCAACAAAACAAAGGAGTGGACACACAAAAATATGTTGAACTGGTATTATTTCAAAAACCCTGGAGACATATATTTTTTATTTTTTAGATTTTTGTCTGCAATGTTTTTGGTTTCATTTGTTTGTTGTTGTTTTTTTTTACCCGTGGTGGCTTTTTAAATTTTTTTTTTAAATAAATGCAATACGATTATCTACATATCTTTGTGAGACACTTGGCTATATTCATAAAGAGCCAGCACAAAGTAGAAAGTTAGTTTCTTTTCATTAGGTTTTTCCAATTAACAAAGCAACCACATGCATACATGCAAATACAGTACACCTGTATGGAAACCAAGAATGCATTAACACATAAATGCAGGAAAATGTAAAAAGGCTCTTTTTCAGACCTATCCAACATGTGCACAAACACACACATTAACATGTTCTTCTTAGTGGCAGGTGCACAATATAATGTGGCGCTGGATCAGACAGTGTCCTATATGGCTGTTAGAAAGTCCCAGGATTGTCCAAGGACAGCTAGAAATGTCTTAGAGGTAGATTTCCAATTTCGAATAGGATTAGGTGTTATAAAAGAGGAAATATGGGGGCCAAAAGGTTAACATATGTGCAGTATACTGTAAATGTGTGTTAACTAAAAGTTTGAGGGTCTTAGTACCGTAAAACTTTGATTAATAGCCTAGGCTTTTATTTGCTAAAATGACTGAATTGACCTTGCCTATATTTGGGACAGACGTCTATGGGGCAGGTCTTTAATTCCTTTCTTACAAAACTGAAATATATTAATTATTTCAAAGAGTATGAATATTACTTATTAAAATGATCAAATAATAATAAACACACGTCATGTATTTGATCTAGCTCCGACAGAAGGCATATGCACTTTTATTTTGTAGGCAGCAACGTAACAAAAACAAACATACCCAACAACATGGTGCAGGATGAGAAAAGAGTGGCAGAAGTTTGCAGACAGAGCGATGGACTTCACATGACAGGATTCACAACTTGGATAAATTTTTATGAAAAGCTGTTTTTATTCTTTTGATTAAACTTTGGGGCTTATTATTTCTGTTAAATGAACTGAACGATTGAACTGTGGAGAATCTAACTGATCTAACGATGTGCATGTCCTGACATATTGATCATAAGTTTAAACATTAATATATGTAGCCTATTAACGATCTAAGCAGCTTAAAGCAGCTAAAGCTGGCAACCTGGCAGAGTTTGAGAGGTTTTATACATCCAAAGAACTTCTATAAAACCAGACCAGGCTTTTAATCGAGGCCTGTGTTTATTTGTCAGAATGTGTTCCCACACCAGGCCAATAAACGGCATAGGCGGCTATTTGGGACTCGGCTATTAGTTAAAGCTTTATGGTATTTTTACTCTGCCGTAACACAAGGAAACCCAAAGTCAATCGAAGAACGTTGTTTTTACTATTTTTGCTAGTTTCAAGAAGTTTTATGAGGCAGGCCTGAATTAAGAAAATAATGTAGATTCACCTCTCAGGGCTTCTTCAGTTCTGAATGACTTTGAAAACGATGACGCAGACACTCGCGTTTCCTAATTGGGTCTTCAGTTTGTGATGTGTGGATTAGTATCAATATTTCGGATACCAACGTTTCCTGCTCTAGGATCGATATTCACATAAAAGGATCAATATCTAAGCACAGTGGTTTGGAGTGACTGTGTGTTTTACCATGAGTATCTTACTGTCACACGGATGGTCTAATTATACTTGGTTGATAGGGACTACTTGTCCTTCGGCCTGTCAAAGTCATGCTTGCACTACGGCTTTGTGACGGAGCTCTTTGAAGTGAGCCACTGCAGCCCTTTACATTTCCCGCGATTGAATACTGACTATGGCTGACTGTAAAAGCAGTCACATCTGGCTGTATTTTAGCTGTGAAGGTAATAATGACACTGTGTGTGATCTGTGTGCAAAGACAGTGAAATACTTTGGCAACACCACAAACTTTGCTAAGCATCTGAGATTAAGTCACATTAATATGGTGATGTTATGAAGCGGCAGTTCTGAGCGGGATATTTTTATTATAATTAAAGAATATGAAAGTAGTTTGATGTCTTGTCATTATGCTATTATTATTTAGAATTGGTAAACCTACAGCCTACTCTTTATCACAGTAAACTAGAAATAAAATATGTAAAAAGTATTGGTATCAGCAATACCAGCCTGGGAGTTACTTGGTATTGGATAGTATAGGAATTAAATGGTATTGCACATCACTAGTCTTCTGCAACTATGGAGTAGACAATCTGCTTCCTGCTTACACTGGCACGCGCATGCCCAGTGTACGTGAATGGCCACTCGATGTGCATTTTCAGTCGTTTTTATATAGACTGAGATGCGTTCTGATACGCAGCTATAACACTGGTGTGGACGGAGATTGTTTTTGTTTTAAAAATCAGTTTTAAAACAAAAACGTAGTAGTGTGGATGTAGCAAGAGGCCTCATTTTAGTCCAACGACCATAACGTTACAATAAACCAAACTCTCTCCTGTTCAACTTGTTTGGTTTTCAAATATTGGCTGCATGTGGCTCTGGGCTTTTATTTTAGCAAAGAACTGATGACTGCAATTAACTATTACTCCTAAGATGATGAGCCTTTGGATAATTGTGTTTCAGAAATTTATCTGGTAGTGTTTTATAAGTGAAATCTTTTAATAAGGAGTAAATCAGTCTTACTATTTGTTTTTAATTTTTTATTTGTGCTTTTTTTGGTTATACTTCAGCTTGACATAAGCTCAGGAATGTATCTTGCTGTGATCATCGTTCCTCATAGGTTACTGTGTAACATGGAAGTAATGTCATGCATCTTAATTGAACACGTCTGTAACAACGGACACAGTGAATAGATGAGATAGGTTTAATTAAGGAGTGTATAAACTAGTAAAACTTTAAATTGCTCATTAAATGTATATTTTCTAAAGATTTTGTAGTAATCAATAATTGTGAGAAATGTAGTCCATTGGGCCAGGAGCATTTTGAATAACATTGTGAAGATTTAGGGACTACTGTTGGGAGGAAAATCTGGCAGAGGTGCAATTGGTTACTGTGCCACAATTTCCATCTTTTCAGGGACACAAGACAAGAGGGGCCTGAGAGATTTTCAGATCCTCAAAGTAAATAAAAATGAGAAGCAGCAGCCTACCCTGCCTCACTGTGCCCATTGTGTCTTCATACTAAAGAAGGAACGAGTGGCATAAAGGACTCATGGATAATGCATTGGGGGTAGTTAAGAAGAGTTTGGGAAAATTTAAAAAAGTTCACGGTGGTCAGCCTGGCAAATACAACGATACGGTTTCACCTGCGTGAACCCATCAAATTAGATTTTGTTTGGACTATGCTGCTGACCTTCATACATTAGCAGGATTCATCCATCCTTTTCAAACTGTTATACACTCTACCAATGGACCAGACACCCTTACATCTTACTGGCTTGTCTAATTCAATTAACTCAGCAACATTTGATCAAATAAAAATCCAAGCCTGGGAGCTTAATTAAATACACGGGGTTGGGAAATGCCAGTGTGTGTGTGTATGTGCATGCATGTTTTAGTATGCCTACACCTACACGTACGGGTGCATTTGTGCTTGTCTGTGGTATGAGTGCATGGATGGTATCTGCATGTGTGTGTGTGTGTGTGTGTGTGTGTGACTGCAGGTCTGATTCAGTTTGTGTGTTTATGCTTGCATGGCTGTTTGGGTGCGTGTGTTTTTATAACTGGTTGCTAGGCAAGGGATGAGATAAAGCGTTTAACTGAGACACAGGAGATTTCCAATGTGCTCTTCCATTGAGCTGCTGAATACACAATAGGAGGGAGTTCAACAAAGTTCACATAAACCACTTCTGACTCTTCACTCAGTGCTACATGAATATGGATTTGTGTTAGTTTGATTTTTTTTTTTCACAAAAAAAAATTAATTATTCAAAAAACACCTTGCAGCCAAAACAAACACGCAGCAACGTTCATGCACAAGGTAGGGGCACGCATGCCCCAAAGAATTTGAACTACAACTTGACATCAACAAAGACGGGGCAGAAGTTAAACTCAATAATTTATACATATTTATTCACAGTCAGCACACAAAGACAGAAGCTAATGTTTTAAAAATGGCCTTCTTTGGGGCTGTTTACTATGTTGAGACAAATAATGATTATGAAACAACAAAACATGTGACAAATAAATCCAATAAGTCAGTCAAGAAACCTAAAGCAAAAAATCTATCTGTATGATGAAACTCTCTGGTGAAGTCTGAGGCACAGTGAAGTTAGCCTATGGTAGCAGTATCAATAACTATATGTAAGTGCATAAGTTCTGGCTGAAAACTGTCTTTCTCCCAAATAAGACATCTCAATTAACCTCTGATTCTCTCCACATTTAAGAGGATGACTCTGGAGAATGATTGTTTTGACACTTTTGGAAGTCCTTGAAGTGTTGGCCACAGCATGTAGACAGCAGAAGAGAGAATGGGTGCATTGGCTCCTTTCTGTGTCTCCAGAAAAGTATAGCTCACAGCACAGTTTCCTGGCATCCTTGTGGACTGAAGCCGCCAGTCCTGGATGGCTGCTGGTTTCATGGGACCCCCCTATAAGGATGCTGGCTTCTGATTCCCTCTTTGACACAGGCAGAATGTGATTGTAGCTAGAGATTTCTAGCCTTTTGTGCTGGAGAAGCTCTGTGTCTGTTTGGTAATTGAGACCAGTGCCACCCACCAGCTGTCCACCCTTGCTGCAGTCATAGCTCAACAGGAAATCCATATCTTAATTTACCCATCAGCAGGTGGCCCCAGAACCCAGGGAGTACATGTGGACATACTAAACACAACAAAATAAACACTGACTGAAAGCCTGCACCTTGTTCCTGGAGCTGTCTCCACTGCTCATATTCCACTTACGTGCTTGACCAGACTTACCCATTATTTCAACCTCATAGCTTTTCCCTGTGATTAGCTGGTTAGCTTGTGTTGTCACATCCTGCTTGTGACATGGACCTGGATCTTCTTGAATCGTCTTGTGATGACACCTTGCAGTGTGTCTTTGTCTATGTGATTTATACTGGTCAGCTGGTGCCATGATGCATTCTTACTTATCTGTGGTATAAAGCCAGAGGTATGGCTGAAAGAAAGTAGTTTGTACTATGGGATGACCAGCTGGCAGGAATAGATTATTGTTTGTATGAAGGAAAAGTGACAGAAGTAGCTGTCTGCAGAATGAAGAAAGAGACCTGGAGAGTGAAGGTCACATCCTGCTTACTTTCTCACCTCTGCACACCTGGCAAATCACTGTGTGAAGTGGGTGGGATTGTCACAGTATCGGTTCCCGAAAGTTACAGAAAGTGTCCTATGAAATTTCAATATTAGCCTTGTTTGACCATCTGACAAACTATTTGCCATTTTCTGACACTGTAAGACAGAGGAAACATTTATATTTATGAAATAACAATCCTCCACATTTTAATATGCTTGCAGATAGTTAGAGCTGGGTTAAATACCGGGTCATCTGTTATTTGGTGTGCAGGAAGTACTCCAGACGTCCACAGGACTTTCTCCCTTTGACCTGCTATATGGACATAAATCTAGCAGTGATCTACTCAACGAAAGCTCGAAGGGCTGTCCAAACACAAAAGTTATTCAGTACATCCTGGACATGCAAGCAAAACTCCATTTGCTAGGTCAGATAACGAAGGAGAATTTGCTCCAGCTACAGGAACCTCAGGAGCATCTGTGTAACAGAGATGGTCATCGAGACAATTTTCACGAGGAGATTGAGTTCTTGTATTGGCCCCTTTTTCCAGCTCCAAATTACTCACCCGATGTCAGGGGCCATTCATGGTCACATGGCAAATGAAGGATGTTGTTTATGAGGTACGCCTGGAGGAGAAACCCCCCCCCACCACCACCACCACATCACATGCCATGTCAGTCTCCTTAAACTTCCATTGAGGCAATGTAAGACATGTCTCGCTGCCAAAACATGGAGAATGAAAAATATCAGTTCAGACCTGCGGTTAGAAAATCATCCAAGCTTGACTGCCCTTTGTAATGACCATTTCTCAAGAGGCCAGACAGTAAAAACCACTACCACATAGAGGCACCCTTAAGGGTAGTGGTACACACCCATCCGTACTGCCTGTCAGAACAAAAGTAGTGAAAATGGTAATTTGTAGTTTTGTAGTATTATTCGGGTACTGGACCAATTCACTAGATTTCCATGATTTTTTTTTGTGAAGGTTTTAACAACTCATGAACATGTTGCTGCACCTTCATAGGATATATCGGCCTGCTGGGATGAAATCTTCACCTGTTGTGAAAGCTGGCAGTGGAAAATGAAATACTTAGAAACCATTTTGGAATGACAGAAATGGACAGTCTTGGCATCACATTAGTGGTTGTCAGCCTCCCCCCCCTGCTGCCTCTAAGCAGGCTACTTGCTGTACTCTACCTTTTTGTTCTTGGAAATGATCTGTTAAGCAATTAAAATTTTATTTTCCCATCAAAAGCCATAAGGGAGAACTATCTGCAAGGCATGCAAAGAAAGTCATCTGAGACACCAACTCGGTGCTGCAATAGTCCCATTCAGTCCTGACTTACAGCATTTATAAAATAATATCTGCATTGGCTTTTATAGAAGTGTGGAGCAAGTATGCACAGTAGGCAAACTGTAGTAGCCCCTGCATGATGGAGCAATTTGTTATCCTGTGTAACTAAGTAGAAGAGGAATGCCCCTGCTGCTGTCAAAGTTATGTTCCCATTGGTGCCATATCAAACACAAAGAACACAGTTTGGCTTGTTACACTGGCCCATTGGTATGTGCTGTCTCCTGACCAATTTTAGTAGAAGCCGTTAACTCCTCGCTGGTTCCTTTTTACGTTTTATGGTATTCACAGTATATCCGCATAATTAACAGTTAATGAGTTTGTCTTTCCAAGGTGTGTTGGTGTGTGTGGCATGTATATGCGGCCGTTATTTGATGACGTTGACGATGATGATGCAGCTAATGCCCCAGCTCTATGGAGAGCCTCTCCTTTGCCATTCTCAGTTTCTCTTGTTTCTCTCACCTCTTATCTTCCTTTGTGTGTCTCTGTGATCTTGTTCCTCCCTTGTCCCTGTCTATTCTCATCCTCCCCTCTCCTCCCCTCTCCTTCTAGGACTTTCTTTCTCTCCTCAGGTGACAGGGTGATGGATTAAGCCCAAATAAACTCGTTCATCTTTCAATTAGAGCCAGTGTTGAGGAGGTGCCAGCCATTATGAAGCTGTCTGGAAGACTGGGAGCGAGGGAGAGTGATGGAGGGAGGAAGAAAAAGGGTGAGAGTGAGTTATGGCATTAGTGTGAGAGACAGCGATAGAAAGATGTTTGTGAAAAGAGCTGAGAAAGAAATAAAAATTATGTGTATGTGTGAGGGAGCACATCCAACTATTAAAACATCATTCCTGCGCCACCATCAGAACAGAACTCCCATGCCTGGCCGACCACCCACGGTCTAGCTCACTACGTCATCACCAGTCCAGCTTGCGCTTTTACGCAACATTGCCTTTCACTGATTTGATTTTTTCCCCCGTCTATTGTTGTCGCTGTTTCTTATGAATTTGTTCTGAGCAGCTTAGTCATAGAATCAGAGGGCTGTGGAGTATGTGTGTGTGTAGAAAGGCCCTCGCATATGCCTGTGGGTGTAAAGGTGAGCGTAGATATTTGTCGGCAAATGTGTGTGCTTGTTCTCACATATTACAGTGTGGGTGCATATCAGTATAGTGTATGAATTCAGTGTGTAGTGTATTCATATACAATAATGTCTGTGTGTGGGCACGTGAGAGGGAGAAGACAGTGGTGTTTGAGGAGTCTGTTATGACTTACTACCCTCGCTTTCATTCTCTCCCAGAAACCAATACTGAGTTGTTGGCGCATTTTCATTTTTTCTGTTTTACTTCTTCTTCTTCTTGAAGGGAATATTATGTACTGTAGGCACACAGGGACGAGTTCTAATGAATTTGAATGAGCGTCTCAATTTATTTTCCATGTTTTATTTATTTTTTCAGGGTTTGGGGAGTAAATTGAATCGACAGTGGTGATGCGTGCGCTAGTCAGGAGCAATATAGGGACCTGCTGTTCTGATTAAGTTCCTGTTATGGAGCCGTTCATTATTGATTTCATTTCTCCCCACTTCTCCTCCCTCTCACATTCGCATTCGCTCCATATCTCTTTCTTCTCAGCAGGTCTCTCCCTCTTTCTCTGTCCCTCTTACTCTTTTCCTCTTCTTCGCTGTCAGCTCTCATTTAAAAGCAGCATGTTGTTATTTAAAAAAGTCTTCAGTTTTGTTTCAAACTTAATACAGAATTCCTTTTTGCTTCTAATCCCACAAGTATTCTGTTTCTGGTAATGTGGAGGCTCGCTTTCTTCTCAATGGAGCAAAGTCCTGAATCATGCGTTCCGCTGGACTTAGACAATATGCGTTATTTACCACCCAGTTAGATACAGAGCTTTGAGGTGAGTATTATTTGGTGAAACACTAAATCAATTTTCTCTCTGTGCTGTTAAGCGAGTTGGACGACTACTGGCATGTATGTTGAAACAGGAATTTCCACTGTTGAATAAATGTAGATCTTTCAGCTCACATGTTTTTGTTCTTGGGGCATTTCTGTTGTGTTCCTATAACTTACAACAGGATTTTTATGCTTTATACACAGTTCATGTTTATACTAAGGTGTTACGTGGCCCATATTCAACTTGAGAGACTTGCACTGTTTGCTGTGTATTAGTTAGCACCTGTGTATTTTTGGGAGTTCAACCAATTGTTCACCTTACCCAGATGATGATGATGATGATGATGATGATGATGATGGTGATGATGATATTGTAATGTTGAGTCTGAAAATGCTCTGGTGTCACAGCAAGTCCATTTGCGACATTACAGAAAAGACAAAAACAAAAACAAAAAACAGAGACGCACAAGACAACATTAAAAGCTCTTTACCGTAAATTTGGTATGGGAATGTTCACCATATTTAATTTTAAAATTGACTGATGCATAAAGCCGGGAGTTCTTCAGTCTAACCCTATTAAATTGTGAAATCATGTATCTCCGTTTTGATGTTAGCAATTTATTTCCACTGTTCAGGACATGGTTAGGGTCAGAGATAATGTTGTTGACCAACCTTTATATGTTATAATGGCAGGCTGAGTCATAGAGTTTTAAAAAATGATTATTTTTATAAATGTAGGCTTTAAAATAGTGGAACAACACTTGTACTATCTAGTATTACAATACTGTTGAACACTCATAATTACATAAGTAAAAAAACAAAAGAAGAATCTGTCTACTTGCCCCAAAAGACCTAAGGCGGTGGAGAAAATAAATTATTTGTTTTGTCCTTTCCAGGATAACAGATGACGAATCATTACACCCAAGTATACCCACGTATTTATATAAGGAGACCGGCTTGATAATTTCATTATGAATAACAATAGGAATTTTAAGAGAGTAAGATTGTGATCCAAATACAATTTCAGTTTTCTTTGTGCTACTCTCAAGAGCGTTATTATCACACCACTTGACCGCTTTGTTCACTTTATGTTGGTGCAGCCCATGTTGGTTTAATAGGAGGACCAGCAGCCAAACCATACCCATGTCTCTGAGACTGTACACAAGCATGTTGGTATATTATTATTTTTTTATCATGGCCTGTAGATTGGTAACCTCTAACCTCTAAGTTTGAAAGTGTTAACTCAGGAGTATTGTCTGGTTAACTTTAATCAAGTCCTGTTTAAACTAAAACACTAGGAATCTCAAAGAAGTAGAGTTCTCCTGCCACTGAAATGCATATTTTTGTTGAAAACTGTTCTAATGTGGGTTTTGGATGCATGTCTTTAAAATCAGGCAAAACTCCAGCCTTGCAGGTGCTGCCAGTTTTTATTGTCTTACTTGTGGGATAATGCACTTGATGTTCGATATGCTATAATGTTTGCATGCACCCTAATGGGGCTGTTCCTAAGGTAGGGTGGGCCAGCTGTTGACATAGGTCACAAGTACTGATGTGTCTTGCAAGTATGTTCTCAAATAAAACTGCATTCCCTTTAAAGGAGGCAGTATTTAAATCTCTTTTGTGGAGGATTAACATTTGCAACTTGAGTACAGTAAAATGCTGGCAGCTGTGCTGAGACTTAGCTGTGGTTAGGAGGCAAACTGAAAAGCTCTGTCTGCTGGTGTTATTATGACTAACTTCCTATAACCCGACCTCTCCATGAGTCAAGAGCCACCTCACAGAGAAAGGAATGCAGCGACAGGTTCCATGGAAAAATGAAGACGGAATAGGTTGTTTTTTCGACTGACTGGCTGTTGTTGCTTACTGGCTGTGTGGGTGGCAGGCTGGATCACAGACTGCTGAGCTATAGCACAATGTCCTGGCTAATATTTTCACTTCCTGGGCTCTTTGCTGACTAGTAAATGCTAGCTGCTTGGCTTTTGGCTGGCTCTTTGCTTATGTGGGTGGATCATCTAAAGTACTCAATAGTAACTATGCTGATGTATTTATTTATATAGTTTATTATATGTAGACATTTTTCAGCTAATCTTAAAAGCAAGGTTTCAAATTTAGTTTTGTTTGGAAACCTCTGTCTGCCTTTTAAAGGAACTACTCTGTCAAGACTTTGGCCTTCTTAGCCCAAACTGTGAGAGAGTGAGAGCGGCCTGCTAAAACATCTGTGGTCTTGGCTGGGAATTAATGACTACAGATAGACTGGGATTAAGCATTACTGGGTTCGAGCTCTGGGGTGGGGTGACGGAAAACTTGGCTAAGGCTGGGGGTTGTGAGTTGAGAACAAGGGGTGGGGTGAGGTAGGGGTAAAGATGTGGGTTTGGGAAATTGGGGAATCTAGAGGAATGGAGTTGAAAGTTCTGGATTGGGTGAGTGCTGGACTTAGGGAATTGAGGGTGAGGAGCGATGGATATAGGAAGGGTGCGGTGAGTGCTGGGAAAATGGGGTTCAATACGGGGACAAAGGCTGTTGTAGAACTAACTACTTGTAGCTATATTGGGTATTTCTGGGCCAGGTAATAAATGCAGTGTTTTATGGACTTTCATTTAATCACTCAAAATACCCAGTAAATTGAATTACATTAATGCTAAATCAATATTTTTATAGTGTGGGATTTGGTATTAGGGAGACTATGAATTAGGTGGGTAACGTGGCTAAGGAAACAGTCTTGCGTGTCTGTGATGTGGAGACTGTGGTGAAGCACGACTCTGGAGCTGGTTTAGGGTCTACAAATTGAGGGTTGTGGAAGCGGGGATATGTTGTGTTGTTTTTTTTTGTGTCTCTTTTTGGGCCCACAGTGGGAGGCTGATGCCTGCTTTATCTGAGGCTGTACTGAATAGAAAGATGGATTACAGATAAATTGAAATACAGGAGAATTTGGACTGAGCTGGAACATGTGAGACTGGAGTTGGCTTCCCAGCTGGGAAGTTGGTCTGGGGGTTCAGAGGAGGGTTGCTATAATGGTCATTTTATGCTGTTTTGGCTGTTCCCAGATTTACTAAGGGCTGTGAAGGATGTGAAGGAGGTGTCTGTCTTTCTCTCTCTCACACATACTTTGATGTGCACAAACTCCTTTCATGCTAAGCCAGTTACACTTTTGGGAAGATGATATTATGAACGATATGGAGCACAAGATGACTCAGCCACAGGAATCCCAGAAAACCCACAGTGGTTGGCTGGACTACATAGAGAGAGACAGTGAGACAGAGGGAGGCAGAGGAAGTGTGTGTGTGTGTTAGAGAGAAATATGAAAGCCAAGGAGAAGTAAAGGAGAAAGGGAGTCATGGGAATGTGTCATTGGAAGTAGTAATTGTTTCTGGGAATGAATGATCTTGACCTTATTTTATACGTTCCCATTAGCAATGCATTAAAATAAGTACCCACAGTTAGTAACTAATGAATACAAATAAATGAAAGATTACAACCAATAAACAACTTGTTCCTAATGCCAACTGACGTTCTGTCAGATCTGTGTCATGTTGACTGAGGCAGTACTAATGTCTTTCAAAACTGTGCATGTGCTTTAACAAGAAAAAATTTAACTCGAAAATGTTTCGTCCAGAGTTATTTTGAGGTAAAGGCTGGGGCCAAAAAAATATTAGCATAAATGAATATTTCATTTGCTATCAGCTGAGAATTGTCCCTGCCTGAAATTTGAGATATGAGATGTTTGTTCTTAGTGTGCCTGGTCTTACGTTTTTTTGAGTTTGTTACTTATTTTATGAACCTTAATTGCAATGTATTTGTAAATGCTGTTTATACTTCTTTTAAGGGATGAACAATTTATTGAAATCTTATCAAAATCACAATATGACCTAGTGTATTTTTTTAAAGCACAGGAGGTGCAAGGTTTGTTAAAGGCAAAATGTGTCAAAAAAACATTTTAAATTTAATATTGTCATGCTGCAGAAATGTCATGGCCTGGACATCATATTCTACATCATATTCGACTTAAGCAAACATCTTTATTTGGTACAGATCCTTGCAAAAATCCCAACATAATCATTTAAATAGGTTTTTCATTGAGAAAAGTAAGGTAAAAATGATCATTCCCTTCTATATCGCAAATCAAATCGCAATTGCAATATCAGTCAAAATAATCACATTTTTTAAATTGTATTATATATATATAATTTTTTTTTACAAATTGTTCAGCCCTACTTCGCTAATGGCATGCTGCTGACATTGCTCTATGGCATAAAGTAGGAGAAGGGGCAGCTCTTCCATTGCACACAACGTTTAAAGTTTGTTGCAGTGGCTGATGGTAAAACAGCCAATGCCAACTTGTGAAAGTTAACATTACTGTGTAATTAAGCACAGAGGGTTTGTGGGAAATGTGGTTATAGTGTTGTGGAATACCAGTAACAGTACTGGCATAATTCAGGCATTACTGGCCATCTCTAGCAAGTTCATTTTACAACAATACCGCAACTAATTTGAGAATGATAAAGTAAGGTTCAGGATGGCGCGGAGGTGCAGTGGTTAGCATTGTTGCCTCACAGGAAGAAGGTCCCGGGTTTGAACCCCGGTTGCCCCGGCCTTTCTGTGTGGAGTTTGCATGTTCTCCCTCTGTCCACGTGGGAGATGCTGTCCCTCTCTCCGGGTGCTCTGGCTTACTCCCACCATCCAAAGACATGCAGACTAGGTTAATTGGTGACCCTAAATTGTCCTTAGGTGTGAGTGTGGGTGTGATTGGTTGTTGGTCTGTGTGTGGCCCTGCCATTGACTGGTGACCTGTCCAGGGTGTACCCCGCCTGTTGCCTGATGTCAGCTGGAATTGGCTCCAGCCCACCGCGACCCTGTACGCAGGATAGGCGGTTAAGGATGGATGGAAATTAATGTTCAGATATCCAACATGTCACACTGCTGTCTTTTCTCTTTAGCTCTGTGCTGTTATTGGGGCTGACATTGTGTCTCTCCTGGGATATTTTGTCTGTTGTCCTGCCAAGCTGACATGATGGGATCCAGAAACTGGGCTGGGATCAGCTTGAGGCTGAAGTTCAATATGCTGTACCTCCTCTGCAACTGAGAAGAAACAACTGGAAAGAAGTAAAGGGTCAGACAAGAGGAAGTAGAATCCCATGTTTTATGCATAGTTTTGCTGGCTGCGTGCATGCCCACATATTCAGAATAGTTTCTGATTGTTCATTTGTCTATTCCTCCACTTATCTATCCTTGAACTCCAAAGAAGCACTCTGCTTTGTTGTTTCTACAGTGGGATATTGCTATTTTCTTCTGGCCCATTTTCTCAATATCACAGCTTCACAAACTAGAGAGGAAAACGGAGACCAACTCAAATTATGAGTGAGCACTTATTGTAACCGTGGGTAAAGAAACTGTAATTCTTGCTAGAATGCTACAGATTTAATTGAATTGAAAGCAGACATCATTTTTAAATTACACTGCATGTCATGTCAAAAGTAGCAGTGAATCACAGTAGAATGCATGAAATATCTGAAAAAGTTTAATCATTTATAAAGTTGTGACTCAACAAGGCATTTATATGCCACCAGCACTGACATACAGATGAGATATAGTAGACTCAGTAACAGGACGAACACACACTCTCATGTCAGTCTGGCTTGCAGTGGAGTACAAAAGTGCTGACTCACCCTTGAGCTCCTGGTATCATGTACCTTCCAAACTTTTGCAGAGTTGCAGTGACCTTGAGCGGCGCAGAGCGGAGCGAGCGAGTGAGTGACTGTGGAAAATGAGGAGTAGAAGAGAGAGAGCGAGGGACCCCTCCAACCTGCTTCTCGACAGATAATCCGTCAACCCCCCACCGGCGCCCAGATTCATGGTACATGCGGCATACACACATATATGCTACATACACACACCTCTCACCATGGCTGCCTACTCTTGCAGCACAGCTGAGTGTCTGATAGAACTCCTCTCCTCCTCCTTCTCAACTCCATCCCTCACTCCCAACACACGCTATATTTCTCTATCTTTCACTCCCTCCCTTCTCTCTCTTTTATTACCTTTCATCTCATTTATAACCCTCATCTCTTTCTTGCTGTGCTCTTTTACTCACTCTTTGTTTCTCCTGTTTCTCTCAAATTTATCGTGTGTTATGTGTTTGTCTTTCTATCTGAGTTAGTTGAGAAGAAAAAGAAAAGCTTCATCAGTGGAAAACTGAACACTGTGGAGAACACACACCGGCCTGTAATCTAAGTACAAGCTGGGACACTCTTGATTTTATTAGCCCTGTGAAGTGCTGTAGCGAACATGTGATACAAGGCCTACCTTGAGTGGCTGTTGTTAACAAATTCGAAATTGCAAACTATTGATTAGCTCACTTGCTGTTCATCAGTGCACATGCACGTTTTGTGTCACTCTCTCTCTTTGTGGCACACACACATACACACACACACACACACCAATGCTACTCTGTCAGGCTAGAGAGTTTGGTGGTACCAAGGTCTGGTCAAATTCTCACCAAGTGGTTGCCTCAGAGGCCTGCTGAAGTCCTTCAGCACTCTACTGTACAGCAGACCTCTGTCTTATGTCCACACACACACACACACTATTCACATTCATTGTCTGGAGATTTATCCTAACCCTAACTTGCCTAAACCTAACCCTTAAGCGACCTTTAACCTAAACCTAACCATGCCTGAACCTTTAACCAAGTCTTCACCCTAAAATTTAATCATGCATCCATTTTGTCTCCATAAAGAAAGGCGAGTCCCCACAATGTGAATGTGTAAACAACAGATTTATGTCCCCACAACATGAGTAATACCCGACCACACACACACACTGAGTCCTCGCTGCTCTTTCATACACAAATCTACACACATAAAACTACAGCTCCTACATCTAAGTCAGTGAGTTACAGGATCATGCACTCTAGGAACTTTTCTGGTGAATTTCAGTGGATCGTCATGTGCAAGCTGTCCCATGAGAGTTTTCATTTTATGGGGGAAATGGATACAGCTGTTAACTTGTGTGTCTTTTTGTCTTGTTTTTTTCCTGAGTGGGTAGAGTGCAGAATGAGTCAGTGGGCTGACATTAACTGGCAATCCTGCAAAGTGCGCAAATGCACCGCAAAGTCTCAAGATGAGTCACTCCTCACATCAAAGATGATAATTGCACTTACTAACTCAATTACCACACTTGGATTTGAATTATTTCAGAACAAGCCGAAGTGAACAGACACACTGTAGCCACAAAGGCTGGGAGATGGAGAGGAAATGGGAGCAATGGGTTTGTTGGGAAGAAATGTGAAAGACGGCGGTAGTAGAGTGTGAGGGATGGATTTGGAATACAGAGCGACGATGCCTCCTCCACCATGTGTGATCATTTACACCATAACTGGTCGTATTGTTTGTTCTTGACGTCTATACTCCTCTCTCGTCCATCTTACTGCCAGCTTAATTTCCCTGCTATGTGACGGTTAGATTTATAGACGTGTCCCCCCACTGAGCCACCACAGGATGTGCAGCAGCACAGATGTGATGAAGCACTGTCCAGAATCCAAGAACTACAGTCGAGTTCCCAATCTGTGCCAAGAGCCACGTGAATGTGGGCGGGGTGGCGAGGTGGTGTTGGTGAAACCGGCTGAAACTTCTAGAGATGCTGTGACTAAATTAAATTTAACATCTGTGGTGGGAGATGTCCAGTTGGTGATGATCATCGTTTTGATGGGTAAGAGGCGGGTGGGGTTTGAGGCGTTATGGATCGGATAATGCATCTTCACGCTGTTTTTGGAGTTGAGTGGTGGTAATGTCAAAAGTTAAATGAATAGTTTACTGACAAACTGTAGTCATTGTTCAGCCATCTATGACTCATATCAGGCAAAACACCAGTGAGGTTTGTACTCTAAAGAGCTCGTGCAGCTCTGGAAATGATTATTAGTTGAATTTTTAAACTTGGACACATGCCCAAATGACATTTACTGTACAAGCCCAGCTATCCTTTCAAATGACACTCAGGTGCGCTAGAGTTACAGCATTTGATAATTAAATATTAGCTTTTATTGTATTTCAGTGGAATGTTACCGCATATTTTGTTATCAGGATACAAAATATTGCTGTTCATTTGAAACAGCTCATTGCATCGAACATTAATGTGATTATTATGTGATTTTGCTTACATACATGCCAGTATGTGATCTAGAAAGATCCATCAATCCATCCATTGTCAACCGCTTATCCTGTGTACAGGGTCGCGGGATGGAGCCTATCCCAGCTGACATTGGGCGAAAAGTGGGGTACACCCTGGACAGGTCGCCAGTCCATCGCAGGGCCACACATAGACAACCTCTCACACTCACTTCACACCTAAGGACAATTTGGGAGACACCAATTAACGTAGCCTGCATCGTGACACCACTGTGCCGCCCATCTATAAAGATATTCTACTTCATAAAATTAGTATGTTGACTGGCTGACATTGACGGCTCTCAGATGCACCATCGCCAATGTAAAACAAATTAAATCACAAAACAATTATCAATTTGTTTTACCCAGTCCTTTACAGTAATTGATTGTAGTCATACCAATAGTAAAATGAGAAATGTATGAAAGCATCTCGCGCTAAGGCAAATGTAAGGCTGTACACATAAAGTGACTTCTGAATTCATCAGATGTCTGACAAAACAAAAGCCATAGCTGCTGCTTAATGAAGCATTTCATTTCCATCATTGTTTCTACACCCCCACAGGATTTCAATGTATCTTTTTACTTGATGTATGTGAAGTGCAGCAGAGCACTATATCCACATAATTTTAGATAGAGGGCTCTGAAGCAGTGCCTCAGTGTTCAGAATGGGCCGGTAATGAGAGTCATTGTTTCTGCACAGAAATAACTGATGTGTCTGTGTATGTATGCATGTGTGTGTGTGCGTGTTAATGCTCTGTGTGTGGAACAAAGATAATTGAATGTAAGTGGTGCCTATCAACTGTGGTCGTATTTCTCTGTGGTATTGAAACCTACTGAGATTTGAAAACTCATTTAGCCATGCCACTTCAAAGAAAAGAAAATATTACGTAAAAAAACTATGCTGGAAGTGTACCCCTCCTCCTCTTCATCCACCCCCTTTGCTGTGGCGGTGTGAAGTGCACAAAAGACCTGGCGTGTGGAAAATGAATTAGGGCTGCTGTTTCACTGTATTTTCATGCGCTGTAATTGTGTATGTGTGCATACATGTACTTTTGTGTGTGCGCGTGTGTGTGCTTGTGCTAGCGTGCGTCTTTATCCGACCTTAAGTGCATGTTTGTATTCATGCTAATTAGTGTGTCCATTGAAAAAACAGGAAGCTGTTCCCAGACTGCGAAGATGAAAGGCATTAGAGCTGTGTCCAGTATTTCCTCCCCGGTGTGTTACACTGCAGCTCTATGGGCTTTCACAATGAGATCTCAGGCAAAGGCAGAAAGAAGCAAAGAAAAAGAACGACAACTGTTAACAGAGTTTCATAAGCTCCATTTCACTGCAGCATCAGAGTGAAAGATAATTGCAGCCAGGCTGGGAAGGTTCCAGGGCAGAGACTTGTGGAAGGCGTGGAGTCAGGTTATTTGCAATTAGCCGCAGTACAGCATTTTCACCTGATGTAGTTCAACTTACACTGCTGCATAAACAGAAAGAATATGAACTGCTTCCAAACTTTTATTGTAGTTTAATGAAAATGAACACAGGGTCTCACAAACATGTGCTTTAGATTAAACCAACAGGAAAAATGTTTGCAATAAATAGTTTAAATATATAAAGTATGTACAACATAAACGTGTGTGTGAGCTTGCCAGCAAATGTAATGAGTTGCCAGACTTGAGCCAGTGTTATACTGAAAAGAAAGGAATGATTCACAGATTTAATTACACTGAACTGAGGTAAATATTGTCCTAACATTGTTTTTCAGAAGGCACATAGTTTGGATGTTGAATGCTAATGTAAACATAGAGTTTTCCTGATCCTGCTTTAATAGAAATTTAAATGTGATGTAATTGTTTTCAGCTACTTTGGGATTACTTTGCTGTCAAATCCCTACATGCAATTCAACTGTGCAATTTCAATTACCAGTTATTTCAAAATGGTGAATGCCCTTTTGTATATGTTTATGAAAAGTTTAAAATTAAAAAAAATATTTATGTGCGCCCCCCCCCAGACTGATTTTATAGTTATACTTATATAAAAGTTCGTAGAAGAATTATAACATAGCATATTGGCCTGAAGAACTTTTATAATTAAAGAGGAAGGGAACGTATTTTTTCACGCTAACGTGACAGAAGTGGCTGAAGGGGACAACTCTCCAAGTCTAATTAAACAAAGAACCTATTCATAATATGCCATGAAATATTTATTATGTGTCCCAGATACACATTCTCCAAATTTCACCTCACATTATTGCTTGAGAGAGGCACAGCTAAAGACTCTCCTTATTATACCTGTCTGCCCTCGCAGCACAAATCAGTCTGATTCCTTTCTCTTTTTTTCTTCTTTTTTGGGTTTTTCATTCCGGTCTTGTCAAAAATGTTTAACTTTACGTCTTGATTCCTCTGATAGTTAATGATCAAAACGCTTGCCACTTTTTGAAACAAGGCTCCCGTCCTTAGATTTGTGGGTGTCAAATTGTCAGTCGAAGGATTGGGCCTTGGACCAGTAAGATTCTGGGGAACTGTCATAAAACAGATTATTTTCCAAAACATTTCCTGCCATAATCAGTAATTGCTGACTCAGTATGGAGTCCTGCATGATACCGGACTGTAAGTGGGATGTCGTTTTCTTGTTGAATATTAAAACTGGGCGATTAAACGCCACAGCAGGACAAGGACAGTATAACTTAATGGCTCCTTTTTACTGCAGTTGTTAGGTCCTTGCTTCGGCCCCTGGTGAGCAATATCTTTATATTAAGCAGCAGGGACAGCGGTAAAATATTGTTTTCACAGATTTTTCTTTTAAAGTTAACAAGGGCAATGCGTGACATATTCCGTGTTAACAAGGGAGATGCTGTCCCCCCACTCAAATTGCCCCGCTCCTGTTAAAAGCCACCAGGGTATGAAGCAGAAGCCGTCGCTGTGAGGAATGAAGGCCATTGAGTTAAGCTTGTTGAGTTTAATGGAGCAGGAAGGCTACAGTAGGAGTAATGGCTGAGGGTGAGCTTAGCTACATGCCTGTCAGGTACCACAGGGAGGGGAAGGGAAGGTTATATCCTGCAAGATACTCCTGTCTCTTTTACCACTAGCACCCATTTATACTGTACGTTCATTGTTTTGGCTTTGTTCCACGGCATATTTAGTTTTTGTACTATTGCAAATATAAATATTTCTGCAGAACAAGGATTTCTTGACAACATAGCAGAGCAATGAATTACTGTATCGCAGCTGATTGTCATTTCTGGTGGTTTATGAGTAGAAAAGGTCAGCCCATTAATACCCATCATTACTTGTTGATATGAAAGCCTTAAACGGTTGCTCAGTTAGTTAATGAAGAGCAGACTGGAGAAAAAGAAGTACCCAACGATGACATTTGGCTCTGATAATACGGTAATCTCATCTAGATGTTGCTTTTAGACACCAGTGGTTTATGTCTGTGTAATGGTGATGTGGGGCAGGTGTTGCACTTGTTAATGGTTGGTTTTATGTCCCATATAGTTTGTCCTAGAGTTTAAGCTGCAAGTCTACTGATTGTAGCACAGGCCTGTCTGTGTAGGCATAATGAATTGCTTATTAAAGTAGAGATTACTTCCCCGTTTTCCCCTTTTTCCCCTTTCTCCTCTCTCTCCTCTCCTCTCCTCTCCTCTCCTCTCCTCTCCTCTCCTCTCCTCTCCTCTCCTCTCCTCTCCTCTCCTCTCCTCTCCTCTCCTCTCCTCTCCTCTCCTCTCCTCTCCTCTCCTCTGCCAGATGGCTGCTCCTTAATCAAACTCTCATACCTCAGAGAGGTAAACACATTACGCTGCCCTGATTACACTGACTTGGCGAAGCGTACCACATGAATTTGTGTGTGTGTGTAGGCTTTGCATGTGTGTGGCAGCAAGTGCAGATGTATTTGTGTAAGGAAGATGTAGGTGGGGGGGTGAGGGAGTGCTATTAAAACTCAGTGCAGTGGGTTATGCTCTTGTGCACCCTCACAGCCTTATTAAGAGCTGATCCATGTAGGAGGGACACTCACTCAAACACACTCACACATATTCACACACAACATGGGTGCAGAAATGGTCGCTCAGCATATACGTAGAGAATACTAATCAATCATGTTCTTAATCTTTCATTCTCGGACAGTCAACAATCCCCTCGGCCCACTGTAGCTATGGAAACACTTGCTGCCGCAGGCCCTTCATATGTCCGCACTGTTCTGTTCTACACTGTGGTATACTATAGTTATCCCTGCCAAGTACTGAGGCAGGCAGACTGCTGTCATACATTGCTGCAAAAGCCATAAAGGCTCCTGTCATACAATCCAGCAGATCTATAAGCCCCCTGGGCTTGATGTCACACAGTAATGTATGTCTAGCTGTGAAAACACTGACTTTGAGGCGAGCCATGTAACTTGCCTTGGCAGCGTGAACAAAGCAGAGTGGGGCTGCAGCGCTGATAGTCTGGCAACCCGATAGTATTAAAGGCAAACAGAACGTTTTTCACAGGACTCGGCTGACCGAGTGCCGAGTAACTGCGGTGTGGCTCCACACTTCTCGAGCTCTGGAAATTCTGAGGGGAGAAAGTGGGAATGTTACATGCTGTTGATTTATAGAGACAGTCTTACACTGAGCAAACTTAAGTTGATTTGGTTTTATTGACCTCAGTCTTTTAGGGCAGGGCGTGTATTCAAAAGAGAGGGGAAAGTGATTTAGGTGCTGAGTGCAGCAACTTCTAATGTAAAAGTTTTGGAAAACTTTCAGCACAGTACAGCGCTACAGAATACAGAATGTAGACCTCAACGGTTTACCTATGTTTACATATAAATAATCTTTATTCAATCAGGTAGTCACATTGAGATCATGACCTCTGTTGCCAGAGAAATCTGAGAATCTGAGTAAAGAAGAAAACATAGAACGGGGTAGTGATGGCGCTTTGGATAAGGCACATGCCTTTGGTGTAAGAGACCCGGGTTCAAATCCAACTGTGACACGAATGTGTCCCTGAGCAAGACACTTAACCCCAAGTTAGTGATGTGTGGAACATATAGCCATTGTAAGGATAAAAGTGTCAGCTAAATGATTAAATGTAAAAGGCACACCAAGTTTAGTATTTACTTGTGGCATTTCTAGAGTTAGCCAGGCCTGGAATCTGTTCAGATGAACAGCAGTATTAAATTGGAGAAGAGTTGTACTGAGGCAGTTTTACTATGAGACATAAACAAAAATGATGTTGTGTGTAGTTCTTTTCTTGGTGCTAGTGAGGACCAGTCTACTTTTATATTATATTGCACACAGTGATGAGTATAATATTTATCTCCTGTAATGAAACATAGGGCGCAGTTGGAAACTGCATCATGTTGTTTTAAGGTGGAATGGCTTGCCTCACATGTTACTGTGATATACAATAAAATACCAGTTCTTAATTTCACACATCTCAGCATCATAGCAGTACTCAGAGTTTGCGTATACATGCCAGACTTGACGTGGCAGAAACCGAGAGTTTGGCTCTGTCTGTGGCTCGTGTCTTTCAGAAAACCTTTACTCTGGACTGTATTTTGCTATTCTGCTAATTTCCTGTATTGTTGTAGACTCTGCTGTGTACGATCCAACAGAACCGGTCCTACATATCTTCCCAGCTTTCCAACTTGAGTCTATGGAGTCCTGTTAGGTGGAGTATATTTTCAGAGGCAAATGGGTCAAGACTTGGGTGGTGAATGACTAAACTGTTATTCTTGAACCTCAATAGATGTCATCTAGTATCTGGATTCAGTACAGTGAACAATGACCAGACATCATACGTCATAGTGTCACAGTCAAGGCACAGCCAAACCAAATATTCTTATTAATACAAATGGTCCACATTTTATGACTTCACTGTAGGTAGGCTTGGTTGCGAAGGACATTGTTCTGATGAATGTGGTGTAAAAATATTGGGTTGTTGAGGTGTATGTGCCAGAATGTAAATGGAAGGTTGTTATTTTGGATATCAAATTAAGCTACGATCTAGAATAAAATGATTAGCGTGCCACGATGATGTTTAGTCCATGATATTACACATAATTAGCAGTGATGATACTGGCCTTTGATGAGGCCTGATGAGATGTAGTGAAATCTCTCATGCATTATAATGTTTTGTGGTGTGCAACAGCGTAGGCGTTGGGAGAATTAACACTATGAATATGGATGTTGGGTGAGCATCATGAGAGTAAATGTGCTTACTCTATTGATTAAATCTCCCATCAGTCACCTAGCAGCATGGTCCCCATCCCCTGTCTCTCTCTCCCCCATCTCTCTACTCATCTCTGTCAAGGCGGGCTCAGTGGAGTGGTTAAATTGTCCATAGCGCGTAAACGCTCGTTTATAAAAGCCGACAGACGTGGCGGTCGTTTGCTGAAATTAATTACCCCTCGGAGCCACAGCAAGCATGGGCCCTAGTCAGTCAGTCACGGTCCAGCACCTTCCAGGCCCCATACCTGCAAAGAGAGGGAGTGAGGAGGAGAGCCAGGAAGAATGACACAAGGTTTTGAAAGAAAGGGATGAAATATTTTTAGTTGATTCATAGTTTTTTTTTTCTAAACAGGGAAAACTGAAGGCACAGAGCAGACCCTAAACCTCCAGAAAACAATTTAAGTCTAAGTAATAGGAAAAAAAGTTTGAGGAAAAACAGTGTAGGCATCTGGGTTATTAATCCAAATTGCACATTTCTAGCTGTGAAATATCACCCCTCGCCCATATTTTGCTTGAGCAAAAGATCCATGGAGAGTTGCTGCTGACGCAGCCCAAGACGATAATGTGATACACACCATAGTGACATCAAACTAATCAGAATGTATTCATCTTCAACTAGTGTAACTTAATGAACTTCAGCACTATCTGATGCAACACTTCTCTAACATTAATAAAAGCTTCATCTCCTGTCTGATTTGCATAATTGTTCAAATGAATCCACTAACGCGCTGTTCTTTTTTCTTTTTTAATAAAGTGATGATTTGTGTTAAAGTGAGCTGTGGCTTGCTGTTGAGAGGAGAGGGGACGGGTAGGGGGGGGAGCAGAAAGGAGCATAGGAGGAGTGGGATTTACAGAGGGCCTAAGGTGATTTGTCACCATTTTGATTTGGTCATGTAATTAAGCGTACAGTGTTATACAAGGGATTATTGGTTTGAAGTGATTTTTCATATGGCTTAATGGCCATGGAGATAGTTTAGAATGTGTTTCTCATATTGTGTAACTTAATATCTCCTTCTTGTCTGCCTGTCTCATTGACTGAGACATCAACATGTTTCCCTCTTTCCTTAATCTACTTACTCTTGGTGTCCATGACGAACCTTCAAATGTCATTCATTTGATATTGCTGCTGCAGACTGCCAATGTCAGCCACACTCTGTAAGTGCTTTATGAATGTGTGCCGAGGTTTAAACTGGTCTTTGCCCCAGTGAAGTCTTTGACATGTCCAGGGTGTACCCTGCCTCATGCCCAATGTCAGATGGGATTAGCTCCATCCCCCGGGACACTCTAGGATAAGCAGGTGTTGTTTATGGGTGGATGGATAGATCGATGTAGAATGGATACATCTCAGTAGGAATTGATTACTGAAAATGACAGTTGTTTGCATTTAGCTGTGCCCTTCTGATTATCTGATATTTCTCCACACAGACACTCTGAAAGGAGTTTGTGGAAGTCTTTCATCTGGGGAAATTCATTGACAGTGTAACTCAGTAGAGGAAATTAGCTTGTGTTAAAGTTATGTTGATTACATTGATCACATTTGAATCCCAGTGATAAGGTACTGCTTCATCAAAACTAAAGTAGAGAGAGAACAGATAAACACAGCAGGTTGATGAACAAGCTTTACTGCGTTTTCTTCACTTTGCTGTAAAGAGTTTTACTATTTTTCTAAGGCCATGCTCATGTGCTTCTTCTCTGATTACCTTCTTTGATGGTTATGGGTTATGTGCCCCTAGACCTGCATATTACCTTGGTCACATGGGGACATTATTGTCTTTTACTTTCCTCTGGAATTAATGACTTCAGTTCTTTAGCAATCTGACAACATTTGAAAAACAGTCTTACGTAAGATTCAGACATTCACTACATTACACTGGGTTCATTTGTTAGATGCTTTTATTTGTGTGTCTTACATTTTTTCCCACCTCTTTAAACAAAATGGGATCAGATTGAGGACCAAGGACACTTTGGCATGTGGACAAGCGGAGGTAGGACTCAAACCACTAACCTTACAATCAAAGGGCAAACCAGCTCTGCTGCCTGAGCTACAGCAGCTGAGACACAGGCACAGATCAGCTTGTTTCACCAAAACTATCTTCTGCAGGATGCTGAACATGTGTCGCTTGGAGGTGATGCAGATTTTAACACGCTCATCGCTAAACTGACAAAGATGCTGCTTTTGTTTTCTTAATGTGTTTGAACCTAAATTCTTTTTATTCGATTTCCTGCATGAAAGAAAGCTAAAACTGTTTACATTCTCTGCAGTGTCTCTGTTTGTATCTCAGGAGACACAGCAACGAGACAGATTCCCTCATGCTGTGTGTGGCAATTGGATGTAATAGTCCATTTACCACTGTAATGCTGTAATACTGTGTGCAAATACCACAGTGTGCCCGTGTGTGTGTGTGTGAGATGATATCCTAGCCAGTGTTTTCCTTGAAATCCGACCAGAGCAGCTTCTGTAAAATAGGACTATCGTCATCATGACCTCTTCTGTTTTCCCAGCTGTATCTGAGCTAAGATGTGAGGCTTGTTCTGCTCTTTTTCCCCCCGGCTCCGTGTTTGTTATACATCTGGTGGTCAGCGATGAGAGGAGCACATCCCCGAGTCACAGCGTGGCCTTTCCTGCTCTATTTGAAAACTGCTTTGATGAGCAAGGGCTTTAAGAACACACAGTGTCAATGAAAACACTTTGATATCTTGCTCCAGCTGTCAGTTTTTGTCTGGTATTTTTCAAGCGCTGGCCAATGGAATATAAGTAGTTGAATAGTGTCCCTCTTTAGAAGAAGGTCCTTTTTGCAAAGAAATGCAGATGCAGCACACGCATAATAAGCATTTCCAAGTCAAGTAGGCAATTAGATTGTGCATAAGACATAAAGGAACTATGTTTGATATTAAAATTAATACAATTAACCAGTGTGTATTTACTACCACCATTATGTCTGTCTTGTCACTAGACAAGGTAATTAGGAAGCGTTATTATGACAGCAGAGTATGGAGTGAGATGTAAAGATTGTGCCTCCCTTAATAGGCCTGTACTGTGCAGTTGGAAGAATCAATGCTCTCTCTTTGTTTTCCCAAACTGCGGTGTCAGCAGAATCTTAATTTTTCATGAAAACTTTGGCTTGTGTGCTACTCATATATAGTAGTAATACACACGCACACATACACACACACCCCTAAGCTCTCTGTATCCCTCTTGTCATTTGGCATTCCACACATAGTGCTGATGAATGAATGTATAACCTTCCTCCATCAAACTGCTTAACTCTTTGTGCATACAGTGTAACTTGTCCGACTGCCAAGATTCAGGAAAGCACACTCCTTAACTACAAGTGCAGTATAATCAATATAGCCTGCTTTTGCTCGCAGCCGCCCTGCAACATGCTTATATATTTCACTCTGATGTTCAGGTTGAAATTACTGCAAGATGAGCTCTTGCAGTAACTTCTCCGCCATCTAGAAGAGTGCAGATCGTGACTTGCATGTAACAGGTTAGGAAAGGGTTTTAGTTAATCCACTGAGTAGTAGTAAGTAAAGAGAATGTACAAAATTACATCTCATTACAGGAAGTGTCTTCTTGGATAGCCTTCAAAACTAATATGAATAATCAAAGTATTGATTCGGTGTCAATGAGGAAAGATGTTAAACTGTGTGGAGTGTTCCACCACTCCTGCTTGGCAGAAATGTCAGCGCTATATTTTTCTTAGTAGGCAAGTAAGTAGTAGTAGTTGTATACAGGTATTCATGTGCCCCAGAGGATGAATTGTAATGACGTGATCCCCTGACTTTTCCTCTAGAGCCTCCATGACGCTCATGAACTGATGACATTAGCCCATCAGCCTCATCTGAACTTTGTACTTCAACTGCTGATTACTGTAGAAAATGGTATGATAAATAAAAAGAAAAATATAAGTGCCAAACATCAGCATGTTAATGTTGTCATTGTGAGCAACACTCTTATGATTATGTAAAAGTTTAAAAGGTATTCTATGTGTTTAAAAATTAGACGGTCTTATATCTTTATTTACTTTCTCTTAACTACCAGGGCTGTTTTCTTTCCTTGTTCTTGTTGATCTCGAATTAGAAGCAACTTTTTATTCCGGGAAATAGGATGTGTGTATGTGTATGTGTGTGTGTGTGTGAGGCAGGGACCCGCGTCACTGCTAGCATGAAAGTATATTTGGTGTCATTATATTTGTGCTTAACTTAACTACTTGTCAGCTGATGTCTTCAACCACACTAGTGATGCAGCAACACGCTGTCCAGCTTTAAACATTGATCGCTGCATCATTGTTAAGTTAGGGCACATCTGGAATGTAAACAGACCCGTTGTGTATCATTATTATTTGCTACTCCCAACGCCACTAACAGTTCATTGACTGAGGAAAAACACAAATGCTCACGCACATTGGAAGTTTTAGGTTGATAACATGTTAATACTATCACTGATCTTGTGTTGTTTTACTGTTCACATCACTTCACCCCATTAAGCTGGCGGTGTTGTACAGCATGTAATGTATCTAGTCCTGAAGACCCTTTTTTCAGTATGTGGAATAGCCTAACTGAATTTGTCACATGGTTAACAAGGCTATACAGATGAAAATGAAAACACAAGTGAGTCCAGGCTTGCCTCCAGGCATGATGCTACACGCATGTCTTATAGGGTGTCAGAGAGCTCTTTCACACACCAGTGCTGAGGTAAGACAAGAGAAGTGTTGAGTAAAATGTTTTTTCTTTGATTAGCATGGGCATAGTGACAGAAAATCTCTCAGTTGGGCACAAAATAGCACAAAGACAGTGATTTGTTTTCTGCAGTCTGCAAAAGTAATTTAATTACCCCAAAGAAATAAAGCCCTTACATTAGAGGTTTTGTGTTTGCATTCTGTTCTCATGCCCCTTTTTCCACTGCAGTGAACTTGCATTGTCTGCCAACCCTGGTCTCTTTCTCACACACACATACACACACACACACACACACACACACACACACGCACAGCTGCAGTCAGAGGGCAGAGTAGTCTTTTCATGCATGGCTCACTGTGCTTATGTAAGAGAGTACTTAAACCTGGTTACATCACGTAACAGGCAGCACTGTGTCAGTGGGTCACTGTGCCACACAACCACTGAACTACATACACACTATGTTGGGCCCTTCACCGGGCATGTGTGAATGGCGCATCCCTGTGTGCGCTGAGGCACACTTTTTGCGGCGGGTCATTTAAGCCTGTGTGCACGCATGTATGTACACGTGCGTATGTTGGTTGTGCCAGCTGATTGTGAGATGATGTACAAAGGAAAATGGAAAAGAAATACGACTTATGTTGCCCAGTTTAAGAAATTCGAAGACAGCTTTTATTATGGAAAATGTGTCATTGCTGCGCCTAAAGAGTGCCAGTAGGGGGGCCTCTCTGTTTCCAAATTCTACTCCTTGTGTATCCTCTTCTCACCCTTTACCCCAGCTCCTGCTCTTCATACTCCCTCCCCAGCTCCGCCTTTCTACCAGCAGAACAGCCCATCTCTGTCTCTCTCTTTTTCTCTCAGTTTCTGTTTAGTGCACACGCACACACACACACACACACACCCCAGGGCTTGAACGAGGGCAGGACCAACCACTCCCACTGTTCTATAGTTCCATGAAAAACACAGGGAGAGAGACACAGACAGAGAGGAGAAGAGAGCGAGGGAGGGAGGAGCATTGCTGCGCTGAAGCCGAGCCCCCTCTATGGCTCAGCACGCAGAGTGGAGCAGACGGCAACAGCCACACAAACACACTCTTCTCTCAGTTACATGCACAGTCACACACATACCACACACCAGCACAGCCGCCACCGCCGCCACCACCACCACACACACACAGTGACGGCTGCCAAGCGCTGTGGGAAGCAAGTCGTCAGGGAGAGAGCTTGAGAAGAAAGAGGGATTGCAGAGGGGAAGAAAAGAAAAGAGAGTTGGAGGAGGCACCTTGTGGATCAGAAGGGATTTTCCTCTGTGTGAGTGCGCGTCTGGATAAGGCTATCTGCTTCTCCCTGAACGAGCGGAGTTTTTACCGAGGCTTTTTCTTTTTGCTCATCCTCCACGCAGGGCTCCAGCGATATCTACCTATCTATCCCCGGAGCTTAACAAAAGAGGGAGGGAGAGAGAGAGAGTGAGAAAAAGGCAGTCACAGCTTCAGCTCCAGACCACCCTCTCTCCTCCTCCTCCTCCTCCTCCTCCCCCTCCTCTTCCTCCTCCTCTCCCCCTCTTCCCTCTCCAGGTCCACATCCATTTGTGAGTTCATCGCTGATTTAACTGTCTTGTGAGGAAAGAGCAGAGGACAGCGTGTGTTCTGCAGGATACAACCGAGTCCCCCTGGTGGGATCAGGGTCTCGTCTGGTGTGAGAGAGAGGGAGAGAGAGAAAGAGAGAGAGGTGGGACAAACGAGACAGGGAAACGGATACACAGGAAGAGAGAAAGAGACGGAGAGAGACAAGAGTAACAGACGCCTGAAAGCAAATTGAGGGGCATGTTCAGGGCAGCAGTGAAGAAGAAGAGTGAGTCGGATTTTTAGAGCGGAGAGTGCAAGGAACCGGCAACTGGATCCCATTTATTCCTCCCTCCTCCTCCTCTTTCTCCTCCTCCTCATCCTGTTCTTCTTCCCTCTTCTTTTACCGGCTCTCCGTCCTGCTCTTCAATCCCCCCTTTTGTTTCCTGTATTACCTCCTACTATTCCTTCATTTCTTCCTTTCCTCACCCTCCACCTCCTTCTCCCCCATCCCCTTCTTTACTGCCACTCCGGATTCTCGCCATCTCTCTTTCCACAACCCCGGGAAAGGATGGTTTTGTGAGGCTCCCTGTGAGCTCCCAGACAAGTAACAGACAAAAATCCCAAGTACTATCTGTCCTTCTATCTGTCCCTTCCTCTGTGCATTTGTCACACACACACCTCAGTAAGAGGGGAGCGTTCTCTCTCTCTGCATCCTCCGCTCCTGGAAACGGTCGTCTGAAGGATCCAGGCCAGCCCCTTGGTGTGATCATACCCCACCTGCGAGCTTCTATCTCCAGCCTCCAGGACCTTAAATTGGATTCCAGCTACATGGGAAAACGTTTGGAGCAGCAGCCAATGTACCCCCACTACACCTACTACTACCCCCACTATCTCCAGACCAAGGTAGGTTACCCCTCTAACTCAAAAGGGAAGAAATGTGTTTGTGTGCTGCAAATACACATCAGTTTTTTCATCGTGGAACTCTCTCAAAACCCCTCTGACAACCCTTGTTTCAATTAACCCTCTATCTTTCCCGTCTGCTGCCTATTTAATTCTCCTTCCCAATCAGCATGGTCACGAGTGTTTGATTTACATTACATTATCTTAACTGTGTCATGTCCCCCAATCTATGGACCTGGACCCAAAAAGGGGTCTCATCATAGCATATCTAAAGAGTGAGATTGTGTTTTACCAAGCCAGGAAAAGAGCAAAATGTACGCATTTCAGGTCCTATGGAGAAACAGCTTGAAACAGCACAGATAGATGCTGAAATTGCCACGCAAGACAGCTTGCTAAATGGCACCCTGTCCCCTCTCCCCCATCTGTCTCTGAGCAGAGAGGTATTGGTGTCACCCAGCTGGGTCTTTCCTTTTCCATCCACACTGAGCACTTGACCTTCATCCTCCCCTCTCTGACCCCACCAGCTTGAAGTTCAAGTTCAGGGCATGAGGCCCACCCTTCCCTCAGCCCTTGTTTTCTCTCTACTTTACATCTCCCGCGCCCTTTACTGGCCATTCCCAGCTCATATTCACCCATGATAGCATGTTGTAGACATGATTGATGGAAGCTGCTACACATCTCAGATTACCAAGTATACAGAAAGTTTTTTTCTTTGTTCTTTTAGTTTTATTCCAATTCTCTTACTCACACATAGCATGCACACACAGATCCACACACACACAAACGTACCCAAGATATTTCTTATATCTCTGAGTCCTCTACCACCAAGAAGAGGAAAATGGATCACTGAGGGCTGATCGATTGCTCCTGCATCATATCGCCCAGCCCGCCATTCCCTTTGTCTGCTGTGATTCATTTGTTTTTTTTTCCCTTTCGTGTGATAGTAAGTGTGAGGAGTTGGCAGGTTTGCTGCAGTATTTAGTAGATGTGTACATGTCAGTAGGCAGGAGAGATGGAGAGAGAAGCAAAGATAAAAGCGTAGGCGTGGGATGCTATGAGAATAGAGTGATCACGCTGTTGGGTGGACACAGCGTGGGAAGAGCAGGTAAGACAATTATTGCTCCACTGTTAAAAATATGTTGAACCTTGAACCAAACTGCATGATGCATTTACAGACCAGTAGTAACACATCTAGTACAAATGTGGAGCCCTATATGCTATAATTTGAACTGACAACACATTGGTAGTCTTGATCAAGGTTCTTTCCCCACATTCTAGTCCAAATGATTTATTACTGAGCATCTGGCCAATTTCCATTTTTTTCTTTGGACAACTGCATAGTTTACACATGACATACCTGAGATAACCCAAATAGCTCTGCATCCCCACGCTTCATTTTTTAAAAACAAAATGTAAAAAGTAATGTAAAAGTCTAAATATCTCTTGTAATTTCAAAACTGTTGACCAAAAAGACAGAACCCCCCTACAAACAACATCTAAAGCTACAATGTCAAATTTCTTACAAACACAAAACACAAATATTACAAGTGGATGTTAGCCTGCTTTCATTTTCTAATTTAAAACGGGTTCCACACTGACCGTGTTTTCACTGCTTTTTATAACACATGCATCACTGTCGCAAGTAATGTTAGTGAGTTAATGTTAGTACGGATGAAAGCTGATACTGATCAGCTAAAAGAATTGCTAAAAGGGTTGCAGTTTTGACATAAATACACTCTTAAATTTAATGAATTTTACTGAAGTTAGTTAAAAGTCACACTGCCTCAGCTAAGTCAAGTACATACTGACTAAAATGTAGGCTTTTATTGATTGGCTCAAACACATCTACTGTGGCGGCTCTTCAGCTTTAGTTAAAATAAAAATGTTTCCAATTAACTGTGAGATACATGCGCAGACGACATGTGCAGATTGTATTTGCAGAACACCAACATTACCGACTTATCTGCTGATCTCGGAACTGCACACATTCACATCTGGGAGCTGTCTGATGTTTTTAAGAATGTGCTCAAGATGAACAAACAGAAGCTGGAAACTGTTTGTTAATGCACATCTGTGATTTGGTTGTAATAAACATCTTCAATGATGAACATGCTTTTTTGCTTGCTAATCTGGAGGAGGAAATGCATGTCTGCTGCTGGATAATAAAAACTGTTGTTTGTAAATTTCCTTTTAATGAAAGAAGCTTCAAGGATATATATGGTAATTGTCTCTTGGCAAAAGTGTTTTTCTTTTTGTAATATAATTTTTTCACAGAACAGAATTATTTCATTAAATTAAAATGACAATAACAGAATTAATCTTCCTGATAAATTCAATTTCTAAGTCGTGCTTAGAAAAACATTGACAGCATGAAAAAAAACATGCGCTTGTGTTTTTGGCAGCATTTTCATCATTAGTGTTGTTGCATTAATACTGCATATTTACCCTTGTAAGAAATAGTTGTGATTGCGTACTGAACTTAAAAGGGAACCTTTTTTGATATTCAAGCAACAACAGAGAAGCAGCATTTCTAATCAACCCCATCAGTAAGTCCAGGAGCATCCAATAAAATTCACTTTGTGATTTGGCGGGTTTATTACACAAGATTTTTCGCTGCACGCAATGTATGTTAGATTAACTTCAACATTTGATGCTCGTCTGTCACACCGTTTTTTATGTGTGCAGATGTCACCGTGTCACACTGCTGTCTCTTGTTCTATGATTTATCTCTATCAGTTCAAGGTCATGTAATTTCTCTGAAGTATCTGCAACAGGCATCTGGCCCAGACCATCACTTCATTCCTTACACTCCATCCACCACCCCCCAACAGCCCTACCTCCCTCCCTTTGCTATCAAGGTCAAATCAAATTGGATCCTACCTTTCCCAGTGTTCCCTCTTGGCTGTGCCTGCCTCCGTGTGTGTGTGTGTGTGTGTGTGTGTGTGTGTGTGTTGTGTGTTTGTGTTCGCATGTACATCCATATATGAATAAAACTGGCGTGTGTATGTCAACTTTGTATCCGTGAATGTACATGAGCTGGTTCATGCGTGACTATGAATTGAATATATTTGCTCACGTTTATTTGTGTCTGTAAGTCTGTAAGTGAGTGTGCGTCTGCGTGTGTGTGGCCTCTGAGTGGTGACTCCCCTGGCTGACCCCTTCTCAGTGCAGCTTGCTGTCATTAAAGCTCTCCGGAGTCCCAGAAGAATAGTTGCTGTGTGTGTGTGTCGGAGGCCCCATAGCTCAGTTATACATCTATATGGACCTTGACAACAACCGAGTGTTTGATCTGTCTGTGTTGCTCTCTGACTTCAAATATGAGGACTGTGTGTGTGTACACGCACGTGTGTGTGTGTAAATGTTTGTGGGTGTGATGCAGGTAGTTTTCAGGCTCTTTTCCTTGTGTACAATGGCCAAGAGCAGACAAAGACTTACTGGTTGTATTTATATGGTATCTTTTTAACTCTTTCTCACATTTTTACTTCTCTCTCTTTCTCTCTCTCTCTCTCTCTTGCTCACGGATCTGATTGGAGATGTAAATGGCCTCTTATTAATCTTGATTCCAGAGAGTGGAGACTCTCCTCCTGTGGAAATCAATCATGTGTTCGTACGTGTGTGTGTGTGTGTGTGTGTGTGTAAAAGCGCTGCCTTCGCTGCCTTACAATAGCAATCTTAAAACAGACACGCTCACTCACAAGCGCACCACCTTCACACAAAGGCAGTTATGAAATGACTAGCTTAAGCTAACAATGCTTAGCCAGATGACAGAGTGTGTGTAAATGTGTAGCTATTAAACTGAGAATTGCTCTTGCTCAGCCTCCATAATGGGCTATAGGTACAATTAGTGTACATTAGCAGTGGGGCAGGGAGAGACAGCATGCCCTCTTATGTGAGCCTAGTGGCCCTTAATCATGGCAGTAAGAGGGTTTGAGGAGATCAGGAGGAGGGTTTACCCTGAACCGCAGCTGCGTTGTTGTGTATTGGCATATTGTTGATCCCCGTTGTTGTTTCTCAGAGGGCAAGCAATTTTCTTACATTTTGCAGGAATCTTTAATTGGAGAAAATGAAAGTGCAAAACAAATTATCGTAGCTTGTGATTGTTGCTGTGACTTTCTGCGAGTTTCCCTGTGGTTGCAGATTTCACAGCAATAACAACAACATCTGACATGTTGCCTTTTATCTTTTTTTCTTTTTTTAAGCAAAGAAGTGGCATTTAAGACATACATGACTGCCTGGTTTTGACAAGACAAATTCCTCTTGTTATATCCCTCTTACAGACATTTATTTTTAATATATTTTTTCCCCACCATAAAGCTTCTGATCTGCTGGATTTCCTTAGATACTTCTGATACTCGTCCTTATCTTTTGTAAATATAAACTATAACTTTTGTAATACCTTCTAGTCAATGTCATCTCCCTTTACACCTTTATTCAGTCCTCATCGCAAAGATGATTTGCTTTATTTTGACTTTGCACATTTGTCTCTCTCTATCTATAAATGCCCATATATGAACTTTAATCTGTGCATGTGTGGTGGTACCTCTGGATGTAGTAGAGCTATTCAAGTTTAAAAAAAACAAAACAAAAAAAACTTTTTAGCCTCTGATGATGATTAACTGAGGATGTGATTCTTTGATGATAATCGTTAAGAGCAAGATAAGAGAGAAGCTGAAAGTGGGGGGGGAGTCACATTATCAACCAGCCGATCATTAGTTTGCTGCAGATCAGTGTGCTAATATGCTCAGTGGCACACGAGGAGCTTTAATTAGGGTAATGAGAAACAGCATTCAGCTGATATCAAAGTAATGACACATGCGGACACGCCCGGACATCTAAATACAATATTCCATCCCTTCAAAAATGAGCTTTTCACATTCAATTACTCTGTATTATTCGCTAGATAAATGTGGTCAGTGGTTGGCTTAGCTGTGATGAGTAAACATCATAAAGGCGGGAGGGAAAGAGGGACACACACAGCATGGTGATATGCATGTGTAAACACAAAGAGGACACCAAAAAAACCCTGATTAACCCCTACACTGAGCTGTCCTCCCTTTTCTATCATTTTCCTCTTTCCTTGTTTCCTTCTAAGCGTCTGTTCCTCCTCTTGTCAAACATAAACGGCGACCATAAATTATGCACCATATATCACACACATACAGAAACTGAAATGTGTGTGTGTGTTTAGTGTGCAAAGTAAACAGAGGATATAAGGTTTATGGCACAGCATACATTCTGCTCATGTCCTGTTTCTCCTCACACATCTGCCTGCCTGCATCACTTGTAGTTTTACAACCGACAATATTATCATGTGCTTGTTGTTTAAGACCCGGCTGTTTGGGTCCCAGCTCTGTTCTTGATAGCATCATATGCCAATGTAGAGACTAGAGAATAGCCTTATGTTGCCGTCTTCTAATGCCCTATTCAACACTCTCACTCCCTCCTTTCCCTGCTTTTTCTCTGCCTCTCTTTTTCTCTTCCTGCCTCTCCCACTGTGTTCTGGTCTCTCTCTCTTTCTCTCTCTCTCTGTCCTACCATCTGTTCAGTTTACCAGGCCTGGGTAGTTTTTACTGCTTAAAAGGGACTCTCCTAACCACCCATATATGTCCATTTATTATTCTCCGTGGGCTGTTCTATTCTTGTCCCAGTACAGTAGCGGATGCTGACCAGTGCCTCGCTATGTTGAATAGGAGTGAAAAAGCTCTAGCGGGTCAGTGCATGCATGGAGGGGTGAGAGAGGCTCACCCCTGCCAGTTTTGTAATAGAAAATATGCGGAGGAGGGAGAGAGAAAGGAGGAGAGGAGAAAAAGGCATTTGAAGTAGAGTGAAGTATATCAAAAAGAGAACAGATGGCGGTAGCAAAAAGAATTCAAAAGAAGAAAAAAATAAAGACAGATAGAGATCCAAAAGAAAATAAAGAGTGAAGCATTGAAGGAGACAGAAGTTGTAGGCTGGGTCAGGGAATAATGGTGCTACTGCATTTTTAATAGTTGACCACTTTGTAGCGACCCTTGTCTAATGGATTCTCTGCCTCTTAAAAGCTCCTGTCAGAGCCCTCTACCTCAAACAGTTACTCCATGGAAATTGCCAAGGGCTCCAATAGTCCCCAACACTTCCTGATAGAATGTACGATGATTTAATATTGTCTGGCAGCAAGCATAATTCCAGTTAGTACGCAGATGTTTTGGCAAATCATGTTCGGAGCTAAATTTACTCACAGGAAGCAGCAACTGAAATACAGGGGGCTTAAAAAATGTCCAAGGCTCGCGATGGATCACAGCTCTGAGATGTACAGCTCTGGCACATCAGTGTGCTGCCTCTTAGAACACCGTGCTAAGTGCCTGACGCAGACTTTATTGGTGGGATGAAAAGGGAGAGACAAAGAGCACAACCTTTAGCTGTTAGCTATTTTAAGTATGTGTTTAATACAGAGCAGAGGGTATGGCCCACGGTCATGAACCTGATCTAGTTTCTGGATAGAAGGAGTTTTTCTGTCCAGGTTTTTACAAATTGTGGCCTTCGGCTATACAGTAAATAACAAAAGTTCAGGCACCTCACATCCGTTCATTAACAGTACAGTTTGAATGATGAAAACAGAGCTAACAAAATATTGATTTTGAAGTACAAGGTTGGCCATGACAGTGTATGCACTGTGCTAAATTACAGTTTATTAATGTTAAGTATAATTTGGGTGTCACAAGTGTTGGATTGAGTTTGTTTCGGTCTGAGCCAGTTGGTTTTGACAGTCTGTATTAAAATGAGTCAGTGTATGGTTTTCTAATTATTTGTCCAGAAGTTGCCTGTCCTTCTCATTAAGACTATTAGAAAAGAACATGCTATGATATATATTAGGGCTGTCAACATCACATGTGTAAGAGAGAGACATCATGTTTAAAAAACTGGCTAAAATGGTGAGCAAATGGTAAAATATTGGTAAAATACCTGTTGTTTAATGTATTTACATTAATTCATGCGTGCTGCATTTACTTAGTTGTTGAACATGCCCTTTTCTCAATGTTAAGAATAAAAAAATCTGTGTTTTAGTAAAAAAAAAAAAAGTGGTAATGTGGTGGGATTCTAGTTTATATCACGGCCAGTGGTGGAAATGGACACATACTGTATTACTGGGAGAACCATACTTAGTAAATTTCTTTTTATAGTTACTTAACATTACAACGATTGCTGAGATCTACTGATTATTTTCATGATGACATACTTGATGACGCACCTTGGTTGCCTTCGAAGGACGTGTTCTCCCTACTGTTCTCTGCTCTGCTGCTCTGCTGCTGTCTCCTTTCCTCTCCTGTCCAACAACAACAGAAACACATGAATCATCAAATAATCAAGATAAACATTACATTTACTACACTGGATATGTCAAAGATGCCACCAATATTTGAGGAAATTAGAAAGCCAACCACTACCATCGATGTTGATGAGCTTTTTGACAGCTTCAGTGAATCAGTTGATAGGCTTTCAATGCAGTGAGTCCTCGGGACCCACAGGTGGTCACTTGAGTGTGTCCCAGGGAAATTCAGTGGGTCTTCATTAAATGGATTGAAAGTGACTGTAATCCAATACACTTGTGAACAGTGAACATGTCCTCATGGTTTGGTACCTCTCTGGTTTATGTGTGCTCTGAAGAAAAAATCTGGTTTTCCGACACAGCCCTGTCTTTGTAAATGGAAAGCAAAGAAAGTGGTGTGGACCTTCCCCTCAACATTGTTCCAGCCAATCAACAACAGTTTGTTAGTGCTTGTGCACAGTAGGGATTGGGGGCAGTGGGAGAGTTCTATACACCGGCACATTCGAACGAGCTGGACTCCAGGCACTGTAAAGAAGGAGAGAAGGCCGAGAAACGAGAAGTCAAAGAGGGAAAGGTCTGTAGAGTATAAACAGGGAAGAAAGTTCCATGACCAAGCATGGGTGAAGGTGACAATAGAGCAGCAATAGTAAAGTTTACAAAAGCAAAGTCACTGCATTCTCAATAAACTATATACCCTCTTGGACCTAGTTGATTTTTTCAGCACAGCCGCTCTGCTTTTTGCTGACTCTACTCCGTGTGTGTGTCTGTGTTGGCGCTCACAGAGAGCAGAATTTCAGTTCAACACAAATTTGTTGTTCACAGTGCAACGTCAGAATAATCCTGTTAAAAATAGGGTGTGTCGATAGTGAGCTTCCAGCAAACCTGTACTGGATGGGGATGGCAATGCTGACACAGAAATGCTACTTTGGGTACTAATTCCAGCGATCCTGAATCCACTGAATTTGTGGTGCATTCAAGCACAACAAATATAATTTGTTTCATGAACACGTTTTAGAAACAGTGTAAAAAAACTATGAGTGATTTCCCTCTATCAAAAACATTGAATTGACTTTCAAAACCTGAGCAGGAAACATCACTTCCATCTCTAGTTACGGACTGTTCCTAGCTTAAGGATCATTAGCTGACCTGTGTGAGAGCCTTTTTTCCACAAAACCTGTTGATCATGATATCACTGTGTCAAGGTGTTTACACAGAATGTGGGTTCTGGACATGAGTCAGACATTGTTGCCTGCATTTCTTACACCTACACCTACATGCTATTACAGACATGGAGATAATGAACTTCATCAAACACATAAATTGATCCAGTATAATTAGAATGCTTGTTTTGTATCTTGACGAATACTGTGATGAAAGCCTGCTATATTATTGTACATATCTAGATCAGACTTCCCGCCATCTATTAGTCATTGGCATTTCATTATTCCATCATTTCTTATGCACATTCATTTATCCATTAAAATGACAAAAATCTACAAGTTTCTAATCTTTACATATTGCATATATTTGTTTAATACATTTATTCAGATATTAACTTATTTGTTTGTATGTAAACAATAAATATAATTATATTTTGAGTTCACAGAATTTTTTTGTAATTGAAAATATGGATCTATACCATACAATCAAAATTTGCATACAATCTGTGCATACATTCTGTGCATTAAATGCATGATGTCATTATTACTACTAACGTGGGGATTTGGTCGGCACATTTCTGATTCTCATTTTGTGTGAGGCAGTGGGGTGTGAGGGTGTGTGCGCTGGTGGGCAAGTGATCCCTACACCAGGGACCAGAGAGATAATTGAAAGAACGGCCTCAGGGATTTCCCCCATATGTTGTTCCTTATCCTACTTAGCTGTTGCTTCCTTCTATCTCTCTCCTCTCTTTTGTATCTTTGTCACTCTCACTCTTTTTGTTGTATTTTTTACTATATTCATTCTTGTCTCAGGACAGTGCAGATCAGACATGTCGAAGGAAAATTCCATTCGTGAATACCTTTACTTAGTTAGTGTGAATCAATCTGTGACCTTAAACACATTCAAGTGATTTTGTCATTTACCCATCACTTTTCAGCTACTTCAGTGTCTTTACATTTCACAGAATGCCTTTTAACATCCTCCAGAGAACTTGACCTGTTTAATCTAGCCATTTGTGGAGAGTGGCGAGAGTAATAAGGGTAGTGATAACTTTAAAAGAGAGTAATAAAGAGAGTCCAATTTTTCAGTGGAGAAATTGTGAAAAAGACTCTGCAAATTGTCTTTTGCTATGTATCATGGAACAAAGTCTCAACCTGTTTTTTTAGAGTATCTGTCATCACTTGTGGACTTCCTTCTCTGGCAATTGATAGGCCACACCTGGTCTCAGTAAACACAGGTCAGGTGCAGCAACAGCAGTGACTAGTAAAATAAATAAATAAATAAATAATAATAATAATAATAATAATAATAATAATAATAATAATAATAATAATAATAATAATAAAATGATCTGTATCTGTACTCATAGTGGGCGGGGTTAACAGGAAGCCTGAAACTGGTATGGGTTGAGAAGATGCAATTTTTGTTAGAAAACTATTTACATAACAGCATGAGAATTGAGCTTCATAGCAATGTTTTTGATGTCAATAGTAAGAGAACTATATTTTCAAAAAAGTACATTATGTACTGGTTTCAACCAAGTACTCACTCAAGCCTAGCAATGACTAAAAGTCTGTATAATTATGCCTGCACTGTACATGCTATACACATTTCCTTAATGCCGTCTGTTAGCATCCTCTATTCCAAAACCAAGAGCCACATTGCTTTCAATTACAATAGACATACTGTACTAATATTGACTATAGAAATGACTGTATACACAAGGATCAGGGAGTGACACTTAGACAGAGCTCTACAAACAAAAATCCAGTATTTAAATTAAATTTGGTTTGTGGAAATGGACCAGAAACCTATAACATGAAGTGTGATTGTAAGTCATCTATAGTTGTGTATGTAGTAAATGTATTTCTATGTCTATGGCAGCAATGGAGATGAATGGAGAATGTAGACCCTCCCAGTGTTGCACGTATCGCAAAGTACATTAAAGCAAGTAAACATTGTTAATGTGGGGAATATAATTAAAGCAGTATATGGCCTGATCATGTGCGATAAATCCATCTGGTGTTGTGGTGGTGCTATGGATGAAACCTGACGCTGAACTGTAAGTCAAAACCCTCGCCATAGGTATCAACGGCTGGACTCCCGGAAACACCTTGCATTAAATATAAATCCAGCTTGAGCCCTTAGGGTTAGTGTTTGGCAGTACACTGTGAAGTCACAAAGCTCATCTTACATGCTTGTATTTTACACAAATTTTCTTCCGTAACACTTTTGGTAAACCTTAAAGCCTGCAAAATAAAGTCCTGGTACTTACAGAGATTTCTCAGTAAAGTATTTTTTGGGCCAAATAACTGCAGGACATTAGGATTTTAGACACACACCGAACTGCGTGTGCTGAAGATTAGTGGATGTAGTGAAAGAAAGCAGCCACCTCCTAACCACATTAAAGTTGTCAGCTAAGTGTAAAATCTGTAACCGAAATATATGATGTGAAGAATGTAACAAATACTGGTAGTTTGATCAATAAAGGCAATCGTCTATCTTCCAAGATTCCAGAGAGGCATCCAACCGAAGAGTATCAAATGCACAACACACTTCGTTAAGTAAAACAACTGGACGCAAATCGTCTCTAAAGGTGCTCATATAGAAATGACCTTCAATGCCAGTGCATACAGTCATTATTTCAGCTCAGCACAAAAAAACTTCATATTTCCAGCAGAACTACATGTGCAAACTGGTGAGATGATATGCCAGTTAACAGATAATCTATCTATGATCTATATTCTTTATGCTTGGAAATGTGTATTTTCAATCTCAAAGTGTATTGTTTTTAAATAATTGTTGTCTTCCATGTATTTATATTTAATTTGATTCAAATGTTACCACATGCTCTCACCAATATTAAAGAATACCAACAAAAATTAGAAAGCCTTGTACACACTTCTCCTCAACAGTCCAGTGTTTCACTTTACTAACCTGATACTGTTTAAATCCAAGTCACTTTAATAGCACACAGGACACATTTCTTTTTGTATCCAACAGCACAGTAGGACAGCTCCAAGTGTGAACAGTATCTGGAACTCAACCTCTGTTCTCATTCTTTCTCAGTCTGAGAGGAATATATAAAGAAACACAGTTAAACTCTATAAAACCGCCACAGTGTTTGCCCTTACAGACAGTTTAGCTGGGTTACAGACACACTCTTGTCCCTGAGCCAGAGGTGGCTGGCCAGGCCAAACATCTCCTATTCCCTGCTAATGAAATCCTGAATAAAACCCTCCCTGCCTGGCTTGACACACAAGTGCAAACACACAAACACAGACACCCACTCTCCAGGGTTCTGGGATGCACGCACACACACACACACACACACACACACACGCACACACACACGACACACACACACACACACACACACACACACACACACACACACACACACACACACTCACACTCACAGAACCCCTGCAGTCCTAGCTGGGGATTATCCTATGAAAACACTCCTTTTGTTGGGCCTCAGTCAAATTACTTTTCCGAGCCCTCATGCTTTTATCAAAGCTGTCTATGTAACTGTGTTTATGTGCGTGTGCGTGTGTGTGGGCATGCATTTTAAGGCAGTCCAAACATAGGCTGTTGCTGATTGCAGGAGCACATCCAAAGTGGACGGTCACTAATGACACTTAAGTAAGCTGTTTATATTGCCCTCAGTTTGTGTGTGTGTGCATGAGTGCGTGCGTGTATGCGTGTGTGCGCGCACAAGAGATTGTGTTAGTATCTACTCATATGCCAGTGATTTTCTTAAGACAGTATAACACCAAATCACCATGTTGTCTTGTCTGTTGGCATGCTGGTCTGGTGTTTTTGTGAAATTTCAACTGGACATTCATGAATAAATACACTGATATACAGTGATACAAACAAGAACATGGTCACAGTTGCGCTTCCTGTAGGCCTGCTGCTCCTGGGATTCCACTCCCCCCTCTGTGGAGAAATGTTCGGGAAGTGCTGCACGACCACTTCAAGGCTGTCCTTACTAGAAGAACAACAGCATTGGTCGTTCAAACGCGTTAAGTAACCTTTGTTTTCTTGACCGCTGAGAAACCTCTTAGCGAGAATGTCAAATGGACAGTCCGGCTCACAAAGTATGTGACTCTCAGGGATCGCAGTTTGCGTGCTCCTCCTACTTTACATTATTTTAAGCATGAAACTGATCTTTCCTTAACTATAACCAAGATGTTTTTGTTTGCTAAACTTAACCACAATTTAACAATAGGGGTGACAGAGAAAAATGTGTTGTTTTTTGGAACAGTGGTTTGTCTGAAGAGTGACCTTTTTCTTTAGGTATGAGGATTTGCTGACTGAATCATTATACATGGAATTCAGGGAGACTAGAGGTCTGAATGATTTCCAACATATAGTCATACTTTTGTTCAGTGGATAATTATTTTCTGGGGTACCAACTCTCAGCCTGGGCAATGGCCAACTCAGTTGACTGGGCACAGATTGTTAAGCATTCAGCTTCTATTCATTCACGCTACTGGCTCTCCTCAGAGACTACCAGTCTTTTTCAAAGTTGTGCGAGAGTGTGTTGTGTGCGAGTATGTTTCGTTGTGGGACCTCCCGTGTGTGTGTGTGTGTGTGCGTGAGCATTCGCAAGCTCAAGAGCGTGCATGAGTGAGATGCGGGTTTGTGCTTGTGCCTGAGACTCAGAGAGATGAGGCGAGAGTGCCAAAGTGAGAGATAAACAGAGACTAACAACGAAGGAGGAGAAGTAAAGCGCATGCATGTGTGCATGTGTGCATGTACGTGTGTTGAGGATGCAAACTAGCTTTGTAGCTCTCAGTGAAGTGTTGATTTTTAGTGGAAGTGGAGGGAGGAGATGGGATAAAAGGCCTGACTAGATTAGGCTGGCACACACTACTGAGGCGTGCTGTACCGCCTGGCCTTTTAGTGCGCTCTGCACTGAGCATGTGCATGTCTGAGTGACTGGTACTTGTGTGACTAGGTTGAGGGCGTTTGAATGGGGTTTGCGTCTGTAACTGTTGGATGCAGTTATTTTGCTGCTGATGCTGTTGCAGCTGTATAATAAAGTAGCAGATTAGCAGAGCCACCACAGCCACTATAACAGTACTGAGAACACTAATCACTGTTCTGACGTTTCAGCAATATTCTGTGATGTACATAGTGTTTGTTACACTTGCCAAGTGCCATTGTGGAGGGAAGGTATGGAGGTTTTACAGTGTCACCCTTCAACAGTTCTGTATGTCCCTACTGAATGTCCCAGATTCCTTTTCTCTGTGAAGGAGATGAGAGAACAGATTACAGACACTGCAGCTGTTTTTTCATCTTTATTTCTTTTAATATACTTACAACCTTTCAGCCTTTGCCAGTAGGAAGCTGAATTACTGCATATTCAAGCTCCCTCACCCAGACACCCCACTGTTTCAAGTCAAGGTAGTCTCCAACAATAATAGTTCATTGGCTAAGTCACTTGCAGAACTGTCTTTCCATATTAGTCTCTCTGTGTGTCTGAGACTGACAGTTGAGGGTAAAAATAACATTTAAAGTGGTTTTAAATGCATGAGGTGTGCTTGATTTAAGTTGAACAGACAATGTAACAGCTTCAAAAGTGGTAACACTGCTCATAGAATTTGACAAGTCGTCCACGCTCTCGCTTTTTCAAATATCGAACATGTATTTCACTGCTCTTTTGCCAGTGTTTAAAGGCAGCGGAAATGCACTTATTGTTGGCAAGGTTTGTGCAGTAAGGTTTAACAATCATTGCGCCTTTGTTATTAACACAACAGTACTTAAAACACAGTGGAATGAGTAGGAGCCCATGGGCTGTCAGATTTTGGCAGCAAGTTGACATAGTGTCATGTGTGCTGAACCATCGGATGAGACAGAGACATTAATCTGCTACATGTGGTACCGCAGCAATCTGCATGTATCATTGATTTCACTTCCCGTATGAATAATTAAGATCCTGGGAGACAGTATGTTTGTGTGCATACATGTTTGCATCCTTGTATGCACATGATTGGTTGTCTAGCAGTGTATGTGTGTGCATGAATAGGCTTTTTAGTATGTATGTACATGTGTCTGTATTAGTGGGTGCCATGTTGAAGTTCACTAAATGTACTTTGTTCATTAAGAAGATGTTCCTTATGCAATGAATGTACTGCAGGGTATTAGTGCCGGAATACTAGATTACAAGGATGTTCTTATCAAAGCTTGTCATTGTTCTCAGACTCTGCATGTTTGTGTCAGTGGGTGTGTTTGAGGGTTCCTGCTGTCATTTGTGCTTTTTTTTTTGGGTTGACCTATGACTATGAGGGTGAGTGACTCATTCCAAAACTATTGAAGTTGACTGAGCTGTGCCAGATTTACCAAACCATCCTTAAACTACTGTATTCTGAAATCTAATAGTTAATTCTATATATTTTTCCTGTTGTTATTAGGCTTTGTACCCACTCTCGAATATTAATTCACCCGGTGACATTGTTGGTTGGCCTCCACAGAAATATACATAACAAACACCCCTTATTTTAGAGACATTCTGAGACAGTTAAAATGTAAATAAGTGATCCATTGTCCAAAAAGCATCCCTAATGCCTGAATCCTATTTGTTTCTGTGAACGCCTGGCACCAGTCAGGGTCAAATGGATAAATCATTTATCATTTAATATACATACATATATTTCCTCCTGGACAAGCAGTAGCAGATACTTGCAGTTCGACATCACACATTAACTCATACACATGCATGCACGCATGCAGGCATACATCAGGTGTACATCAAGTATTTGTACGAAATAAACACAAACACACACACACACACACGTGACAACTGCCAACTACTAGATTAGATGCAGCGCAGGCTCTGGGTATAACAGGAGGAGCATTCAGTGCACTGCTGTGACAGAAAATACTAACTGTCGCACTCTTACCAATACCAACCCTAGAATTATCCTCTCAGCGGAGGTCTCCCTCAGTCCTCCCTGTCTCTCTCAAGAAGAAATCAATGATGTGGGGGACGCCCAGTCAGTACAGTTGGAGACCCACCTGCATACAAGGCATACAATAATTGAAGATTATGTTGTGCTGTAGAGAATACAAAGAGAATGCAGATGTAAGCTGATGATATTGTTTTCAGTCTGACAGATTTGACATGCTGAAGTGGCAAAGTTTGCCACCAGTTTCTCCTCCAATGTTTGGAGTGTTCAGTGCCTAATATTTTTTCCAATAGTTTTGTATGGTGCTTGCTAAAATGATATTACTGATGACTGAATTTTACGCTTTATTTTTTCATTATCTCAGAAACACCATAGTGGATTAAATACTAAGAAGACAGAGGTGAAACTGCAACCAATCTTCTTTTTGCACTGCAGTAAATTGATCCAAAGGATTATTTTGAAAAAGTCAATGTATTCCACTAATGGATATCTCTTGTTATGGGGTACTGTGACTGTGACCGAGTATTGTTCAGAAACAAATCTTCTAATCTAATCTTCTGCTTCTAAGGGGGGGTAAGTTGAATGGCAGGTACTAAATAAAGGAAATAGTAGAGCAACATACAACTGATAATATAAAAGCTATACTACATTTACATACATGTAGCTGTATTCCTCTCACAGATGCACTGCAGTGGGCATAGCAGCACTGCATACATAAGACGGAGATTGCATATCATAGCATAATGGACATTACATAATGGCACTGTGATCACTTGAGCCTAAAACTCAGCTCATATTCACAAACACCCTAAAGTGGAACAGGTCCAGGTGGCGGTGGTTACAGTCTGGAGGAGGTGTCTGGTGCAGTGTACGTCCGCAGAGGACGCTAGGTCAAAAATGTTTAATCATAACAGCAGAGAAGGTGGAGAAAATAAAGGAGAGGCTCAGAGTGAGGGGGGGCAAAGGCACAGATAAGGAAGAGAAGAAAGGGGGCAGAGAAAAATATAAAGAGCTTCTAAAACAAGCTTAAAAGAGGAGAGTTGTATGGATCAAAAATCTACCGACTCCCTGGTATAGGGATACATTCCTCATCAAGTACAATGAAAAATGTAACTTTTTCAAATCAACGTGTTGCTTTCCTATCCTGGATCATATACTCTCTTCAGTATTCACTCAATACAGTCAGAGCTGTACTCTGCTGCACCAGGATTCTTAATATTGTACATTTTCTTATTGTGTGCTTGTGGGTTTTCCTACCCATAAGACTGCTTATTAACATTCTAGATTGCAAAAATGTAAGAAATGATGAAATGAGACACTGCATAGTGTGAGAGAAGAGTGAGAGTCAGACAAGACATCGTGTCATACGGGAAAGCTGAAAGACAGTCATACAGATTTCAAAACATGCAATCTGGACTTCACAACAGTCAGTCAGAGACACCAAGTCCAGCTGAATTACAGATTGAGTGGCAAACCCAGGCAGAAGGGAAATGGGGCTGACAAAAGTGGAGAGGCAAAACAGAGACAAAGCATCAGAGGCAGACTCTTCCAACGTACAGCCACAAGCTGTTGGTCTCAGTCTGCCAACCTAGCTCAACTTCCCAGCCACAGATAAGCGCACGCTCTCTCTCTGTCTCTCATTCTGTGTGTGTGTGTGTGTGTGTGTGTACATAATTCATAAGCGTAGCCAAATCAAGATCTAGAGATTATCATGACCAGTGGCACAGCAGAGGAGAAGAGAGAGGACGGGAGGAAGAATGGGAACAAAACAGAGGCAGAACAGTTGTTAAATGGGGAAAAATTGTTAGCAAGGATATACAAATGCAATTAGAGGTTACAGAGCATGAACTAGTTTATATTCACCCCACACTTACCTGTAGTATGCACCAGCATGTGTTCACATACACATTCCCACAGGCTCTCTGTGTATAACCCTCTCCTCCCTCTCTTTCTCTATCTCTTTTCAATGACTCCCTCCCTCCCTTCTTCTTTTACTTTCAAGGAAGGGTAATCCCTCTTGTAGCTAATGTGCTGTGACATTTCATGGTACAATAGGATTTGGGAGACACTATGTATTCTCATGGTGCCGGGGTCTGGCTGATAACCTCGCTGTCTGGGTGATTTTGAACTGCAACAACTCTTGGACTAGTTTTTATCTCACGTTGGGAATCTAATTCTCAAGGTGGAATTGCATTTCACAATCATACTGACTCTGAGGTGACACGTTGGGGGTTAGTGGTAACCACAGAAAGCACATACAGTCACACAAATTTAAAAAAATCCCAAATTAAAAAAATATATATATTAATTACATCTGATTCATAGATTTAAACTGACATCAACCGCCATGAAAGATTAATGTTTTTCTGATGGTGCAGGTGACAGCCATTAAAATCTTTATTCTCACTAAGTGGTGTGTGTTTGACACATACTGTGTGGAAGTGTATTGTAAAGTATTTTACATTTGACAGCTTTTAAGAGAATGTCAAGGCTCTTGCCTGCTGGATTATTTAGGAGAAGAATTAATGGGTAATTTCCATGTTTTACAAAAGAAAATATAAGAAACAGAAGATATGCTTGTACCCAAGTGACGTTTTATCTGCTGTCGTGGTTTTGCGATAGATGAAATAGTTGCATTGGTATACCACAGAGTAGCAGTGGCGTGTCCTGACTATTTTGACTGTGGTGGCCCAAGTGGGACACTGGCTTATTCAGGGATGGTATGAAGTATGCCACACACACATTTTCATCTTTCTTTCGAGCAGTGGTAGAGAGTCAATTTTACAAAAGCTGATGAGATACTCCATTTGCCTTGACTTAGTTGATCAGGCAAGCTGTGAATTCAACATCTGATTTGTTAATGTAAAAGAAAAGTTTTATAGCCAGACAGAATGTCTCTATTTGTATTTATACAAGGGCAGAGCCTTGGCATATGAGAGACGATATGATACAGATAGCAGGGTTTCCCTTCGGATCAACTGAAGGCTGAAGTGCTTATCTCACCAACAGAGCTGATGTGTGAGGATAGGATATGGGGGCGGTAAATGTGCCCATCAACCTTCAGGCACAGATATAATGCGGCCAGAGTGCCGTCAGCTAGACAGCACTTAGTGATGGCAATGTTGGAAAGGATATGTGTTTAATATTTTGCATGATATTTATTGTGGATTGGTCTTTTAGTTTGTCTGAACAAATCAGGATGTTTAATGGCAATGAATAAGAGCATCAGAAACATACAAACTAATAAAATCAAAAAAGGGGAAATGCTATCCTCAATTTTTTCCTCCCGCTTTGAAATTTTCATCCCTTGATTGAGTCTTTTCAATGAGGAGGCACCAGCACCTGACCCTAAGAGGCATCTTACAGGGTTCATAAGCAGATACAACTCTGAACACAAATGGCTGACTTCTAGCTGCTTCACAACACATAACTGAAGCAGTTTAGATGTGTCTGCACAGGGAGGCTTACACTGGACACATCAATTTTTCTTTTTGCTGAAAAATGCATTATGCTTACACTGATATTATTCACCACACATTTATTACACTTCTTTTAAAGCTGAAAGTTAAAACTGTTGCTAAGTTAGCTATTTTTCAGAGAATGAGAATATTCTCATTTTCCCCACTGACACCTGCGGAGATTTAAACTACAAAAGAGCTTTGAATGACTCATGTTGGCACAGAGTGGGCTACATAAAACAGGCTGTTACTGTAATAAAAAAAAGATTGTGGTTATGAGGCTATCACATGACAATAATGATTTGCCCTTCACATTATTTCCTTATTATTCAAACTGCAGCTGAGCCTTGAGCCCTGAAAAGGCAAATTCGATTCACGACCTGTCATTTTCCTCTGCGCCAAGTCAAGCCTTAAATCATCAAATGAATGACTTTAATCCACGTCATGCAAAAGCCCCTGATGCTGCACAGAACGTCTTCCTCAGCTGAATGCAGATTACAACTGAAGTGAGCCGAGTGTTTATCTAGCTAACAACCGTACCAAGGGACTAACGTCTTGTCGTTTTGATTTGCCATAAGATTTGTTTTGAGAGCGTGACAGCGAGCGTGAGACAGATAGAAGCTGAGAAGTGTCACGCCCAGATTCATGAGACGGGGTTGGCAGGCCTGCTATTGCTGTTTTGGCTGACTGTGTTATACCTGGAGGGAATGCGATGCTGCCGACGCTACACTGTAGCCAATTTAGCTGGAGCACAGCTGCTGAGAGGCTCCCCGAGGTGTGTGTGTATGTGTGTTTCAGGATTAAGCCACAGCACCAATTAAAGCCTCCGACTGGTTTTTAAAGGATAAATTATTAACAGCAGAAGTGACCTCTCTGGTGGCCTTTTCCTCCCTCCTCTGCTTTTCTCTTCCCTCTAACCTTCCTCTACTTTTGTCAAATTTCCCTCCCTTCCTTCACAACGTCTTCTCTTTCTTTGCTTTCACTTTCTTTTGTTTTTTGCAGTCATTTTTGTTTCACTATTTACCTCTCTGTCTTAGTCAATGCTTGAAGTGGAAAAAAATAAGTGCCAGAAATTCCCTCATTCACATGTTGTCATGTGGATCTGCTGAATTCACCAAGTTATTCAATCAGGTACTACATTCTAAATTCCCACAGTGAATAAAAGATGATAGTAGATATGACTGATGTTCACAATAGATACATTTAACAAGTGGGACAACCATTTCTAAAATTAGAGTAAAAAATAGTAAAATGGTGAATTATTAAAAAAATTAACATTATTTAAACTAGCTGCCAGAGCTGGTCCTGGCCTCCCTTGGGCACTAAGCAAACCTCTGCTAAAGGGCCCTCATACCTGCTCCATCTGTAGGTCTAAGAAGTAGACTTGTACAGAACAGAATGAGGTATAAAAAATAATATTTATTGAATAGGATGACTGATTATTAACTCAACTGAGTCTGTGCTTGTACTGGCTGATGATCCAGCATCTCCTCTACTGGCAAATTTAAGGATACCACCTGAAAATTATATATAACTATAATTCAATTTTTATATGTTCTGTTGGTGTTTATCAAATGTAATAAATAGTTGTATTTCACTTTCACTTTTTTCAAGCAAAAAGTCACAGAACACAGCACTGGGAGTAGTTGGTAAGCGAGCAAGCAAGACACAGATAGACCAAGAGGTGCACTGCCCAGCTAGGTTAGCAAGACATACAGACTAGAGAGAGATGCACTGCAAGCTAGCACATCAACATGTTACTTTCTGCTGACATCAAACTTGGAGAGGAGAGAACACAGGTTTACCTGATTGCTGTTCCCACAAGTCACTCTCATGGTGTGTTTTTTCTCTTTTCTTGACCAGAAGAATTGTTCACCTGTAATAGAAGTTGTAAACATTGACACCCGCTTTGACACAAGGGGAGGCGGAGCCCTTGCATAGTGTGCAGAGCTCTATGTAACTTGCTAGTTTCTGTATAAGGCCACCTGGCTTTGCCAGCCACTGTCAGAGAAAAGCAGGCAGGCGAGAATGGGAACAGATGAGCATCACCTTGTACCCCCTGAGTAATGCAGTTTATTTAGGGGCGATATAAATCGAATATCTTTTGAGTGTCCCTAAACGTGATATTCAAACCTAAACTTCTAAACTTCTAAAGTCTCTCGTTTCACCAGGCAAAAGAGAAGGAATAGCGAAGATAGAGATATGTTCGATCAGCAAAGCATATTTGAGAAAGATTTCTTCTCTGTTTACCTCCTGCCTCTCACCAGCTTGTGCCTGTTCACTGTGATATTTCTGTTTCAAGATGTGTTTTCCCTCACTGAATGCTATTTATGCCTCCAGGAACAGTTGGTCTTGATTGTTGCTTTATGCAGCTGCATTCCCCTTTTCTCCCTGTGCTCAATAACAAAAGCATGTTAGCCAGTAATGGATACTTTTAACCTTTTCCAGGTAATTTGATCAGGCCTTTAAATCAATCCAAGCACACACACTGTCTGGGTAATGATTGGTGAATACATCGAGTGCTGCTCTCACTGTCAGCCATTGTTTTTTAAATGGGCGAACCATGTCTCCTTCTGATTTGATGAATGGTTCAATACTGGATTCTGAATTATAAATGTGAGCTGTTGTGTATCATCTCTCACAGGGACAAAAGAGTAGTGTGAGTTGAAATGGTTTAGAGACCTAAATGTATTTAACACCGGGGTTACTTCATGCTGCCATTCAGTATTCCAGCAAATGGAATTTCCTGTGGAAACTGGTGCGGCATCCCCTCATTATATTATACCATATATCATAATCCAGATGCAATATGTTTTGGCAGTTGACTCTATTAACATACTGTTGGAACACAGCACGTATAATATAAATTGTGATTTTCATACAGTAAAGTGTATACAGTGGAGGTACATTTCTTAATGAACATAGTGTAAAATTATTAAGCCTTACTGGCATCATTTGTGTCCAATTCTTTACTTTGCCTTTCTACTCTGTTTTGATGCATTGTGTATTTGTCTTTGCCACATTTTTCTTACACATTTCTTTCTAATCTTCCACCTGAGAAATAAAAAAATGTAATGATTTGACTGAGCTCTACCTTTGTTACGAATGATGCCCTATTATGGATTTTCCCTCCAGATATCATCAGGTCATCATCTGATCTCAGTGAGCAGGCTAGGATTCCGCTCAATATGTTCTTACACTCTGATCTCTTCCTCCCTCCCTCCATCCCTCTATCCATCCCTCCCTCTCTTCCTCTTTCCCTCTACCCCTCCCTCTTTTTCTTTCTTTCCCTGAATATTTGCTCCTCTCAGATGTGATGAAGGAATTTAATTAGTGCAGAGAGAGAAAGAAGAAGGAATGAGGGACACAGTGAAGGAAGGAAGCAGAGTAGTAATGAATGGTCAGTGACCCTGCGAGCAGACAAGGTAAAGATAAGTGGGTTTAAATCAGATGTGGTCGATCTGAAGGAGAGAACCTTGTTACTATTAGACGAGACTATACTTATACACTGAACAAAATTATAAATGCAACACTTTTGTTTTTGGCCCCATTCATCATGAGCTGAACTCAAAGATCTAAGACTTTTTCTATCTACACATAAGGCTCTCAAATATTGTTCACAGATCTGTCAGAATCTATGTTAGTGAGCAATTCTCCTTTGCAGAGATAATCCATCCGCCTGGGTACAGCATGGGTATTGCACAGGTGTGCCTTGGGCTGGCCACAATAGAAGGTCATTCAAAAATGTGCAGTTTCACTGTATTGGGGGTGTCTGTGACCACCATTTGCCTGATGCAGTGCAACACATCTCCGTTGCATACAGTTGATTGGGTTGTTGATTGTGGCCTATGGAATATTGGTCCACTCCTCTTCTGTGGCTGTGCGAAGCTGCAGTCAGGTCGAGACCCCGATGAGGTCAACGAGTATGCAGATGAGCTTCCCTGAGACAGTTCCTGACAGTTAGTGCATAAATTCTTTGGTTATGCAAACCGATTGTTACAGCAGCTGTCTGGGTGGCTGGTCTCAGACGATCTTGGTGGTGAAGATGCTGGATGTGGAGGTCGTGGGTTGGTGTGGTTACACGTGGTCTGCAGTTGTGAGGCCGGTTGGATTACTGCCAAATTCTTTGAAACGCCTTTGGAGACAGCTTATGGTAGAGAAATGAAAATTGAATTCACAGGCAACAGCTCTGGTAGACATTCCTGCAGTCAGCATGCCAATTGCACGTTCCCTTGCGACATCTGTGACATTGTGCTGTGTGATGGAACTGCACATTTTCGAATGGCCTTTTATTGTGGCCAGCCTAAGGCACACCTGTGCAATACCCATGCTGTCTGATCAGCATCTTGATATGCCACACGGTGGATGGATTATCTCGGCAAAGGAGAAGTGCTCGCTAACACAGATTTTGACAGATTTGTCAATATTTGAGAGAAATAGGCTTTTTGTGTACATAAAGAAAGTCTTAGGTCTTTGAGTTCAGCTCATGATGAATGCGGGCAAAAACAAAGTATTGCATTTATAATTTTGCTCAGTGTATGTACTGGTGCAATGATGCTGCAACATTGATTTAGTTATGAGTGAAATTACTGGTAAACCCTGAGGAACCCGTGCTGGACCATATGAATTAAATAATCTCTGTGCAGACGCCTACAGCAGCATCACCACATGTTTTATAATTTCACATTGGGTTTGCTACCATAGCTCAGTGAGATGACCTTAAACAGGAGTTGATGTTTACACTGTTTTCTCATATGATTTCCATTAACATAGAGTATGTGGAGTAGAATACTGCAACGTTGGATTTGTTTTACAGTGCAGCTCAGCTGTGTCGTGTTGTTAAGTACTAACACACATCCGACAATTGTATGCAGATGGATGTGTATTTATATGTTTGCAAATTCTAACCTTAAAAATTTACAATGATTGAATGATTCCCATGCATTGAGAGGAATATAGGTTCATACAGTAAAGTATGCAGGGTGTAAAATAAAGCGTCCCCTTGGTGTAGTTATAGAGTATTCAGACTGTAAAAAGAAGTGGTCCTGTTATTTGACTATAACTGCAGCATAGTTACAGAGTAAGCGGACTATAATAAAATGGTCCCCTTTTGCCACTTCATTTTACAGTCCTCATACTGTATAACTACAGTGTAATTACAGTGAAACGGGGGTGAATCTGGAATGCTTACAGTCTGCAAACTCCGTAACTACAATGAAATTACAGTGAAATAGTGGTGAAACAGTGCTTTGTTTACAGTAACAAACCACATATTCTGTAACTGCACTGTAATTACAGTGAAAAAGGGGTGAACAAGTGGCTGCTTTATTATTTTACACCCCACTCTGTAAATATGCTGTAATTAAAGTTAAATAGTGGTGAAAATGGAGCACTTCCTTTTACATTCCGCATAATAGATAACTACACTATAATTACAGTGAAAAAAGGGTGTAACTAACTAGATAATTAAGGAAAGTAGTAGTCTTTCTTATACTTCTTCATTTACTAGCTTCTTAGCCACTGTATTTTTTTACATGTCAGCTGTAGCCCTACTTTATGGTTAGTGCTACTCATCAAATTTTACCATGCTAACAAAGCAATCTAATATGTTCAACATGGTAAACATTATATCTGCTAAAGGTGTTTAGGTTAATTCTGCCGTTGTGAGCATGTACTGACGCTGACATTAGCATTTAGCTCGAGCACCGCTCTGCTAAGTGATCTGCTACATGGCATTTTTTCTTTTGATTTTCTGTGTGTTGATTTTTACATTTGTTTGTGTTTGTGTTTATAGTAGGCTACAGCCTTAAATGTGTGATGATTATTTCAATGGTTTGAACCTGGTACATATTATATTTGAACAGCAATATTAACTGACGTGAGGTAATACAGACTGGTGGTGACCCCAATGTGCTTTTTCATAACTTCCTCCTCTGCAAAAGACTTTCACAACACAGAATCCATCCACTAACACCTGATATTACTGCTCGTCTGCCTGTTCCATTATTTGTGATAAGTTACCCATTTCTGTTGTCTCTTATGCTCATATAACCATATGTCATGACCTGTGATGTTGCTACGCTTATAGTAACATTTTAATTGATCCACTAATGACAGTAGATCCCCCAGACATACAAGAACACACACCCACCTGCCAATTGCTATCTTTTCTATTTCTCATAGTTGCTGTGAGAAGAAAAACCAAACACACAAGTATGAGCACAACACAGACACACACACACACACACACACACACAAACCAACCCCTGTCTTTTCAGCTTCTCATTGTTCCTGTGGTGAAACATTATTCTGTCTGCACACTTATTCTATAGTCTCCATTCTTTGACCTGACGCTATATAAGCATTCTGTCTTATTCTTATGCCCTCTTATTCTGATGGTAATTTGACTGCCTGAAAGGACTGGCAGAGGATTGTTCTGTCTCATTCAACAAAATACGGTAAAAAGTCATTCCTGGGATTAAAAAAAGCTCGGCGGTGGATTTCCAGAGCTCTGCTGTCGTCTCTGCAGTCGCCTGTCGGCCCCCCGTTCATATGCTAATGAACTAGAGCTTGATTGTTTCCTCATATTTTAATCTCCTGCATGGTGTTGGAGGAGAAGGGGGGGGGCAGCAGATAGAAGGAATGTGAGTACGAGGAAAAGATGAGACGAAAGGAAAGGAGTTGATGGACCAGGAAAAGAAGAGAGGGCAGAGGTTGTAGGCCGCTGAGGAATGGAGAGGAGGAGAAAGAAGATGAAAGGCAAAGTAGGGAGAAAGATGTATATTTATATATGTATGTAGGAGGAGGAGAAAAGCAAAGTGTTTGACTGTAATAGTGAAAAGTCGAGGGACATGAGAGAGCAGGATGATATTATTAATATGCAAAGAGGAGACGATAAGATAAAGAGGGATAGAGGCGCTGCTGGATGATAAGCGGCAGGTAGGAATATACAATTCACCTTATAAGGAGACATCCAGAGTTCATGAGCAGTGACAAAGAAGTGGAGCTGCTGCTGTTAAAACTCTTTTTTTAAACATTGCTTCATTTTAAACTTGGAGGGGAGTCACTGAAGAAGCCTCCATACATTCCCCTCTACAGGTCTGTATAAAACCAATCACGAATCACTAACCCTGTCTGGTACTGCTCATCATGCATACTGCAGGGTGGAAACACTGACCAAAGGGCAGCGAGAGGAGGAGCGAGAGAGACTTTCTTGAATAAACTAACGTTTCATTTGCATACATATACATAATAAAAGAGCTTTGTGCAAAGCTCCTCTTCAATATGCATGTTTTTTTCCCTTTTTGTAACTGCCATGCTAGAGGTCATGCAATTAAGAAGGAAGAATGTAGCATATGATTTTTTGGGGGGGGAATGTACTCATCGGAGTGGGTTTTGAAGTGCAATGCAGTAGAATGATTTTCTTGGATGTCAGTCAGGAAGTTTTTTTTTAGAAAGATAGTGCAAGGTCAGCCGCTATATTGTCGCTAGATTTGTTTTTGATCGTTGCAGACAGAAAATATGCAAGAAAATAGCTTTAGGAAGAACTTGAGTATGAACCTCCATGTGCATAGTACATATGTTCAACATCAGCAGTTTTGCTTGTCTAAAACAGGTTACGAAAAGTAAGAAAAATCCTTACTTAGCCATGCCAGTAAGGACATTTAAACCAAAAAAAATACTGTGTACTTGTGTTTTTGGCTGTTACGCGTGGGCTAAGGCTTTTTGTGTTACATTGTTCTTGTTCTTTTCTGGAAGCAATGCCTTGGCCAGGTATATCTTGCACATACCCAGACTTCATCCACTAACACCATCTTACTCCATGGCCAGACAACAATGTCAATATGGAAAAATTCAGCAGAACCCTGGATTACTTTCAGTGCCAACATTTATTTTTCTGTCCAATGCCCACCCTTTTTTAAATTCTCACTTTCCGTAATATCTGTGCATTGCAGGCGTTGTAACAAACAAAATATGATTAAGCTATGGTTTGGGTTAGCAACTCAAACACCTGGTTAAGGGTAAAGAACAATCATGGTTCCCTTTTTATATAATAAAAATGTGAAAATAACTTGCAGCTCTGTGACATGTGACAAACTCTGCATGCTTATGAGACCAATCCATATAGGCTCCTCTACTTCCTTTGTTAGAGTTGGCATTGGATGTAAATTTTGAGGTTCTGATACTGTCTACTAACATATGTATGTAACTCCTCTGTGTATCAGTTCAGCACATCCAGAAGCTTATATTCCACCATCCTCTACTTGCTGTAATACATGGAAATGAATTGTATCCACATATTTGTGCAATTCAAGCTCTAGAATTACATTATGTGAACAAATAAACACACACATACAGAATATACCCAAATATAGACACAATTGTTGCACCGCCTTGACCCAAGAACAAAATATGTGCAGCCTCATGAAAATTCTCAATCTCAAGTTGCCTATAAACTCACACATAGCCTGCACCTCTCCTCTCTCAACCTTCTCAGAAACACAGCCAGAGGAATTCGCTGAGAGTTCAGCATCTCACCACAGTCTCTCCATCATCTCCTTATCTCCCACCAGGTCAGTCAGCACCAAGCCCAAACTGCGTGTCCTACTGGGATGTTTGTGCAACTTGTTTATGACAGCCCAAGTGTTGTTGATACGGTTGTTCCTGATGTTAACAGGAGAGATAGAGAGGTAGATGGCTGGAACACGCCGTTCCACTGGGAAGCAACCTGGATGACCTGAACTTCTGAGGAGACAGAGAGATACAGAGAAGGAGTCATGTGAGAAGGGGGCTGGGAGAGTGACGAAAGAGGAGAGGAAATTAGGGGAGAGGTGCGAGATAAACAAGAAATCTAGAGAAAATGAGAGTGGAGGTACATGTTACGGCAGATAGATGAGCAGGCGGACATCATACGGCTGCAGAATGAGGAATCGGCGTTAGTGCATATTGGCTTTTTCTCATCGCTAGTTCTAAAATGCGGGAACAAAGATGTTATTTTAGGAAGAACTCAGCACTCACATAATGCGATTATTATGTGAGACAAGAGAAACAGTTAGATGAAAGGGATGAGCAATTTTTCCACAAGTAATTTTTGTATTTTATACATGTTACAGTATGTTTCCAGTGCAGTTATATATACTGCCTTATATTACATCTTAAATTTAATTTTAAAAGCCATACAAATGTGGTAGTTTCCTGTTGCACTAATCCTCTAAAAATTAAATTAAATAGGTCATTCACACTATATTTTGTTAGGTCAGCTTTCCGTGTAAGTAATTAAATTGATCTTTTTTTTCACTCCGGTTGACCTTACAATGATCTTAAATCTAGGTTGATGAAACTTGCAGACACCCTGTTAAAACATGATATCCAGTTATTTCTGCCTCAACTGTCTGCAGGTCCTGAAAAACTTAAACAGCTTTAAATTACAGTAATTATGGCTGTATTAGCTCAAGGGTATAGTTAAATCTAGTATTACACTTATAAAATATAGTGGTTGGTGTGGTATGTCTCTTACCATTGACAGACAAAGATTGATATTTGACATGTATTTGAACTGCATATTTGTAAAGGTACGTTATTGTAACTGGCAGGAAAAGAGGTCTTTAAACGTCTTACATTTAAGTTAATGAATCATGCAGACACTGTATTGATGCCTTAACTTTTAGTAACTCGATTATGACTGCAATTCATTTACAGACAAATTTAAAGAAGACAAATTCCTTTTCTGGTATTCCAAGCTACTTGTGGTACTGGACATTGGAATTATTTTACTTAATAACCCTCAGGTGTGATTTTCCCATGCATATCATTTACACTCCACACTAATCACAGGCTATACTTCGAGCCTGCACATTCCTCAACTTGACACTTGGAAACCTGTAAATTTTACAGTATTGGATATCATTAGGCTTGTCTCCAAGAAGGCTATTTATACATGTACACAGAATTAACTGAACTTGCTGCAGTCTCCTCTGCTTCCTCAACATAAATATGCAGTTTTCCCTACTTTAATTTCATTTCTTGAAAGTACTTGATTTCTCTGTGTTGATTCTAACACCCTGAGGCTACATTATCCAATCAAACAAGGCCTGGACATGACCGTTTGGCAATCATGTTATTTTTGTAAAATCCTGAAAAGATGATTTGTTGTCTTTTCAAGGTTTCCGAGAGACGCAATAGCCAGGGCTTAATTTAGCTGCTCGTGTAATCTCTAAACGGGGATGGAATATTGGGAGCCATGTTTCCATTCCAATGTATTCATAATCTCTCCCTTAAACCCTTCCGCTGCTGTGTGTAGAGACACAGAGAGTATCTCAGTACTGGACCCAAAAATAGACCGCATTCTTTCCTCTGTGTTTCAGGAAGCATCAGAAGAGGCCGGAACAACCCGCTCTCCCAAGTCCCATCCTCTCTCCCCTTATCCTTTCTCACTCAGTTTTATTCATTAGCCATCCCTTCTTCCACCATTTCTCTATTCTTGTCTCTGCCGCCTTCTCTCTCCCATCTCTCTCTCCCATCCTTCCTACCTTTCACCTAATGTTCACCCCTTACCGAGACTGTGCAACTTCTTTTCCTTTACTCTCTTTTCTTTCTTCCGTCACTTAGCTAGTCTTTCCATACTCCATTTATGAGGGACTCACACCGGATACAACTACGTTTGATGCTCGTTAATGTCTTCTAATACGAGCCTACACGAGTGAGAAACATTATGTTGCATCATATTAAATGCACATGGAGGAGCATTTTGAGATGACTGATCCATGTTAAATGTATAGACCAGTTATAGCAACATAATAATGGACTTTGTGTTGGGTATTACTGCAATCTCTGAAGCCATGTTTCTGCCTTACCCTTGGTGTGTGTCTTTCTGTGTGTCTTTCATCGCCGCATCTCTGTTTTGTTCAGTGTGCATAGACACAACAGCAACACACTGACGCACATAGAGCCTCAGCATGCAATAATGAAAATTGCTTTTGCTGAAAATAGCGGGGGAAACCTGACCTTAGCAAGGTCACTGTACTTTTACCGGAACTCTGGAAAGAACTGAGCTGTGGTTGTGTGTGTGTGTGTGTGTGTGTGTGTGTGTGTGTGTGTGTGTGTGTGTGGTCAGCTGAAACCTACTTTCAGGGCTTTCCAGGAGCTACTCATTGTTTGGAAAGTAGAGAACTCTTTAGGGACAAGATGGCTATCTTTAGACTGTATTTGCAAGTGTTTGTGCATACATGTGAGTTAGATGGATGTCATGGCTGCTGTGTGTGTGTGTGTGTGTGTGTGTGTGTGTGTGTGTGTGTGTGTACTAAGTCTCACAGGGACAAAGTACATCTACACAAATTCATGTCAAGTTCAACTTTGGTAAACTTGGCAATTATTCTCACCCTTAACCAACAGCAAGCCATTTTGACAGTGTAAACCTTTGAGGACATGGAGAGCCAAGGAGTCCAAAGTAGGAATCTACATCTTCAAATGTAGCTAACTAAAGTGCACCACAAAAGATGCATTGGTTTGAAGACACGAGTTGATGGTACAAAAATATTTTCTTAATAAACTGTGTGAACTTGTCCTGTTAGTAACCAACTAATAAGCTGTTTAACTGACAGTTAGCACGATTGCTAGCTCACAGAGATTTTTACCCTTTATGCAAGTTCTTGGTTGGCTAGTATGTTAGCTCACCAACCATAGTAGTTCACCAACTAGGCATGTCTCTAGAACCACAAAAGACCAAAGCAGTTTTTCAGAGAAGAAGAAATTCAATATTTGTTGGTATATCAATATTGTTGCTATATATTTATGTCAATAAAGGTAATTTGAATTTGAATTTGTTGGATTCAACAATAGGGCTGAACAATTAATTGCATTTGCGATATTATTGCAATGTGATAAAACAAGATTTTCTAATTGCAAAGGCAGCGATTACACTCTGGTCACATGACATGCCAGATTAAAGCAGTCTGCAGAGGAAGCATCACCTTCGCACCTTACGCTGTACCTTGACTTGTTGTACAATGGCCTTAAGCTTGACAGAAGCTGACACTACAGAAGCTTTATTGTCACACAGGGAATGAGTAGCACCCGCCACCCGCGGGTAACTTGGTGGTAGTGGCTGAAATCATCGGGCCATCCGTCGCTTTGACGGACAGGAAAAATGCACAACAGAAAGACACGTGTAGTAAGGTGAGTGTATTGTGGCGATTGGCGCCTGTGCTGCACACACAGCCATCAGTCAGTTCAGGAAATTTCTATAAAACTGCGTTTCAAACCAAACTCACAAGTCCGAAAGAGGCCCTGTCTGTCCTGAGTTACAGCCAGTGCGCTGCTCACCAGCATCGGAGGCTGCGGGGGAACTCCGGTGTTGTCGGAGGATTACTAAGCTTGTCTATTAAACATGAGAGGTGTCACATGGTTTTATTTTTGTTGGCCAACTTTGTTATTGAACCTCAAACTGAGTATGTTTTGTTTGCTTACTGGCATGTAGAAAGATGGACTCCTAGGAGATTTGAACTGAGATAAAGACGCATTAATTTGTGGTTGAACTGTGTGTTTTGTATTGAGCGCTTACTATATAACACACTGTGGTAAACTTATTTGTTCTTGTGATCTGTAGGTAGGCCTACCTGATGATATTATATCATATAAATTTAATGCGATGATTTGACTCTCAAATTAACTTTCCCAAATCATCTCCACCATAGCTCATAACAATAATTCATGCAATTCATACATCACCTAATTTCATCATAACACAGGTCCACAAGAAAGAACAGGGTATGTTTAATGTACCTAATATTGTGTTGGTCATACTATACGCTGATTTACTACTTGTCCATTTTGAATAATACAAAAAGTAAAGAGCTTAAAAATTAACCATATTAAATCACAATCGTAATATTGCTTAAAAAGAAATTGCTATTAGATTATTTTACGAAATTGTTTAGCCCTATTCAACAATGACAGACATATTGAAGAAAATAACAACATTAAGTGTCTTAGTTAGGTTGGGCCACCATGATCTGCCAGGAAAGTTCCAATATGCCATGGCATAGTTTCAGCAAGTTTGTGAAGCATCAGAATTTGCTTTTTTCGCCATTCATTTGTTTAGGCTTTTTACTTTAGTTTGTCACCCATTGACACATATATTAAGATTCAAGGCAACAGCAAATATGCATTTTATGGAAAAGGCCTCTAGGCAAAGCAACAGTCCTCTCTGTTACCTGTTTGTGGTGATGGAAGTGATGAAATGAAAAGCTGCATGGACAAAACAACGTAAATTGTTTTTCTCTATTTTTAGTCTTCGAGAATCTAGTCAAATATATATATGCTCATCAGGTAGTCAGCAGCATGTACATATATGATTGCATGCTGCACTGTTTTGTGGTGTGTTGCTGTTCACAGGCTCAGCTGCACATGAAATCTACGAAAACCGGGCGACTGTGTTTGCTTTGTGTGACAGTTTGTGTCGCTGCCTCTGAGCCTTTTTCCCACTGCGAGAGCTGCTCCACTGTAGTAAGTGTGTCAACAATACCAGCTGAGAGGCAGCCTTCAGTCCACACACTCTCCGACTGCAGAGTAATCCTTAAAAGAGAGAAACTGGGAGAAAGAGAGGAGGGAGGCAGGCAGAAATATAGAGCGAGCATGTGGGAAGTGGAAGGATAGAGGTGAAAAGAGCAAGAGATTGAGCGATGGTGGAGTTGAATTTGACAGCAAGCGAGAGAGGAAGAAGAGAGAAGAAAGCATGGTTGCCAAAGAGAGAGAGATTTCAATGTTTCAAAGGATTTCCCTATCACAGTCTCTGACACATTACATACACAGCTCACTATCGGCTCGACCCTGACAGCTACACAAATTGGCTGAAAGAGGTTTCCTGGGCAAGGCCTTTGATCAGGTGTGTGTGTGTGTATGTGTGTGTGTGTGTGTGTGTGTGTGAGTGGGTGAGAGGAAAAGAGAGATTTTGTACATTTGTCCATACCTGGACATCTGAGTGAGTGTGAGTGAAGAAAGGCACATTTCTGCTCCAAATCTTGGTGAAATGAAATAAATCTATATAGATAAGGCTGACAGTGTGTGTGTGTGTGTGTGTGTGTGTGCGTGTGTGTGTGTGTGTGAATAAATGCTGCCAATCAAGTTACATTTTTGTGTATGTATATACTGCATGTGCCAGCATTTTGTTTTTAAGCATGCTATGCGTGCAATGTGTCATATCCTAAGCATGTTATAGGTTTTATTCCAGTGATACATCTCTTTCAGATGAAGCCTGGGGTCGTCTATTTGTATCTTACACTTCCTATCAAACATGCATCCATGATATCTTTCAGAGGTGGTCCATAAACAAACTCATTGTTAAAAAGCTTGTATCGAATCAGCCCTCAACACAGTTCAGGCTTTGAAGCAGTGAGGTTTTTATTATCACGATCACAGACACCACATGCAAACACACACACACACACACACACACACACACACACACACACACACACACACACACACACACACACACACACACACACACACACACACACACACACACACACACACACACGTCTCAGTACAAGTCACACACTGCTGGGCACTGAGCAGTTTCTCTGGTGGAGTTTGGAAGTTGTTGCTTTGCTCAGTCCATGTGTTTTCTAACAACTGAAAACCTGTCTTTAATAAGAATACAGTTTCAGAATATGAGTGTTAACCTTTTCTAGTCACTCCTTACAGTCATGATATGGACTCATTGCCGCTGTGTGTTCAGGATTTTGTATCTCTGGAAAATTATCACAGTATTTTAGCTTTCTGCGATACGTGCAATGTTTGCGTTAACAAAGTGATCTTCAAAGTAGGAATGTGAGTTTGCATGTATTTGATTGATGGTTACAGCAAAAGTTGAACCATGTTCAACTTACATCCCAGCGTTGTTTTGCAAGACACACCTGCACTGGCACCCCCACTGCGATGGACTGGGTGCATTCGAATGTGTGAGGGGGCAGCATTTTTTGATGCAGGGCTCAAGTCAGTCTAAACACGAGCTTGGCTTTGCTTGTACACAAATGATAAGTCATTCTTTATCAATTGAGAATACCCTGTTGTATTCTATAGTTAGTGATATTTCGGGTTGCAACAGATGAATGAGTAAAGATTATCATTATTTATCAATCTGTCAATATTTTCAAGAACCGAAAATTTAGTCAATTTAGAATGACATAAGAAAAAGAAAACAGCAAATCCTCATATTTGAGAAACAGTTTTGCTTGATAAATGAGTTTAATCATTTATTATCAGTGTTGGGAATTTTTCCTTTTGATTGACCAATTGATTAATTAAATTGAAACAGTATTTTTTAGAACTAATGACGTTTATGCATTTTTCTACTTTGTATTGTCAGTAACTGGCAGAACATTTTCTCAGTGAAAACATTATTAGAGATATTGTGGGAAAATACCAAACTGCTAAAGAAAGGATTTAGAAAGGACTTGCAATATAGGGTGGAAATTTTCGCAGCGCCTATATTGTACTTCTTTGACTCCTCTATGGTAGCTTTACATGATTCAAAATTCAAAAAAATAATTTTCTATCTTATACTGGCCCTTCATGTAGCCTCTCATTTCAGCCTCTGTCTGAAACAAACTGCAGATCCCCCCCCCCCCCCAAAGCCCACTCTCTTCCGATCATGATTCTCTGCCTGGAGCAAATGACAAAATATGGAAACCTGGCTCGGAATGACATCTTACCAAGCCGTTAATAGAAAAAACAGTTTAAAAAGAGCATTCAGAACAAGTGGCTATCTGAGGTTTTGGCTCATAGGAATTTATTTTAAATACTTTTACCTCATAATTTAAAGTGTTGGTTATGTTCAACGTGAACATCTGACATTGTATATGCCAGAAAATATGAAAAAGCATAATAGGTCCCTTTTCAAATGAAGAATTACCCAGTGTAGCCTTTTTCATCTCTGTACTTTGTCATGTTTTTGTTGAAGTGCATAGAATCATTCTGGGCTGTTAGTGTACGGCACTGGCCTATAAATGACACGACTCCACAGGCACCATCTCCTGTTACTGCTGCGTGTTTGCTGTGCATGTGTTAGTGCAGTCTTTCTGAGCTGCCAGCGTACAGCGTGTGAGTGTGTGTGTGTGTGTGTGTGTGTGTGTGTGTGTGTGTCTGTCAGGACATGCGTGCCAGTTGAGGGAAGTACAGGTAATGGATTAATATCAGAGCTGGCTCAGGCTCCACATCGCTGTGTGGTGACAACCTGTCATTATCACAAACATTGGTTCACACACACAAGCTCACACAGGCTGTACATGCATGCACATACATCCACCAAATAGAGTATACATCCAAGCACATACACTTCTCACCTGTCTCCCTCTCTTCCCTCCACTTTTCTTGTCATTGTGGCACACAGTGGCACACAGAACTGGCCTGTGATCATTTCAAACTGCAGCAGGGTCTTGAACTTGTTCCATCCAGTTCCCTACAGTGGGACCAATGCTGAGACCAGATTTCTTTGTCGAGCCAGCGTGGCTGTTTTGCTCCAAACATCGAGGAAGCAGACAGAGTGTTTTGAATGCTGTTGTCATATGAGCCATCTGGCTTGCTTACTTTACTTCCTCCAAACTTAACTTAATATTTTGTCTAAGGCAGTGGGCAGGCAGAGCTGGGTGTGCTGCTCTCTGAACCCATCAGTTCCAAACACTCATTAATCCTCGCCTCTCCTCCCTGCCCAAAATGGTCATCTATTTAAGTCATTTAGTGAGCTGTGTAATTTAACGGTGGAGGCCAATAGGAAATGTTTGAGTAAGTTAGGGTTGATGAAGGGCCCAGGCCTGGATTAAACAATGAATGGCCTGGTTTGTACAGACATAAGGGGATGCTTGACAGGACCTACTTAATGCACAGTAGAAGTGCTCAATGCAGTCTTGTATGGTTTAAGAAAGTGTTGTTTACTGTGCGCTTGGCAAAGACACACCACAGACACATCACACATTCAGGGCCCTCTGTCCATCAGCACTTTGTAAACCTCTTGATTTTAACAAAGCTGCCAATGGCTTGAGACATTTCCTGTTCCATGAACACGAAAAAACTGTAAATTACAGCAGGGTCACTCCAGTCAAGATAATACACTGACTGAATAGGAATGTTTAGTGCTTTGTCATTAAAGCTATCTCAAGCTGAAGGGGTTAATGCTAAGCTGCCGCAAAGCCTGTTATTGTTATTGATACAAGCTCTCGTTATAAAACTTGCTACCATGATTATAATGAGCACTACTAATTATACATATCCTGCTGCCTTAATTTGATGTGCTTCCTGTTGAATCGAGATATTGATGTGGGACTTGATGCAGGAAGAGATTATTAAAAAGAATGTGAGTTCGGCAGAAATGTTATTGTTTTGTTTAATGGCTTGGACGGAGAGGCAGAAACTGAAAATAACTTTTTTTATGGCATTTTTTAAATTTGTGATTAGTAAGGCAAAAAAATCTATTTTTCATTGTGTTGTGACCTTAAGTGACCCTTTCCTTTCCTTTTCTCTCTCCGTCTCTGCAACAGTCCTATGCTCCTCCCCCTCCACCCATGGCTCCGCCCAGCCCTGGGACCACAGGAGGAGGTGGAGGTGGAGGAGGAGGTCATGGAGGAGGGCTAGTGGAGCAGCTCAGTAAGACCAACCTTTACATCAGAGGCCTGCCGCCTGCCACCACCGACCAGGACCTCATCAAACTCTGCCAGCCGTAAGTTCTATTGTACTCTATTCAACTTAGTTTTACCCTGTCCTCGCTCTGCACATGCATCCTTCAGTGCAGCTGAGCTATGTTCAGTTCAGCTTGTGGTAATTAGTTTTGCGTGAATCCAACAGCAGCTTATAATGAGGATCAACAGTTTGCTCTTGACCTCTCTGTCCCTCTCCCTGTGCTTCCTCAAAGGAAAAAACACAACCCAGCTGGGCCTAACCCATCCGCTCCCTTCGGTACTGGGTTATCTATACACATGCTGCACAAGGACAGACACACACATCCTTCTGTCCATCAGCAGAAGATATAAACACAGTCTTTATCAGATGTCGGACGACAATCCATTAATTTATAGGCGCTATTGATCATTTGCTAATCCTCTTAACATTTTAGTAAGAGCTATATTAGAACTGATCTCCAGTCATATACTAATTATTTACCAGCAGCTACATCACATCTGAGAAAATCCTGTTAATAGTAATAGTTGTTTTGTGTTATGTTGTTTGCAAAGAAAACTCCCAACACACTGTCTCACTTGCAAAAAATATATATCAACAACATTTCGGTGCTAGAACTTCATCAGGCAAATGGCTTGACCTTTTGACCGACTTCTCCCCCTCCGACACACCTGTCTCTCATTATAGAGGAGCGAGCTAATTAACTATTATATTGTTTCCCATCATGTTGGACATATGGGGTATGGGCAGGGGTGAGATTTTTCTGTGGGATAATTACAAAATGGAACTTTGAAACCTATAACTAAGAAGGTTATATTTTTCTTAATGCAGTTTTAAATTATTAATTTGATTCATTTAATTTATTACATGAGACAAATTTGAACATCACTACTTTTTATTAAATGATTTGGATCGTAATTACGCACAAAAATACATCAAGATAATCTTTATTGATGGAAATTGAGCTTGAAAGAAACTTGATACACTCACAGCAATATTTTTGAGCGTGTCTGTTCCCCTTGATATTAAATTGGTGAATGGTGTGGTCAGCCTGATTACTCCTTCACCGTAGTAATTTTGCTTGTCGGACACTTCTTACCTATTCTCTTGCTTCGTGCTAAAAGTCGATCCTACACGTTTCAATCCCATCTGTCCCCATGTGGACATAATAGAGTCAACACAGAATGTAATGCAAACGATAAACTAGCTCTCCCAGAGGGGGTCTCGTTTGCCTACAGCTATTTCCTGTTATTGCCAAATGTAATTGGAGAATGATATATTGAGCTAAATATTCTGCAGGTAAAGGCTTTAAATGATCTCATACACATTTCTAATTGATCTGATTGATTTTGGAATAAAGAAAGGGAGATAAAGATAAAATGTGAAGACTTTAACACACACACACACTCACACCATACCTTGCCCTTCTGCGTGTCAGCTGCAGTTCAAGCCTGTTGTATTTCAGCTTAGCCCTGGAGGCGTTCTGGAGAAACAGGGTGAAAAATAGGGGCCAATAAAAGTTTCATTAGAGGCCCAGTCAGTGTGCCAAGTGGCCAGTAACATTTAGGAAAGGTCAGTCGGGGAGGGTGTGTGCTGTTGGGCAGCAGTCTTAGCCTTGGCTTTCTAAATCTCTCTGGCTTTCAGAAATAGACTGAGTGGCAGTTTCCTGTCACTCACTCACATGACATGCACACATGCGCACACACAAACAGGAATTTCATTCAGTTACAGTGAATAACGGAGGGACAGTCCCTTGACACTGACGCACACACATGCACACACGCGCTTTCAAATCAATGTCATCCTCATCCTTATTGTTACCAAGTGTGGCTTTTTTACGTACCAGCTCGCCCACCAGCGCCATCCTCTCCTTTCCCATTCTGTCATCCTCCTTGTTTCCTCCCTTCATCCTTCTCTCTCTGCCCCCCTCCCTCTATCCCTCACCCCCCCTCCCCTCTCTTTCTCTGTCTCTGTGCCAGTTCTCAGAGTGTCAGTGAAAAGTGCTGTTGTCAGCTGACATTTCCAATCACTCCCCCGGTCGCCCAAACTATGGACACACTTTTAACGTCTGGGGACAGAGCAGAACGTGAGCGGAATCTAAAGCGTGCACAAGGGCAATTTCTCTCTTACTCGCTCGCTTTCACTCACGCTTGTTGTCTGTCTGTCTCTCTCAAGCTATCTATCTATCTATCTATCTATCTATCTATCTATCTATCTATCTATCTATCTATCTATCTATCTATCTATCTATCTATCTATCTATCTATCTATCTATCTATCTGTCTGTCTGTCTGTCTGTCTGTCTGTCTGTCTGTCTCTCTCTATCTGTCTCTCTATCTCTCTCTATCTGTCTCTCTATCTGTCTGTCTGTCTGTCCGGATAAAGGGTTGTAGGACAGACAAGTTTTAACCACTCAAAGGAGAAAACACGGAAGAAAAATATAAAACATTTAGTTCACAATATCGCATTAATCATCAGCAGCAACGAAATCTTGCTCTAACCATTTCAGAATGGCACACGGAAATTTGAAAAGCTTCACACGAATCTTCTTGATGTTTTGGTAGCACTTGATCGATATGAAACCTGAACCCTGGAAAAATCTTTCTGTCCTGAAATTATTATTAGTATTATCTAACATTAAGATAGATTCCATCTTTAATTATCTTACTGTTTAATGAACAAAACTCTGGGGACAATATAACACTGCTTCAACGTTTTCCTTGAATAGGAGCAGTAATATTGTTGGTAAGTGTTCATTTTTCCTACAGAGTTACAAATACTGTATGGAGTGAAATGCTGCTCTACATCTGATTACAATTACACTGACAGTTTCCTTTATTGACATTCCCTTTAAGAAGGTTAGGCAAAAAATCTCAAAATAGGAGGATGGAGCTAAGCCAGTACATGCCAATGGGCAAATGACAAGATATACGCTGGGAAGGTTATCCAACTCCATGCATATATAAGAATGATGTGTTTGACCCATGTTTCTGGCACAACAAAACTATAGTAATTGAGAGTGTGGAACATGTCAATCAAACACAGTTAGCACATGCCCACACAGTCCTGAGAAGAGCTCTAATCAGCCAAATAAGTGAAATCACCTGTGTAGGTATACATACAAATCAGACGGGTAAAGCTGCTAGTATGCTTCATCAGAAGTGCCAGGTGGTCATACACACACACAACACACACACACACACATCTTTCCGATGGCGGAAATGTTCAGAGGTGACAAGGCAAGCAAGGTTTAAACATCTCTCTCTGTAACTCTCATTTTTCAGCAGTTACACATCTATTTTTGTCACTTATTGTGTGACACTATAAATATGTCTTCCAGGAGAGAATGTCAGAATGCATGCGCTGTTTTTCCCATTTGAACTATTATTTAGTCTCGCCCCTTCCTATGATGATCACTTTTCTTTTTCACTCTACCTTTCGAGTGTGGAACAACTATAAACACTTGGTCGAACAACGTGTCTTACGAACTTGTTCTTTTCTAGCAAAAACCCGGTGCTTAGGGTTAATAGTCATGTTCTTTTGCCAACACTCTGGTGTTGTCAAACTTAATTTAACTGAGATTTTATTGATAAAAATATCCTATATTTAAGAGAATGGAGACAGTATTGAGCTCTCTAAAGATTAATGGCCAGGGATGTAATTTTCCCAGTACTGAATTTAAACAGAGTAATACATGTCTATTTGGTCTGACATATATCTTTATGGCAAAAGTTCACACTTCCCTACCAATTCTCTATAGTATTATCAGATGAAAGAATAACAAAAGAAAGGACAAACATAAACTAATGCGTTTTCTGAAAATTTAATGGCTTTTTGTTTATACCTTGCAGCTACTGACTGAAACTTCATGGAAAGCCCTTTTGGCAGATAAACTTAATATTTCAGTGACATCAAACAATCTTCTTAATCCCCAGCACATTACCTTTTCACATTAATTTCTTTATAGCGTCTGAACATATTAAACTACTTATGAAGAATGAATTCGAAGACTTCTGCACTCTCTCAGTCCTCTGTGTCTACCTGGCAGGGACGCAGGGAAATGAGGGAAATGCAAGAGACAAGACAGCTGTATCGGATCCCCAATTAGGAGATACCACACAGAGAGACCAACCTGTGTGTACACTCATACTCGTACACGCATACGCACCCACACACACTCAAACACATGCATAGCCCAAGACAGAACACACACTGCTTACAAACACACAGAACATGCATATACATAATGTATACAGTCACAGACATTATGGAGGAATGTAGACATGATGCTTGTGTGTGTGTGTGTGTGTTGTGTGTGTGTGACAACTGTGGTTCAGTAGACATCAAACAGTGAGCATCCATAGGCCGACGGTGTTCCACAAGGAAATGAAAACAGATCTGTTGCTGTGAGGGCCCTCTGAGGACTGTCATTACCACATCACACACACACACACACACACACACCTACACACACACACACACACACACACACACACACAGCCTGGGTGCACGCAGATTTTGTCAAGGCTGCCAAAATTGGGTGCTGAATTTCATATTGACGTTCCACCTCAAATCTCGACAGCCTGGAAAATACTGTCAATTTCAGTGGTCTTACTGTTCTTTGTGCATCGCATTTCTTGGTGGAAAAAACAACTCCTTCAGTTTTGGAAAGGATTCTAAAGAGTTTTCATGTGTTAAAGAAACGACACGTAGCGTTTCCTAAAAGGATTTTTATATAAAGTCAGTCTGTCAGGTGGAACTCCCCACCAGCCCAACTCCAGACCAATGCTTTGGAAATGTGCGCTTTTCTGGCTTAGTACTGTGTTGTTTGAGTTTCTAGCATTATGAAGCCAAAGAAAATAGAGTATTTAAGGTTAGCAAGGTACTCCTGGCAAGTACTCTATAAATATAAAAACAACTTGTTGACCAAATGCAGATATTTCTGTGGGGTTAAGAGTTACATAGCGAGACAATTTCAATGAATTTGAAGGATTTCACTCCAAAGCCTGATGTACAATATCAACTTCTTATTGTTATGGTTAGAAACATGCAGTTTTATGATCACACATTCTATTAAAAGTCTGTATTCAGAATTACACATGTTTTGAGGTACAAACTGTGTTATACACACATCAGGAAATCTTAGGATTGGAAGTAAAAGTGTTGTCATCTGGATGGGACTGACAATAACAAATGTAATGGAACTGGGGAAGGATGGGAATCAACTGAGCAGATTGGAAGTATACTTTCAGCCCCATGTCTCCCTGTATACAATGACTCAAAACACCGAAAGAGTATGCTTTTGTTTATATTTCAGGGAAGAGAAAAGTTTGGTTACAAAACTACAGATCTAGCCGTGGTTTAGATCACTTTTTCAAGCTTGTTGGAAAACTGTTCAACTGCTGCTTCACACTTCCCTCCCATTATAGGCTCTTTAGTCATGATGAACATCCAATGGAAACAAATTACATACTCAGATTCCTTTCAGAACCTATTCACTTACTGTTCCTTTGGCACAATGGAAAGTAATGGAATAAGGAAATGCTAACTCTAACCATATGGCTCCTTGTAGTCCTCTGTTGGTATGTTGTAAGAATTTGAATAGTGTTTATGAGTGCCTTGTGTCACTGCTGTTGGGTCAAGTGCAGGTTGATATTACTTCAGTTGGCTCCAGGCTGCTGGAATCAATGTCCCAGCTGAGACTGGAACACAGAACAGGACATTCTGCACTCAACCTCCTTACTTCATCTGATCTATTATCAATACTTTCCTCCATTTCTTCACCACAATAGTTGCTGTAGCTGTCTGGATAAAATGAAATTTCACCATTGAATCAAGTCCAGAGTGGGACGCCATTTTGGATGCCGCACTGTTGTGGTAATTTGACATTTCCCCAAGGCCATGGCGTCATCACTCCTCTCCTCTCCTCTCCTTTTGTTTTCCAGTCCACATAACTACAGAGGGAACAGGTGGATTCATACTCGAATGTCAAACACATTGTTCTGACAATAACACACACAGCCACACATTAAACACATGCCGTATTTGTTTTCCACTTTGTGAAAACAGACGACTGTGGACATATTTTTTCAAGATAAGATAATGTGTCGAGCCAGGTATCTTTCTCTTTGTCTCCCACTCGCTCCTTCTCAGTCTCTTTCTTATTCACACACATGCACAAATACATACACTTACACACACCCGCATACACACATAAACGAACAAACAGTCTAGAAATGTTTCACTTTTCTGCCGGGAAAAACAACCTGCCAGAACACCGATGGTGCATGAGATCTTTGTCATGCATTCTTACACACACACACACACACACACACACACACACACACACACACACACACACACACACACACACAATTGCAAGGAATCACACCCACACAAGTATTTGTATACTCAAATATGTCCAGGCACATTCACTCACACACTGACACACACCATGTTTGAATCACAGTCAGGCAGAAGTCAACAAAGAGCCGGCTATTGCCAGATGGTTGTGTGTAATGTGTGTGATTACTGCTTTGGTGTTTTTGATCTGTGATGTTGCCTTGCGTGTACGTCTGCATGTGTGTTTATCTCTACGTATATGTGTGGGCGATTAGTCCTGCCTTGTTTTTTCAGACTGTTTTTTTTTCTGTCTGCAATGGTTGGATTGCTCCACAAACCATAGGCCAACAATCTTGTTTACCATGAGCCATGACTTTGTCAAACAACACCCTGACAAAGATTAGGTTTGATTTTAGCCAGTCACAATCAGTGGATTTGAAAATACCCTAAAAATATCTTAAATTGCAGGAAAATGGGTGAAAATTGAGTGTTATTTGAAAACAAAAAGTGGTGATTTTCTCTCTACCAACTTCAAGATCATAAGCTGCTCAGCTGTCCTGTTATGTGTGATATCAGCCTTTAAAAGCCTTTTTTTCTGTCTTTATTCCTAAAGTCTGCTGTCCCAATAGAGTTTGATGTGAGGCTGTCAGGCGAGCAAGTCTCTGTTCTCTTCTTCTCACTGACAGAAGCAGTTGGCTGACAGAGACTCTCCTGATGGTGACAACTAAATGATCTCTTCTTTATTAAACACCTCTTACTATCTCTCTATCGCTCCCTGACTACCTTGCTTCCTCCTCGCCTTCAGTGTCTCTTTTTATCTTTTGACTGACTGCGCTCCCTCTCCTCGTCTATTTCTCATTCCTCCGAGTCTCTCTCCCCCTCCCTCCGCTTTTTTTTCACCTTCTCGGCTCATAACCTCCCACATCGTGTCTTCCCCTGGTTTCTCTTTCGTTTCTGTCTCCCTCCTAGTCTCCCTGTTCTCTCTAGTGAATATACTTCCATCCCTCACCTGTGGCCATCAGCCAGGCAGTCAGCCAGCTTGTCAGTCTGTCAATCTGTTTGATAGTCACTCAGCCAGCTAGTCAGTCATTGTGCAGCAGTGTTAAAACATTAATTAAAAAGGCTCATCCACAGAACCAGGCAGCGATCCAAGCTTTCTGTGACCCCCCCCCACACACACACACGCACACACACACACACACACACACACACACACACACACACACACACACACACACACACACACACACACACACACACACACACACACACACACACTATTTGTCACTATTTGCCTCTCTCTTTCTGTCTCTTCTCTCCTCATACCTTCTCAGCCTCTTTCTCACTTTCCTGTCTGTTTCCCGCTTCTCTCTTTCCAGGAGGATTGAAAGACCTGGGCTGATAAGAAACATTATTAACTTCTTTCTGAGAACAGAGGGCTGGAGAATAGAAGTGGGATGGAGGGGAAAATAAGGGAAGAAGACAAAGGGAGAGGCAGAGGAATCAAACGTAAGACAGCGAGCAGAGAGGTAGCGAAACAGACAGGAGACATTAAAAGTTGGCAGAGAGAACAGATAGAAAGAGGTATGGAGGTTGTCTGTCTCTCTTATAGGCCCTCCAAGCAGGATTGGGTGCCATACAGATGTCTGGTTATCATCATCATTCATGAGACAGTACTGTCTGTGTTCTAACTTCTGAAGCCGGCGGGTGGGATTTGAAACAGATAAGGACAGAATGGATAGATAGAAGCATAGATAGAATTTGTAACTGAGGTGGACTGTTTTGCGGACACCCCGAGAAACTGTTACGGTCAGGCTTTCTTCAATTTTGTGTGCCTATTTTATTTGATGTTATTCTTCAATTGTGTCCTCTTGAAAAACAGCTTTACAGTTGCACCTAAACAAAATTGTCTCAGAGGAGGTAACATTTTTTGAATTTATATACTGCTTTGTTCTACCTAGGTACCACTGACAGTCTATGCAAGGTACACATTGAAGTTTAGCGGGAATAATGTTTACCATATTCACCATTATTTTAGCATGTTAGCCTGATAACATTTGCTTACTTGCACTTAACACAAAACAAAGCTGAAGCTGATGGAAATGTCACTAGACAAATGAAAACTTTTATCTGAGTGCTGGGCCCACCAGAAAAAAAACAGCCATTTAGGTGGATTGTACACCCCTATTTTATTGTTTATAGTTAGACCGATGGTTGCACAGGAGGAAGTAAGGTGACATAGTATCAAACAAAAGTGACAAAATCTGCATAAAAGGATTGGTCAAACAAACTCAAGACTTTAATTGAGGTTTAAATCCTGTGTGAAACCAAGTAAATAGTAAGTTAAATAACGTAATGTTGTTAAGTAACGTTAACGTTATTTACTTCACTTAAAACATACATAATGTAATTGTTTTAATCCTTTAATCCAAACCACAATCTTTTCCTAAGCTTTACCACACAGTTTTGTTGCCTAATCCCAACCATTTCACAATGTTAACCATGTGTTTAATGTCACGTGACTTATGTCATGTACTTCTGGTCCAGTAGGCCTGTAACTGGACTGTCATATATGTCATTTTGGGGAATGAGCAGTCAGGTTTTGGGACAATTGACCTATTTTGTCATCTAGGTACGAGGACGTGTTGACCAAATAAAAAATCTGAGGATCACAAGTCATTAAGAATAATTCTCAGGGGAATGTTTGTACATTTCTTGACAAACCATCCATTAGTTGTTGAAATATGTCAGCGTGAATCAGGTATGGACTGACTAAATGATTAACTGACACGCTAGAGCCTGGCAGCATGACTAAGCATAAGACTCAAACAACAAGCAAATATTGCTCCAGACAAAAAACAACAATGAAAAAGTTATTCACCAGCTAATGTGAATGTTTATTGTTGCTTTTACAGATATGGGAAGATTGTGTCAACAAAGGCCATCCTGGACAAGAACACCAATCAATGCAAAGGTGAGTGAGAATCCTTTGACTTTATCTTGTGTGGTTATCTGTTGCCTTGCAAAGTCACCCTGTCCTTCACAAACTCAGATTTTGAGATGAGATTTTAAGCTGGATAGCATCAGCTGAGAATAAAATAAACTTGGCAGCTTAAAGGCAGACCAATGAGTGCACTATAGGGAGTGGTTTTGTTTTAATATATCCCTTCCTCTTGTACTTTTTTGCATCCCCACTTAATCAATCCCCAAAGGTTTTTAGTATGGTCTAAAATGACTGTGAACAGAAAGGGTGACGTCAAATTACAATAAATATTTGTGCGAGCCACCCAGTGCACTGTTGCGCTGGGTGGCTCCAAGTCCATTTGTTTTTCCTCGGAAATATATGTTTGGCTCTGTGGTAAACGTTTGGGTTTTTACACTGCATACAACACAAAAGTATTAACTGCCATAATGAGCATGTCATACTATAATCTATCTAAATTATGCACTTCTAGAGTACCTTTATTGTGTTTTACTTATCTTGATTTCAGGATTGCACCCTAATGATACTCAGAGCTAAGCATTGTTGTCATTGGCCAAATCAAAACGGTGAACACCATACGATAGCCTCAATGTGTTTAAAATTGTCTCTGTGGTGAATGAGGCTCACTCAAGTGTCTTCTGATGAGGGTCTGCTTGATTGTTGGAGTGGTCTGAACAAAGCCCTAATCAATATGATTGTAGTCGCCTGCTTTTGAAGAGGCACACAAGAGCATGTGTTCAGCATGATTGCTGCTCATCTGCCACGGCTGTACTCAAAGGTATACTGACATGGTTTAGGACAACAGCACAAATGCCCTGTAATCAGCACATCAACTTCAGTGGTATGAGTGAAAGAAAAGCCAGTTTAATACCGAAGACAGAGATGTTAATGCAAATTCAAGACTTCATCTGCTCTCATTGCTTAAGATAAAATATTTTGAATAAATGAATGCTGTCCTGCCTGTCTGAACGTTATAATGGAAACACCAAACTACACTGAGTCTCCCCTGAAAACTCTTTTACTTCTGTTATTATCTCGGATCTTTCTAATTGGCCAGTTATATAAATCCTACAATCTTCATCATTACAGTACCTGCTTTGGCATCACATTATCAAATATGGCTTTCAGCACTGAATGCATATTGAAATGCCTGTCCTGACATCATTACAGCATAGCTGGAGGGAAGGCACAAAATTCTTAAACCCAAGTGATAATTATCAGTTATTCTTCCATTTTCTCAACTCATTAAATTTGTTCATCGGTGTTACTTGAAATGCAGTTATAAAAACCTGGTTCAATACAGCGTCAGTGCTCCAACTCTTGATTATTATGTTTGCCAATTATGGCTTCATGCTTCTTTTTAGTATGATTCACAAATGAAAAACTGTGTGTTTTATTTAAAATCACATTGCATCTGAAAAGGGCATTTTACATCCAGTGCTTAATTGGCGATATTCTATAATTTTCTTATTGGTAATAAAATACTATGGACAGGTCCCCGATGACTTGATCCTACTATAACTGTGTAAGTATTGCCAGTGTAGCCAAAGCATGATATTGTGTTTTCCTCTGTGCCACAGAGCTCCTTTGTTGTCCAAAAACTTGGTTGGCACTTGGTGACATGTTCCTTCATTACCCCGGACATACCACGGCTGAAAATAGTCCTCAAATACAATATATACGTCTGTTACGTTTGCTAAAATCTACACTGTCCAGTTGTTTAAAGCAATTAATAAAAAAAGAGAAACACTGAATTTGTGACCTTAAAGATTTACATCTTTTGTAGGAATGAATAGGCTTGGGGCTAAGAGCTGCAGAGAGGGTAGTGAAGTAGGACAGTATTGAATGACGTATCAACGAATTGTAGGTGTTGGTCTCATGGGATTTTGTTGACAATAAGAAAAATATAAAATAACGCCACTTTAAACCCAAAATATACTTTCCACATCTGCGTGACTGGGAACATCCAGCTTGTTATCTGCCTTTTGTCTGCGATAGCATAAACAGAACTGCCTGTGTATCCGATGCCCATGTTGATCTCTCTTGGAGAGAGATCTTTCTGTCAGACATCAGATTAATAGTTCAGTGAATGAAATTTGCTTCCAATACTAATAATGCAAGTAAAAAGACCGAAGGGCTTTACACCATCAATTAATGGCTCTAGACTTAAGTAGCTAGTTCACAGTCTGGTTAAAACACATTCAGTCGCATTTTTGCGGGCTAGCGTGGGTGAGCTAAGAATCAATACAGAAGGTTTGAATTTGTAGCTGGAGGAGTCACCTGTGAAGGCATGCAGCTGCAAAAATGAGCTGTTTTATGTGTGCACATAAATCATATGTTAAAGTCAAATACAGATTAGCTAAAGATATACAAGAACAATAGGTAAAGTCAGAAAGGTACCTCTGCTCCTGGGTAATGTGCCCTTTAGAAAGAGAAGTGCACGGCATGAACAAATGTGTCAAAATTATATTAATTAACACAATAAAAAGCAGTGAAATTTACATTTAAAATTACAATTTGCAGCTCAAACACAAAATAGTTTAACTGTTTTTGTCTTTTTATTGTTTTTTTATTTTCTTTTATTTGTGGAAGCTCAAATTTTTATGAATACTAAACATTAGAGAGACTTTCTGAAACTGCAAACTGATACATCCAGCAATACATTCATGCTTATAATTTAATGCACACAATCCCCAGAATGCAGCAGCTGCAGATGTAGCAACATAAGCGACTTTTACAGGCTGTGGCCCTCATCAGCAATTTCACTGCTTGTGATGTAGACTTCATACATCTCTTAGCCAGTTGTTAACTCACAATGAAGGCGTTTCATTATCAGTCGGCCATTAGAATGCCTTACAACCGGATAAGTGTTGGTTTGATTGCAGAGGCATTCAGTGGGGACAAGATAAGTGCTTAGCGTGACTAAGAGAGTACAAATTGGCACAGTGAGTTCTCTTGGAAAGGGAGCGATGGATGGGGGGAGGCATGGGGAGGTGGAGGGCGGGGGTAAAAATAACCTGGGGCTGACAGAAAAGGAAGGGGACCCTTTGAAACTGATGATTTAGCAGACAGCCTCTTCTTTTCAGGAAGAAAGAGAGAGAGGTGGAGAGCGTGAGAGATCTAGACAAAGAGACAGGTAAATAAACAAAGACTTCATCCTCTGCAGTCTGCAGGGATGGTGTTCAGTCAGTTTGTACACAGCTGTTGTCATGTGATAGCCTTGTGATCCCAATATCTGTGATGATTTTACTTCATCTCAATGCTTTTTTGGTGTTCTGAAATTTGATGATTTCTGGGCTTTTAAAACGCCCCCAAGCACTGTTCAGTGAGTGCAAAACTGGCTCCAAGGCTTGTTTGCTTCTTTGTCATTGAAAAGTTGATTTCTCTCGAGAACAATATATAAATATATGAATATAGCACATGTTAAAATTAATACATTAGAATGATAGACCTAAAAACACTGTTCTGAGAATTACTGTTATATTACATGTCATTTAAGTGTTGTTCTCTGAAATAATATAAATCTTTTCATTGTTAAGTCCTCAGCTTTGTACCGGGCTCAATGTTAAATACACTGACAGTTTTCTATTTAGCAGCGTGGGAGCTTTGGGAGAGGGAGAGGGCACAGAGCACAGGATGGAGGAAGGAAGGGAGAGGAAACCACTTTAGATTGTAAAGGATTTCCATTTCCCAAAGACAAGCGCCCTCCCTCTCCCGGTCTCCATGTCTCCTGCCGCCCTCCCGCTTCCATTGCTTATCTCATTCTTACTCTCTCTCTTTCTCTTTCTGTCTGCCACTCTCTCCTTCTCCCACCGACTCTCTGCCCCGCCATTCCTCCTTTATTCCATATCTCTCCTTTTTCCTCTGTATACAGTTAGCCCATTCTAATGGCCCAAGGCCAGGAACTCTGGGACCTCAGGAGATTAGATGCGAGGGGATATGTGTGTGTGTGTGTGTGTGTGTGTGTGTGTGTGTGTGTGTGTGTGAGCAGAGTACTCTTGTTTATCTGCGCTTCCATCTGTGTCTGTGAGCGCATATGAGTGTGTATTCTTGTGTGTGTGTGTGTGTGTGTGTGTGTGCACGCTTTGTAATAAAAATGTTTTTTTTTACATTCACGAGTGGAATATTTGTCAGGCCTGACTGAGCAAGATGAATTTTCATCTCTGTGTCATCATAAGGCCACAGATGGGAGGGACAGGGCACAAATGTGAAGGATTATATAATTCAAAGATATTATTTTCATTCTTCCCTTCTCTGGAAATGTCCTTATCATCGAGCTCAGAAGAGCTATCACTTACACCCACAGGAGATGAGAGTTTTCACCAAACTGAAGAGAGTAGGTTTTAGTGTATAGTTTAATAGATCATTTACAAATGACATGTTGGGCAGAAGCGTGGCCCAGTGATTTGGGAACCTGTCCATCAGCTTGGAAGGTAGGCATCTGCTTACAGACTCAACAAGCTTTCAACCACCTGGAGCGACCTTGAGCAACGAGTCCCCGCCAGCTCCTGGGGTTTGTTTCATCGCTGATACTTGACCTCTGACCTCATTGGGGAGAGGGGCAAATACAATTTCAGAAAACACAGTTAACTCAAATGGCGAGTTTCAAGGCTGAAGTTCTATTACAATGAGTCAATGTCAATGAGATGAGCACTTGGAGAAAAAGTGTCGGTGTCATTCATGCCTATCGAACAGTGAATAATGTGACATATTTGCCTGCCCAAGCTGACACTCAGGCATCTTTAGATGTAAGGACGAACTAAAATGTGCAAGTCAAAGCTAGATTACATGCCAACATCTACAACAGCTCAATATTTTATTAAAGTTTGTTTATAAGGCTCCTGAGACATGGACTCAATTTTATGGCACTGTAATACCAAGCACACATTTGATATGAGCTACACAGCTGATTGGTAAATTACTGTAAACAGAGCAGCTCCAAGAAGTGCAAGCCTCTAGTTTGATGGGGCGTAAAAACAGACAGAAGTCCTTCCAGTACAGTAGTTAAATAAAGTCATCAGGTATAATGCTTAGTGACAGAGTAATATACTGAGTTCCGAATAGTTACAGTATATAGTGTTCTTGTTATGATATAAAATTACATCACAATCATTGTAAGGTTACCCTGCCATACATACATACAATACTTGAAGGGTAACATGATATTGCCTCTAACACACAAAGTGAACCAACAGATTTTTTTTGTTTAGGTAACCTCTTTGTTTGGGGTTTGTGTAACATTTTACATCCTGGACTGGAACCAAATAAATAGAAATTGGCTATTGAGGCCACAAGTTACTGATAGTGAGTCAAATGACCCTCCTCCCGCTGCTTAATAAGACAGAAATGTCCATAATGAATTTCATGCTTAATTATTACAAAGGAGGAAATGGATATGGTTAAATACAGTACTTAACAAATTAAATACTCTAAATGAGTCAATTTGAAGGTATCACAGTGCTTTCTAAGAGACTTATGCTCTCATCAATATGATTTGCTTTGTGTAGAGGCTGATGGATCTCAATAATGAACTGAATCTTTATGACACTGAACTTATATGATGTTACGTTCTGATAAAGATTTATAACATTTGTAACTTACGGATGCAATCCAAATTATTCAACCCCCACTGCAAATCAGGTTTATTGTCAACATTTGCAGCCTTTCAGCTGTTTGCAATGAACAAATCCAACAAACACAATTGAAATAGTTCAACACAACAAATGCTTCAAGTGGTTTCCCCAATTTCTGCTGAAAATGCAATAATGACTTCTCACGTCTCAAAATTATTCACCCACTTCATGGCAAGCAGCTTCAGCACTTGTTATATTACCCTTTTGCTGTTATGCATGCTGTAAACGAGATGCATAGCCAGACACCAGTTTCTGGCAGTGTTCCGGAGGAATCTTAGCCCATTCTTCATGAGCAATGGCCTCCAGTTCAGTAATATTCTTGGGTTTGTGTTCTGCAACCGACTTCTTCAAATCCCACCTGAGATTTCTATGGGGTTCAACTCAGGTGACTGTGATGGCCACTGTAGAATCTTCCAGGACTTCTTCTGCAAGCCAGCCTTGGTAGAATGCGAGTGATATGTTTGGGATCATTGTCCTGTTGGAAGATCAAATGACACTCAAGCTTCATCTTCCTCACAGGCGGCATGACATTTTCTCCTTCTTTATACTTCAATGAATCCATCTTGCCTTCCACACGCTGCAGGTTGCCAGTGTCAGAGGATGCAAAGCAGCATCACCAAGCCACCACGTATTGGAGCCTACTTTCCTTGTACTTTTTAGTCAGTAGTGGTGTACATCTTGGAGTTCTGGCATGGAGACCATCTGCGTTCAGTACGCACATTACTGTGCTCACTGAAACCTTAGTGCAAGTTGCCACTAAGTTCTGCAAGTCTTTTGCAGTCACATTGGGGTTTTTCACAAACTGCCTTCTCAGAAATCAGATTGCAGCTGTTGATAGCATCCTTTTCCTGCCCTATCTAGGTAGTGTAACCACTGTTCCTTTAACTTTAACTTTGAACTTGAACTATGCTTCGAACAGTGTCTCCAGGGGCATTGAGTGCCTTCACTATCTATGTATCCTCTTCCTTGTTTGGGAAGGACAATGAATCTCTTAATTTTTGGGACCATTGTTTTGACTTTGCCATTTTTCTAACATGCAGTCCAAAGTGACACTCAACAAACCCCTACAACTTACCCACAATTAATATCAAACACCAGTGGATCGTCCAGAGATTTGGCTGGGTTTATGCTAGAAGCCCTCTCCTCAAGCAAGGTTGAGGAGAGGGCTACAGAGGTCTGGTACCTCACTTCTTTCAAACTCCACACCCCTAGATTTTCAAAATGTTCAAATATGTAACTCTCAAATGACATAACTTTAGGTGTTTCGGTTTTTATAAGCTCCCTCTGGAGCCACAAAATGCTTTATACACCTTTTTCCACATATGCAGCAGTATTCCCCAGCAGTATACACTTGTGAACACACTTTGATGTGTAAAATTGGTAGAGTTCCCCTTTAAAGCACCAGCTTTTTCAATACAGTCACTCGATTTCAGAAACCATCTCCGCTGCTGGTATTACTGCCATCAGACAAAATACTTCTGTTTTGGACTTTGGTGATTGAGTTTTCCATTGTGAACTGGGTGTTTGGTTTTATTTTACCACTAATTACATGGCCTGTCGATGGTTAAACAAACACCCATTTGTTAAAAATGTGAGATGTGGAACTTTTCAAAACTTTTCTGTATCACAATTAAAACATCTTGCCAGTCTACTGATGAATACTGTATGTTTGTGCATTCTCAATTAGTTCAACTGTTTTGGTGTGGCCCTAATTAGATAAATATAGATAAAAAACTGAATGCTTGTGTATGTGGTGTGCAAGTTGGCATATATTTATTAATCTGTTTACTCTGTATACTGTATATTTGTATCTATGCTTTTCTGGATGTGTGTTTGTCACAGTTGTTAATGTCGGCACATTCTATGTGTACATACTACAGTAAGAACTTGCATGTGTATTTGTGTTATCCTATTTTGGCTAAATTATGGGTTTCTCATTAGCAACAGTGTAAATATTTGTGTGTGCAGTACAGATCTTGCTGTGAAAGCAGCTTGCTGCCTTTGAACAATAAAAAAAATCATCTGCTTATCAGCAAAACAGAACATGGCTCCAAGTCCTGGAAAAGACAGACAGAACAGATGTTGAAAATGATGTGTGTGTGTGTGTGTTGTGAGAGAGAGAGATCAAGAAAGAGAGAGGGATGGTTTATTCCCTCATTCTTAACATGTTTACATTTAGGATTGTAATGAGTGAGGCTTTTGAAATGTGGATCATTTAATTGTGTTAACACGCAGCCCACTCAAAACTGCAGCTGGAATTTCAAAGCTGCTGTGCTTTCTGAACATTTTTCTCATTGGCCTAATGCATGTGTGTCAGTGTCTCTTTTTTATTAGTCTCTCATATACACAGACACAGTCAAAACCAGTCTCTCACTTTTGTTCACATACAACACTCATTTGCACGCAAACTCTCATGTGCTGCGGAGAGAGAGAGAGAACCAGAATCAAAATCAAAAGTAGGTTTACACATACAAGGAAATTGCTTTGGGGACTTAGTGCTTAACAATAAAGCTTTTACTTCTTTCTGTCTATTTGATGTCTCTTTCCAGCCCCACCCATGTTATCCAATAAAACAGGGTGTATTTTTGAAAGTAGCGGATGCTATGTGTGTGTTTAGACCTTTTGTCCTTCAGAGTTTCCTGAAGGGCCATCAGCAACTTACAGATACACTACACACACACACACACACACACACACACACACACACACACACACACACACAGGTACACAAAATGACGCAGACTTTATTGCAATAAAATCGACTAATGCTCATTCTCTTTGTGTCTTTATTTCTTTAAACAAGACTCTGAATCATTTTAATCGCTACATTAAATGTAGAGGATTTCACCGGTGCAGAGGCATACAGCAATGACCACTACAGACAAACAGAGTTTGTGGATCACAGGGAGGGTATGAGCTTGCATGCACTGCAGTTGGATATAGAATGCAAGACAATAGGAAGCCAGTTGATTTTACATGCAAAACTAAAGTTTTTCAGCATTGAGTCACAACACACTATATAGAATATGTGTACATCTACAGAAAATGAATGGTGAGCAGCCATTAGTGCGCTGAAAGACATTAGAGACATTACAAAACATAGACATGAATTCATTAAAAAGAGCCGTAGTACACAAAAACTTGTGCAGCCATTAGAGGATATGTTGGATCATAAACAAGATGACAAGAGTTACTATTACGACACTGATCCTGTTGATGTTCTCTGCTAAAATGCATTTAATGGGTGAACTAGCAGCTTTCATTAATACGTGACCTGACTTGATTTTGACACATTTCTAGTATTTATGCAGTGTTGAAAATGAAACATGAGCTTGGATTTCTGAAAGAAATGAACACTAGCTGGTTTTGCTTAGTAATATTCAGAATAACATTGACTGATATTTCCTTTTTCTTTGTTTTTTTTTGTCCCTTTCTCCTCATCCTGACTCCTCCCTCTCCTCATCTTTTTCTTCTGTGTTGTCTGTGTGTCTACGTGTATTCACAGGATATGGCTTTGTGGACTTTGACAGCCCTGCAGCAGCCCAGAAGGCTGTGGCCTCGCTCAAAGCCAGCGGAGTCCAGGCACAGATGGCGAAGGTAAGCTTCAACCCGCCCTTCACTCTCTGGTCTGCTTTACTTGTTGTTGTTGTTTGGCTTTCTTGTGGTTATATACTCCAGGTAGACTCAATCACTGTCTGTAAACCCTGGGGACCCCGGGTGGTGTTGGTGGTCAACATAATGACAGTGATGATGGTTGATGTTATTTGTGGTCACAGTAATAATAATGACAACAGTGGTGCGATGTTGATAATCACAATAACCATCACAGAATTTGCTGTATGTCTGTTATACTTTTACATTGATCCATGTGAGACTGATAGGTGTAGCTTTGATTAAGTCAATAATGAGATTATTGATTAAGTCCATATAGAGTTATTGATTAATGACCATGGTCATGATGAGATTATTGATCACATTCCTGAAATAACGGGAGAAAGGGTGGAGCAGATGATTTAGACGGCTGAGATAGTTTCCTTTCATCCTGTATTCTTTCATTCCTTTCTTTCACCTGTTTTTTATGTGTTCCACATGCATTTCCTCTATATTCTTCTCAAATGCTAGTAATCATCCAATGGTTGTGTGTGTGTGTGTGTGTGTGTGTGTGTGTATGTGTGTAGCTGGCAGTGGTATGCCACAATGTCGTGCCAAAACATGTGGGCCTTACCAGCACAATCACATTATCCTTCAATGCGTGCGAGAGAAAGACACTGAATAGCCTGCCGTGCTTTCAGATTCATTAAAGCTGTATCACTGCATACTTCCTTTTATAAATGAGAGAAGAGTGCAATTAAAATGGGCCAGTCTTCAGGCACCAGGAGCATCCCATTGAATTAAACAGCAGCAAGCCTCTGAGCCACCTTTGCCTTGCTCTTCTATTAAACCTCTTTTCATTAGACTTCCATCTCTTATTTTGTTCCTAACTGCTTGGGGGGGCATGTGGAAGAGCAGTGTTGATGTGTTTAGCTGTTATTAAAGAGAGAAGAACCCTCGACTCCTTGGAGATTGAGTTTTCCAGAGGGATGGAAAGGAGGGCAAGGAGTCAATTCCAAATGAAATTACACAGACTTCTTACTGTTTCATGAACTAATTATGCACAGAGCTGCTGATGTCCCAGCTAACTTTCCTGGATCAGAGTGCAATGAGAAAGTCAGTCTCAAAAACACTGATGTTGGACTTCTAACTTGAGCCCCTAACATTTTGTAAGATGAGCAGCTTAATTGGGGTTTGACAAAATCTTGGTTTTAACGCGCTCACTACCAATTAGACTGAGACAAATTTGTCACAGCGAAAACTCATGCCATTTCCCACATCCTTCTCAGAGTACACTGAGGTTTTATAGGTTAGCTGGGAAGAAACTTTTATTCTTAGTTCTAATCTGCAAGATAGACCAAAGACAGCAGTGTGGTGACAAAAAAGAGATGATTAGCTTTTTTGAAAGACAGATAAGACACCTAAGACTTTTTTTTCGGAGAGGTGAGGTTTGGAGAAATGTGCTGTGCTGATCAGACTACTGAGCCTGTTTTGGACTGAAACGCTGGGTCGGTCAAACATAGTGTATATAGTATTGTCCTCATGAGATCTAATAAATGAAGATAAATTCAGCCAAGCATATCATGAGCTTTCTTTTAAAATCCTAAAACATGGAACTTAAACTTGGGAAGAAGTGGTAAATTAAATAATTCAGACTTGATAGAAATGTAATAATAATAATACACTGCTAAAAAAAATTAAGACTTAATCAACACAGTATAACATCATGTCAATTAAACTTCAGGGATGTTGATCTGTTCAGTTATTCAGATCGATATCCCTGAATATCGTTATTGTGATTCAGTGTCACTTGTTTTGGTGCAAATGAAAATGACAATAGTTGCACTGAAGAGGCAACAGCAAGCACCCAAAAGGGAAATGGTTTTGCAGGTGGTGGCCACAGATAATTGCTCTCTCCTTATCCTTTCTGACTGAATGTTCTCTAGCTTTGTTTAGTTCTTGTCACTGTAGCTCATTCAGGTTGCATAGGTGGTCCAGTTCCTCCAGGATGGCCCATACGTGCCGTCACAAGAAGGTTTGCTGTGTCTCCCAGCACAGTCTCAAGAGCATGAGGGAGATTCCAGGAGAAGGGCCGTTACATGAGGCCCTGGACAGGGCCGTAGAAGGGCATCAACCTGGCAGCAGGACCAGTATCTGCTCCTTTGTGCCAGAGCCCTCCAAAATGACTTTAAGCGGGCTACTGGTGTGCATGTTTCTGTCCAAACTGTCAGAAACAGATTCCATGAGGGTGGTATGACTGCCCAACGTCCTCAAATGGGATCTGTCCTCACAGCCCAGCACCGTGCAGCTTGATTGGCATTCACCATAGTACACCTGAATTTGCAGGTCCACCATGGGCACCCCGTTCACTCCACAGATGAGAGTAGGTTCACATTGAGCATGTGTGATAGACTTGAAAGAGTCTGGAAACGCCGCTGTGAATTCTATCAGAATAATCCATATTTGAAAATCTCATGTTTTGCTATCCAGGATCACATAATCCATCTTCCTTTTGTGCCAGTTTTTAAATGCAACATTGGACTGGATCTTCCTGATCCACATACAAACTTTTCACGATTACCAAATCTGGATTCCCAGTGCTCTGAATGGGACTACATATCACAGCCTAGGCTGTTAATGATATAAAGACCAACAGGTAGAACAGCCAACGTGGGGTCACTTTAATTTGACGAGACGCACAATAAAACACCATTCCTTCCGTTTTCAATTTTTTTTGAAAACAAATCTAAGAAAAACAAACAAATAACCATTATTCACAGATACACTGTAGATATTTTGAGCAGAGTGCAGAGAGCAGGTTTTAGCTTTTAGGAGGTGATCTCAGAATGAGGGACTGACTGGACCACAACAAGGGATGCATTTGTTACAAACTACCAGTGTTGGGCAGTAGCGTCGCTACAAGTAGCGCCGTTACTAGTTTAACTACATTTCTCAGTAGCTTGGTGGTAGCGTCGCTGTTTTCTGAATCAAATAGCTTTTCAGTAACGAAGCTCTTTTATTGACCGAGTAGCGCGGTAGCTTCCACACACGCTACATTTTCCCAAGCATTTCTGATGGATCAGTACGTGACACCACCGCCACACACGGACCTGTATGTGTAGCCGGCAGAAACGCTTCCCTGTGATGGTGACATCACGTACCGATCCTTGGGCTGATGTTTGCGACTTTGCTGCAGAGGAAGACAGTCTATGGGGAAGACACGTGCGACGGAGTGTCTTTCTCTCTCTCTCTCTCTCTTTCTCTGCCATGAATGTTTAGGTTGTTTAGGTTGCAATGTTGTCAGAGCACAAAGTCACATATAAACTATAAAAAATATAGAATTAATTAATACTTATTTAATTAAATTAATTAATAATATGATAATTAAGTTGCTTTATACAAACAACAATAGTTCTTCGTTTGTTGCATGAGGAAGTACATTTAGCAGCAATGATATGGCAGTAAGTAGGAGAGTTTCTGTGTCTGATTTAGCTCTTACACACACACATTGGAGCAGGTTTTTAGTCTTTCTTCTATTGTTACTGTGGAATGAAGTTGGTTCAATATAAACTAGGTCTATGTTGTGTGTGTGAGTGTGTGTATATAAATATTTATATATAAATGACCTAACTATAAACTATTAAAAAATTAAAAGTAGCTTAGATGTAACTAAGCTACTTTTGCCATGTTGCTGTAGCTTAGCTTGCTACATTTCACTGGGGGGTAGCTTCTGTGTAGTGAAGCTTCATTTAATGTAGAGTAGCTAGTAGCTTAGCTCACTACATTTTCCAAGTAGCTTGCCCAACACTGCAAACTACTTTTGAATGGTTTGCATTACAAAGGCACAATCTGATGATTGTGCCTTTGTAATTCATTTACAGTATTAAGTGACAGTTAAATTATTACAGTCAAATTAAATTATTATTATTTTTGTTTGATAGTTACAGCTGTTTGGGGGATTATTTATTTATGATTATTTATTCTTTTACTTTACTGTACTGAATGGCCTAACAGGTAATGTCTATTTTATCTACTTTAAAGTTTCAAGAAGTCAAGTGCAAAATATAAATAAATGTGTATATAGGCTCCTACATGATAAAAAAGTTGGAAAATTTGGAAAGTTTTATGACATTTTGTTCCTAAAATCCACCCTGTATCCACCCTTCTGTTGGGTTCAGGGTAATCCTGATATTTGGGATCAAAGGAATCCCAGTCATACTAAAAAGTATTGAACAACACAAACTGTAGCTTTGATCCAAATAAAAACCAGGATTGAATTAGTTGATCTGATCCAATTTCAGAAACTTCTTTTTTCTTTTGAAAAACCCATTATTGAGATTTGATCCAATCTGATAACTGAAATCCGATCAGATTACTTTTGAACAACTGGGCACAGGAGTTCACTGAAGCCCTGATCCAGGTCTGGGAGGAGATCCCCTAGGACACCATCCACCATCTCCTTAGGAACATGCCCAGACGTCAGGAGTGCATACAGGCATGTGGGGGCAATACACACTAGTGAGTCACATTATGAGTTGCCCTGATGAAAGTCACGCTAGTTGGATCAGCCTGTGATTTAAATTTGTTTACTTTGACTTTCATGATCCAGCCTTCAGTCGGATGGTGATTTTATTTTCTGCTTCCCCTTCCAGTTTGCCAGAACTTCCTTGCGGCCAACCGAAAGTCCTTCGCTATAGCTTCCCAACCACCCCCCCACCCCCCCCGGTTTTTGCTTTTGTGACCACCAAAACCGCCCTCCTTCTGGCTGGTTAAATGTTTTAGTAAAGGGTTATTTTGACAAAGTTATTAGACACTAGTGAAAGAACAAAAAGACAAGAGGCCTTTGAGGTGCACATCCGATGGATTGTAGTAGAGGTTTGACAGGAGATGCTATATCTTTAATCTTATTATAAAATACACAGTTGTGCAGTCAAGAGCAGCAGGGAGAGCAGCAGAAACAGTTTTATCAATGGTTGCAAGTGAACTGCTGTACTTATCTTTATTGGTGAAAATAATCTGTGAAAAATGTTTAGTTCTCACATCCTTAAGCGCAACAGTAGAACTGAATAAAATCTCTATTAGGTAGAAATAGTGGACATGGAGCTTATTAGATTTTCACAATGTCTCCACTTTTCTACAGT